>CM052811.1:23664893-23729072 GCA_028533885.1 Nasua narica | reverse complement strand
TCTCAAATACATCTTATAAAGTTATCTTACTAAAACCTTTGAAGCTGACACCATGTTATTCCTTGTGGAAAAATGAGGCTAGAACTCTCCGCTCTTTTCTTTTTCTGCTTACTTGCCATAAGCAACTGCCATTGTGCATTCTTGTAATAATGCAGTCAAAGGATTTGGCTGATACAGAGAACCAAGAAAATAAATGGGAAGAAATTATTAACAACTGATTTTTTTGAATGCTTTAACAAGTCAGTTAGGTTAAAATTACTAATTCAGAATCTGCATGTGGACCAATTAAAGTGTCACAGAGCTTGTGATGAAAAACTAGTGTTTCAGTGTATACCAGCTCACCAACAGCCCACGTCATTGCATTTGCCCAGGCTAGAGCTCCACTCCTGCGAGCACTCAGAGCTAATGACACTGTCACTATGTGCCTCAGTAAAACAGGACAGTGGCACTGCTAATAATAAATGCAGCCAGGCATCAGCTAATTGACAGGTGAAAGACGAACTAGAAGTTTTAGGGCATCTGCAAACTTAGCCAGACCAATCCTGAAGCAAAAACAAACTTTTCAGAGATCCATAATTTTCATTCTTTACCTTCTGGACATTTGGTTGCTTGCTTCGAAAAGTGCCACTTCCAGAAGCTTCTCTATTGTAGAATGCTAACTCACACATAAAGTATGAGACTAGCCAGGTCTTTCTGTCCTGATCAACACCTCCAACCACACAGGAAGCTGACAGGTATGGCATGAACTTTCAGTTCAGGTCCCAAGCATCAAGCCTACATACCATGACCCAACATGCTGATACTAAAACCTGGCACAAAAAGAAATTTCTTTCTGTGCAGATGCCAGGTCGAGCCTCATATTGCCAGGCAGCATGTGTTTCTGTTGGCTTGGTCTCCTCTGAGGCAGATTGTTCAAGTCACAGAGGGAGTGCTGATTTTATGATAGAGCCAAACAAGCTACAGGGCCTACCCACCTCGTGCATTTAAAGCAGGTGGAGTGCCAGGTGAGAGATTTCTGTGGCACAAATAATGGATGAAACCATGGGCCCCCCCAAGTCTTGGGGGAACACACCCAGTAAGCCATGAAACAAAGAGCTTCTTGAACTAAAATGTTATACAGAAACATTATCATGGTTTATTCCGTATCCTCAAAAGGACAAAAAAGTGAAATAGAACATTATCACAAGAAGTTAATGTCTGCATCTGTGGGTGCTCCATGGTACGGTCATGAGTTACTAAATAATTATAGATGAACATGATCATATGGTGACTGATAAAATTTACTGAGTGCCAAAAACTTCATCAAGAGCTTTTTCAAATTTAATCCTCACAAAACCCTGTTACATAATTGGTTTTGCACTCATTTTAGAGATGAAGAAGGTGATGTTTGAAGGTCACATAGCTAATGATAGACTTTGTCTGTGTTTTTAACTTCTACACAATACTGCCTCTTAACCATGTTCCCCTTTTTAGAAAAATAGAATACCAAATGTCATAAAAAATACAGAAAGACTGCAGCTGTATTTGCTCATTTTCAGGCAGCTTAGGGCTCTCAATACTTTTCAAAGATGGTTATCTACTTACATCTACCAACGGCACTGCTATCCCTAGACTGTTTATCCCTAGAAAAATACATTAATTTACACATTGAAGTTGGAAATTATATTAAGTACCTCTCCAAAAAATTCCTCTAAGTACAAATAAACTCTGTTATTCTAAACCCACTTGTTGCCTTCCTGCTCAAGAACCACAGACATGCTGAGAACAATATTTTATCTCATGCTTTCTATTCATGGGCTGGAAAACCCAATGAGATCCCCACTGACTGATCTTATTATTCTCAGGTACAAGAGAAAGGAAACATCCTCATTCTCTGGGCACTTTTCTTATGTGATTTCTGATTTCTGTGGATAGGAAAAGATGTGTGCAGAATTACAACAGTCTAATTTCCATTTGCTTTTATTTTCCCAGTTCTATCTCCCACCCCATCTCTGTTTTAGAGCTTTTGTTTTAATTTAGCCAAGTTGATAGACAAGTATTCTAGAGTGAAAGAAGAAGAAAAATAGATAAGGAAGACTTTTTTTTTTTTTTAAAGGAGATGATGAAGAAAAAGAAAGTAGACAGTAGACATGAGTTAAACATTCTGGAAGTGTTAAGATAGTTTTAAATAAAATTTCTCTAGTCCAAAAGTAATAAGAAACAAAGCGAATTCATCATCATAATAACTGTCCGAAGGATTACCATATGCTGAGTGGTCCAGAGAGAATATCTCACTAAATTCCCCAAATCTGTAAACTAGGTAAGATTATCTCATTTGGGTTGGCGAGACTCCTTCACAAGCTTTCTATCTGTAGCATGTAGCCTACCCTTTGAAGGGTTTTAAGTGGACTTCTATTCCTACATTTATCACGACATGGTGTGATTCATTATTTATTCAACATTTATAGTCTGAATACACTGTGAGCTCCATTAAAGCAGAAACTGGGCCTCCCCTTCTCCCCAGATCTTTTCAGAATTCTGGACCATGGCGCATGCCCAGTTAATGCCTCTCATGTACATACATTAAAGGTAGAGGAAGGGAAATACAGGAAACACATAATTTCAGTTGAGGAGCTTTAGAATTAGAAACACAGTCTGTTCTGTGGTAATGAGAGAATTGTGGCCCTAAAACACCTCCTGTTCCTAGATAAACTTGGAGTCTTAAAATACTTGCATTATCAAAAATTGTGTTTGAATATATTTAACCTCTGGCTTACCAGTATGTACCTAGGGGTGAGCACACAGTAGGGACTTAACATACTCTGTTTTTTAATGAATATCAGAAAGAGACTAACAGAGACAGGGTTGCAGACTATTAATATAAGCACAAGTGTTTTCTCATAGTTATAGAATCAAAAGACCTCTGAGTGAATACCTTTGCCTTTGCTACATCTAGCTGTGGCCCACATGGGAGTTCCCCTTCCAAGCCACCCCTTAGGACTAGCCTCTTCCACTTTCTCATCACTCATTGTGAAAAGCAAAGTACAGACCCATTCAAAGGGAGCACTCAACAGATCCGCCAGACCCCTTCCTAGAGGAATAATATTAATTTCCAAGCAGGTTCAAGTTATAATCCCTGCTGGTCCTCAGAATGCAAATTGTTTTCCTTGAATGTTGAATCTTCTTGTAGCCAATTTTCATTGTGAAAATGGGACCTACAAGACCAGTGTTTATATGCAGGCTTCAGATGATCTACCATTCCACACAGTAACCAACTGTAGATTTTGTCCTTCAAACTGATACCATGTTAGGTCCTTTGCACTGATACTATATCCCTATAGAAGAAGTAAAGGATTTACTCCCTCTCTTAGGAGGTCAGTGAGCCTGGACTGGAGTCTAAGTTTCAGGCATACAGTAGCTAAAAGAAAGGCCCTGAGACACTTTGCAAGGCTCCATCAGGTTGTGAAACCTTGAGACCATGACCTGAAGCAAAATCAAGAGTCAGAAGCTTAACCAACTGAGCCACCCAGGTGCCCAAAAACCCTGAGACTCTTCTTTATGGAAGCTGAGATATGGAAGTCCCCCAACAGTAGGGAGAACAAAACTCCAATTACTAGCAATGGCTAGAGCACACAAATGTGAAAGGTGGAAGGAAAAAAAACCCTTCCCAAAGCCTCTACAAGACACAAGAAATGAAGGTAAGAGAGTAGCAAGGGGTCTTCTTGCTCATTGTGTACAACCAGGAGAATCGTGACCTTCTCCAATTAAGTAAAATGACTTTTCAGGTTTTATCTAGGGTGGTGATGTTGCCGATAACATCCATACTCTTTTTCATCTGGGCTCGATAAGGTGAATTGATGACATTTACCAAAACTTTTGGAATTCACCAAACTCCCTGGATTTAAAGTCAAAATAAGCTTGTTTAGGTAATAGTTTTTTCAGGATCTGGAGTCTGAGGCAGCTCTCTTTCTATCCCTCTGAACAGGAGGGAGTCAATGGACAACAAGTCTATGATGTGCAAGTTTAACCAAGTTGTGTGAAGCTGAGCTAATTAACAGACCTCCCTGTAAGAAAAATACCAGACAGGCTTAATTTATTCATATAGAGCCACTAGGTACTGCTACAGAGTTCTTTTTAAGAGCCCATGTAAGTCACAATCTAATTTTGTGATATATACAAATATTTACACACCACTCTTATCTGAGTAACACTATAAAGTATATGAAATACAATGGGCATAAGAGGATCTGATGAAGATAAAAATCATTCCTGTCAACCTAATTTTATACTTAATAACCTCCTCACTAACACAGGCTGATTATAAGGAAAATGGCTAAACTTAGTAAAATCTGTGAGTTACAAAGTATCAAAAATCACTGCAAAAACAGGTACTGGCCAAGAAGAAAGTGTTAACAGGGTCTAAGATATAGATTACCTTGTATTTCAACAAATGGGTAAGAAAAGCATCAACTTTATATCTGAATTTCAATGCTGCTCAAGTAGCATCAGCAAAGAAATCATTGACTCTCTCTAATTAGGAAGGCTGGAGAGAGATAGAGCAAGTGTAGACTTCGTACTATGTACCAGGCCCGGCCATGGACTTGTCATCTAAAGTAAACCTCACATGCAGAATTATTTCATCATTCAACGATATTACCCAGATATTTGAGTGATGCTCTATTTTAAGCATTGACAATTCAACAGTGAATGTAACAGACAAGATCTCTGCTCTCATAAATATCTGTCCAGGGCAGATCAACAGTAAGCCAGTTAGCAAATAGGTAATCATTAATTTTCTATAGTAATAAGTGATACAAAGACAACAAAGACACTGTCAAAATTTTTTTTTTCTGGGAAAAAATTAGTTTATTCCCAGCTTTTTCATGATTATATACACGAGTCATGCTAATCTAAGCATACTTTATAAATAAGCAGTTTTCATCAATATGGAGGTCACAATTTAAATAAATGCAAATTTTAATTATGAATGTGACTGTTTCGAAAGGCTAAATGATGCAACCCCAAGCTCATGCCTTAGCTGCCAAATTTCAGGCCAACTTTTGCTATAAACCTCATGGGAAAATATCAAGTATATATCCATTTTTCTCTAAAAAACTTTAACAAACTTGATGTCAAAGAATAAAAGCTACCTTCCCCCTACCCATCTCCCATAGAAACCTTCCCAGTCTTAGAAGTATATTTTTATAGAAGCTCTCATAATCTCCCAAGAAGGATATCAATATAAAGTTTACCTACCTCATTCTCATGTGCCTTATTTTTCAAAAGTACATCATCAGTTTCTTAATTACCAAGTAGTATACAGAAATTAAACCAAATTTTTAAAATGTGCCACAGCTCTTTGTAAGATAAAGTGCATTTTTCTTCTCTGGTAGACATTGGTTCACAGGTCTTCATTTAATTTGCTGCAGGGCCCGTCGTTTGGTCTCAATGGGGAGAGTAAATGCAGAAATGGCACATACAACACAGACTGATGAGAAAAGACACAGGGCCCCCACGAATGATGCATTCATAAGAACCTGGGATATAAACGGTGCCACCATTGCTCCACTCATTGATACAAAGACAACAAAATAAGTGAAAGAGAATAGAAAGGGACCAGTTTCTATCTAGGACAATGTTAGGTTGCCTCTATCACCCACTCTCTTTTCTATGCTGATTGAATAAGATTAGTTGATGACATTGTCAAAATTCTTTAGAATTCACTGAGCTCCCTGTACTGAAAGTCAAAATCAGTCTCTTTAAATAATGATTTTGTAGATATGAGAGTCTGAGGCAGCTGCCTTTCTGAATTAGAACAGGGGAGAGTTAGAACAAGAAGAGAATGGGTAGAGATGGGAAGTGCCACTTTATTAGGACTTTCAAAAAATGCCTCTGAAAAAGTCACATTTGAGTTGAAGCAAAGAGGATGATAAGGGTCTAACCAGAGCAAAAATTTAAGGAAACAGCATTTGAGGCAGAAGAGACGGTGGCAGAATGAGTGAAGGGGAGAAGAGCAAGGGACTGAGACTGGTGAGCTAGTCAGAAGATGATAACTGGAATTTTAGGGGGTACAGGAAAGCATTTGGATTTTTATCCAAGTGTAATGTCAATACATTGAATAGTGTTAAGCAGGTTAGTAATATACCATCCATCAGCAGAGGCACCTTAGGACAAGTGAAGAAATATTTTCTAACACTCAGAACACTCAGAAGTCACCAGGCATCACTAGTATATAGGAAGTTCTTGCTCCCCAGATAAGAGTGGATTTAGTTTTAATACCTTTTCTTCACATGCACACACACTCATTTACACACATATGTCCTCCTCAAGCCTGATCTTTTACTTCATGGTATGTTACTGAGGGAGGAAAAATTTGGCTTTTAGGACAAACAACAAAAGTTTCAATAAATGTGTTCTGAATAATAACTAAAATCATACTGTTCTGGGTTCCATGAGAAAAACAAAGTTAAATGTGACATGATCCCTGGGCTCTAGAGTTGTGGAATATAATTATAACTACTTGGTAGTAATAAGTTTGTCATGGGGTACTTTGGCACTTGTTAGAAAACATTTTTCAGGTCATCTTTCTCTACTGAAATCTGAAAATTACACTATTGTTCTGATATATGCTATATAAGAGTCACATTTTATTCCATATAAGCTTTGGCAAAAATATCACTAAATAATGATAATAAGTGATACTTCAGAATCACATTCTTATTTCCTGTCATTTTTCACTTGATTTTTTTTTTACTCAATTTAAAATTCATTAATGACATTAATTAAAGCTAAAGTACCCAGCAACTCTGGAAACATCTGCAGAATAAAATGGTGCATTTGTATTTTTAGAGCAGTTTTCTATGAATTCTGGACTTTGAGTGTGGTAGATTTCAGATGTGACAGTAGCTAACACAATATTCGTTTCTCAAACAGATCCATAAAATGAGTTTGTATTCTTCAAGCTAGGGCTAGTATTATATATGGGTCACACAAAGAGAAAGAATGAATATAGAATTTTAGGATCAAGCACTTAAAATTAGGCACATCAGATAAGATATAGACTATATAATTCTTGAAACCATAACCCACACTTAGGAAATGAGACTAATGGTGTCCACTAAGAGATGGAGCCAACAAGTTTAAAGGCTGAGGATAAAAAGGAAGACGTGAGTGTCCCAAAGAAGATTCTTCCTTGATTAAATCCTATGAGAAGAAACAGAGATCTATGGTTTGGAGGAGCTGCTATCCTCGGATGGACAGGCACTTCAGTTTTGTGAAGAAAGTGAGGAGTACTTCCCCCAAAGACGGGCCCCTAAATCCGTCCTCCCAGTTAGGGCATCTATGCTCAATAAGGAAATTTTTTGTTATAAAAGGAAACTTCTCAACAACAGAACAACAAGTGGTCTAAACTGCAAATTGTGAGCTTCCTTCCTCTAGAAGCATCTGACCATTCAGATGCTTCAAATGGAGTCCTACATGAATGACAGACAGACAGGCCTAGAAGATTTTGAAGGCTCCTTCCCAATCAGCTATTCCAAGAATAGGGATAAACATCTACACTCTTGGTTGAGTGACTGAAGTCCTAGTACTACTTAAATCCCAACTCAAATTACATTAGAGCTATCATCATCAACAAGAACGGTGTCATTTAAATATGCTGCGTTGTTCCAAGCTCCAAAAGGAATCATTTGTTTTTACTGCCCTCTATACAATGCTTGTTTCTCTTCTACCCATTTTCCAGTCCTGCTTCTCAAAGAGATATGCTCTGTTCTCTCCACTCCTTTTGAGATGTGTCTTATATACTCCTGGCCATGGACTATATAAGTGATATATACTCTATGGGCAGGAGTATATGTAAGTGATATATATTTATATATAAATATAAGTGATACTTATATATTTATATATAAATATAAGTGATACTTATATATAAATATAAGTGATACTTATATCACTTATAAGTGATATATATTTATATCACTTATATATATAACTTTATATCATTTATATATATACTTATATTACTTACATATTCTCAATGAAAATTGAGAATAAGACTGTCCATGACCTACATGTCCTCTCCTTCCTCATCTTTCTATCACATTTGATACCAGGGACTCTTCAACCACCCTCTCTTTATTTACAATACTCAAAGTTCATGAAGAGGGTGTTTCTGGATGACTTTAACATTTGAATGGGTAGATAGAATAAAGCAGATTGCTGTCCTTACTTGGGAAGCCTTCATGTAATAAATTGAAGGCCTGAATAGACCAAAAAGGCTGAATAAGAGGGAACATCTCTGGACTGTTTGAGCTGGAACATCAATCTTCCCTGCCCATGAACTGAAACTTATACTGGTTCTCCTGTGTCTCCAGACTTCTAAGTCTACACAACTGTGTGAGCCAACTTCTTATAATAAACCTGTCTGTCTGTCTCTCTGCCTTTCATTCTCTCTCTCTCTCTCCCTCTCTCTGCATGTTTCCCATTGGTTCTGTTTCTCTAGAGAACCATGACTAATATACTTCTCTCCCTCAACTAAGCTCGCAAAGAACAGGAACCATACCTTGTGATTCTCTGCCTTCTAATATCATGCTTTGCATGCTGTGGGTATTGTATAAAAGTTGTTAACTGAATCCCCAGAGAAAATAAAATCTGTTGAAATCCTTTACTGAGAGTGTGATTTATTAGTATAAGCAATATTGCTTGTAATGCCCATTAGAGCTCCCAGCAAGCCCAGGCATTTCCTGTGGACAAATAATTTAAGTGGCCCTGGTCACAATGAAGAAGAGGAAAGGGAGAGTCTTTTCTCTCTGCAGAGGGTTGCTGAGTCAGTTCCCCTAAGGAGGCTTCCCCTGTGTTTGCAATCACTTCAGTATTTCTAAAATGGGCAGGAAAGATGCAAAGAGTATAAACCAAATTGCCACTCATCAAATCAGAATCAGAGAGAAAATTAAAGAGCTGGAGTTCCTGACACTTTGTAGATTATTGCATTCAAAGAATAAAAACTTCATTTTTTTTTTTTTTTAAGTACAAGAATGATGAAGGAAGGAGGAGGCGAAGAATGGCTAGACACCCTGGGCAAAGGCTCACTCCAGAAACTATTTAAAAAGCTACAGGCCTTGGGGCGTCTGCACGGCTCAGTCAGTGGAGCATCTGACCCTTGATTTTGGCTCAGGTCATGATCTTAGGGTCGTGGGATCAAGCCCCTCAACAGGCTCTGCCCTCAGCAGTGAGTCTGCTCAGGATTCTCTCCCTCTCCATCTGCCTCTCCCTCCATTCAGGTACATGTGTGGGCATGCATGTGCTCTCTCACTCTCATTCTCTCTCAAATAAATAAATAAATCTTTTAAAAAATGTGTTAAAGCTACAGGCCTTGATAAAAGGAATAAAAGAGAATCAGGTATGTTAATCTCTAAAGACAGCCTTGCTAAGGCATGTAACACATCTCTCTCCATAAATACTGGAAACAAGGTTACTTAGCCACAGCCTAGGAAGGCCATTTTTCAGTCTAGTCTTTAGAATTCAAGGACAAGTAGGTAGCCCATAGACAAGCAGGTGTTCAGTGCCTGACCCTGGCACAATCAAAATTGTATTCATACAACTGATTCAAAACTCAGGTTCTCGAACAGCCTTCAGGGAGAGCCTGACCTGACCTCACTGGCACTCTGGAGAATTTTCCATTCCCATTTCCAAAGCAATGCCATTGACCTCTATAAACAATAAGCAACTGGGATTCCAAGTTTAAAAAGAAACATCGAAATATCCTGGTACAAGTGCTGAACCTCTTGCTTCTTGGGAAATCAGCCTAAAACTTAAATATAAACTGGAATTGGCACAGAGTATGTTTACAGTTTCAATGTCGATTAAATCTCTCCAGTCCCACAGGTTGTTATCTACTAAGCAGTAAGCTCGAGTTTCTGTAACTCTGTAAACATGTGCATTCTTTCAATAGTTTAATTGTCTCTTGTGAATATATTACATCAGTAAGTGAGACCAATTGCCTATTTGTTTTCGGGTTATGGAACCATTATTTAGCCTAAATGTACATACACACTTCCAAGTAAACTGACGTGCCTGTTTTCCATCATTTTTACCATTTCATTGAAAATGGATTAAAATCTCAAAATCAAAGTCAAAGTAAAGATGCAGAGAATTGAAAAGGTTGTTCACTCTTTCATGTAAAGGGCTTAACTGTTTAGCATAAATCTATTACCTTAAATTAATGTCTCTACTGAATTAAAAAAGAAACACTAGAAATAGTATCCCTGCATAGAAACATATAAGATTGTGCTGCCCCAACACCAAAGATACTCCCACTGATTGGAAAGATTTAAACATCCAATTAGTGGGGCACCTTGGTGGCTCAGTTAGTTAAGCATCCAAATCCTGACCCTGGGTTAGGTCATGATCTCAGGGTCATGAGATGGAGCCCCAGATCAGGCTCCATGCTTCTGAGTGTGGAGTCTGCTTAAGATTCTCTCTCTCCCTCTCCTTCTGCCCCTCCCGTCCCCTCTTTTCTTACTCTCTCTCTCTCAAAAAAAAATTATAATAAATAAATAAACATCCAGTTAGTACTAGGGATGGACTTGAGCACCAAGCCACAAGAAAGAATACCAGTATGTACCTTAGAAATCTGTCCAGAAGGTCCCTATGATACCAAGGCATGGTCCCAAGGTGGGGCATGATGCTATTCCAGCAGAAGTGTACACAGAGCACACAGAAAGATACAGTGTCCAAACAAACTCAGTCTGAAAATATGTACTCAGAAAACCAAATCTGAAGCTCAAATGTTAATCTGGGTCTGAGCTGTATAAGAAATAAAACCAAAGGTAAAGTGTCTGGTAGATTCAAGAATGGACATTAGCAGCTCAAAGAAAAATATGTGCCCAAAGCTGCTATGGCACATGGGACTGGCAAGCACATTTCTAACAATATGACTAGCATTTGGATAGATTTCCTTGGTTGGAAAGCACAGGATAAAAAATGTATAACCTAGATAAGAACCAAAATAACTAACCCTGCCATTTCTTTGATCTTCGAGTCTTAAATACATATTATCCTAGGGTGAAGAGACACTCCTGCCAAAACAATTTTGAAAAAGAGAACAAAGTTGAAGGACTTACATTTCTCAATTTCTCACATTTCTCAATTGCTACAGTGCTACAATAATCAAGACATTGTAGTACCAGCATAATAATAGAAATGTAGATCAATGAAATAGAATTGAGAGCCCAGAAATAAATTCTCACATTTACAGCCAATTGATTTTTTGACTAAGGTACGAAGACAATTCAATAGCAGAAAGAATAATCTTTTCAACAAATGATGCAAGAACAACTGAACATTCACAGGCAAAAAAATAAGGTTGGACCCTTACCTCACACCATACACAAAACTAACTCAAAATGGATCCTCAACAAAAATATAAGACCTAAAACTATAAAACTCTTCGTAAAAACATAAGGGAAAATCCTTATGAACTGGACTAGCCAATGGTTTCTTGGATATGATATCAAAAGCCCAAGTAACAAAAGAGAAAAAATTCTATAATTGCATTTCATCAAAACAAAAAAGTTCTGCGATTCAAAAAAACTTCACCATTAAGTGAAGAAATAAAAACAAAAAACCTACAAAATGTAAGAATGTATTCACAAATCATATATTATAAGGGACTTTTATACAGAATAAATAAAGGGACCCATAGAGTTCAATAACAAAATGATCACCCAATTCAAAAAATGGGGAAAGGATTTAAGTCAAGATTTCTCTTAAAAAGATATACAAATAGCCAGTGAACACATACAAAGATGCTCAACATTGTTAGTCATTAGGCAAATGCAAATCAAAACCACATGAGAGGGAATCATAGCAATGGATCACAGCATAGCCATACTTACCTGTGTGCACTTCGCACCCCTGCCCCACATATTGAAACAACGGCAGGAAGCACATGTCACTCACTAGCACAATGATGCACACACTGATCCTGGGAGGGTCCTGGTTCTGCTCCACCTTCCCTGAGACAATCCCATCACAACCCCAGTCAAGGCGGCAGGGGTTCACAAGCATCTAAAACTCTGAGAGAGAGGAACGCTCTTCTCCAGTTGGAGGAGATATTGTCCCAAAATGATGGAACCCTCTTGCTTAAGGGTGAGTATGAGAAGCCAGATTCTGCGGTCTCTGTTCTCCTCCCACTTAGCCTAAGATGCAGGTGTGGTCCCAGGAAACATACAGAAGAGCAGGGTATCTAAAGATCTAGATAACTGGCCAAAAGACTGAAAAAAAAAAAAAGACTCAGGAAGCCAGTAAGGTCCGGAGAAATCACAGAGACGTAGGAGCTGCAGAAAGCAATCTGTGAAGTTGTTCATGAATTCTATACTCAATCCCAAGTTGTGCATATGTGATTCTGACCCTAATTAGCGTATCAAAGACTGAGAACTGAACTATAGGACAGACCCACTGCCCAAATTCCACACAGGCCACCCAGTAGGTAGTGCACACACAGAATAGATCCAAAACACACTGCAAAAGCTTTGAAAATAGAACTGATAATGAAACCACAAACCACTGAAACCTCTTCAGAACTTGCATCTTGAACCAAACTGGATTCATTTTTACATGCTAAAACAGAAATTGCAACATTCTCAGTAGGATTTAAGCAAGATCAGAGTCTCATAACATAATACTTCAATGTTTAAGATATAATCCAAAATTACTCTGCATATGAAAAACCAGAAAAATCCAGCATCAAGAGAAAAAAAAAGTGAGAAGTCACCAATGCCAAGATGACACAAAAATCCTCAAAAATATGAGCAAATAGAATCAAGCAACATAAAAAAAAAAAAACAACAAATAAGTACCCCCAACAAAATAGAGGATATCTGAGGAATGCAGGGCTACTTTAAAATGTGAAAATAAAGTAGCATGATCCACCACATAAAGAGTCTAAAGAAGAAAACTGTATGATCCCATCAACTGAAACAGAAAGCATCTGACAGAATTCAATATCCATCCATGAGAAACACTCTCCATGACATAGAAATAGAAGAGAATTTACTCAATCCATTAAGAGGGCATCTATAAAAAAACAACAAAAACAAACAAAGTAGCTACAGATAACATCATACTTAATAATGAAGGACTGAATGCTTTGCCCTAAGATCAGTTATATGGCAAAAATGGCCACTCTATTCACTACTACTCAGTATCATACTGGAACTCTTAGCCCAAGTAATAAAACAGGAAAATAAATAAGAGACATACAAAATGACAAAGGAAGAAATAAAACTTCTCTTTATTCAGGGATGATATGAAACTTTACATAGAAAATACCAATTGTACAAAAAAAAAAAAAATTAGGGGGAGGAATCCAAGTACCAATGAGGAGTTTAGCAAGGCTGTAGGATAAAAGGTCAGAACACAAAACTTAATTCTGTCTCTATGCTAGCAATGAACAACTGAAAACTTACTATTTAATAGCAGTATCATTTACAGCACCTCCCCTGAAAAATGTAAAACTTGGGCATAAATCTAAAAGGCATATTTTCGATCTGTATGCTGAAAACTGCAAAACACGAAAAAATCAAAGGAGGCCCAAATAAGTGAAGAAGCATACTTGTTCATGAATTGGAAGATTTGAAATAGCTCAAGTGTCAATTCTCACCAAAATGACTTGCAGATTCTTTTAATGCTATTCCAATGAAAATACATGCAGAAAATTTTGTAGACTCAGACAAGCTGATTCTAAAATTTATATGGAGGGGCACCTGAGTGGCTCAGTGGGTTAAGGCCTCTGCCTTCAGCTCAGGTCATGATCTCAGGGTCCTGGGATCGAGCCCTGCACGGGGTCTCTGCTCAGCGGGGAGTCCACTTCCCCCTCTCTCTCTGCCTGCCTCTCTGCCTACTTGTGATCTCTCTCTCTCTCTGTCAAATAAATAAATAAAATCTAAAATAATAATAAAATTTATATGGAAATGTAAATATATTATAATAATTAACTGCTGGTGTGAATGTAAAATGATATACCCATTCTGGAAAGAGTTTGGTAGTTACTTAAAAAGTTGAATATTAACTTACTTTACAACATGACAATTCCATGCCTACAGAACTACCAAAAAGAGATAACTTACGTTCATGCAAAGACTTGTACACAAATGTCCATAGCAATATTATACATTACAGCCAAAAACTGAACACAGTCCTAGTGTTTATCAAGTGCTGAACTGACAGACAAAAAGGGGTATATCCATATAATGCAATATTATTCAACAATAAAAATGAACTACTGGTATGTATTAAAATATGAATGAACCTTAACAGTGTTTTGCTAAGTGAAAGAAATGATGCAAAAGATGAATCACTTGCAAAAGAACAAATATTGTATGATTCTATTTATCCTAAACGTCCAGGAAAGTCAAATATATAGATATAGAAAGCAGATAAGTGGTTTCTCGGGGCTGGTGGTAGGAGGAAGATTAACTACAAATGAACGTGAGGGGATTTTTTAAGGCAACAGCAAGTGTTCTAAAACAAGATTGTGGGTGATGGCTGCAGAACTTTACAAATTTACTGATAGTAACTGAACCATATACTTACCAAGAATTAATTTACAGAACATAAGTTATGTTTCAATAAAGCTATGGAAAAAAAACAGCAAGGAGTAACCTACAGGGAGTTATAGATGAAACAAAATTGTCAATATGTTGATAACTGTTGAAACTAAGTATTGGGTAATGAGGGTCATTATACTATCCTCTTCTTTTGTTTATGTTTGAAATTAGGATACTGATATACATAAATATCAGGACATTTCATACTCATACTCATACTCATCATACTCATTTCATACTCATACTCATACTCATAAGTTTGAAATTAGGATACTGATATACATAAATATCAGGACATTTCATACTCATAAGTAGTCCTTTAAATAATTAAAGTTGTCATGTAGATTTCCATCCAACAAGCCTCACACTGGGTCTGTTTTCCTAAACATTTTGATGTCTGCAAGATAATTTACGTAACATGATATTAATGACAGCAGAACTTCCTCAGGAAAATCTTAGATTCTACCAATGGATGAATGCTGGCAGGTTCTTATCTACAAAAAGCTTGCCAAACAGGGACATTAAGTTATTTGAGATTTTCTCACTAGGCTGAAGTTATGGCAAACAACTTCAGCATTTTAGCACCTTCTTCTGCTAACTAGACTCAACACTTCCAAAAATGTCCTGGTTTTTTTCTGAGAGTTGACATTTTTTGTTGTTTTTGCATGTAAGGTTATCCCTACTTTACTGGAGAAAAATTAAAATGGTATAAAAATCCATGGAATTTGGATTCAGAACCAGGTTAGATCCACTTGCAAAACCTACCAGCAGTGTGATCTTCAGCAAATTAATTTGTCTCTTCATCTATAATACCCATAATAAATCTCACCCTGTGACTAAAGCACATAAGCCACATAAAGCACTTAACAATCCAGCACATAGTAGGTACTGAATAAATGACAGTTATATGTATTTCTTGTCTAAGTCATTTTTGAAATGAGAAGTATATCTCATAATAAAATGTAATAACTATTGTTGGAATCTTAGTAGAATATATGAGATGTCCAGAGATCTTTAAATCCAACTTTACTGATAAGGACGCTAAAGTTCAAGGACAAGTATCCCAAAATTTAGAAACCAAATCTGGACTAGAGTCTGAATCTCTTGATTCTTTTTTTTTTTTTTTTAAAGATTTTATTTATTTTTATTTGAGATAGAGACAGTGAGAGAGAGCATGAGAGGAGAGAAGGTCAGAGGGAGAAGCAGACTCCCCGTGGAGCTGGGAGCCTGATGTGGGACTCGATCCCAGGACTCCGGGATCATGACCTGAGCCGAAGGCAGTTGCTTAACCAACTGAGCCACCCAGGCGCCCTGAATCTCTTGATTCTTAAAGTCAGTTTAGCAAAATGATTAAATGTCCCCTTTCAATCAGATACCTTGGGTTTCCTTTCTAGCTTTGCCACTTAACCACTTAACCTCTTTATGCCTAGTTTCCTCATCTACAAAATGGGAATATTAGCTATCTCAAAGACTTATTATGATGATTAAATAAAATAAGGCATATGGAGGACTTAGAACATAAGGGCCCAATAAATATTAACTATGTATTATATTTTCTGAACTCTATGTTTTTTATATGTTCTATCTAAAGTCAGCAAGTGTCTTAAACTTAAACTTAACATTTGTTAATTTTAGCATTTCTTTCTTCCCCAAAAAGTTATTATGAATTCTACTTTTTATAACTCACGGTTACTTAGACTCAAGAAAATATCAGGTTATCAGTGTTACTGGATTCTGTTTGCTCCACACTTAAATATATCCAAGAAGTTATTAGGATCATAAGGCAAGTTGAAGGCAGGGGCCATACGTTGCTTGTGTTTGGAATCCCAATACCTAGCACTAAAGAGCTATTCAGTAAGTATATAATTTATGAAAGAAAGAAGAAAGGAAGGAAGGATGGAGGGAAGAGAGGGAGGGGGGAAGAGAGGGAGGAAGGAAAACCAGAATGAAAAAATGAAGAAAAATAATACAGTGGGAAGAATAAGAGATCACATATTGAAAAGATCTGAATTCAAATCTTAGAATTGCCATGTATTGTTAGATATTAAATAACATCTAAGCCACTTTTTTTTTTTTAACCTTTATACAAGAATAATGATACTCCATAGCAGGGTTGAACTGAGGATTAAATGACTTGATAACTGCAACAGACTCATATATTCAACTGTCCACTTCCCATCTCCACTTGGATGTCTACCTTGAACTTAGCATCTCCAAAGTTGAACTTGATTCAAGTTCCCAACTCAGTGAACAGCATTCATTCACTATTCAAACCAAAACCCTTGGCATGTTCATTTACTCCTCTCTTTTCCTTATTAACTACATCAAACCCACTTGCAAATGTTCTCAGCTACGCTTTACAAATATATCCCAAATGCTAGTATTTTTCACCACCTCTACTGGTAATCACATAGCCCCAACCACTGTTACCTGGTGTCCCTCCACCATATCTTCTTGCCTCTGTTTGCCTCTTCACTCAAACTCCAAAGAGTAGTAGAGTGATTCTTTTTAAAGGACCTAATTAAAGTGTAAATCAGATCGAGTAATTCCTCTGATCTAAATTTTCATTGGCTTCACAACCTAGTAAGAATAAAACCCAAAGTTCATAAAGTTCTGCTGTCCCTTCCCACAACCTCTGCAGGACCTCATGCCTATCATCTTCTTGTGAGCTCCAGCCAATGGCCTCCTTGCTGTCCCAGGACTCAGTGGATAAAGGTTGGTTGGGACCTGAAACTAATACAATTATGATAGGGAATGTTCTTTTTTCTTTTTCTTGTTTAAAGATTTTATTTATTTATTAGAGAGGGGGAAAGAGAGAGCGCACGCACACACAGGAGCAGGGCCTAGAGCAGATAGAAAGGGAGGGGAAAGAATCTCAAACAGACTGCATACTGAGCACAGAGCTCAATGCAGGGTTCCATCCCAGGACCCTGAGGTCATGACCTGAGCTGAAACCAAGAGTTGGATGCTCAATGCACTGGGACAGCAAAGGCATCCCGACAGGGAATGTTCTTTTAGAAAGAAATAAGACTTCAAATACAAAATTAGGGTTTTGGGGTTTTGGTTTTTTGTTTTGGTTTGGTTTGGTTTTTTGTTTTTTTAGAATGAGAACAGAAATTATAGCAAATTATTAGAGCTCTGGAGATTACTTTGGAGTTAACTGTTCATTTCTTTGGCGATATCTTCAGCATTTTAGCAGAAATGTTTACATAGATATACTTCCTGATGGCAACCCTGGCTTCCCTCCCCATACTTACAGTCTAAATGCCCAGCAGCTCCCACACTCAAAGAGATCCATAGAAGTGAAAGCTCCTGAAGCTTAAGCTTCATTTGCTTCATGAGAAGTCTAGCTCTGCCCGTGATTCCCTTTAGTCTCTGCAGAAAAGCCACCATCCCATTTCACTCACTCTCCTCCTACTTGCTTCCCACTTTTCATGGCACTTACGCATTTTGACAGCTCCTGAGATGTTAGGTATTTGTTACTCTTGCTTATTGTCTGTCTCCTAAACTATACCGTACTAGAATATGAACTCTAGTATTAGGGTAGGGCTTCTTTTTTCCCTATGTTATCAGTGTCTAGAATAGTCAGTGACATATAGTAGGTTCTCACAAAAATAACTACTGATTAAATGAGTGAATGAATAAATGAAAATTAGATTGAAACATTATATTATAGCTTGAATAATTTTTTGCCTGAAATATTTTTGCTTTTGTGAAATGGGTATCTGTCATAAATGTCTGGAAACAAAAATGATATCTTCACAAATACATCTATTTCTGAGATTTTGAAATAATTTAACATTGATGTTGTAAGCAAAATAATTGCAAATTTAATGAATCTCTTCAAAGCAGATAATCTTAGCAGTCATCTGATATCTTTTCACACAGTACAAATATTATGATGGTTGAAACTGCAGACATTATGATGATTGAAAATATACTGATTAACTTAGGTTTCCGTTTCCTAGCTAATCTACTAAATTTACTGTATTGGGTAATGTAGCTATGGAATGACAAATAAATACAATTCAGAAACCATAGTAAGCCTCAAAGTGACCAGTGTGGGAGGAAAAATAAAAATGCTATTTATTTTCAAAATCCATATCCTATCAACTCTCGGATAGAAAAGAATTTTCAATTCATTTAAAAACTCTAGAATAATCAAAATCTGCTTGAGCAGTTGATAATCCAGGAATCAACAAGTTCTTATTAATGATGCCTCCTCATTACAATAAAGCAAACTGCTATTATAATTATTTATCTTTATTATTTATCCTGGTTCCCTGTGGATAACCCAAGGAGAGTTGCATAAATTTAGCACATCGGGGAAATAGTGGTAAATTAGGGCAGACTGCAGATTGAACAGTCAACAAATGCCTTCAAAATATGGTTTAACTGTAATTATCTCAGTATGCCTGTTTTGGGATTCATTGGATTTCTGTGCCTCAAGCTTCCCAATGTCCACCGTGCCTAGATTCATTTCCTATTTTCTGGAAAGGCAGTTCTCTGACTCCTCCCTTTTCTTATTAAGGCCAATCCTCCAGATGCCCTGATTTCGAACTTCTCTCCACCCATACCTAGCAACACCATCAGGAACTTTGTTCCTTGTATAAACTTCCCTTATTACCATCAGCTTACACTATTAACCAGATGTCTAGCTATTTAGAAGAGAGAGTAAGAGACTAATTAAATGCTGGAAATTAGGTTGAGAAATCTGGAAAGAAAAGTAGCTCAGTGACTTATGTTCGTCCTTTGTTCTTTTCTCCTTCTTTCCCAGAATATATTGGTTGTTGCTGAACTGGATCAAATTCATAGGACAAGGCATTAGCACTAACAGGTCACTTAAGATCAGAATTTTTAAATTAGTACATTTCTGTATTAGTATATCACTAAAATATTTCTTTAGCGCCCAGACAGGCCTACTGTTTGATGACAAGAAGTTATTAACCCACTTCAACTAGATAGGCTTTCCACTGGATCTTGAAAGTGTAAGTCATATGCTAAATATCAATTTTAAAAACTCAATTATAAGCTAGTGCTTAGGTAAGAAGGATTTTCAGAAAACAATAATATAGGTCTTAACCTGAACCCTCTCTAGGGTTTTGCGGGGTGCAACTTTGTGCTGTCCTTACCAGAGAGGATTCAAAAATTATCTCCCTTGCATTCTGGATTTAGTTCTTTCTGGTTTGACTGCTCCAATATCTTATCTGGGTTTTTTTTTTTTTTTTTGGATACATGGGAAAGACTGTCCACATATGAGTGAACAGAAGAGCTGCATTCTATCTACCAAACCTTGATGGCATCCCCCTCCACACACAACCCCCCCCCCCCCGGCAAAAAATAGAGGTCTCCATCCTCAAAATGTCAAAATTATATGACTGAATAAACAAAATTCCCAGACATGTGCTTGAAATTCTCACATTTGGCATCATATATAGTTAGTTTAAAGCAGTGAACAGTAATTGTTGTGGGTTTAAGAGTGTGCCCTCAAAATTCATACTCACCCAGAACTCCAGAATGTGACCTTCTTTGAAAACAGGGTCTTTGCAGATGTAATTAGTTAAGATGATAGGACACCGGATTAGGGTAGGCTCTAAATCCCATGGCTGGTGTCTGTGTAAGAGGAAAAAACACAAAGAAAGACTCAGGAGAATGCCATGTGAAAACTGAGGCAGAGGTTGGAGTGATGTGTCTACAAACAACGAATGCCAAAGATTGCCAGTAACCACTAGAAGCTACAAAATGGGGGGGAAATATCCTTGTCAGGAACCTTTGAAGGGAGCAAGGGGTTGATGTCCTGTCAACATCTTGATTTCAGACTTCTAGCCTCCAGAACTGTGAGAGGATAAATTTCTGTTCTTTTAAGCCATCTAGTTTGGGGCAATTTGTTATGGCAACCCCAGAAAATTAATATAGCACCAAACACAGAAAATTCCAGAGAAGTTCCCAGGCTGATTTGAGGAGGCTTTTTCTTTGAGAATAGACTTTGTAAAACAAATATAAACTATGGGATAAATCCACATCAATTAGAAATAGTTGTCTTCTCCTTGGGGTGGGAAAAATGTAAAGACTGACTCTATTCAGAGAAGTTTCTAGATATCACTTGTATTCACAGCCATATATGCCTTCACTTAATTCTCTCACTTCTCTTTTTTTATTTAGAAAAAATACAGTTGCACTACTAATTGCTATTTTTTCAAATGGAGACATTTTTGTTTTAAGGTGTTCAAGGTTTTGTTTTTAGCTTCAGACAACAATCTGTGATTGTCACGCTATAATCTGGTACTCAAATCAATTAGACAGAGTGCTTGTTACAAGTTGGAATTTCTAGGGTAACACAGCAGAATGTTCCAGAAGTCAAGAGTTAATCAGAATGAAAGAAATCACAAAACAATCCCCCCCCCCAAAATAGGGTGAAAAAACTTGAGGGAAACATACTTAAGTCAAATTTGCAATTTTGTTTACATACAAATTAGAAAGCATGAAATTGAGTGCTGCTGGCCAAAGGTTAAGGAATTTGTATCCAATTTGTAACTTGCAATTGGCAGCAAACAGGAAAAAACAAAGACAAAAATTCAGCCTTCAAGATCCTCCCTGCCTTTCTGCCCAGGGAAGTTTGTTCACTGACTAATGGCCCTCTTCCAATGTTCTGCACATCCTGCTTCAGAACTAAGCACAACCACAAGTTTTAAGTCGCTTTAGCTACAGAAAATGGACGCAACCGTGTTCTGAGATTGGCTTCTCACAGAGACAGAAAGGGGAGAATTATGTTGTTTTTATTCATGCCAAGCTTTTTTAATGCCAGAGTACTGAATGGAGCTTTCAAAGGAAAAAAGTAACAAAGAAAAAAGAATCAATAGTAAAAGCCAGCTAATGGCTAGCAACTGTTAAGTGTGTGATGTATACAATACACAGCCACAGGAGGGCAGAGGAAGGAGATTGAAATGTTGAGCAAAAGAGCTCTGCTCAGTTAAAGGAATGAAAGTAAGACTTTTAAAATGAGATGGCCACACGAGGAGTGCCTATTCAAGCCAAGCTCTGAACTGACCTCTCGCATTCCCTTCTTCTGGGTCCTTCCTGAAAAATGGAGCTGTGGATTCTTCCTGAGCTTCTCTTAGAGGAGGGAGAATTGGGGCTGCTTTTAGCATATTTAGCTATAATGCAAGAATGGGGGGAAAATGTGTTTTCTTGCTGCACCTAGGTGGCCGCTCAGGTTTGGACAACCTTCGTGTCCACATCTGCGTGCTCTGGGTCAGAGCGGCAAACCGCTCTGGGAACAAGGCTAATGCTGGGAGGACACCACGCAGTCGTGCGCCTCTGATGTGTGAGACAAGCAGTCCGTGAGAGAGCGGTTTCCACAGGACCTAGCTGAAAAACCTAAGAGACACTAACTGGCATAGTGTACATTGAGACTGTTACAAGTTAAACTGTGACATATTGGGCCCCTGGGTGGCGCAGTGGGTTGAGCGACTGCCTTCGGGTCAGGTCATGATCCCGGAGTCCCGGAATCGAGTCCCACATCGGGCTCCCAGCTCCATGGGGAGTCCGCTTCTCACTCTGACCCGCTCTCTCTCACTCTCTCTCTTTCCTAATAAATAAATAAATAAATAAACCTTTAAAAAAATGTGACATATTAAACATTTTAAGAGTTTACTGAAGCAAAAATGGATTTAAAAATTGGGAGGCACCAGACGGGAAGTGCTGGGGTAGGCTCCGCCAACAGGAGCCCTGGGAGAGACTTCTATACAGAAAAGGCGGGAGGAAAGCAAGGAGACTGCTGATTGGCTGTAGTTTAAAGCTTATTTGTGATTGGTTGTCCTTAGGTTTCAATTTCATAACTGGAGGCATTTACAAGCTTTGGTTTTGGTTTGCTTCCTGGACGGCCGCAGAACTAGAACCACTTCAGTCTAATGGCCTCTTTCATTAGTTAATTTAACAAGACTTACTTATGGATAACGGTGAAAACAGTTAAGTGAAAAAAGGATGGAATTTGGAAGGAAAAGACAGGAGTTCACATCCTGGCTGTGCCTCTGGGCCTTCCCTTGGAGTCCCTGGACTCACCCTTCACCTTCTAAATACCTTACACTCTTCCCTTGAAGATGGAGACAGTGCAACCAATCTCACACAACAACCATAAGGCTTAAATGCAGAAGCATCTTCTAAATTACATTTTCATTATTATAATGTATTGTTTTTCCTCATAGGCGAAAAAAGCCCTAGCCTATAGTGCTTTGGTCAAACAATTTCATTATGATTGTGAATGTGTGAACAGCAGAGAAGACAAGATTTGTTTTTGCTTTGTGAGACCTCTGCAGTGTATCTTTAAACTTTAAAACGAGTCATCAACTTTTTAACACTGAGTTCTTATACACACCTGGACTTCCTGTCTTCTCCAGCAGTCAAACCTCCCACACAGCAGTAACCACCAGAACTGAGCAGCAGTTCTGTCCTTTTTGGATAGGACATGTGCTCTACCCTTCCATACAGGCACCCAATGTCCTGTTACCTCCCAAGACATACAGAGGGTTGGTCACTTTTCCAAAAGACTTGCTTGGTAGTTTCTTATACCCGCCCTACTTTGTTCCATGAGGTAGACTGAACAATGGCTCCCCAAAGATGTCCTTGCCTTAAATTCCAAAACCGGTGAGTGTGTTACCTTACGTGGCAAAGGGACTTTGTAGATATGATAAAGTTAAGACTCTTGAAATGGAGAGATTATTCTGAGTTATTCAAGTTGGCCCAATGTAATTGCAAGGGTCCTTGTAAGAGAGAGGCCCTTACCTATCTGTCAAGGCCCAAAGACCTGGGTACACAAGGATACTCTTAACAGAATGCATATTTCAGGGCTTAGAGGTTTTCTTCCAGAAGATGGTAAGTTAGTCCTTTTTTTGGGATGTGTAGCCCCTTTACTGCACAAACCACCAGCCTGGTCCTAGACTCTCTTAGAGCAAAATGTTCCTGCTTGAACTACATTTAGTGTTGCATTTATATAACTGATACAGAAATAGTATAAATATGAATATGCCTAACATTTGGGGGAGTCATTGTGGATTAGGGATAGATTTAAAGAAATAACTCATCCAGGCTATAAAACTATTACATACATTTTTATATTTTTGTGCTAATTTGACTGGTAGACCTCTCCCTTTGATCTACCAATGTTTATACGTTATGATAAACTTGTACTAAACTATTTGGTATAGAAATTATCCGGTGGTTAGAGAAATCTAGTTCTTCTCCAGGTCACTCATTTTCCACGGGTATTATATCTTGAGGCGGCTCTAATTAAACCTCCTAATGTAGTTGATCATCAGTATATCAGTATTACCATACAAGTGATTTATTTACATAAGACCAATGAATTTCGCAAACAATCCCAGTGTTACGCCTTATCACAGTACGGTCATAGTATAATTCCATTTCATTACAGAACAAATTAGGAAGAATTATAGAGGTTATCACCATACCTTAACAGAACTGGCCCTTACCCATATACCAGATACTATTATAGACAAGAATTGTTAGATTTAGCCACAGCTGGGTTATTTCTGGGCTCTAAGTCCACTGGAAACAAAGCTAGTACCCTATTTCAGTTCACACTCACATTGAAATTGGTTTATATTGTGTGTGATTATACAGCATAGCTAACCTCACTCTGAAGATGTGGATAATATTCAGAATAGTTCCAATACTACCCTGCTAAATGTACTACAGGATATGTCTTTTTTGGATGTCTTCTTGGGACCTGGACAGTCATAATGCATCAACATAATTATGAATGCCATCAGAGAACTTCCATAGATTTGAAGGTCCCTAAGATCCCCACAGCTGTGCTCCTTGAGCCTCAATAGTTAAGATGAGGGAGGGCCACTGCCCATGGCTACTTTGTCCTCTATCTACATTAAAACAGAGAAGAGGCCCTATCAGGTTGAAGCATAAGCCTTTTCCCAACACAGTGGAAATTATCCAGCATTATTTTTGAATCTGCTTATCCCACTTCATTAAACTTCATCATCTTTCCAGGCTGACTCCCATCCTTTGCTTTCCTCCTGGCACAGAATTTCCCCTAATTTGTTTATTCTAATTAACAAATCTTCCTCTGAATGATGCTCCTCATCAAAGGTGAATTTAGCTTGTCCAATGATACCCAGATAGGACTCTGCCTCCCCTAAAACCCTTTTCTGCCTTGTGGGCCAATGTAAAGTCCACCATGCATGTTGTTACACTGTGTACTAATTGCCTGAATGCAACCAGGATACATGCTCTGTACCCCAAAATGTTGGGCCACACATACTAGAGTTAGATGAGTAGTAGTCACAGCTAGATTTAGTTTACTTTACTTTGACTAGACCATAAAGCCTTCTTCATCTCAGGGTGCGCCTGTTCCCCAGCGAAATGTGGACCTCCACGTAATGCCTGCTGCTATGATCCCATCAGAAACCCATGATCTCTTTCTATTCTGTTTAATAGCTTTCCATCCACAAAAACAAGAGCAATATGTATTTGTGGAGAGCACACTGCGGCAGGTCAGGCATACCACTGTTTTATTTTTTTCCATCATAACCAGCAAACTTTCTAAGCATTTTATCATCAAACTTTATAGTTACGCAGTAATCAGTCTGCCAAGAGTTGTATACCACAGGGTTTGATGGCCTGGTAGGGAGTAGTTTCTGGAAATTCCCTCCCAAATGTTATCCTTTGTAGTAGTTGTAACCTGAAATGACAGTCAATGGACACCAGCATATTACTAGAGTTCCACTGAGTAACTAACAGTGGATCCAGTTCATCATGGTATTGTGTGACCAAAATATCTCCCAGAGCAATACCACTCAGGTTTTCAGGCTTTCATTTGGCCTTGTCAAAAAGTAGTTTCAAAAGGCAGGAGTGATCTCAGCAAATATATGATTCCATCCTTTCAGGTACCTGATGTAACTGTGCTGAGAGAAAGTATTTTTCTACTTCAAGCCGCTCTCAAAGGACCAATGTTATACTGGACTTCCCTTCTTCCATAACATGTGTATTGCTTCCTTTACTTTCAGCTACTATTTCTCTTTCTCTCCATTTGTCATTAATTTTTACCAAAACTTTCCCACCTTTGGAATGGATGTTAGTTTCAGCCTCAGAGCTGGTCCAGATTACCCCCCACCAATTCACTCCCATCCATAGAGGGTAGGAATACATAGGTACAGAGCTATCTCATAGTACATCTAGGTCCAGGACTGTCTCAACCACTCAGCAATATAGCTGTATTTACTGTCAACCCCGATTTTGCCAGATAGGATATAGGCACAATCCACGCCATCAGGCCTCTAGAAATTTGGGCATAAAGGTTTAAAGGGAGTATTACAGTTTCTCGCACAGGGATCATCCCTGCATCTGGCACAGGTACTTTCAATCCTGGTCCCAGGATCATTACATTAGGTAGGGAAAAAGGAAAAAAAAAAAAAAAAATCTGAGGTGATATGAGGAAGAACTATATGGTTGTACCAGGTACTACTTCCACTTCCTACTTCCACAAATCACACACAAGAAAAGTGGAGGAATCTAAATGGACAAACTTATATGCCTTTTGCTTAATAACACTAAATAGAGAAATGTTCCACAATCATATAGAATATCCATCCCAATAATGCATTCAGGTGAAAAAGATATAATCACTTCACATAAAGCCAATTCAACTATTTCAATTTTCATCCACAGTTTTACCTATATCCAGTCAACCATGTGTCCCCATATCTTCCCAGTCTAACTGTAGCCCTGGTTAAGATTTCACCAACAGGTTTTAGAGTCAAAGTGCATTTGATTCCCATATGAAGGAGTCCTAGAAAAGTTTCTTCTCCAGTCCCTGGCCATTTTCCTTACATATTGTGTATATGGCCTTTAGTCCTCTTCCAGGGGATGAACTAAAGGACCCTCACTCTTTTATTAGTCCTAATCCTGATTAAGTTGCCAGACCATCACCCTCAGCCATTAGAAGTCAATTTTTTCATTGTCATCTTTGCCTCCTAATACTTTAAATTCTTCCAAACTAGGGTAAATATCACATATGTGTTTGGGGCCCTTTAATGCTGAGGAACAGCAAAGGCCCCCAACAGTCCACCAAATCTCCCATGGCGCTGCACTGAGACTTGTTTCAACCTCATCGATGTCTACTTTATTCATCCTATTTATTAATAACCTACTAATAATTTCTACCTGCTGAGTATAATAACCTTCTAAAATTTCTTAACTGCTGAGGTGAGTCCCTTGAATCTCCTTGTGGTCTTTGCCCCATTCTTTTGTGAATCATTCTCATTTTCTTAGCATTTGAAAAATCCATAAGGGGAAGTTGAGATAAATCTGATAAGGTCTCCCAAACCACTGCTTGATTTTATGGCACTGAGTATATACATGCAAAAGGAGCTCCCTCAATCACAGCATCTACCATGACCTGGTTAAAAGGCATATTAAGTGAATGAACACCTTAAACAATAATAGTGTCAATCCAGCAGGGCTTGTATACAGAGTATATCAGACGTTTCATCTGGGGAGTTCATTTAGCAATTAAGGAAGAGAAAGATAATCCCCGTTCTCAGAGTAAACAAACATGACATTATCCAATCCCCCAGGCTAGCTATTCTCTCTGACCTAACCTTCTATGCATCTGGATTACATGCAGCCATCGTAATTGTTCAATATGAGCTGTGCATCCTGTATCGACCTGTATCTACTCTGCATTTGAAACTAAGGATACTGCCCCTAAATTGGCCACGCTCACATTCATTTTAGTAAAAATTCTTTAGGAAGCTGATGATACCAATTCAGACGATAAAACAACTTCTTCACGTTAAACCTCCTGCTTTTAACAGTTTCTTGGTTTTGTCCTCCTCCAACCTGGATAATCTTCTTGGCGAAGAGAGGTCATAAAATTTCAAACTATTGTCTCAGCATAATTTTTCTCTTTGGTGGTGGCCCTGAGGCTAGAGCTATACCTTGAACTGGCCAAAATCCAAGCTTTGTCCAGCATCAGGATCTACTCTAACACTCCCCTTTACTTTCATTTTAGCCACTACAGATAATGATAACCAAGAGATTGTACAGTTACCTTTTTCTTGTTATTTTGTATTTCCTTTGGTATCCAGTGAACTGCCTTCTCAGGAATTGGATTTCTTATTTCTTAATTTGACTGGTAAATTTTACATACAGTAACTGATCACAGCACAGCTGCTATTTCATACCACGGGTGACCAAGAAGTAATATAGCAATCAAGTCTGTCAACCCCTACCCTGTCACTCTTCATTTTCCCCAAACTGTGTTTTCATCATGTTTCGGTGAGTCAAGGTCAGTCTAGCCAACCTCAGTTCTGACACAAAACTGTATCAGGGGTTCCCCAAGAACACCTTCAGGTTCACTGATTCACTAGAACAAGTCATGGAACTCAAAGAAGCTCTTACACTCATGATAATGGCTTGTTATGGGAAAAGAATACCAATAAAAATCAGCAAAAACAAAGGCATCAGGAAAGACCAGGTGTGAGCTTCCAGTTAACCACTCCCAGTTAAGCAAATGGATGGTGCTTAATTCTTTCAGCAATGATGTGTCCCAACATGTGCAAGGTATTGTCAACCAAGAAGTTCACCTGACCCCTGGGGTCCAGAGTTTTTATTAGTGGTCAGTAAGTCGGCATAGAATGTCTTTGTGGCTGAGCACCTTACCAACTCAATCTCCAGTCTCCTTGAAGGTCAAATAGATGCCGCATGGACCAGAGTTCCAAGTGAACAAAAACAGGCATCCACCATAACTCACATTCTTAGCATGAACTGTCAAGTGTGGCCAAAGGGCTCTTATCAACCAGACTATTACAACGGCCCAGAGATTATCTCCCAGGAAAGAATTAAGAGCCAGTACCTTCTATGGAACATAAAGGTTTGAGCAAATCAACTGCTGCGCTAGCACTTTACTACACATTTTTTTTAACTTCTAGTTAAGGTTTTCTTGAAATAAAACATGTATTTCCCAAGTATCCAATAATCACACACACACACACACACACACACACACACACACACACAAATGGTAGTGTGATTTCTATTCCCTGACAGTTATCACACTGTATATGAAAAAGTTATCTGTGACACCTGAAGGAAAAGAGAAGCTTATTATCTGTGACCGACCTAGACAGGTATAAATATTCATGCTGAAATTGAAAATTTCATAATAAAAATCAATAACAATGATTTTAAACATTTTCCATATATGAATCAAAGTAGAGATTTAAATTGTTATTGACACCATTATGTAAATTGAAGAACACTTTGTTGCTA
The DNA here is from genome assembly GCA_028533885.1 of Nasua narica. Lineage (NCBI taxonomy): Eukaryota > Metazoa > Chordata > Mammalia > Carnivora > Procyonidae > Nasua > Nasua narica. Next base: position 23,700,180 of record CM052811.1, on the reverse strand, counting down.
TTGAAAAATTCACAATTGCTTATCAATTCATACAGTACTTGTTCGATTAAATGTTAATAATACTGAGTTGACAAAATAGTGAAGTTATTTAACTTTGATATACATAGTAGTGAAGCTGGTGTGCTTTTGCTTCAAAATCAAATCAATTCTTCTAAAAAAGATGAACTTGGTTAACGTAAGCGTGAATACCAAAAGAAAATCATTTTTGATACTCAATTACTAGAAAACTTTTAAGAATGTTTGAAACAACTCAGTATGTGATTCTACTTTTTCAAACATTTCCCAGGATGGCATAAAATGGGAATTCAAATTACCAGTAGTCTTTTACATCTTAAACTTTGTGGTAGATACAGGAAAGTTCTAATTCTCTGAAGCTTCTGAATTTCTGAAATAAGTATTACTTAAAGGGGGTAAAAAAAAAATGTATATTTTTAGTGTTCAAAGGATATTTTCATATAAACTATTTCATTTGACATGCAGGATAAATCTAAAAGATAATGAAAGTAATTGTGATAAATGAAGAAATCAAGGCTCAATAAATATGCCGCAAGTAGTAAATAAAGAGGCAGGGCCAAAACTAGCTGTCTGGGGTCCAAGTTACCACACTTTCTACAATATGGTAATATGTGGTCAGTGAGAATATAATCACTTTAGAGTCAAAGCAAAAACTACCCCCAGTTTATCCTTTCATTGCTTTGTGTTTATTAAATAAAATTGAAACCAAAAAATACTTATTGAGTTGCTACTGCTATTTCCAAGGTTATAAAAGGTCTTTCTTCCTAGTTTTCTGAAACTTCATAACCTGAGTCAAAGGCAGACGCTTAACCAAGTGAGCCACACAGGTGCCCTGCTAACTACTTCTTAGAATCATAATGATTAAATGAGATTTTATATCACACACACACACTTAGCACAGTATTGGTTGGTACCAATAAAAGTTGACTGTTTTCATTATTATTCATAATCACCATTTTAACTGACAACTCTTATTGGATTCTGGATTTTGAGGGTAGTGATTCTAAACTGTTGTCCCTACACAACTTTTCCAGAAAAATTGCCTCTCCCCAACCCATCCACGTGACCACAACAAAACCTGCTACGTTTCTACAGTATCTCTGCCATTTGCCACAGTTCATTGGTCCAGGGGTTAACACCTGACACTATCTGGTTTGATTATTTACTCCTGAAAGTTATGGACCTTGAAAGGAGAGAAAGGGGAAAAAATGAAGTGAGAGATGAGAGGAAAAATACAAGAGTAAATAAAAAGGCTAGTCTCTTTCTCCATCACTGTACTGTAACACATGACACTAAGATCATCTTGGTGCTCCCCGTCCTGTGTACCAGATGCTGGAGAGGGAGGAAAATAAGGCAGAGAGGCAGAAAGAAGCACAGAAGAGAGATGTGGGAAAAGGTAGTAGCATTCAGGTTTCGACTTCAGAGGGCAGCTGCATTCGTCTTTGGATATTGTAAGACATCCAAGCATTATCCTCTTTTACTGAGCTTAGCTAAAGCTTGACCATGTAACCACCCCCAAAAAAGTCCTCATATCCACTTTTCATCCTGTTCCTCAGTCTCTAATGGGAATACAGTCTGTCCCCTAAGTCAACCCCACATATCCTCTTGAAGTCTCCTGTCGCATCCTATCAGCTCCTGGCCTCCTATCACTCAAGGACAGATTCCGGCCCTCTGACTCCTACTCCTATCATTTCTGTTCATCAACCTTTCTTTCTGATCCTCCTGACATCAGGTCATGGGGAACTGCTGGGAAGAACAAATTAGAAACGGCTGAAGCCACCAATCTAACAAGTTGGTGGAAGCAGGTCAAGAACAATCATCTCTCAGCAAATACATGTCAATTCACAAAGCAGGTCAGAGCGTGTGGCCACCTTTGGTCCAGAGCGAGCTCTTATCAGGGCTACCATGGCAAAGGAAAGGAAAAGTCTGAGTAGGGAAGCATCAGAAGAGGCAAACAAAGAGAGAGAATGAACACAGAAAATCTTCCAAGGCCAAGTAAGAGACCACACTGATGGCTGCTCTACTCCAGCTCAATCGGAAAGGAGATTCCTGGGGCACCTGGGTGGCTCAGTCCTTAAGCATCTGCCTATGGCTCAGGTCATGGTCCCAGGTCCCTTCTTATCAGGAAGTCTGCTTCTCCCTCTCCTACTCCCCCTGCTTGTGTTCCCTTTCTCTCTGTCAAATAAATGAATAAAATCTTGAAAGAAAGAAAGAAAGAAAGAAAGAAAGAAAGAAAGAAAGAAAGAAAGAAAGAAAGAAAGAAAGAAAGAAAGAAAGAAAGAAGAAAGAAAGGAAGGAAGGAAGAAAAAAGAAACAAAGATTCTCCTGTGGGACTCTGACTTCTTCTACCCGGAATGGAAACTCGTGGGCATCAGGTTGTCTCCAGACTGCAAGTAATATAAATACAGGGCAGAAAGCAAACAACTTCCTATTCAAGGCTAAGCATACTGCACTTGTGGACTCTTCTTACCTTTTTTGGATATATAAACTTTTGAACACCAAAGTCCTCACTGTTTAACTAGAGACAATTTTTGAATTGTCAAAAACTGACTGTATACTTTCTAAACTAAGGACTGGATAGGAGGTGAGAATACAAAAACAAATCAGACAATCCCTGGAATTAAGTGAAGGGCATAGAGTCACTTTGGCCTCATTTGATTAGCCTCACCTACCTTCTGTCTTACTTGCAGCAAGGTGCCTAACCTCTATGAGCCTTAGTGTTCTCTCCTATAAAATGAAGATAATACTACTGCCTTTCACGGCTACTATAAAGATTGGAATAATGTACATAAAATGTCTAGAAAGTGACAGATGCCAAATTAATGGTACAAACTATTAGCATGTCTATTGGTAAGCCCTATAAATGCTCTGGAGTTAGAAAAATCAAACTGAAAACTTACAGGTTATATTTATCAAAATTTCATCCATCATCCTCTCCATCCAGTTGAAAAGTAGAAGGGACTTCTGTATTTTTAGAAACAAATGCTTCTTCATTTTAGCCCTTTAGCATTATAGACCTAGCTCTTCCGAGAGTAATCAGTATTCAGTGGTTATAATGCTAGAAACTTGCTACAGATGTTCCTTGTGTTCATCAGTGCAAGGTGCCTGAAATTTGAGTTTTAATGCCTAATAGAATTTAGCCTCGGGGAATCAGAAATTGGCTGGACCCGATTCCTTAAAAAGCAGTATTGCATTTAAATAGACTCACTGCTCTGCATTGCCTTAGCTTCCAATAAAAGGAATCTTTTAAAAAGTTCATTGTACACAGGAGATTAACCACACTCAGAAGTCACCTTCGAGTTAGGTACATACCTTTACTTTCTGATAGCAGTTCTTCACAAAGAACCCAGAAAATGTGGGACAATCATGGAAACTACAGACATCAGGTATCAAGTCTCCAGAATACGCACCACACAGTGTCATTCTCCGACTGAAAGTGAATTTGAAGCAGTGTGTGTGCACAGCAGAGAGGACTTCAGATTAGCAGTGAGGACACAAATGATTTGGTCCCAGCAGAGCTATTAACTGATGAGTCAGTAGACATGCCTCTTTATGATCCCCAACCCCTGACCTAGTTTCTAATCCTATCAAGGGAAGAGGTCCAACTACCAGAGAGGAGAAACGGGTCTCTCACCAACTCTACCCAGTGGCCATGATCACTGCACTAACTGTGTTTAGAGGACAGCATGGACTTGCCAAGTTGGAGAATCATGCTTTCATTCAGTCTTTTTTTATTATTATTATTTTCCCATATTTCCCTCATTAGATGTTATTTTTATAGTCACACATATACACCAAACAAAGGCAAATTTAGTTTGACTAACTGTAGCTCATCCACAGAGATTCCCGTTTCCTCCCTCAAAAAGTCTTTTTGCCTCGTTGCCCCTGCCCCCCCTTCTCCCCACACGCACTCTTCTCTTCTGGCTCTCTCCAAGCATAGGCTCTGTCATTCATAATAGAGCAAGGTCTATGTCATAATCATCTTGATACCTACCTCACAGCGCACCCCAGTGAGTGGGGATGAGGATGAAGAAAAGGACTGGATGGGTTTGTGTGTCACTGAACAGAAGAGTGAATACCTTCAGGACTCTCATGGGTGGGAGACCCAATCATCAGTCAACTTGATCCATTACATTAAACAAAAGGCTCTTCTCTGTTTCCTACAATGGTAGTTGTATGTTTAGGTAAAACATTCAGAAAAAACTAAGTACACAAATCTCTTTTTAAAAGATGCACAGCTCAGTTTCTTACATCTCCAATTTACCAAAGTATGTACACCCTTTATTTCTGACATCAAGTCCATACAAGATGAATTTTCCAGTGGTAAAGAGGGTTGGATGGCAGTGATGGATGACAAGCCGTAAGATAATAAGGCATTTTCCAACTAAACACCAAGTCTCACGTAATTAAAATTTGTTTCCAATATCCTTTTTCTTCTTTATAATGTTCACCAATTTCAATTTTCCCAAGCTTTACTACTTTTCCCAGCATACAATAGGTGCTATTCATCAAAGATGACACATTCACTTAAATGGTTTCAAGAGCCTTAAACAACCTCTAGGTGGCGCTCACCCTAATGTGAGAAATAGTCATGTGGTAGATTATCCTGGGTGTCCTGCCCCTGTGTATGTTGTTGCTTTTTACACTTTCCAAATTTCCGGTTTTTTTTCCCTTGTCAAAAGTGCATCCAAGAAAAAGCAATCGGGGGCAAAGAAAAGGCCAAGTTTCTTCCACACTTTCCTCAGGCAAGATTTTTTAATGTTTCTTTTGCTGAAATGTGGCTTCACTACTGGCCTTTGTTGGAATTTGTTTGATTGATTTGTGTAGATTTCAGCACAGCTAAAAGGTCATAAACGTGTATGTAGAAGACCCCAAAGAAATTTCCATTGAGGCCTACCAGAGCAAGATTAAGGGGCAGGCCAGTCAGGCAGCTGACCAGGGCACAGATCAATAAGACGCATTAAAACATCACTGGAAATGTAATTAAATGGAGAAGCTTGCATTTACCAGAAGTCCTCTCAGGAAGACTATAAGTTGTAGGGAAGAATTTCTGATAAGCCACTTTGAATGGGACTTGAGACCTCCAGAAACCTACAAATTCAGTACTACCGCTGAATTCTGATGGGTCCAGTCAATGGCATGATTGTGCATGGCCAAGCATGATGTGAATGTCTGGGGCCAGAGATAACCACAGAGGAGAGGATGAGGGCCACCACCAGAGAATCTCCTTCTGCTTCTTTTATACATTCTCTACTTTCGCTCTAAATAAATAATGCATGACTTGCTGAAGAAAATTATTTCCTAGAGACACTAAATAATTGACCTATCTGTGGTACTCATCTGTCTGGCTCAGGGGAACATCCATGGGAAGATGACTCTAACCCTCAAAACATTAGCTCTTTGTCAAAAGGTGGGCCAGGAAACAGCATTCTTCACTCTTAAAAAGTAATAAGAATGCTTCGAGCAACAGGTGCAGACTCCCAGGAATGAGACTATTCAAGGGACCACAAGTGACACAGCAATGGGTTTCAAGACAGGTAAACAGCGTGGCAACCTGAGAACTTTGTTTCTAAATTATTTTCATGGTGTGATCTGGGATGTAGCAAACCCAGAGATCCCCCCAAGTGGGGCTGCCTTACCCATGCATCTGCAAAGGCTGAAGGCATCCTTCCACCAGTGAGCAGAGGTTAAGCAACTTGCACTCAATCCAATTCAAGCTATTTCCTGGCTCTTTGGCCCACAGTTTCAGTGAGATTGCTCATGGTAAAGAGATTAAGCAATCCAACAGCATACTTTCTCTTTTAAAGCACCTTTGACTATGTGTTTTTTTTCTATCCAGTGAAAACTATCAAAGCCCAAGGGATATGGGAGCCTTTAACCCACAAGGCCACAATGCATTCTGATCTCATTAGCTAAGCCCTCTGAGACATAATTTTGCTGATCAGGGCTTTCATGTTATAACCTTGTAAAATGCTCTGTTCTCTCCTCTACCCTACCGTCTTTTTTCCCTTGGCTACCAGGAAGTCCTGATCCAAATTTAATTTTCAAATGCTGTGACAACAGTAACCTACATTTTGGCACATGCATTTCTCCCCACTTATATAATTTGTTGTTGTTTTTGTTATTGTTGCCAACTGTATTCTTTATGCTTAAAAGTGGCATTGTAAATGTGCCTTTCACTTGTAAACTTCTCAAATCCTATGGAAGAAAATAAGGAATACATCATAAATTATAAATAGAAGAAGAACCTATTTTATCATTCATCATTGATAATGTATACTCCCTTCTGAATTTCTCATTAGGAAATAAGAAATTTTGCTATTATTGATATGCCAGATCAGAGAAATTTAGAATATCCACTGTTTTTTTTTAATCATTTATTGATATAATGAGGGATCCATATCTCCATACTCTGCAACAGTGGAGAATCCTAGAACGCTCAAATGATGTACAACTGAAGTCTGAGACAGGAAACTTGATGACAAATAAGGAGTACTGTGGGAGGCTGGGAAGATGGCAGAGTAAGAGAACCCTAGGCTCACCTCATCCCAAGGATACAACTAGATAACACTCACATCCATCCCAAGGATACAACTAGATAATACTCACATCCATCCCAAGGATACAACTAGATAACACTCACATCCATCCCAAGGATACAACTAGATAACACTCACATACATCCCAAGGATACAACTAGATAACACTCACATCAGTGTAAATAACCCAGAAAATGACCCAAAGATTGGCAGAACAAACAGAACAAAGATTGGCAACTAAAGGTAGAGATGAGCCACATCAAAGAGGATAGGAAGAGCTGAAATGCATGGGGAGCAAAATGGACAGTGGCCGACTCAGGAGAGGGATGGGGGGGCTGTTTTACAGAGAACAGGGAGATACAGACTATATCACGCCAAGGGGCCTGCATGGGGGAAGACAAAGCCCCATAATCATTTGGCTTTGAAAGCAAGAGGGTCTGAATGTCAGGAGTTCTCACAATAAGTTGTACGTACTAGAATTTTAAAAATCAGCAGGCTCCACTCTGGGAGAGCCCTGAGGACTGGAGGAAGTTGAGTCCCCACCCTTAAAGAGACAGCACAACAAACAGTCCTGGAGCTACAGTAAAGAAACAGTGGTTTGAAAAAATGCCTGGGGCACATGAGAGGGAAAGTAGTTTACTCACTTCAGAATGTGTCCCAGAGGAACAGGGATTTTAGGAAGGCCCCTGAAGGTACAAAGGAGCTGGCAGGCACCATCTCCCTTCCCCACCCCTAGCAAAAAAAACATGGTCACCTGTGGGAACCAGCAAGGCCCTGACACTACCTAACTTGCTTACCAAAAAAAACCCTAATAATCCAATTAAAAAATGGGCAGCAGACATGAACAGACTTTTTTTTTTTTAAAGATTTTATTTATTTATTAGAGAGACAGAGAAAGTTAGAGAGAGCATGAGAGGAGAGAAGGTTAGAGGAAGAAGCAGACTCCCCGTGGAGCTGGGAGCCCAATGTGGGACTCAATCCCTGAACTCAAGGATCATGACCTGAGCCGAAGGCAGTTGCTCAACCAACTGAGCCACCCAGGCACCCTGAACAGACATTTTTCAAAGAAGACATATAGATAGCCAAAAGACACATGGAAAGATGCTAAACATCACTCATCATCAGGGAAATGCAAATCAAAACCACAATGTCATATCACCTCACACCACTCAGAATGGCTAAAATCAAAAACACAAGAAACAAGTGTTGGTGAGGACAGGGAGAAAAAGGAACCCTCATGTAGTGTTGGTGGGAATGCAAACTAGTGCAGCTGCTGTGGAAAACAATGTGATGTTTCCTCAAAAAATTAAAAGTAGAATTACGCTACAACCTAGTAATCACATTACTGGCTATTTATCCAAGAATCAAAAACAGTAATTCAAAGGGATACAGGCCCCTCCCTTGTTTATTGCAGCATTATTTACAATAGCCAAGATATGGAAGCAGCCCAAGTATCCATCAACAGATGGATGGATAAAGATGATGTCAAATATATATGTATATGTGTGTGTGTGTGTATGCAGTCATAAAAAAGAATGAAATCTTTCCATTTGCAACAACACGGACAGATCTACAGAGTATAATGCTAAGTGAAATAAGCCAAAGATTAAATAATACCATTGAAGGAGCAGAGCAGGGCTGGCTCATTTTGCTTACACCCGCCTTCTTCTGTGTGGCCCCGGCAGGACCTGCCTCTGGGAGGGTCAGAGTGTGGCTCAGCCCTCCCTTGAGCTAATTGGCCCAGACCGCCTGTGGGTTGGTTTCGGTTAGCCAATAGGAATGCGGAACCCCTGACCAGGAAAGAATATAAACCCCACCTTTTGCCCACCAAACTTGCGGGCCAATTCTGGCCAGGGTGATTGGCTAGTTCAAACAGTTACTAAGTAACTTTCTGTGTGTTACAATCTCATTGGCCACTGGCCCCTCTAAAACTGTTGTGCTTTTTGAAACTCGCTCTCTTTCTCTACATCACGCCGCTGCCCGCTGCCTCGGTGAGTGTGGGAGACTGAGCTCAAGCTAGCTTGAATAAAGGGCTCTTTTGCTTTTGCATTGGACTCGGCTCCCTGGTGGTCTTTGGGGATCTCAAAATCTGGGCATAACAACCATATGGCTTCATTCATATGTGGAATTTAAGAAACAAAATAAATGAACAAAGGGGGAGGGGAGGTAACAAATCAAAAAATGGACTATAGAGAACAATCAGATGGTTACCAGAGGGGAAGTAGGTAGGAGGATGGGTGAAATACGTGAAGGGGATTAAGAGTACGTTTATCTTGCTAAACACTCAGTTGTATATAGAACCGTTGAATTACTACATTGTACACCTAAAATTAATAAGACTGTATATTAACTACACTGGAATTTATTAAAATTTTTTAAAATATTTTTTAAAGGAGTGCTATTTACAAAATATATAGTATCTCTTATTATATTACCTCTATGATATGATTCATAATCTTACTTGGTCATGGTGAATGACCTCTTTAATGTGATTTGCTGATATTTTGTTGACAAAATTCAACATCCATTCATTAGAAAAAGTCTCAATGAAGTGAGGTTAGAGGAAACATACCTCAACATGACAAAGACCATATATGAAAAGCTCACAGTTAATATTACACTCAATGGTGAGAAACTGAGAGCTTTTTCTCTAAGATTGGGAATAAGACAAGGATGTCCACTCTTGCCGCCTTTATTTGACATAGTACTGGAAGTCCTAAAAAGAGATATGAGGCATCCGTACTGGTAAAGAAGTTATACTGTTACTATTTGCAAATGTCATTACACTGTACATATAAAATCTTTAAGACACTACAAAAACACTTCTGGAAGTAATAACTGATTTCAGTAAAGTTGCATGATACAAAATTAATAAACAGATATGACTTGCATTTCCATACACTAATAACAAAGTAGCAGAAAGAGAAATTAAGAAAACAATGCCACTCACTGTTGTACCAAAAAGAATAAAATAACTAGGAATAAGCTTAACCAAAGAGGTGAAAGATCTGTACTATAAAAACGATAAAACATTAATGAAAGAAATTGAAGATGATACAAACAAATGTAAAGATATTCCATGCAAATGATGGGAAAGATTAATATTGTTAAAATATTCACATTAGGGTGCCTGGGTAGCATCTGCCTTCAGTTAAGCATCTGCCTTCTCCTCAGGTCATGATCCCTCGGTCCTGGGATTGAGCCCCACATCGGGCTCCCTGCTCTGCAGGAAATCTGCATCCCCCTCTCCCTCTCACCATCTCCCTGCTCATGCTCTCTCTCCTGCTCTGAAATAGATAATGAAATCTTAAAAAAAAAAAAAAAAAAAAATCCAAAGAAATTTAGTGAAATTCCTATCAAAATACAACAGCATTTTTTGCAAGATTAGAATTATACCAAAATTTGTATAGCACCACAAAAGGTCTGGAATAGCAAAAACAATCTTGAAAAAGATTAACAAAGCTAGAGTTACCACAATCCCAGATTTCAAGATACACTACAAAAGTGTAGTAATTGAAACAGTATGGGACTGGCATAAAAATAGACACATTGATCAGTGGAACAGAATAGAAAATCCAGAAATAAACCCACAATGATAGGCTCTATTAATCTATAACAAAGGAGACAAGAATATACAATGGGGAAAAGACAATCTCTGAGAAGAAAATGCAAAAAATGAAACTGGGGACAGCCAGGTAACTCGGTCAGTAGAGTGTGTGACTCTTGATCTTGGGGTTATAAGTTCGATTCCCACACTGGGTGTAGAGATTACTTAAAAATGAGATCTTTATGGGGGTTTATGACTCTTGGTTTTAGCTCAAACTGTGATCTTAGAGCCATGAGCTCAAGCTCCGCATGGGTCTCTGCTCTTAGCAGAGAGTCTGCTTGAGATTCTTTTTCTATACCTCTCCCTCCATCCCTCCCCCTTGCACACTCTCTCTCTAATAAAACACAAAAAAATTAATAAGGTATCTCTCTATATGCATAGAGAGAATGAAACTGAAGCACCTATTAAAATCATATACAAAAATAACTCAAAATGAATTAAAGACCAAAATGTGAAACCTGAAACCATAACAAACATAGATGAGAACATAGGCAGTAATTTCTCTGATATTGGATGTTACAACATTTTTTCTAGATATGTCTCCTAAAACAAGGGAAACAAAAGCAAAAATAAACTATTGGGACTTTATCAAAATAAAAAGCTTCTGCACAGCAAAGAAAACAATCAGCAAGAGAAAAAGACAACTTTCTGAATGGAAAAAGATATTTACAAATGATATATCCATTAAGGGGATAATGTCAAAAATATGTAAAGAACTTAACACCAAAAAAAAAAAAAAAAAGCCCAAACAATGAGCAGAAGACCTAAATAGACATTTTTTCCAGATATACAGATAGCCAACAAATACATAAAAAGATCCTCAACATCACTCATCATCAGGGAAATGCATATCAAAACCACAATAAGACATCAGCTTACACCTATTAAAATGACTGAAATCAAAAACACGTGAAATAAGTATCGATAAGGATGTGGAGAAAAAGGAACCCTCACTCATGGTTGGTGGGGATATAAATTCAAACAGCCCCTGTTAAGAACAGTACAGAGTTTCCTCAAAAAATTAAAATTAGCAATACCATATGATCCAATAATTCCATTACTGAATATTTATCCAAAGAAAAGGAAAACACTAATTTGAAAAGATTTATGCGCTCCTATGTTATTGCAGTGTTATTTACAATAGCTAAGTATGAAAGCAATCTAGATGTCTATTAATAAATTAATCTATTTATTAATAGATAAGAAGACATACACACATATATATATACACCACAGTGTATATACAGTGTATATACACACACACACACACACACACACAAAACCTGAAATGTTATGCAACTACAAGAAAGGATGAGATCATGCCATTTGAGACAACATGGACGGGCCTACAGAGTATTATGCTAAGTGAAATAAGTCTGACTGAGAAAGACAAATATCACATGATTTCACTCATAAGTGGAATCTAAAAAACAAACAAACAAAACACCTAAATGAATAAAGAAACAAAAAGCAAAACTGGGCCTGTAAATACGGAGAGCAAACTGATGACTGCCAGAGACGGGAGGAGGATGGGCATTTGGCAAAATGGGTGAAGGGGAGTGGAAGATACAGGCTTCCAGTTAAGGAATGAATAAGTCACAGAAATAAAAGGCAAAGTATAAGGAATATATTCAGTGATATTGTAATGTATTGGGACAGATGGTAGCTACACTTGTGGTGAGTACGACATTATATATAAACTTGTTGAATCACTATGTTCTACACCTTAAACTAATGTAACATTTTGTGTCAACTATACTAAAAAAAAAAAGATATGACTCATAGTAAAAAATCCAATAGACTCAAGAAAGATTTAGAGAAATTTCAGCATGGGATAATAGAGTCATAACATACTAATAAGGAAGACCAGAGAGATTTTTCCAAGGCATCACAAAGACTTGGAAATTAACATCTCACAAGATAAACATGATTTCTATAATGTATTCTCTGCATCAGTTCTATAGGAGAAAGAGTGAACCATAAGATCCAAGGATGAAACTGAGAATCTGCTTCATGTGCTGACACTGGATGAAGTCTTGCTTATGTGCTATGTCAACTCCCAAGCTTTGTTCTGTGAAGCACTAGGGTTCAAGAAGGTGGTCATAGAGATACCCGGAAAGGGGATTCCCTTGTCAGCTGCTAAGTTTGGAAAATGCCTTATACTGTGATCTCAGACTTTAGGATTCAAAATACCCATTAGCCTATGAAAGTCTTCAGGAAATCCTGCTGTCAAGAAAGTTGTTTTACTTTGCTTAATCTGGCTTTTCAAAAGCCTTTTTTGAACAAAAAAGGCTGTTTCCATGGGATCCCTATAAATATTCTTCACTCAAATTTATAAAACTGTGAAGGGTAGCCCACCCTGCTCCCTGATTGAACTGAATTTAGGAATACCAGGGACTCTGCAGTTTGGCCAACCACGTCTCCAGAACCCTACAGAGAGCATGAGTCCCACCAGCCTGGAGAGGCAAGGACTATATTAGCGTATCTTTCTGAACTACTGCAACAGCAGAGAACCTACTATTGTTCCAATTCACAGATAAGGAGACTGACTTTCAGAAGAGTTAAGAAGATCACATGTGGCAGAGCTGGGTTTTAAAGGTAGCTCTGTTGGACCACAAAGACCATGCTTTTAATCCTTGAAGGAGGGAACACTGGAGAGTTTTAGAAATCCATTTCAATGAGTGAGGTGTACACATACACCCCTATTTCTCAGTGGTAATTAAAAGGTGCTACTAGTGCTCTAAGTGGCGGGCACTACTTATCCATTCAACTCTAAGGGAAAGGAAATTGTAAAATACCCAGGAAAACCCCCACTCCCCGCCCACCACAGTTATTCTGCTGTCCAATCTACTTACAACTTACTGATCCAGTGATTCCCTTTCAAAATCCCCTTGTCTTTCTTTAAAGGAGCTAATCCCTATATAATGGTAATCCTTCCCTTTCATTTCCAGGAAATTCATTCTTTCAAAAGCACCTCTAAAATCATTCCTCTGTGAAGGCTTCCCTAACTGCTGCCCCCACCCCCTGCCCATGGCCATCCCCGTCCCCACTCCCACCCCACTCCACCCCACATGACATTCACCCACAACCTCCTCTAGGCCCAGAGCAGACTGTACCTTCCCAAACATCTCTCCGCTCCGGTTGAAGAGCGGTTGCTTATTTATCTATCTGCCTTCCAGTTTACATCACAGTCCTGCTATATCTATTTCTGTGTCTGGGCACTGAACATGGGACCTGACAAGCTGGAAGTCTCTTCAAAAATATCCCTTGAACAAATGCACTCCTACATGTGTCAATAATTATATAGCATCCGTGGCTATGCAAAGTAACCTGGGAGCATTATAGGGTTAAAAAGGTATAAAACAGAAGGGAAAATTGATTCTCCTTTGAATAAATATTATAACCGTCCTAATGATTCATATAATGGGATACTATGTAACAGCAGTTAAAAGGAATGAATTAGAGTTACAAGTATTGAATGTCCAGGTCCTGCACCCCCACCCCCCATCACCATATGCCCCCCCATGCCCTGGGCACGGTGCCTTCTCTCCATGCAGTGCACTGTGCTGCAGTAAAGGGCTTCCTCTTTGGGCAGCAACAGCCCACATGGACCACAACTGGGCAAGCAAGCGGCGTCTTTGCCTAAAGAAATCAACTCACCCTCTCCAACTAAAAGGCAAGCAGGACACCTGGCTCAGAAGCAAGACTCATTTCATAAGAGTCTCAGCTCTTCCAGATTCATCTGCACAGTGACTGAACTGCACTGACCAGTGAGACCTTGTGCTTCTCCGAGCTCTGGAGCCACACGGTCTCCAGGGCTCACTCCCACTCTTTCTCCTCCAAATCAAATGGGGGATGGGGGGGGGCAAACTCACCTGAGATTTACTTATCCCTAGGTATGAGGTATCTGTTTTCATGGGGCTAGAGTCCCCACATACACACCCAAAGAGGGAGAGAGAGAGGGAGAGAGGAATGGAGGGTGGGAGGGAGGGAGGGAGGATGAGAATGAGGGGGGTGGAGGAGGGTAACAGGATACATTCACTTCTTCCTGGGACCCTGCTCCATCTCCAGTCACTAACCTTCACCCTGTGCCTTCTCCCCAACTCCCACCGGAAGCCCCCAAGATGCCACTAAAATCATCTACAACCTCCAGCCCAAGCCACCTGGTTGGCCCCCAGGAAATGGGGACAATCTTTAGACCTTTCAACTTCTTTCAGGCTTAAAACTCTGTTTTACCTTCCAACAGTGTTTTTTTTTAAAAAAACATCTTATAATGTTTTCACATTATAATTTCTTAATAATACTGAAACAAAAATTTAATATCCCCACTAAAATAAAAAACTGATACTTATCTAACCAAACCTCCCTAAAAATCCATACTCAAACATATGGCTAAATCAAAATCATTGGAAAGATCTTCAGTTTATTTCACATCACAAATCAAAATACAATTTTTTAGTCACAGGTGACATTATTCACTCTAAATCACAACTATGTGATCCATCATATTTACTGAGCACTTATTTCATGCCAGGGTTTGTGGGATTTGTTGCAGACAGTCCATGCCCTCAGGAGTTTGCTGGTCCATACATTATGAATAACTGATCTCATACAGTTTACAGCTTTTAAATGTATTTGACAGACCACACAGATTGTATCATTTGAACTTACAAAGCAAAGCTATTTCCTTTGATTGCATTGGATTGGATGGTACCATAATTATGTCTTTCACATTTTTGTTATGATTGCTTTCCTGACCTAAAGTGAACAGAGCCCACAGTCAGGAGATTAGCAGTGAATCCAGAATGTGCTTCAAATTGATTAAAGAAATGTAATTGCCACTTACAAGAAGGCAGAGGTCTTTGTAGCTACAAATATCAGTGTGTGGCCACCAATCGCTTACCATTTTGTAAATATGAAGGTCATGGATAGGGAAATACGCAAGAATGGAAGAAATACTTGATTTGCTGCAGATTTGATAAAACAGAAATCAAATTAATAAACATATCCGGGAATATAAATATGAAATATTTTCTCCTGCTCAGAATTTTGTAGCTCTGGAGTCAATAGCATATTACTGTCAAACACTGTCCAGTAACCAGCAACTAAACATTAATGACCAGTATCTCTTATTTAGAAATCCATATGTAGATATAATTTATATAAAAATACAAAATTCCTCCAGATATGATGACTAGAGTCATGCATTATATCATTTAAAATATGAGATACCCAAAATGACAACATATTACCTTCTTATAACAGGAATGTTCACTTCTTCTTTGGAAAGACCACCAAACCCAACGGTTATAATTTTTCAGGAAAACCCTGTATGTTCCTTCCCCTTTGAATGAAGAAACCCTATAACACCCTAGTAGATGACTGTCTAATGTCTCCTTAAATAAATTGTTGCGGAGAGCTCAGCATTTCAAAGTAGTCTCATTGTTTTTCCTCACGTTGCAATAAATTGTTATGGTGTGTATTTGAAATTTAGAGGCTGAAAAACCTAGATATGGATCCCATACTAGTAGTGTAAACTTAGACACAATTCTTATCCTCAGTAAGTCTCAGTTTCTGAATCTGTAAATGGAGATAATAATATCCTTTCAAAGAACTGCTATCAGGATTAAATAGAGAAAGTATACTCGGGGCATTATCTCTGTTGACCACAGCTCCTTCTGGAAACTCTGTCTTGCCTTGTTTTCAACTACATTGATGTAGGGGAGGAAAATATTTTCCTCCTCCCACCTTGGGTTCTCAGCTAGGACTCTGTGACAAAAGATAGAGTAATAAGAGAAATCATACAAATTTATTTAGGTTTTACATGGCATGGGGACCCTCATAAGGAAGTGGAGACCCAAAGAAATGCCAAACCTAAATGCTTTATATATGTGATTAAACAGAGAGAGGCAAATATGGAAAAACAACCAAAGTATGTGGACAGACTGAAGGAAGATAAGAGTTATATGGACAAGGTCTGTTTTACAAAATTCTCTCGCCCTTGACTACTATCTCTGATAGGAGAATGTTTCTTTCCTCCTGGTGTAGGGAGGGCACCTTTCACATGAGAGCTATATCTCCTGCTTTTTGGAATTAAAGGAGAGGTCAGCGTGGCCTTCTTGTACCTGTTTTTCATGAGCCTTAGCTCAAAAATAATCCTTATACGAAGTGGCATATTTTGGGGTATCCTACTCTGCCAACCTCCATTGCTCTTTCCTGGTTCCCCACCTATACTCATGAGTCCTGTATCTCTCTACGTTGTTAGTTTCTCTTTTTCCACCTCCACCTCCAAAAACTGACCATGATAAAAAGAAAAGATTTACAATAGCCACCATTCCAACCCTGCTCCTGTAAGGAGTGAGGACTTGTACTTCGTAGGTCATTTCCCGTTTCTTCCTATTATATGCAGAAGCGAAGTAAGGGGTAAAGAAAATAAGTCTAACAAACTGAGGGTGGCTGGGGGGTGGGGGGGTAGGGATAGGGTGGCTGGGACATGGACATTGGGGAGGGTATGTGCTATGCTAAATGCTGTGAAATGTGTAAGCCTGATGATTCACAGACATGTACCCTGGGGCAAATAATACATTATATGTTAATAAAATTTTTTTTTAAATTTAAAAAAATTTTTAAAAAGAACGATTCTTAATCAACTATTTCTGAAATGAGCTGAACTCTAGCTGCTCTCCTCTTGCTACAGCCCTATGCAGCACTCCACCCTCCTTCCCCAAGCATGGAGTCTCCTTCAGTCTTCTCATGCCCGCTATTTCCAAATAAAGTCTCCTGCACGTGGAAAAAAAAAAAAAGAAAAGAAATCTAAAAAATTCATATAGAATCACATTGATTTATAAGAAAAATAAATAAGGAAAAAAAATGAGTGAAAGCCTTAAAGAGACAATTCATTACTGACACCTGTACTGAAGTCTCTGTAATCATTAATTTCTTTAGTAATCAAAGAAAGTCTTTAGCAATTGAGAAAACGCAAATCAAGATAGTGTATTTATTAATATATATAATGTATCTATATACATACATATGTGGTGTAAATATGTATTTGAATATAAGCCAAAATAAAGTGAAAATATCACTTCCATGGAGTGCCTGGGTGGATCAGTCGGCTAAGTATATGCCTTTGGCTCAGGTCATGATCCCAAGGTCCTGGGATCCAGCCCCGCACTACTTATCCCTCTCCCTCTGCCTACGGCTCCCCCTTCTTGTGCACTCTGTGTGAAATAAATAAAGAAAATCTTTAAAAAGAAAGAAAAAGAAAATATCACTTCCATACTCCACCAGTGGGAATATAGTTCTGGAAGGGAACTGTAGTAAATGTATGAAGCACCTTAATATTTAATAATCTTACTCTGCCTGTAATTTCATTTCTGAGAAATTCATCCAGGAAACATACAACACACAACAATACGAATTAAGTCTTGCATTAATATATGCATTGCAGTATTCCTTATTATTGCAAAACTTGAAAATAACTTAACTATCCAACAATAAGAGATTAAGTATTTCTGACAGGATAGAACCATAGATAATCATTTATCTAATTAAGTATTATTATAAAGGAATCTGAAATAATACAGAAAGATTATTCTCAAAATAGCATTGATTTTTTAAAATGTTACCAAACTGTATTTTCCAAACACATGAAAACTATATATACAGCATATATTATATGAAAATTCATATTTTTAAAGACCTATACACCACAAATGTTAGAAATAGCACGGATCAAAGGAAATTTAGGGTTCTCTTTTTTTTCTCTTCCTGCATTTCTTTACATTCCATTTTTTACAAATGTGTGTGCGATTTTAGTGGACAGAAAAGTAAAAGTGCTCATTTCGTGCAAATAGAGCCAAGTATGTCCTTTCCCCAAGGACCCTTTGTCCTCCACACCATGCCTGTTTGCACTGTGTGAAGACCAAATCCTGAACAGCCTTCCCCGTGTTACTCCCTCGGCCTTGTGAGAGCTAAAATGGTAAAATATTAATCAGGTGTTCTGCTTTTAGCACAGTAAAATTCTGAGCAGCTCTCCAAAGAGCTGAATTGTATTATCACTGGTACATGTCGCTGTTTTGCCTGTTTTATAATCTGGGCAATCTTTGGACAGGCTGTGCGGCCCACCACGTCCCTCAAGGACGTCCTCTGCTTCTCTCCCCTTTCATCCTCACCCCCTCTCTCTACTGAGCTCCACTCCTAGATGGTTGAATAGTTACCCAAACACCTTCTTCACTCACTTCCTTACTATGCCACTTCACTGTTCTCTTGTCAACTATTTTAGATTCATTCACTTATTCAGTTATTGGGCTTTAATACGTTTTTTATTAGGGGATATCATTTGCAAGACACACACACACACACACACACATACACAAAACTCATGCTTCTTGCCTTAGAGTATACAGGCTGGTGGGAAGTCAAACAAATAAGCAATCATGATATTCTTACATGATTGCTTTAATGGAGGACTATGAGAACTTCAAGTTGAACATGGAAGCCTTCCCTGAATGCGGAGTCAGGAAAGCGTTGCAATTGAAGTCACATCTCAAATGACTTTCAAGAACGGAGTGTGAAAAGGAGGTGATCCATCTCCAAACAAAAGAAACAGCATGTCTGAAAACATGTAGTTGGAGACTGAATGAGAAGTTCAAAGGGAGGTGAGGAGGGTGGAGGAATGGGAGGGGAAGAACCACTGCGACATGAGATTCAATGGCATTATCCTCTTCTAGACCTTAATCCCACCCCATCTCACCAGTGGTTCTGGCGTAACCAGAATACGCCACTGGAAAGCTGGGCTATTCCAACACCAAAGAAATGAGGCCCTGCAGTAGAGAGCAGGGTACCTCAAGTTCACCACCCATAGATAGCGTTGGATATCCGGCTCCCACGCACTTACCCACGCACCTGCTACATAATAGTAACGCCTACATAATTATTTTCCAGACTCCACTGAATCCTTCTCAGTGTGCCATCTATGCAAATTGACCTTTACCCCCCAGTTTCATTCTACTCTAGTACTGGAATATGCTTCTCTAAGTCCATTGACCCATAATTTAGTGATTTATAAAGCTCCAATTTTTAGATCCTGGCTCCTTATCCCCAGCTGCAAAAGTTATATGTTATCTCTAAATTTCAATTTGTTCACCTGTAAAATAGAGATGATAATATTACCTATATTGGGGGCTTATTGAGGGCTCCCAGCTCCACGGGGAGTCTGCTTCTCCCTCTGGCCTTCTCCCCTCTCATGCTGTCTCTCACTCTCTTTCAAATAAATAAATAAAATCGTAAAAAAAAAAAAAAAAAAAAAAACCTGAGCCAAGACATTATCTATAGGGGTGCTTTTCTTTTTTTTTCTTTTTAAGTGACACTTTATTTATTTATTTAAAGAGAGATCAAGAGAGTGTGAGCTCATGCTGGCGTGCAAGCAGGGGAGGTAGAACAGAGGGAGAGGGAGAGAGAGAATCTCAAGTGGACTCCCTCTCCAGTGCGGAGCCCGACTTGGTGCTCGATCTCAGCACCCTGAGATCAAGACCTGAGCCAGAATCAAGAGTCAGACACTGAACCAACTGAGCCACCCAGGTGCCCCTAGTGGTGCTTTTCCAAACGATTTAAATATTCTCATGGTCAGAACCCTTCTCTAAAATTGATAAGCCACCTACAACTGCTTATTTGCCATATTTAGTAGATAGTGATGGAGACCCAGACCATGACAAAATTTGAAGATCTTCATACCACTGTGCCTACTGCATGTGTCAGAATGTACCACGACCACTGTGTTCAGCAGCCAGCTATCAAAAAGCAACATCCAGTAGTTTTCTGTCTTGAACAGATTACAGACTTGGTTATTGAACCAAAAATATTTGAACATAAATAGGTATTTTAAATGTACATTTTTATTCCTCCAATGTTCAGTCACTGGCAAAAATTAAGAATAAATTAAATGGCTTTGGAATAATATAGTCTTCATCAATTATGTAACCAAACTCAGTATGAGCTGTCTAGTTGAATGACTTACTCAGAGGTGATATAAATTAAGGAACCCACAAATAAATCCCTTCCCACCTCGCCACTGGTTCTATCTAATGTAGGAGAGGAAGGCAGCAATAATATTTTTATTTATAATGGAAATGAAAGAATGAATACTTAGCAGTCGTGATTTTCATAACCTTTAAAACTTGGTTTCTAGAATACAGGAGCCCGGTATTAAAGGACTTGGGTACCTCTCTAACATACCTGCGAGGATTCCTTAGGAAAGGCCATTGTGTGAACACACTTAAGTGAATATATTAGTAAGGCTTTTATTACCGTTAAAGAGGTAGAAAGTCTCAGAACATAAAGAATTAAAAATTGTTCTATCCTGTTAAAAGAGGAGTGGGAGATGGGTTAGAAGAAATAACCCTTTAGGAAGTAGCTTAGATGAAGCTGATCTATGGCCTAATGTGGTTTTCAATTAATATTCAGATGTTACATCCAGCCATGCTTAACCCTTGCCTGTATGTCAGAGACCCAGTCCTGCTCTGCTCCTATGATTATACCTATCTAATGGCCAGTTACCGAGATGACACCTTTCTGACCATGAACATCGAAGTTCTCTGTCCTGCTCCGGAAACTTTCTGTTTTGCTTTGGGCTACTCTCCAGGGTGGGGCGGGGCTCCCTTCTGAGGTTCTAAGATCTTTATGATTCTGTTATAGTTCTGACTACTCTCGCAGTCCAACCTGTTCAGAGCCACAGCAACCCAGAATTTCAGGCAAAAATGTTTCCAAATAAAATACCCAGACTTTAGGAAGCAGTCCTTGAAAATTCAATGTATTTCAATGACAGCAAATGCTACAATCTGTTTAGCTCTTGGTGGAAAAAGAAAGGTATGGCTTGATAAATAGCCAGCACTTATATTTACATCAATTGTACCTTTCCAAATAATACTGCACTGTTGATGCCTAGGATAGGATTTATGCTAGAAATTCAATTTAGTGGCCGAAGTGAGGCAAGTATTTACAGGGTTTCACGGAAAGCCTTTCTCTAAACCTCCCCTCGTGTCAGGTTTGTAGAAGGTAGTAAAGATGGATGAAGCCAGGATAAACCTGACTCACTGATGGCCAATTGACAGCTATCTAGTGTACATTTAACTGGGATGGAACTGTTGGACAATACTCCTTTATTTGTTCATGCATTCATTGCTTGCCTACCTAATTAATATTTACTAAGTGCCTGTTCGGTATATGAGTCACTTCAAACAAATATTTAGAAGAAAAAGTTAAAAAAAAATTCTTGAATTTTGTTTGGGCCATAGGACCTAATTTAATTCCCTGCCAAAACATTTTACTTACTGTTTCATCAACACAGCCAAAAAGTTGAAACATCTGTGATCAAATAAATCACCTATGAAACTGGATTTTAGACTACAATTGCATGAAATAACCTCATTACGCCTCTAATGGATTTTTATGCATTATTCCATGAGAAGAACAAACAGGCACATTGAAGTCTACCCCACTAACATATTTGAATATGTTCATGTTTGTGTGACTTTGTAAAAGGCAAAACGGGTCTCGATATGAAGATAAAGAGAGCATGGAGGAATCCATTTCAGTAGTATGGTGGTTAATATCTTTCTAAAAAGAACTAAAAAGGATAAATTATTAAGGGTTCTTTTAAGATGTTTGAAATGGATAACAGAAATGATAAGAGATACACAAAAGCCAAAAATTAAGTGGAAACAAGAATTGAGAGAGATGACCAAACTGCAAAAGCCAGATTTTTCCCTGATGCAGGTCAAAACTGTGAATTTGAGCTTCATTTGCATGGCTTCCAGGGGTACCAGGGACAAAAGATAAAGTCCGGGCCCTTCCAAGTCAGTGAATCTCATAGAAGACTCCATCCATGAAGCTGGCAGTCCAAAGGCTACATTGTCAGAGAAAGGATAAACTTGGCAGAGACCCACATCTTCCTCACCCTAAAGATAACAAGAAAGCATTGCCTGTTGCATTTTAGCACTGAGTGGCAGAAGAAAAATTCCTCTCTAAAAGTTCTTACTTATAAGTCAGACTTCATGATTTCTATGGCCCAAATTCACATTACCTGAATGGTCCGAAAAACTGAAGCAGAAAATTTAACGTAAAGTGTCTGAAAGTTAGCAGTTCGAAGTTAGAATACTGGGTGTTCCCAGAAGTGCCCGGAAAAATGCAAAGAAGGGATTCAGATAGAGTACAAAGAAAATTGAGTTCATAGTCAAAAAATACAAAGTATACAAAGAAACAGTATATAGAAAAATCAGACTGATACAGATCAGATGTTGGAATTATCAAACTATAAAACACATAGCTAACTTTATCATACAGAGAGAAATAAAAGAGATAAAAATATAAGTTAAAAAATTATTTTTAAATGGCCAAGAAGATTTGAAAAAGAACAAAATAGAACTTGTGTCTATTTCTAAAATGTTAATGGTAAATAAATGCAGGAGGAATGATATGACTAAAACCTAATTGAGTGGAAAGCATAGTAAAAATAATTGATTCAGGCAGGAATCACCAATGAATGCTAGAACTACTGTATAAAAGTTTGACAAAGCACAGAATATTTACATAATTTAAAAGTTTCTCTCCACTGATTGCTTATTAACTGAAAAGGGAAATATGAAATTTTTACAGTGGAGAAACCTAGCTGACACTCTAGGTGACCAAAATTAAAGCCTCAATAATGAGAAAAATTGACATTTTGGTATCAGGCACTGAAAAGGGAATAGTGTAACTTATACAGCATTCCTATTTAAAATGCAACTGTACCCAAACTGAGGAACATTCCACAAAACTGGGTTGTATGTTCTTCAAAAATGTTATTATCATTAAAGACAAAGGATAAGGGGCACCTGGGTGGCTCAGTGAGTTAAAGCCTCTGCCTTCAGCTCAGGTCATGATCTCAGAGTCCTGGGATCAAGGCCCGCATCGGGCTCTCTGCTCGGCGGGGAGCCTGCTTCCCCCTTCTCTCTGCCTGCCTCTCTGCCTACTTGTGATCCCTCTCTCTCTGTCAAAGGAATAAATAAAATCTTAAAAAAAAAAAAAAAGGAAAAAGACAAAGGATAACTGAGAAAATGCTCCAGATTAAAAGAACTAAAGGTATATAACAACTAATGGGGATACATGACCCAAACTGGATCTGGAATTAAGGAAAGAGTATTGCTATAAAAGGCATTATTGGGATAATTGTTAAAATCTGAATATATCTTATAGTAAATAATAGCAGATCAATATAAAATTTCATGACTATTATAATTACATACACTTAAGTATTTAGGGACAAAAGTTCATAATATCTGTAACTTACTCTCAAATGACCCCAAATAGACAAATTTTGAAGAAGAAAATAAAGTGAGGAATGCCACAGCAGCTAATATTGCTTTGAATCTATAGCAGTTAATACACCATGCTAGTGGCAGACTAGAAAACTAAACCAAAGGTACAGCATAAATAGCCCCCGCAAAAGACCCTAAAATATATGACAAAAATGACATTACCAGGAAGTGTGAAAAGGATGCCTTTTCATTAACTGACTCTGAAATCACTGATGTCCATATTAGGGAAGGGGAAGTGGACCCTCACATTATGAATAGTCAATTCCAGGGGATTAAATACTCATACATGGGGGAAAAAAACAAAACTGTAAGTTTTTATCAAAAGAACAGAAGAATGCCTATTTGACCATTGGAAAAGAGGAATGCATTTAAGTATATTACAGTTATGATCTTCTGTTCATCTTTCTTCTGACAGAAGAAAGTAAATAGGCAAGTCCCGAAAAAGTGAACATCAATTCAATATATACAGAAATACTAGGAGTGCCTTAGACTGTTAAGCATTCTGAAGCGTCTGACTCTTGACTTCAGCTCAGGTCATGATCTCAGGGTCATGAGAAGGAGCCCATCAGGTTCTGCACTGGGCACAGAGCCTACTTAAGATTCTCTCTCCTTCTCCCTCTGTTCCTCCCCTCATCCCTCTCTTAAAAAAAAAAAGAAAGAAAGAAAGAAAAAAATGAAGAAATACTAAAGACAGCTCAAAGATTTGAATAGACAATACTCCAAAGAGGCTAATAAGTTACAAAGACGTTCAACTTGATTAGTGATCAAAGAATACAAAATAAAACATAATTAAAAAAAAAAAAGCATTCCAAACTTACAGAATGATAAATATTTATGCCTGTATATCAAAGGTTGCAAGGATGTGGAGCAACTGGAAATATAATAGACTGCTATTATTAGTGGTTATTAACGCCACTTCAGAAAATAATTTGGCATTAATCTGGTGAGGCACATATCTAGGACCCTCCAATTCCACTCAGTCTAAGAAAAATGGACAAGAATTGTCCTACCAGTATTTAAAACAACAAAAACCAGAAACATAAATACCTACCAACAGTAGGAAAGATAAATAAGTTACAGTATATTCATTCAATACAATACTACACACCCATACAATGGAATAGCTACAAGTTAGAAGGAACGAATTACAGTAACATGCAATAACTTAGATACATTTCTAGATAATGTTCAGAAAAAATTAAAAGCACATGGAATGGAAACAAAAACTAATTTGATTCCTTTATAGTTAAAAATATGGAAAATCAATTATTTAAGAAAAAAGGAAAGGATATAGATTTGGAGAAGAGAAGCAAGGGAGCCAAAACTACTGGTAATTTTCCATCTATCAAATTAGCTGGTAGAAATATGGTTTTCACTGTATTTGTTGTACTGTACACATAGTTTTAAATACTCTTTTATCTACCTAATTAATAATAAAAGAGAAAGAAGGACTTGTATTTCTTATGAACAATCTGCGTTAGAGAAAGCAGGTTATGCTTCCTATGTTGAGAGTTTGGACCAGAGCACCTATGCTCTTCCAGAGGATTACATTTATGCATTTTTCTTCTTAATCTTTATGTAGCAGATCCTTACAGCCAACGACAAAAAATTAAATTTAGGGGCACCTGGGTGGCTCAGTCAGTTAAGCAGCTGCCCTCAGCTCAGGCCACGATCCCAGAGTCCTGGGACTAAGCTTCCTTGGGCTCCCTGCTCAGTGGGCAGCCTGCTTCTCCTTCTCCCTCTGACCCTACCCCTGCTCATGCTCTCTTTCTTTCTGTCTCTCTCAAATAAATAAAATCTTAAAAAAAAAGGGGGGCGGGGCATAGGCCTTGACATTTAAAAAAAAACCCTTTTTTTAATTTAAGTTATAATACATACGAATACAAGGTTAGAATTTTATTTAAACTGTGAGGAGGGGACTCCTGGGTGGCTCAGTCACTTGAGCGACTGCCTTTGGCTCCAGTCACAATCCCAGGGTCCTGGGATCAAACCCTGCATCGGGCTCCCTACCCAGCAGGGGAATCTGCTTCTACCTCTCCCTCTCCTCATGCTTTTACTCTCACTCACTCTCTCTCTTTCAAGTAAATAAATAAAATCTTTTAAAAAATAAAAAAAGAAACTATGAGGAGAACAGGAAGGTAAGATGTATGACCTTGAATAAGCCACTTATATTTGGTACTTATTTAGATGGTCTGATTGGATCTGGGGATAAATGAGCTGAGGTAAAGGTAAAATACCATGCTGTTTGGGGCAATTAGTTATTAAAAATGTATATTATATCTTCAAATGTGTGGTATATTTCATGTGAATGTCTTGGCATTCCGGTAAGAATTTCAGCTCGGGGCTGAATTTTGTAAGGGTGCTCTCTCCTAGAACACTCGTATTCTTTCTCATTTTGTACCTTGTCTATGATTCTCCCTCAGGATCATTTCTCCTCTTTAAGATTATGATCACTCTCAACCATCTTCTTTAAAGACAATTTTTACAGCTAGGGTTGCCAAATTCATATTCTTTTATCCTTTCAAAAGGTTCTGAAGTCCGAGATTTTCCGACATCCCAACCAAGTAAAGGGAAAACAGCGGGTATTCACCCACTGGCTCTCCTCCAGTGAATATATCAAAGTCTTCATTCATAGTCTCTGGCATAGTATTCAAAACATATTTCCGGTTGTTTTTAATGCAATAAAAATCTAACTTATATTTTCATATCAAACCTGACATTCCTAGTATCTGCAACACATAATCATTTCAGCAAAGCCTCAATAGAGTTTTTCAGGGTAACGTTGAAAATAAGACTGAAGTGGACCCAAAGATTATTGTTACTTGTTGATTAACGTGGTACCTTACATATATTTTTCCACTTGAAGGCTATGACCATTGTGAGGACAGTGACCATGTCTATTTATCATGGGATCTTAAAATCACAGACACTCAGTAAATTTTGTAGAGCGAAAAAAAAAGAAGGTTCAATTGTAAAATCTTTGTTTTAGGGCATTCTGTTTCTGCTGCCAAGCACCCATTTCTCCTTCTGGTAATGGCATTCTAAGCAAGCATGTGGTGCGTTATCACAGAGCCTCTAGCTCCTGATACAGCAGGAGTCACTTACTCCTGACCTTGTCACTTACCCATGTTCCATCCCTCCGGTCACAGTAACTTCTTCAAAAATGGGCACAAAAGACACAGTCCTGGCCAACGAAGCTCAAATCCAGGATGGAAGGAACATTGGCAAAGAGAACCCACTCTTTACACCGAAGAAGCTAACTCTATGGACGCCGTCAGTCTGGAGCTACCAGAGGCCACCAAACGGAAGAGCCTACCTGCAGATGCGGCCAGCGCAGAATAAAAAAGAGCCAAAGTAGAGGAGTCACAGCCCAAGTCCTACCGCCCTTTGGTGAGCCTTAGATCTAGCAATGAGTGATGCTGATCGATACCTGAAGTTTTCAGTAAGGTGAATGAACACATACTCCTTTTTAAATCTAGTGTGAGTTGTTTCTGACCTGTGCAATGAAAGTGTACTAACTGATACTATTAAACTTTTAACTAGTGACTTAGCTTTAAGTAAATTAAAAAAAAATGTTTTTAAAGGTTTTAAAAATTTAACTTATATTTATTTACATAACTCCTAATTAAGAGTTCCATAAACCTCCTGATAACTGGAAGTACACTTAAATAGCCTGGGCTTGCTCAGCCTAAAACCAGGAGTCAAAGACTAAATCAAAGCCCTCGAGTTAGGGCAGGAGGACAGGGAGCCTAAGGGGAAAAGAGTTAGAAGTAGTGCCTGCAGGGGCACCTGAGTGGCTCAATTTGTTAAGCGTCCAACTCTTGACTTCAGCTCAGGTCATGATCTCAGGGCTATGAGATCGAGCCTGCATTGGGCTCCATGCTGGGTGTGCAGTCTCCTTAGGATTCTGTCTCTCCCTCCCCCTCTACCTCTCCTCTCTCTCTCTCTCTCTCTCTCTCTCTCTCTCTCTCTCTCTCTTTCCCTCTTAAAAAAAGGAGTGCCAAAAAAAAAAAAAAAAAAAAAAGAGTGCCTGCAGCAAAACAAAGCCAGGGTGTTTATGGAACAAGTCTTTTGGGAATAGATGAAAACACTCATCTAAGCCAGAGACAAGTGGAAGCAAGAAGAGTACATGATACAATTCTTTTCAAAGAAGGACTTAGCAGGTGGCTAATATAATATGGCCCTTGGCTCCTTCTCCAGATTCATCGCCCACCACTGCTCCTCTCTAGCTCCCTAACTCAAGACATTTTCAACCACTAACAACTGCCTAAATAGGCTATGTGGATTCTTTCCTCTGGGCCTTGGCATATACTCATCCCTATACCAGAATGCCTTTCATCCAACCTTCTCTGTCTTCACCCAACCTTCACAACTGAGCCTCAGTTTCTCTCTGGAAGCCTTGAAAGGCCCCCTCTGTGCCTTGTGGTCTATCTCCATGGGATGGCCTGGACTTCTCTATGGGACTCCCTTGTCTTCCCATTTGTCACTTGTCTATAATACAAGCTGTCTCACTAAAGGACCTTACCTAATTCACTTTAGTATCTCCACTGCTGGGCATGATGTCTGATCCATAATACATACTTCTAAAACATGGATTGATAGAACTAATTGAACTGAATGAAGAAAGATTAAAGATGACCAGTAACAAAACAGCCCTGTAGGTTCTGTACTTTCATCAACGCCAGCTAACAGACTAAAACAAAACATCATCACACTAAAAGATCCAATGAATATACTGAGCATTAACTATGGCCATGGGACTAGAAAGGAAATTTCTCTACCTTCTAACCCAAAGCACCACCCATCCCCAAATGTAAAGCAGATCCTCTTTCAATTCCCCCAACCACTCCACAAGAGTATTCTCCCAACCAGAACAAGGCATTATCTAAGAGGCAAATTTATCTTACAAATGCAGCATGTGCTCAGGTATCAAGATGCTTTTGCTCTCTTTTGGCCCCATTGCTTGTCTGCTCTGTAGTATAAACGACTGTAAAATAATGATCAAATATCTCTGGATAAGTGCCTTTTCATTGTAAAGCACTGCATGTAGCTGAGTTTTTATCGAGTAGTTTTAGTTATTATGACGACATAAGAAAGTGACGATTCCTTCAGGTTCTTTATTTTTCCTAAATAAAAAAGCAAATTTTATTTTAGACTGAATAGTGCTTAGTATGGATTTTTTTTTTAAACCTTACAGGAGAAGCAAGGAGCTTATTTCAAATATTTAAAGTGCTAACATGTAGTAGAGGAATTCAAGTTAGCACATGATTTCAGATGATAAAACTGTAAAATATGGGTAGAAATCAGCAGAAGACAGAGTTTAGCTTAAAATAAGGAAGAGTTGTCTGTCCGGCTGGTAAAACTGTTCAACAATTAAGGGGGCTGAGTTACAAACAGAGAATTTAGTGAGAGTCATAAAAGAAATACTCCCATTAATTTTATGTCTTACAGATACTACTTCATTATGTCATGCTCATGGCATTTTGAAATATGTAGTGAAACCATAGGTCTCTCTTTTGTAGATGAAGAAATCAACAGGCTTAAACAATTTGCCCAAGGTCATACATATCGACAGATACAAGTTTGATGTTCTTTTTGTTATTAAACATTTATTTATTATCTTCAGAAATAATAACCTTCCTACAATTGCAGGAGATGTTACTTATTGCTATTTAGTTCTTTTTTTTTGTAAGATTTTATTTATTTATTTGAGAGAGAAAGAGAGAGAGAGAAAGTGAGAGAGCATGAGAAGGGAGAAGCAGACTCCCCATGGAGCTGGGAGCTCATGCGGAACTCGAACCTGGGACTCCAGGATCATGACCTGAGCTGAAGGCAGTCACCCAACCAACTGAGCCACCCAGGCGCCCCCTGCTACTTAATTCTTATCCTCTAAGCAAACCTTGAATTTTTATTTTATTTTATTATTATTACTTTTTTATTTATTAGAGAGAGAGAGACTGAGAATGAGAGGGGAGAAGGTCAGAGGGAGAAGCAGACTTCCCGCAGAGCCGGGAGTCCGATATGGGACTCAATCCTGGGACTCCGGGATCATGACCTGAGCCAAAGGCAGTCGCTTAACGAACTGAGCCACCCAGGCGCCCTAATTTTTTTTTTTTGAATTTTTATATCTAAAAGTTCACCTGGGGGGGCTCAGTTGGTTAAGCATCTGCCTTTGGCTCATGTCATGATCTCAGGGTCCTGGGATCAAGCCCCACATCAGGCTCTGAGCTCATGGGGGCTCTGCTTTTCCCTCTCCCTCTCCCTCTCCCTTGCCCTATCCCCTCATTCTCTCTCACTCTCTCTCTTTCTCTCTCTCATAAATAAATAAAATCTTCAAAAAAATAAAAATATAAAAATAAAAGTTCACCAACTTGGGACATTTTAATAGGTAATGTTTTTATAGTTCTTCGAATTCTTAGGCACGGTACTTTAATCAGTTTCAACCAATTTTGAATCAAACAAGCTTGATGCTAATGATTAGCCTACAAATTGCTAGATCATCTGTAACAAATGCTTAAAACTATTAAATGTCAACATGTCATTACAAATCCAGTGGCAGTTGGGGAAATAACTGTCAAATTTTTCATTATTTTTCTTCAGAGTTTCAACAGTAACTGCCAGTGCTAGCCACAGTTAATAGTCCAATCTTTTTGTTAAGAAATAGTGCTTGCATTGAACCAAAAAGCAAAATGAGATAAAATTTTTCTTAACTCCCTAAAGTTTACAGGGAACTCTTTCTTAGAGTTAGGTCATAATTTATAATAATAATTAGGTCATAATTTCAAATTAATAACAATTATAATTATATAATTTGATTATATAATATAATTTCAGTAATAATTTCAATAATTTGAAATTATTATATAATAACTTAACATTAGTATAATTTAATATAATAATGTAATATTATATTTATGAATTTATGTTTTATAATTTATATTAATATTTAAATAATATGTTAAACTAAATATATTAAATAACATAATATTATATAATAATTACATATAATAATTTCAAATTAAATTAGCATTACAAAACTATGGTGGTGGGAGGGGGAGAGACTAAGATCCACAAAGGGATAAATGGGGAAAAATAAATAGATAATCTAAATAAAATTAGAGGGGCACCTGGGAGCCTCAGTCAGTTAAACACCCAACTCTTGATTTCTGCTCAGGACATGATCTCAGGGTCATGAGATGGATCCCCACATCAGGCTCCACACTGAGCATTGGAGCCTGCTTAAGACTCTCTCTTTCTCTTTCCATCCACCACTCCCCCTCATGCACATGCGTGCATGCACGCTTTCCCTCTCTAAAGAAAGATAAAGAATAAAACTAGAAGCAATCAACAATAAATCAAACTTTTTATCCACTAATAACAAAATCTATAAAAAATGAAATTATAGTGAAAAATGATTGCTTATCAAATTGAAAAAATTTTAAAATACAAATGTATTCAGTGCTGATAATGATGCTATAGCAGAAGTGCTCTGTGATAGGCAGCCTCAAAGACGGCTGTTATGATTTCCACCTCCTTGTACTCTCACTTTGTATAATTCCCATCCTCAAGTGTGGGCTTGATTTGATAACTGGCTTCTGACAGAGTACAGGAAGAGTGTGTCATTTCCAAGGTTAACTGTGCCTTCCATCCATATTGTTTGCTCTCTCTCAATCTGTCCCCTGTTTACTCTGAAAGAAGTCAACCGCCATGTTGTGAGCTGCCCTAAGGAGAGGCCAATGTGGCAAGGAACTAATATCTCAGGTCAACAGCCAGCAAAAACCTGAGGTCTGCCTACAACCACCTGAGTGAACTTGAAAGGAAGCACTCCTTCCTTTGAGCCTTGAGACAAAAGCAGCGCTGACCAACCCCTTGACTGTAGCCCTATGAGAGACCCTAACCCAGCAAAACCATGATAAACCATGCTGGGATATCAGACCCTGAGAAACTGGGAGATAATAGATGTTTGTTGATTTCAGCTGCTAAACTGTGAGATAATTTTTTATACAATAATAGATAACTGGGGCACCTGGGCAGAAAAGCACTTTAATCAATGTCCCCAATCTTAACTAAAATTTAAATGAAACAAAAAGTAATGTATAAAAACACAAATCACAAATAATAGTTTTTACATATAAACTTAAAGGGAAGAATTTATTTCTACAGAAAATACCAAATCTAAAATACACGCAAGAAAATACTGATAGGGGTACCTGGGTGGCACAGTTGGTTGGGCATCCAACTCCTGGTTTCAGCTCAAAACATGGTCTCTGGGTGGTGAGATCAAGCTCCACCATGGACTCTGTGTTCAGCACAGTTGACTGGTTTCTTTCTCCCTGTCCTTCTGCTCCCCTCTCTCTCTGTCTCTTTCTTTCTCTCCCCCTCTCTTTCCATCTATCTCTAAAAAGTAAATAAATCTTTAAAAAAAAGAAAATACTGAAAAATTTGATGACATGAAAACTTTAAAAAGTACCTGCATGGAAGGAAAAAAGGTCACAAGCAAGCACTTTAAATTCAAAGAGCCCTTAAATTTTAAGACAATATAGGAAATAGTAAATATACAAAAACAGCTAAATGATATGCATGTAGAGTGAATACAGAGAAAAGGAAATTAAAATAGCTCTTAAACAAAGGAAAAGATGCTCAAACTCTTTCATAATGAGAAATGCAAATTAAATGAGACAACAAGATCATCCATCAGAATGACAAGGTCCAAAGTGTTGAATAGTATGCATGTGTGGGCCAGTGGGCACTGTTGAACACAGCGATGGAAGCATTCATTGCTACAACCTCTCCAGAGAGCAATTTGCTATATGCATCAAACTTCGCAGCCTGTCAGAACTCTATCTTGCAGATAGACTCACATTTGGATAAAATTATATAGATTCAGGGATGTTCACTGCCACATTTTTAATAACCAAACATGTAAGACAACTCAAAAAGGCATCACTAGGAGACTAGTTAAATAAATTCAGGGACTTCAATACAATGGAATAGTGGAATAGTGGTCAGCTTCTGAAAAGAATGAAGCAGCTCAACATGACTACAAAACTAGTAAATTTAAATAGATAAAGTATGGTCTCACATCGTTAAAAAAAAAGGATATATATTCTATGCACATAACAGTACAGAATTTATCAGTGAATGCAAATATATATACATGTGTGTATATCCATATGTATACAAACACATACATATATAGTGATTTTCTCTAGATGGTAAGATTGCAAATAGTTTTGTTTTCTTTGTTTCTATTATTCTTCTTAATAAACCTTTTTCTACATTTTCTAAAATAACCACACAGAATATTCAATGGAAAAGAAAAAAAGACTTTCAAAATGTGCATGCATATATGAAAAACTATTAATGACAAACATCATGTTCAATAGTGATTAAAGGGAGTAAGGAGAAAAATTTCTGTTTTTAAAGGTTGTCAGAGCTGAGAATTTTCTTCATGTAGTCATGAAAAATGAACATTATATTGACTTTCACATATGTCACATAAAATTGATAAGGACAGAGTAATGGAAGAAAAGGTATAATCAATCTTTAGGTGCAACAGTTTACTTTTCTGTTAAGTGTCTTTTCCAAAAGCAATTACTAAGAAAGAAGTGAAACCTGAACCAAAAGGAAAACAAACAAGTCAACATAGGCTTTCAAACACCTTTGGAAGTTAAAGTTAGATTGGGCCAGTAATTGTTTATAACTTGGAAAACAGAATGTATTGTGGGAGCAATGTATTTTGTAGTTTGGGGAATATCCACACTAAATGCAAAAAATCCTTGCTTACTAATTTCAAGCGACTAGTAATGGGAAGGACCTATCAACCGAACTATAAAATGAAAAGACAGACTATTCTGCAGATCTATAAAGCTATTGAAATACACACAGAATTATAGAAACACCTCCCAATTTGGCATCATCCAATGGTAAGTACTACAGTCTAAATGTCTGTGTTCCCCCAAAATTCTTACGTCGAAATTCTAACCTCCAAAGGTGACAGCATTAGGAGGTAGAGGTCTTTGGGACATGATTAAGTCATAAGGTGGAGCCTTCCTAAACAGGATTAGTACTTATTTAAAAAAAAAAAATCTCACAGAGCTCCCTAGCCCCTTTCATTATATGAGGACAGAAGCTTATGGAGATAGAAGAGAGCCCTCACCTGATCATGCTGGCACCCTGATCTTGGAATTCCAGCCTCCAGAACTCTGAACAATAAATTTCTGCTATTTAAATGCCACCCAGTTTGTGGTCTTTTGTTATGGCTGCCCAAAAGGACTAAGACAGTAAGTTCGTCTTTCTCTTCCAGATCCCATCTGCTGTTTTAAGGCTTACTTGCGAGGTTGGGTTCAGGAAGGAAGGTATGGCACAAAGGAAAAAAAATATTTTTAATGGCTGGATTTCTTGATTTTTTTTAATGCCTGGGAAGAAGGGGGAGAGCATCAGGAAGAAACGGTGTATGAAATGCATGAGGTCTGGCCCAGTGAGGGTGGAGTGCTAGGAAAAAACAAGGGAAATCATCGGACATTAAGGAGAGATGTTGCCCCAAATCATCTCTGGGACTCTGAGAAATGACTGCTTCCCAGGATCACCCCAGCTCACATGCACACTCACAGACAATGGCAAGTGTGGGGAGCGCTCAGTTTTTGTTAAGCAGGTAGAAGGTCAGAGTCCAGCTTTCTCTAGTGAGAAGAGGATTCCAATGTCATACCCCAGATCTACTGAACCAAAATTTCAAAGGTGAGGTCTAGCAACCTATATATTTTTTTAAGCTCCCTAGCCGGTTCTGAATTATCAAGACCATTGTCCACCGTTTAAGAATGAACGGTCGCATCATATCTTATCTTACTTGGATGACACCTATATTACAACATCTCTTTCTTTTCTGGTCTTATAATTGTAATCTTTCACATACCACAAAGCACGGAGAATCGTCTGAAATCTTCACTGGCCAACATTATCTTTTTTTTTTTTTAATTTTTTTATTAACATATAATGTATTATTTACCCCAGGGTACATGTCTGTGAATCATCAGGCTTACACATTTCACAGCATTTGTTCACTGGCCAACATTATATAAACAGTTGCTAAGCAATTAAATCATTATTATCGAAATATAAATTTCAGTAATCTATCACTTGATTAAGGCTACAAATGACAGAAGTGTGATAAATCAATATTTGTAAGCCCTCTTTCTGTCAACTACAATTTTTGAGCACTAAGGGCAAATCAGTATATAATTTGATTTTGAGTCACCAAGGAAATAGAATAACAGAATCTCATAAATGGAAAGGACCTTAAAAGTCACTCAGTCCACCATCTCCTCTAACGCCTGGATCCATACTAAAGCACCCCTGACAGGTGATTTTATACCCTGGTACATCGAGAAAACGAGAATTTATTAGTTAACGCAGAAAGAACAAAATTTAACCTGTACCTGAAAAGCAAAATTATAAACACGTATATGAAAGCGATCTCAGCCTCCCAGAAAATTACAAGGATGGATATTTGCTCATGTTTTCCTGACATTGATTTGACACAGGAATCTGAGCTTGGCCTCAACAAAAGAACCGCCTCAAAGCCCTGGACCATCCACACAGGACAGTGCTTCCTTGAAAATATTGCCCTTGTCCTGAGGCATAAATAGCAGAATCACTAAAAAATTCACAGATTGCAAACAGTTCTAAAGTTGGCAGCGCTTAGCTAAGAGGCTACATTCTTATTCCACTACACATCCCTTTGAAAAGCCGGGGGTGGGGGGGGGGGGGGGCGG
>CM052811.1:23593343-23664793 GCA_028533885.1 Nasua narica | reverse complement strand
GCTCCAAGCATCGAACGAGGCCAAGAAGGAAGCCAGGTACATTCAGGATACAAGCTGTCAACTTACAATTCTGTCACTTAAGCCATTTCTATGCAATCTAGGGAAAGAGCACAAAGAAAATAAATAGATAAATAAGTCCTAAGGCCAGATTTTCATATGTAAGATTTTTTTTTTTTTTAGATTTTATTTATTTGACAGAGAGAAAGAGATCACAAGTAGGCAGAGAGAAAGGCAGAGGGAGAGGGGGAAGCAGGCTCTTTCCACCGAGCAGAGAGCCCGAAGCAGGGCTCGATCCAGACCCTGAGATCATGACCTGAGCTGAAGGCAGAGGCTTAACCCACTGAGCCACCCGGGCGCCCCATATGTAAGGTCTTAATTTGCTTAAGTTGATCATATGCACATGGCCTTTCCCCCTTTCCTCACCACCAGGCTGGAATTGAGCAAATTACTTATACCTCTCTCTGCCTATAGGTTCCTCTCTCCTATAGGTTCCTCCTATAGGAAACCGTGACCTTCCTAACACATAATAATAGTGTTTCCTCCCCATGGTTAAAAAAAATTTTTTTTAAGATTTTATTTATTAATTTGAGAGAGAGCACGTGCACAAGCGAGAGCCGGAGCGGGGTCAGGGGCAGGGGGGGAAGAAGCAGGCTCTCTG
Organism: Nasua narica; assembly: GCA_028533885.1. Lineage (NCBI taxonomy): Eukaryota > Metazoa > Chordata > Mammalia > Carnivora > Procyonidae > Nasua > Nasua narica. Next base: position 23,664,135 of record CM052811.1, on the reverse strand, counting down.
CGGGGCTCGATCCTGCGACTCTAGTATCACAACCTGAGTCTGAGGCCCGAAGGCAGACACTTAACCGAGACACCCAGGAACCCTCACTTCCCTCCTGGTTAAAATTTTTAAAGGCTCCACACTAACAACAGAACACAGTTCAAAATCTGTTTCCCTTCAAGCCTTCCCCAGTTTATTCTCCCACAGCCCTACCCATCAGCCTTTGGCAGTATCTTGAGGTCCCCCACCTCCATACCTTTGCTAAGGTCTCTTCGCCCACCTTAAATCCACTCCTGTCTGCAAATGCACCTTATTTCTGCCTTCTGAGGTCCTGTGTATTCTTTGAATGGAGCGGAAGTTTCACATATCTGAGCTTTGCGTTCACGGCACTCGCCTGGTCCCTTATTAGGAAATGCCTGGTACTATTGCCGGTCTTCGCAAGGGAGTTGATCTTCCCAGTGAAGTGTTTACTACTTGAGTTAAGGCATCTGCCTTTGGGACTAGGGTTGCCAAATAAAATATAGGATGCCGAGCTAAATTTGAATTTCAGATAAACAACAAACAACTTTTTTAGTATAAACATGTCCCGTGCAATATTTCAAGCTCATCAGGGTGGAGGATGTCAGCTGCAGCTGTGCCATTTAACACCCACGCAGTCTCAGGGAAGCCAAGGAAAAGTTTCCACGCAGTATGTAGAACATGCACTAAAAAAATACTCTTTATCTGAAATTCAAATTAACTAGGTATCCTATATTTTTATTTACTAAATTTGGCAGCCTTATTTGGGACACTTATATCACTTTGAATGCTCAACACAATACTCTAGGAGAGTGAGCATATGCTGATTAGTTGAGCTACTATAATCTAAACAAAACTTAAGGTGGCTATTGTAGAACACATCTCCAGCATGTGGCCCTTGGTTACCCCCTGTTCCAAAGGACCAACCCTTGATCCACCTGACCTCTCCTCTGGGTTAGCAGGATAACCAGGAATCCAACCCTCCCCCCCCTGGTTTAGTTCCAAACAGTTGTTTGGAGGAGCATGGAAGGTAGAGGGCTGAAATCCAGGGAAACAAGTTCCAGGTCCCAGGCGAGCCCCCACCCAAGGGTCAGGGGTAGATCTGAAGAGAAAGGTCTGTTGCAGGAGGGGATGTGTGACTGTGAGAATCTCACAGAGCAGCTACAGCCAAACTCGTAACAGGGAGAGAGTGTCCGAGACACTGAGTCCATTTGGACAAAATTCCTCCCTCGAGTTCACTAAAGTCAATCTTTTATACACTCACCATGACTTTTCTTTGTGCCCTTCATCACACTGCTGTATGCTAGCTTTCTCCAGAGAGAGTGAAATAGTTGTGATTTTCCAAATTCATGCCCCACCAGAGACAAGGTAGGAAAAGAGAGCCATGATCCTTAAAGAATAATACCAGATCCCAAGGTGGTCCTCAGCTCACCAGGCCGAAAGTTCCCTGCAGCAGACACAGGGAGCCAAGCGTAGTCAGAAGGTCTGTGTTGAGTTGTAGAGACTAGTGAGAGGTCACAAAGGGAGGTCACAAAAGGAAGTGGCGACCACACAGGTGCTTTTTAGGGCTGCCTTTTTGGCATCACCTTTCCCCATAAAATTCCTGAAATCCTTCTAGAGCATATCGTGGTGGCTTCAATCTCAGCGGCACTCTGACTACCTTTGTCACCAGATACTTTCTCTCAGCTTCCACCACATACACCAAAACCCTTGGCAAAGAGCCAACAGGCCACAGAGCAATGTGGCTGCCTGATGGACTGACCCTCTACAGCTGATGGATTCAAAGTCCAGCTCAGCCACTTCTTCACCATGTGCCAGTAAAAGTTACTCAAGCTCTCTGCACCTCAGCTTCAAAATATACAAAAACAGGAGTGCTGCCCATTGAATAAAATAATATTAAGATGATTAAAACATAATAAGAATTCAACACATGTTGGTATCCCCCACCAACAATCTCCAACCACCACCATCTCCAACAATTTGCAGAGATAGGGGAAAAACATCTTTAACTTTGAAAGATTCTACATATGGACAATGAATAAATGATGATAGTCTTGTAAAGAGTTTCTTACAGAAAAGTGGAAGTGAAGGAAGAGTTAGAAAATCTAAGGAGCATGTATAAATTAGCGGTTTCAGACGACACGCAAGGTAGAGTATTAATAGAACCGACAGACGCACCTCCAGGGTCCTTTCTCATTTTGGCTCAAAGACTGGTGTGAAAGCTAAATGACTAGTAGGGTGCTAAGGAAGTGATGTTAAATCTTTATATCTTAATAAAGATCTGGGAGAAAGAGTGATCAGCAAGTTAATGAGATTTCTCTGATATTACTAATCTGAAGGATGTTGCAAATATCAGTAAGCAAAGATAAAATAACACAAAAACATAAAATAAGTTTGGAAACACAAGATGTAGCTGTATAAAACTCAATGTGAAAAATGTCAACTCATTCAAGAGAAGCTTACTATGCCCAAGGGAGTGGAGGAAATAGGGAACTAATAATGAAAAAAGACACTGAGGGGCAAACAAGAATAGCAAATTGGAAAGCGGTTTCTATTATGAGCTCGGCCAGGAAGAAGAATAAACACCACTGTTTGAGTACATGTACAAAATTCTATTTTTCCACTGAGGAAAAAAAAAAAACCAGCATGAATCTGTTGAGATTGCTCTAAGCATGAGGTACCAAGTTTGGGGATTCGGAAGATCACAGAATTATGTCTAAAGTGAGGGAAATGAGTGACAAGGAATAAAAGTGCTATAATAAGGAAAATGATAGTTCCCAGGAAGATAAACAAGGGCAGCTGAGTGGTTCATAAAAAATGAAAAGCACATGAAATTAGTCCATAAATATGTGAGAACAAAGTGTAATGGAAAGTGGCATTTTGTCTGAAGAGAAATTAAGAAAGAGGAGGAATTTTTGAAAGAGAAATGAAATGTAATAACCTGGTAAACCCATGAAGAGTGAAGCCATGAATCTAATGCTGCCCAGGAAACAAGGGCAAGGCCATGTCTCCAGGCTTTTAAACCAGCTGGGCTCAGATGCTAGAGAGCATCCTTCCTCCTGAGATATGGTCTTGCTGGTGCAATGGACCAAACGACCTATCAAGCCCTTCCTGAGAAAAGGTTTATGATAGGAAGAAACATATGTCCTGCTCTCAGAGGGAACATCTCTCAAATAAGAATAAAGCAAAACTCCTGGCTCCCTGCAGTTATTACGTGTCCCAAGACCCGATTTTAGCAGCGACCCAAATCCCAAGGCAAATTCAACTTAATTTGTGACACTTCCATTAGCAAAGAGAACATGTGGCTTCAACACACTTTTTCTACTTAGAAAGTTTCTGACAAAGGTCAAACGATGTAGCAGAGTCAATGATGTGTTCCAGAACTCTAGAATAAGGAAGAGTTACAGTACTAAAAAAATGAATTAAGCACTAACTATTATAATGTCAAAAGTGACAGAATTATAAAAGTTATATCTGGGAGTCTTGGGGTATAGGGAGAAAAGGGCAAGGACAGCATTAAGTTTGAGAAAGAAGAAGGAGACAGTTTCCTTCTGTTGTTAGGCAGGGCTTTCCATAGTTAGGCAGGGCCGACTGCAATAGAGAGAGCTCAGTAAGTAGCAGGGAAGGTAGAAAGGCAAAGGGGTAGGAAGGAAGGAAACAAGGATGGAGGGAAGGAAGAAAAAAAGACCCATCCCAGGATTCTCTCTCTGCCACTAACTGGGAGCTCTTAAGTGAGTGCAGTGAGTGGGACCCAGGGGCCCCCCAGGTGCTATGACCCTGAAGATCCAAAGATAATTAGATTGTCTATAGCAGAATAGTATATTGTAAAGAGCCTACAGCTCTCTCCACTGGGGAAAATGGCCTCAAGAATTTTACAGTAAAATCATGCACTCTGTTAAATAACTATTCACATTTTGAGAAACCACTCTTGGCTTGCAATGGAGCCCTGGTAGAGCCTGAATATCTTATAATGGAAAACCAGGAGACATGTAAACTAAGTGTTCTTTGATTTTTTAACAACCCATAAATATAAATATGTCCAGCAGCACCCAGTTATCAAGTGGACATAGCATGTGTGAGATCAGGCTTAGCACATCCTAAAGGCATAAGTAGGCAACTCGCCCTGCTGCTGTGGCTGCTCCTGAAGGCTGTGGAACCACCTTTTTGTCAACCTACTTTTAAAGTTCAGGAAGACATTCTCTATGACCACTTGACCAAAAAGGCATTTAAGCCTGACCTAGAGAGACTTCTATCCATACTGCTGGCACCAGAAATGGACTACAGCATGGAGTAGGTCTCTGAGCAGTTCTTCCTGCAGGTTACTTTGCCTAGAAGTACATAAACCTAAGGTCAGAATTTATATCAAGTTGTGGACACTGTTTAGTGGACAGGAACTTGGAAAGATTTAGTTCCTTGGGAAATTCAGGAATTCAGGAAAGAGTTATCATTGTGTAGAGACTATCAGAATGGGCCCACAGTGCAAAGATATTTTTGTTCCATATGAATAATGACCAAAGAACCTCCATGGGCAAGGAGGCTTTCTATAAACAGTTATGTTAGCCTCTGTCCTCCACCAACCCATGCTTATTCACTGAGTTCATGAACAAGGTGGATGTGGAGGCAGGAATGGAAGTTATGCATGGGTTCAACAATATAGACTCCTTCCATCTTCTAGGAAAGGGAGAAAAGAGCAGAGGGAAATGGGGTGTGAGAAAAGATTGGGGAGTTAGAGATCAGATGACAGCAAGCCTTGCTGCACATATTAAGGATATTGGTCTTCATCTAAAAGAAGTGGGAGGCCACTTAAAGTGGGTATATTTAAAGTGATGGGAGAGAAGAGGATACATAATATGCTTGCATAATAAAAATATTTTGGAGTAAAGCTAAAATAAATACATGGAGGACACTTAGGAGTTTCGAGAGCCCAGACAAGAACTGATGAAGCCTGGACTCAGGTGCTGCATTAAACAGATAAGAGGATGGACTAGAGCAATATTTGTAAATTAACATCATCAGGATTTGTGATTGATCAGGTGTGGAAACTGAAGAAGACAAATGGATGCAGGAGCCCAGCACCAAGACAGGAAAACAGAACGGGAACCAAAAGGAAGGAAACTGTCTTTTGAATAGAAATCATGGTTATTTATTCTAATATACCTACCCTCTTGCCCACCAATCAACCAACTCAAAAGATTAAATCAATTTTATTTCCAGTGATCAAAACAAAGAATCTGTCTCTGCCTTCAAAAATATCTGTCCATTGCTCACTGATGCCCAATCTTTTTTTTAAAAAATAAAAAGTAAGCCTTGGTCACCACATTCCACAATTAAAACTAAATGGCATTATACTACTTTCCTAGGGCTTTTACAACAAATTACCAGAAACCAAGAGGCTTAAAACAGGACAATATTATCCCTCTCAGTTCCGAAGACTAGAAATCCAAAATCAGTGTCATTAGAACATGCTTCCACCGAAGTCTCTTGGGAAGAATACCTCCTTGAGACTCCCAAGCTCTTTTGGTTCCCGGTATTCCTTGGCTATGGTACCATAACTCCAGTCTCTGCTTCTCCCTGTGTATCTCTGTGTCCTCTCCTTTTGTATTGTCATTAGGATCTGGGCCCACCCTAGAACTCGGATGATCTCACTTTGAGATCCTCAATTACACATGTAAAAACCTTATTTCCAAATCATACCACATTCACAAGTTCCAGGGGTTAGGACTTACACACATCCTTTTAGGGACACTAGTCAACTTACTATAGGAGTAAAATGTAAACAGATTGTTTAGATACACTCTGCTTAAGATACTTAGCTAAAACAGTTAATTCTCCAGAGTAGGTCAGACAAATTTTAAGTTCCTGGAGATGCTCAAAAATAAATTTCTACCACAATCAAACAAGTTTGGGAAGCACAGGATGCTATATACCCTTCTTAAGGTTTACAAATTTACATATAGCCAATAAAGTTTCTGAGAAGTCCATTCAAGTTGTTCAATCACCCATTTTCCAAATTAATTTGACCTGCAACCTCCTCCTCTTGGGTTATAAAGCACTCACTGACATCTAAAAAACTGTGGTCCATGGGGCATACTCACAGATATGTTGAGTTAAAGTATAATAAATCGATAATCAGTAAGGATAAATGGCTTGGATTTCAGGGTTCTTCTCAATTTGGATGAGGAAGAAGGGGAAATGAAAGGAGGTCTTATACACTGGGGGGAAGACGAGGGAATAACCTATGAATTCAGGCAGGGGGGTGTGCTGCCTTTGCTTTCTGCTCATCTTTCTGGAAAGATGAGACTGGATACTCAAAAGAATTTTGGCTCAAAGAATTCTTTCTTTAAACTATGAGGAAACAACACAAGCTGTGAAAGAGAGGTTTCTGGTTGATTGCTTGGATTTTTTACTGGTAGGTGTATTGGACTGGTTTTCTTTGGTCAAGTAAAAGCACGTATAGCAACTTTGTGATTTATAGTGGTTTTCTTTTGTATTTTCTCAAACATGATGATCTCCTTGTAAAAAGGTCATGTTTCCCACGGGCACTATTAATTGAAGTACCATTGTAACTACATTTCTGTCATTCTGAATTCTTCCTGTACTTGCAGCTAAAAGCTGTAGTCTTTCTCCACTTGGCTCTCTATTTTCAAAACACATATAACGGAGTAATGGCTTGGTCCCTGAGAATCCTGATTCTTCACTGGAACAGGAGCTATAAAAGCTCTCTGTCCTTGACTTTTGGCCAAAATGAGTGGATAAACACCAGTTACCTGGAGACCTGGTAACTCCCAGTAGCTAAGATCACTTTGAGGGCTAGGGTTTCAGAGAAAGCAAGGGCCTCTCATGCATCATGAGTTCCTCCCAGAATCCTGCACCACCTGCAGCATGGTGCCTGCCTGTCCTCCTGTGGCATTCTTTATGGCTTATCTCTCAGCCTCGGGTACCATGTCTTCATCGGTCACACCAAAACTAGGGCTTGCCTTCCTCTTTTTGGGAAGAAAAATGTGTACTCTTGGCTCCTTATCCACGGGGACCCTACTACTTCCCCTCAAACAGATCAACAAACTGAAACAGCTGTCGGGGCAGAGGTATGGGGCCCCTCCACTATTCTTCACTGATCTCTAGATTTTAGCTGGAGCTATGGCTCACAAAGGTTTGTGTGAGCTTCAAAACACTATGCCAGAGTTTCTTGAGGTAGAAGTCCTATACCATCAGGGAAACACAAGATCATTTTATGTGATAAGAGAACAAACATCTGTTATGGGTTATGAATTTATGCTAATGAGCATCAGGAGGGGAAAAAAGTAGCACACAAAATCTGTGATTCCACGATGGCACTTGCTTAGAATCAGCCTAATTTTTTTAACACATTTTGCTGAATCGAAAGTTTAATTTTAAAAACATCACTAAGCAAATCAGGGGGACCTGTCATATATGCGAGAGGTTTTATCTGACTGAGATTCAGGAAGCACCTCTAGCTTACAGACAGGCACCACCACAGAATCTCAAATGGAGAGACTTCAGTGGCAGCCTGGAGAGCAAGAGTCCTTTTACCAAACTTGCCCTGACAAATGGATTCTTCCCTGAGTTCAATCTCTGTCAACGCGGGAAAAATTCTAGGGGAGACGATTTTCCATTCCAGACAAGTCCTTACTGAAAGCGGATAGCAGCACTTTTCTTTCTTAGGAAACAAAAACAAAAAACAATTAAGAAGCCAAATTGCCCCTAGAGCAGGAGCCAAGAGACAAATATCAGGTCTTAGAGGAGAACAGCAAAAGATTTCATTTCAGAAGCTGTTAACTTGAGAGTAACAATAACAATCCAATGATTTGAATGCAAAAGGCATTTGCTTCTGAATGCTTCTGAGGAACTTAGAAAGATTATTTGCAGTGCACAATTGGCTCTTGAACAACATAGTGCTTGCCCCTTCCTCTACTCTATATTTCTTCTTCCTGAATCCAGCACCGCCCCCTGCTTTATATATGTGCTGTGAAACCTCCTGCTCAGATCCGCCAAGGAAAGCCAGAGTCATTGATTCCCTGGATTATCCCAGCAGGTCCCACAAGTACCAGCCTCCTGCCAATTTTAAGTCTTTCCACCCTGAGATCAGTGTGAGCATTAAAAAAAAAAAAAAATACTCACGTATATCCCACTAGGAAACTCTTGATGGATCTTTGTCATCCAATAAACAAAGCTATTATTTATTCACTGAATATTTTTTGAGTGTGAACCATATGCCAGACACTGCTAAGCAGCATCCCCCTTGCCTAGAAGTGCTGGCACAGGGTAGGCATCTGTTGGAGAATGACTTGGAACTGATTAGAACCTGCTGCCTTAGAGACCCCAGGCACATGCTTAAGAATGTTCTTCTCATCCTTGCCTTCTTTGTGAACACCTATGCAATTTTCAAAAATAGTGTATATGTCCTATGACACCTTTTTGAACTCATCAAATTATGTGTTTAAAAATTTATCTTCCACAACAGTATGTGAGCTCCTCAAAGACAAGAACTTCATGTTTCTCATCTGCGTATCCCCTGTGCTCAGCACGTCATAAGCATGAATTCATCACCTGAATATGTTAATTGCTACAATATAAGGCAATCTAAAATGTAAAAATAATTCATTAATCAATCACTGTTTTAGGTTACTCTTGTTATATGAGAACCACAGCCATGTTTTTATTTTTATTTTTTTCTTTATAGCCATATTTTTTAATAATCATATTTTAGATGTTCCCAGTTAAAGTAAGAAAAAGGAGGCCAGGGACTGAGCTCAGGATAAACTCAAGAATGGCATCAAGAGAAAGACTATATGTTGGGAAAAAGCAAACCGTTTAAATGAGAAGGAATTATTAAAAATTTACATAAGGGATCAAAGAAACATCTTCCTAAGGATGTTGAAGTTCACTCATTCAGACACTCATTCAAACATTAAACGATGCTTTATAGAATGTTCACTAATTATAATTCCTTCAATATTGTATTCAATGGAATAATCGGGGACTTGTAATTCATTCCTTCATGAACTCATTTAATGTCTCACAATGACCTATTCCGGGTCCTCCTCTAAACACTGGAAATAGAGGTGACTCTCAAAGACAAGTTTCCTACTCCTTGGCATTTACACCATCTTATGAGCAGTTGGGAGACAAACATCTAAACGAGGATAAACATCTAAAACTAGAGAGAAGGAGGGAAGAAAGGAAAGGAAAATATGCAATGACCATAGTGCTACAAAGATATTTAAAACAGAAAAGGGGAAAAGGAGAGATCAGTAGCTATTTCAGACGGATCATCAAGGAAGGTCTCTCTAAGGTCTAACTAAAAATAGGGAGCCAGTCAGCTATAATCATGGAATGAAAGCATTCCAGGCAGAGAGAATATCTAGTATAAGACTGTAATTCCTAAAATGAAAATTAAAAACATAATTTAACAACAAGACATACCCACAGAGAAACACATAAAAGTTGCTTGAACTTCTGATAACTACGAATTCAGACTTCAGTTTGAAGACCAGCATAATACCCTCAACAGTAAGTGGCATGAAAACTTAAACTGAAAAATAAATAAATAAATTCTGAAACAGAAGTCTTAAGATCAAAAAACGTATAAAGAATCTTACTGTGGGGCGCCTGGGTGGCTCAGTTGGTTAAGCAACTGCCTTCGGCTCAGGTCATGATCCCGGAGTCCCAGGATCGAGTCCCACATCGGGCTCCCAACTCCATGGGGAGTCCGCTTCTCACTCTGACCTTCTCCCCTCTCATGCTCTCTCTCACTCTCTCTCTTTCCTAATAAATAAATAAAATCTTTAAAAAAAAAAAAAAAAGAATCTTACTGTTTGTTTGGTTAAAGGATTCTAGTTTGGCCAAAATATGTTATCTTCAAAAGGAAATCCTATCTTAAACTTTTAATTGTTCAATTCCTCACCATTTTCTCAATCTTCATGTTTTTTGGAAAAAAAGAAAAAAGCTGTAACTGCCCTTTGGACTGACTACCAGCAGGATAAATAAATCCTACTTCTGAAATGAAAACAATTAGAAATTTCAGCCAAGTATGCAGAGTGCTGGGCTTTCTTTACGGATGAGGACATCTGGTGAACTTACAGTTTCTCATCAATCATAACGACCTCTACCAGGTGACAAAATCATGATATTTAAAGTTTCCAACTCCATAAACAATCAGAGACAGTGAGTGGCCAGATAAATTGGTTAACTTACAATCACTGATTAAGGCACTGGCAATACTTACCAAAACCAAGGCGGAAAATAATATTGCACCACAGGGAAAATCTACGACCTGAATCATGTTACCAAACAAAAAGAAACAAAAAACAAAAAAACAAAATTTAACCATCACACTTGAATTAGAAAATAACAAAACCTACATAAGGTCAGCATAAAAATAAATTTTAAATAAATATACTCAGTCACATAAATGGATTTTGAAAACTTTATGTTGAACAAACAAAGCCAGAGCTCCAGTTTAATACTGATTTATCAGAAGTTCAATAGTAGTCCATCCTCATTTATGGCATTAGAAATCAGCAGAATAATTACCTCTTGCAGGGTGATGGGGTAGTGTTCATAAGAAAAAGTCACAAGAAACTTTCTGGGGTAATGAAAAGTTCTATAAATTGGCCTGTGGAGTGGTTATACGGCTGGATGCAAAGGTAAAGTTTCATTAAATTCAAGATATGTGCATGCTGCATTGATAAATATCATCAACTTAAGAAAATAATAATTAAATAATAGCAATTAATAAATTAGAATAAAAGGTAGAGTTGATTAATATAAAAGCTAGTCTCTTAGGAGGGTTGATAAATAAATACACTAGGCAAAACCACTACACTACCAAAGATTTTGAAAAGGGAGAAAACACAGAAACACAAATTTAAGAACATGAAAATGGAAATATAATAAATATAAGCTAAAATCATTTTTTAAAAGAATAGTTTGTACATTTTTTTCTAAAAATGTTGAAACCCTCAAAAAAAAAAAAAAACTTAAACAAAACTAAAACATGGAAAAAATTCCTATGTTTTTATGGAACAATTTCCAGAGATTTCTAATTCTCAAAAAACATTAAATTCAGGGTCCCACATTAAGCGGCTGTCTTCAGCTCAGGTCATGATCCTAGGGTTCTGGGATGGAGCCCCATATCAGGCTCTCTGCTCAGCAGGTGCCTATTTCTCCCTCTGCCTACTCCTCCTACTTACGTTCTCTCTGTCTCCCTGTCAAATAAATAAAATCTTAAAAAAATTAACAAAACAAAACAAAAAACAAAAAAAAAATAGATTCAGGGAGGTTTATGAGTGAAATATTTCAAACTTTAGGCCTGGGATAATTATTGTGTTATTTATACTGATTTTGAGTAAAAATGGTAGATTGGAGCCAGTCACAGTATATCTTCCCCAAAATGGAGGGAAAAAGTAGTGAAAACTAATAAATATGCAACATAAACACACACAAGCAAGTCAAATAAACTAGAGTCCAAATCTCTGCCATAAATGTCTAAAAGAAAAAAGGCAACGACGCTGTTATGATGTAACATGGCATAGTGTGGCTTTGAGCCATATCATAACAAGGGAAAGATAAGTTAAAATATACTGAGAATTCTCACTAATAGCCTCAATTCACAGAGAAGCAAGCTGAGAGACAATGATTTTCCCTGGAAAGACATGGACAAACCAGTTCTGAAGACAGCAGAAGCCCTTGTCACTTTTCTACAAGTTAGTTGCCAGTGAGGTGGGAAGAATGACTGCTACTGTCTCTATAGAACAGGGAAGTTATCAGTTCTATTCAGACCTAATTATTCCCTTATCCCCAAAGGATAATTGAAAACAAATGAGAATATTAATGACATAAGATCTTCTGAGGAAACAGTAAGCCAGGGGACAGAAGAAACACTGAAATGCCCCAGTTAGGCTCTCATCGCCCACTCAAAACCCAACAAACGCAAGAAAACCAACCTATTACCAAGGGTACCTAACGTTCAGATTCAACAAATAAAATTACAGCACACACAGTTTCACTTGGACATACTTATGCTAAAAAGGTGTTCATTGTTTATCTGAAATTCAAAGTTAACTGGGAGTCAAGATCACGTTTGTCTACTCTAATAGAACCAGAATCAGAGAGATGCCCTACTGTTTCCTTTTTGTCACCAGATAGAATGGGAACAGCTCTGGGGAAAAGATGGGTGAGTGAAGATGAAGGGAATCCAGGAGTTCTTCCCCTCCAAGAGAAACTCCATGGTATCATTAAAAAATAATAAAATTAAATTAAATTAAAAAACAGGCTGGTCTTAGATATTTCCATGGAAGCATATACTACCAGAAAATGATATTAACAATATATGCAAGGTTCTGAGGGGAAGTGAAATATCAAGAACCTAGCCAACCAAGAGCTTGATGACATGATAAAGAAGTGTAGCTAGAACTCACAAGACTGTTTTGCAGATTCCACTGAACAATGGAAACAAGGCAACTGAGATGAATGAAGAAGGCTTGCTAAAAGGATCAGTGGTGAATACTGAAAATATTATATTATGGCAATAAAGCTAAGACAAACTTAGACATGATGAGTAAAGAGCAGAAAGTAAAATAAGTATGAGGACTTAAAACAACATTAACAAAAAATAATGAGGCTAAGACAGAAACTGTTAAATTGCTATTGATCATCATTACCTAAAATTTAGGCAAAAGTAAATAAAAAGTAAAAATAAATATATCTATTTTTTATTGAATCTTCCTTTTTATTATTTTCCTTTTTTTATTGAATTATTTTCCAGAAACCATGGATAAAAGTTTCATATCTACAAGTAGGTAAAAGTAAAAAAATAAAATAAAATAAAAATAAATAAAAGTAGATAAAAGTATCATAAAAGTGATAAAAAGTTTATCTAAATTTCTGAACCGTCTCCAGTTTCACTTATTTCAACTATTTGTTTTCTGTTAATATCAAGTAAAATTAATCTTGTTAATTTTTACTAAAAATAAATATTAATAAGATATAATAAATCTATAATTTAGTATGACCTGTGTTTGCATAATTTATTTCACCTAACATTCTATTTATTCAAAAGACAGATATCATTAACTGAGCACATACCAAGTTCCAGCCACTCTGTTCTTTATATCCATAAACATAATATATATACGCATCAAGAGATATCTGGTATCATATCATCATGTCTAGTATTAACGATAGTTATTTTCAAATGATGAAACTTAAAGTGAGTCTCCATTTTGTTTTGTTTTTCCTTTCAAACTTGAATTATTTCTAAGGAATGGGAAACGTTTTTATAAAAGCAACCAATTATCACAGAACATGGAGAAAGGAGGAAATACCATTTAATTTTTTAAAGAACAGTCTAACACATAGAAAACTCGACCAAAAAATGCACCAAAATATCACACATACAAATTTAATTTATGAATATTTGAACAATAATCACAATTAAAATATAAACAGTGTGAGTACAATAGAGTAATAATGTCACAACCAAATAGTTCATTCCAAGAATGACAAATAGTCAATATGTATTAATACAGTCATCATAGTAAGTTTAAAAAAATTAAATCATAAAATTTTCTCGTTAGATACTAAAAGACATTTCATAAATTGCATAATTTATTCCAAATATTAACAAATAATAACCTAATAAGAGATATATAACTTTTCAGACTAATAAACTTGGAGGGAAATCAGGAAAGTAAGGAGTTCCAGAATCCAAGTGAAGAAACTGTTTCAGGAAGAGAGTGAGCCACTGGTGAACATTGCCGAGATTCACATAAAACAAAAAATGAAGAAGGATCATTGGTGACACCCTGGTAAAAGCTATCTTCTTGTCATGATGAGTATAAAATTTTTACTGAAGTGTTTAAGCAAGACTGAAAGGGACAAGTAGAGCAAGCATGGACAATCTTTGGAAGAGTTTTACTATAAAAAGAAAGAGAACAAAAAGGGTATGGGGTCGAGGAAGGGCTTGCTTGCTTCAAGATGGGATACATTCTAACATGCATGGTGACCCCATAGAAAGGAGAAAAAAACTCGTATTGCCAGAGAGAGCGGAAACAGTTCCAAGTTCCATCTGGGTAGCAACAGGTTAGCTGGCCTTAGAAAAGAGCAAGGACATTTCCTCTATAAAAAGGAGCAAGGGAAGAGCATAAAGTACAGATGCAGATAGGTCAGAAGATTTGATGGTGCAAAGGAGTAGGCATTCTATGTTCATTATTTTCTACGAAGTAAGCATCAGAATCATCCGTGAGAATGACAAATGGTGAAGGATGTTAAAGATTTGAGGGGAGTAGGTAAGATGAAAATAGTCTTCTGGGATCATGGAAAAATGATGAAGGGAAGAAGGAAATAAGATTGCTGCTGGGCTGTGTTCGGGACCCACTTGGGATTCAAGGTCATAAATTCTAAGTTTAGGGCCTGTCACCATGGATGGGTGTTCTGTCTGAGGCGTATCCAGCCCAGGGGAGAGTAGCAGAATAGGTAAATTGGGTTAAAGCAGAGTTGGACATCTTCTGAGTGAGTACAGTAGTGAGGAAAGAGGCCCAGGAGTCAAGGGTTATATATCAAGAGTGACCACAGTGACACATATGGATCTAGGCTGGATAAGAGAAGAGAGGACATTCCAGTGAGCAGAGCATAACATACAGACTTGCTGACTCACTATGTTATAAACCTTAAACTAACACAATATTGTGTATCAGTTATACTCAAAAAATAATAAAATACAATAAAATAAAATGTGCTTGAAATCTTACCTGTAAAATAAAAACAGAGAGAAAAGAGGACAAGGCGAAGGCGACAAATAGTGAAAAATTCTGCAGTCAATGGATAAAAGGTCCTAATGTGGTCACAAATAGTTGGATTGGGGATTTTAGAATAAAACAGGACAAACAGGAAGCAGAAGTTCAGAGAATGGGATGCTTAAAATGGAGATTTTGAAGATAATAGTAAAGCAGTAGAGAAAAAGATCCTTAGAAGTGAGGAAGATAAGGTACTCAGAGGCCAGGATGATGGCTTGCCATCTCACTCAGGGCAAAATGCAAAAGCCCTTATGGTGATCTACAAGGTCCTAAGTGTTCTGCACCCACCCCCTATTAACACCCTGACCTTGTCTTCTACTATGCTTCCTTTCATTACTCTATGAAACCACACTTACCTTACTTCAAGGTAACCACACTTACTCTTCCTTAAACTTCCTAGGGATGCTGACATCTCGTTCCTTTACACTTGCTACCTCTGCCCAGAATGCCCTTCCATGTTACCACTTCACCTTAAAAATTGCCCCTCCACACCCCAACATTTCCTATCCCCCTTCCCTGCTTTATTTTACTCCACTGCATTTATCACATTCTAACATATGTATCTCTTACTTAGTTTTCTTGCTTACTCTGTCTCCGCCAGGAACCCATAAGGTCCATAAAGGCAATGGCTTTTGTCTCTTTGGTTGACTGCTATATACCCAGCAACTAGAACAATGCTTAAAACATAGTAGGCAATCAACAAATACATGTTGAGTGACTGAGAGAGAGAGACAGATGAGGAAAGGAAAGAGTGAATGAAGAAATACATGGAGCTCTGAAAGCTTTGCCGAAACTAAGGAAGACATCGCTTAATTTCAGAATAATATATACATGTTTATGTAAAAGCTTAGCACCTATATGCTCAACATAACTAATTATCAGGGAAGTACAAATCAAAACCACAATGAAATAGCATCTCAACCTGTCAGAATGGCTAAAATCAAAAACACAAAAAACAACAGATGTTGGCAAGGATGTAGAGAAAAAAGTACCCTCTCACACTGTTGGTGGGAAAGCAAACTGATGCAGCCACTGTGGAAGAGAGTGTGGAGATTCCTCAAAAAATTAAAAATAGAGGGATGCCTGGGTGACTCAGTCAGGTAAGCATCTGCCTTCAGCTCAGGTAATGATCCCAGGGTCCTGGGATTTAGTTCCACATCAGGCTCCTTGCTCAGTGGGGAGCTTCCTTCTCCCTCTGCCTGCTACTCCCCCTGCTTGTGCTCTCTGACAAAAAAACAAATAAAATCTTTAAAAGATTTTTAAAAAATCAAAAATAGAATTACCATATGATCCAATAATTCCACTACTGGTATCTATGAAAGAAAGGAAAGGGAAGGGGAGGGGAGAGGGGGGAGGGAGAAAGAAAGAAAAAAGGGGGGGAGGGAGGGAGGAAGGAAAGGAAGGAAGGAAGGAAGGAAAAGAAAAAAGAAAACACTAATTTGAAAAGATATATGCACCCTTATGTTTACAGGAGCATTATTTACAATAGTCATATTATGTAAGTAACCCAACTATCCATCGATAGATGAATAAAGAAGATGTGATATCTACATTTATATATAGATATATAGAGTTCTATAATGGAATATTACTCAGCCATTAAAAAGAAAAAATCTTGCCATTTGCAACGATATGGATGGATCTAGAAAGTATAATGCTAAATGAAGTCAGAGAAAGACAAATACCATATGATTTCAGTCATATATGGAATTTGAGAAATTAAACAAATGAACACACTGAAAAAGAGATGAACAAAATACAGGCTCTTAACTATAGAAAACAAACTGATGGTTACCAGAGGGAAAGTGAGTAGGGGATGGGTGCAAGAGCTGAAGAAGATTATGAGTACACTTATTGTGGTGAGCTCTGAGCAATGTATAGAATTATTGAATCCCTATATTCTATACCTGAAACTAACATAAATCTATGTTAGTTACACTGGAATTTAAAAAATAAATAAAAATTTTCAAAGCTTAACATCTATCAAAACATCTCGGTTTTGAAAGTATTCATTAAAAGTGAGGAAACTTCTAGATGACATACAAAACAAAACCACACCAAGAAAATGTAAATTTAGCTATTTCTCTCAGTCCTTATCCAACCCTTTGAGCCATTCCTTAAAAATAGTTCTCTTCTGTAGTTTTAATAAAGCACACAAGTTCCACTGAGAATTCGAGCTACAAGCAAAATCCAAACTGAGAAGTTTTTTTATTTTACTTGTTAAAGTATATATTCAAGTCATTTTCAAAACTTCAACATTTATCTAAGCCATCTAGTCTAATATAAGGAGATAACCCAGGAATATTTAAGTATAGATTTATAAGATTAAATGAATTAATGGATTTGTCCTAAAACCCAAGGCTGTTCCCAAAGAAGACAAAAATGGCAGAGCAGATTCTCAAACGGAAGATATGCGAGACCACAGCTTCCAAAACGAAGTCTAATGTCACTTATTTTTTGGCGTTCTTGAAACTGCATATATTAAATATTTAACTCAAATATTAAGAACAGAAGGTAGAAGCAACCGAATTCCTTCTCAGTATTAGAATGAACTGTGGACTTTTCATGCAGTGGAATGGTCTGCACTAGCTAAAAACGAAAGAACTAAGAAAGCTCAAGCACAATTTTCGTCTTCTCATTATTTTCTTTTTCTCTTCTCTTGCCTTCCCAGCCTTTTCTGTTCATCTTTCATCCTTAACCTTCTCTTGTTTTTCTGTCCCACTCCTCCCTTCCTTCCCTCTTTCCAGATCACTTTCCTTCCACTCCCTTTTTGGATAATTCAGGCTAAAAGTCATTAATGAGGGCACGTGGGTGGCTCAGTTGGTTGAGCGACTGCCTTTGGCTTAGGTCATGATCCTTGAGTTCCGGGATCGAGTCCCACATCAGGCTCCCAGCTCCATGGGGAGTCTGCTCCTTCCTCTAACCTTCTCTCCTCTCATGCTCTCTCTCACTTTCTCTGTCTCTCAAATAAATAAATAAAATATTAAAAAAAAAGTCATTAATGATGCCAAGCACACTTCATGCTGGTGACAGGAATCCATGGCTGCTTGATGTAGTGTCAGAGCCTGAGCAGAGTCAGGAGGCCTAGTAGGTTCCTGTTAATCTTCAAGTTCCAGACCAGAAGTCACTTCCTCTAGCAACCTTCCTCCATGACCCAAACCCAGATGGAATAGATTTTCCCTCTTCTAAGCTCCCAAGACATTCTGCCCATGCCTCTAACAACAGTCTTATTACAACTGGTGTTTAAACCGGTTCTTCTGTTAAATGCTGAATTATAACAGTGGCCATACCTAATATATTATATCTTCTGATCCTATGATAACTTGAATTTGCAGAATGAAGTTGAGTAAGAGCAGTAACAGAGGAAGTAATGAGCTTTTGATCTGGAGAGCTGTAACTCGAATACAGGTAACATCTGGGAGCACATTCAACAACACTGAACCTCAATTTCCTCATCTATAAAACACAAAAATACTGGAGCAGGGAGACAATACTAGCTACTTCCAGGTTGTTGAGAGCCTGAAATAAAATTATTATAAATGTAGTTAGCACAACATAGTCCTGGTAATCACTCAACAAATACACTATAATGGTGTCTTTGCTGGGTATGGGTTGTGAATTTGGAATCATTTAGTCGTATGGAGTTAGGAAATACCTTCCTTTTACCACCTGTTTTATTTATATCCATTAGGTTCACATGGGATGAGGTTACTTCTAGGGAAAGAGCTCATATGGTACCTACCACAAGTTTACTAGAGAAAACTGATGAAGGAAGGGGAGAGGAAGTGGCAGAAGTCAAACTGTGAGAAGAGGAACGATCAGGACTAGAAAGAGAAAGTCCACATGGGGTGGGATCAAATTTGTTCAACTCGTGTTGAACTATGTAACTCGTGTAATTACACAGAATAGAATATACGTTCTCAAATTATTTCTATCTCCAGGCAATTATTTGCCCACCAGGACCCTGTGCCCACAGTGAAGAGTCACTGTACCAGACAGCTTCAGTAATAGAGCCTGGGGTCAGGAGGAAGATGTAATTTTGATTACAGGACATCAGACAAGCCTTCCACTCTACCCACCCAGAACATCAGCAGATCCTCTGGAAAGACTGAAGTTGTAGTTATAATCAAACAGGCATCTCATTAAATCTTCTAACTCCTTAAGGGCCAAGTAACCTGCTACAACTAACTCTAATTGATCAGAAAGGTGGTCATTCCCCTAAGGCGTCAGGAACAGTTAACTTGTTCTAAGCAACCAAAACTGACTCTGGTTTTCTTAGCCACAGAAGGAAAGCTGATCCACCTAAACCCAGGAAGGACAGGAAGCAGAACCACTGTAAAAAGTCTAGTAGATAGTCTCTTTGAGGCAATACCATTGGAATAACAACTTCCTTGCAAGGATGTGTCCCTCCAATCACGGTGCAAATTTCCTGGAGACTGAGTCACCTCATCCTAGCTTGGGTTAAGGAGACACCTGTGGGCCATGTGTGTGCAAGGCACAGTGATTAACAACCCCACTGGACCATATAGAAGAGGGAGAGGCAGGTTCCCAAAGGTGGGATGAAGAGAATGAGAAGCTGGGTAAGCCTAAGTAGCAGCCTACTGCAAGCCTGCTGTTCTGAGCAGACTGCCAGAACACTATAGCAGTAGTACGGCCAAGACAGCATGTGGCTAGACCCCCGGGGGGGCATCCATAGTGGGAGAAGGGATGATCAAACAGCATGGTGGCTGCAGGGGGAGCATCAATCCAGACAGGGAGGATCGCAGAGTGGAGCACTAACATCTCCCCACGTTGCTGGCATCTTGGCAACAACAGCATGGCACAGACTCGTCTTGCAGCATAGGGAGCAAAAGGGCTGATTTGTGAGAACACAGAAGACCCCACCTGAGAACTTCTAAGATGTAGATAAAAAATGCAAAGAATTAAAAGTAGGCTGAGGTTCACCTGCCAGTCGGGGAAGAGCCAGTGAATTAGTGAATTTCAGGAACTACTATTGATCTTTGATTAGGAAAACTTCAAGGGACTCTTAGTTCTTTTCTCTTCTTCAAGAACAGATAGGAAAAGGAACTAGATTCCCATGTCATTTTTATATGTAAGGCTCTTAAAATGGGGCGCTGCTGCTAGTAACAAGTAGATAGCAGTTCGCAGACAAATAACTGACTCCATGAAGAGAACTGTCGTACACAGTGCTCTCCCTACTGACGAGTGAAGGAAGAAAAATCAGGTAATTCTCAAATCCAAAGTCCTTCCTCATGCATACCTCCCATGGATATAACTGTTCAAAGACATACCATGTCCATAAGTCAACTCAAAATGATGAAGGGATGGACCCTGCCGTGAATCACATAGTAATGTCACATCCTTGTTTCTCTTTGTGCCTGAAGGATCTAGTCAAGATGAACGGTTAGAGGGAAACTTGGGTGGCTCAGTCAGTTATGAGTCTGCCTTTGGCTCAGGTTATGATCCGGGGCTCCTGGGATCAAGTCCCACATCGGGCTCCTTGATCAGCGGGGAGCCTGCTTCTCTCTCTGCCTGCCACTCCCTCTGCCTGTGCTCCCCCCATCACCCCAACAAATAAGTAAATCAAATCTTTAAAAATACATAAGAATGATTAAGGGGAAAAAAGCCATTTGAAAAATCACAAAATCTACAAATAGGGAATGAATGAAAAGAGGTCACATGTCACATGTACATACACATGCATGCACTCAGTTTGTCTAAGCCATGGACATGTTCTTCACCAGATTAGGAGATGACGAAATAAACATCAACTTCAGATCTTTTTGAAACTTTGGCTAATTTAACTTCGTCCCTCTGACTACCTGGAATCCTCCTGAAGTCAGTCAGCTCTGTGGCTGGCCTCTAATAAAACAGCCCCCTCAAAGCGCAAGGCCTACTTCATTGCAAACTTTGAGGAAGGACTGCAGGAAGAAGGCTCCCTTCCACATTTTTATTCAAGTCCTGACTTCTTTTTAGAAAGTATAGTGCATAAAATTCTCATATTGCTGAGGAGAGTTTGTTCCAAAAGAGTCCTTGGCAAATGAACAATCCATTGCTTCTTGCCACAGCTGTAGAACATCTGGGTAGATCATTTAGGGAACCTGCTTAAATTAGTTATTCATAAAACCAGTCTTATATCAAAGTCTTATCAAATGTGAGAGCATTTAAAAACTTCTAAGCACTGTTTAATACTAGTTCCTTGTTACTAAAAGGAGCATATAGATTTCTAAGGATATTCTTCCACTTGATCCTGACATTACTTAATTAGGAATCTTTTGCACAGATGAAGACCTTAAATTCCACTTCAACTCCATATTAGGGTCTCACTGTTTATACAAACTTAGCTTCTATGTTTAGGGCAGCTAAATATTTGCCGTAAGATTATCTTTGTAGATCAAAATTTAATTTCGCCAGACGTTAACAGAATCATGGCTTCCGCCATGAATACTTATGGAGGTTCAGTTCTCAAGCATTCTGGATATCACCCTCCAAAACCCTTGAAAGACCAAGGAAATGTGAGTTCAAAGAGGAAAATTAGAATGTAAATCACACAATCACCTAAGGGTTCCTTCACGGAGAGGAAAAAAAAAAAGACAAGAAAACAAAAAACTAGCAAATCATCATGTCAAAAAGTTCTGAAAAGTTAAGAAGTTAAAAAAATATACTGAAAATATTTTACATGTTTTATACTGTTTTGCGTCTTTCTTATTTCTATAGCTTTGAGTGCTAAGCAACTTTAAGATAGCATCTTCAATAAAAGTACATTTAGCCCATGAGAGCACTAATCACATGTATTAAAAAAGCAACATTTCATAAGAAACATGTGGCTCCTTTAGAAGTGGCACATTCCTTGAGTCCTTTATGCTTTACAGCAGATTTCTAAAATGCCTTTATGATTCTGGGGCCGTTCCTGCTTGTAGTTTCACCAAATAAGGCTTCACTGTCTTGTAATTATTACTCAAAGGACTGGTGGACTCACATGAACTTTGTTGTATTCTAACACAGAAATAAGAATCTCGCTTTAAATCATCAATAAATACAAGTACAAAATTTTGCATTGTACAACAGAAAAATACCTTTTTACAAAAGAATACAAAAGAGACAAAGGTTGCTAGGCAACCACCAGGCACAAGCTTGAGCTTTCAAGGTAACAAAGGGACTACTGTACTTCCACCACCTGAAGGTCCTTGCTCAAAGCAACAAAAGAAAAGTGACAGTGAGGAGTTTGGAACATAACTCAGAACCACTGCCATTCTCCAAAATCATATTTTGGAGCAAAATCAGCATGTTTGAGCATTTTACATATGTTGATTTACAAAATGAATGAAATAAACATCATTGTGAGTGTCCCCGACTCTTAAAATTCAACCGGAATTTGCTGCATGACTCTGGCCCCTATCATCTGTGCACTCTGAAGAATATCCTACACACAAGCTTATCTTTAAACAGGGTCAAGAGCAGGGAAAATACCTCTGAGTGAAATTTGCCTTTGGTGGCTTCAACCCGGTCTTTTCTCTTCGGTGTGCTCCAGACTCAAACGTCTAATATCCAAGATTAGTTTTATGGGATTAAACTGCTTCAACAATCTAGTGGTATCGTGGTGAAAATGAATCCAAGTGTCGGGTGTCCTATAATATGTGTGCCACTTGGAAGGGGCCAGCGGCAAGAAGAGCCTCGGGAGGGAGATTCAAAGGGTTGAATTTCAGGCAGAGCAGCCCTTGAACAAGAACAGCGCTACCAGACCACCAACCATCACTCTGCCGACAGCCTGGTGCCGAAGGATTGCAGTCCCTTCGATGCAGGGTGCGGAAGAGCGCAGTCTGGACGCAAGTGCCCACTTCCAGTCTGGCTCTTCCACTTACTAGCCTTACAACCTTTGACAGGATGCTTAGTCTCCAGTTCCCTCAACTGCAAAACTGAGAGAAAAACACTTACCTATCATCTGATATTTGAGTATTAATTGAAATAACATATGCAAAGCCCTTTATGTCGTTGCTGACACGTGATATGTGCACCAAAGAATGTTTATATTACTGATATTATTTAATATCCATACCTTCGATATTATGAAGGTCAATAATAAATACTGCTCCATCTCATTTACTTAGCTAAATACCCTCAGAGTACTTATTAACTAAATATCCACTGTCAAGATATTTTGTTTCATCATACAGTGTAATGTTGGAAAGACTGATGTGGGGCAAGAACACAGAAGTGGCACTAGATGGATGTGATAATGGAACATTAAACATACACCTGTACCTTTCATCATCCTGCATCACCAGGGCCACGTTATTATGGCAGTGGTGATAGAGACAAATGGTCCCCAAAAGAGAATGGCCCATACATCTTGGTCCTGAGTTCTTTGCTTTATATAGATCGGGCTACATAGAATTATGTACACTTAGGTCACCATAGAATTTTAGACCTTTGGGCTACTATCTAAAGGAAGAATACCTACAAAACCATAAGGGAAAGTCCATCTACAGAAAATCAAGAACTGCGTTGGAGCTGGCTCGGATCCAGGAGTTCACATGTCCTAAGTCCATCTAGCATCATTAGGGAGCTTGGTGATCCCCTTCGGTGCTCTCTGGACGAATTCAAGCTGCTTTCTTGTGTACGTACAGCTTCTGTTTCATGACATTAGCTTCCATATGCCTCACTGGCCCCTTCTTCACAATGACTTCCACTCTCTTCCATAGAAAGTGACAATGCACACTATATTACCTGCTCAAAATCCCAAATCAGAGATTCTACCTGGTAGCAAAAAGGTGAAAAGGGCTGTAATGGATAAATACTGCAATGTGCCACCCAGAGTCCCTTCAGAAATACAGGGATTTCTCCCCTAGCCACCGGGAGTGCTGCTGATAGACAGTCCCCAGCTGTCAGCCCCCACAGAGACTGCCTCAGCTGCCCCATCCAAGACAGCATTCCCTTCCTGGGCAGCTGGGACTTACAGAGAGGACAGTGCCCTAGTCCTCCTGTCCCAATTTGGGAGACCTCTGAAGATTCATTCCAGCTTCAAGACTCTCTACAGTATCTGCTAAGCCCTGCACTGAGACTATATCACCAGTCAACTGTTCCCTTTGCCCACTCTTGCTTCCTTCCTTCCCCTCTCCTCCCTTGCCCCTTGTTGATCTTGAGAACCCTCCCGGATAACCCTCCTACACACCCATCTCCATCTCAGAGTGCTTTGCGGGAAACCCGTCAGTCACATGAGCATAACTCTGACATTGCACACATCATATCTTCAAGCCAAGTCATATAGGTTGTCACCAGCCTACCAAAATACTGTTTGTCCCAGATAAAGGGCTGATTCCTGACCCACTAAACTATGACCCAAGGGCCAGGAAGATAAGATTGTGTGTGGAAGAAAACACCATTTTCAGAGCAGCAGCAGCTCTGGGCTAAGTGGCAGTTTTGAAAGCTCCGTACATTCTCGTATCAATCCTGAATGGATGCATAGTTTTGTTCTGTTCTTCCCACAATCCACAGAATTCAGTCTGTGTTTTTTCTTTATAGCTATCACCGTCTCCTCTGCTTCCTGGAGATCCCTGCCCACGCAAGAATGTCTGGAGTGAAAACATCTCCAATTTACTGCTATCTAAAAACATTCCCTTTTGAGTTGGAGGGGTTTCCTGCAAATCATGACAGGAAAACAGAAAGGAGATATGTAAAACAGCAAACATAATTAATACATTAAGAAGAGTTGTTAAAGAGAGTTTTAGAAATTCAAGCTTGTGTTATTGCACTAATTAAGGACACTCCATGATACCTCCTATAAAATTCTAAAAATCCCTTCCTCCTCCTATTAGTAATGATTCTATCTTTCTTAAGGAAAAGGACTTATTCATTTTGTTTAAAATTATGTGTCTCATTATAAAAATTAAAGTAACACAAAAAAGTCTAACAAAGAAAAAAAATGCCCAAAATCCTGCTGCCCATAAATAACCATAGTTGATATTATGTGAGAGCATTACTTTAGCTATCTATTCATATATCCAGAAAAAGCAATTGACTTTCATTAAGATGGAATCACAATATGCACGCTATTTCAACTCTAAAATTTTCATTTTATTTAACCAAAAAAATAAAAATGAGGTAAAACTGAAGTAATCCTTGAAAATGAAAAGTTTCGGGGCACCTGGGTGGCTCAGTGGGTTAAAGCCTCTGCCTTCGGCCCAGGTCATGATCCCAGGGTCCTGGGATCGAGCCCCGCATCGGGCTCTCTGCTCAGCGGGAGCCTGCTTCCCCCTCTCTCTCTGCCTGCCTCTCTGACTACATGTGTTCTCTCTCTCTGTCAAATAAATAAAATCTTTAAAAAAAAAAAAAATGAAAAGTTTCTTTACCATAAGAAGTATTCCCAAAAAGATTACTCTTAGGTCAAAAAGTGATTATGAAAGCTTTAAGTTGAAGTAATTTCAACTACATGTTCCAACTCTAGGTGCCTCCAATGGAACCATGTCCTGCCATAAAAACGGGAGGGAGGAAGCAGACCACATTACTTTCTGTTTCCCTCCTCAGTCCCTGATTCAGATTATATCATTATTTTTATAACCTCAAGTGTGGCAAAAACTGCTTCTTCTCCACTCTGTTCCCCCGTTCTTGAGTGTAACTTTTAGTTGAGCACAAGGCATCCCTGTTAAAGACAATCTTTCCCTGCCTCCTTTACAGGCAGTTGTGGCCATGTGACAAAATTCTGGGCAACAAAATCCTGGAGAAGTAACGTATGCAACTTCTACACCGTGCCTTAACAGAAAAGGAGCAGGCGCTTGCCTAGATCCTTTTCCCAACTCTCCACAGGCTAGCATGCAGACATGATGGTGATGGCTGGAACATCCATGTGGGAATATGAGACAAAGGCCATGTGCTGATGATAGGAAAAACAACAAAGCAGTAGATGTCTGGGTCCTGACACCTTCAGCCTCCAAACCAGCCCTGGATTATCTACTCATGCTTTTATTATTTTTTTTTAAGATTTTATTTATTTATTTTACAGAGAGACACAGCGAACAACGAGAGAGGGAACACAAGCACAGAGAGTGGGAGAGGGAGAAGCAGGCTTCCCGCTGAGCAAGCAGACCAATGTGGGGCTCGATCCCAGGACCCTGGGATCATGACCTAAGCCCAAGGCAGCCGCTTAACGGCTGAGCCACGCAGGCGCCCCACTACTCATGCTTTTATATGAGAATGAAATACATGTCTATTTCATTAAAGCCAATTCATGTTTAGGTTTCTTTTTATAGCATCCTAACTGCATTCTATCTAATACCTCAACCAATCCATCAATAGACTATACATTTACTGTGTCTTCTAAAACCATAATTCCCAGAGCTAATTTATCTTAGTTCCATATTCAAAGCCATTCAATGTACACAGCAGGTCCCTTTTACCATGGTATCTCCATTCCTGAATTCTGGGAGATTTCTTTCTCTCTTTGTTTTTACTTGGTTTGCCGGGAGTGTATTAATTTCCTATTGCTACTATAACATTTTACCATACACTTAGAGCTTAAAACGACACAAATTATCTTACAGTCCTGTACATCATAAGTGCAAAATAGATTTCACTGGGCTAAAGTCAAGGTGTTGGCAGAGCTGTGTTCCTTTTGAAGGCTCCAGGAGAAAATCGGCCTCATTGCCTTTTCTGGCTTCTAAAGGCTGCCCGCATTCCTTAGCTCATGGCCTCTTCCTCCATACTCAAAGCCTACAATAAAGCAAAGCTTCAAATATCTCTCTGATTCTGACATTCTTGCCTCCCTCTTTCACTTATAAGAAAAGTTGTGGTCACATTGAGACTAGTAGTAATTCAAGATAGGTTCCCCCTCTCAAGATACCTAACTTAACTACATCTACAAAGTCCCTTTTGCCATATAAGGTAATATATTCACAGGTTCTGGGGAGTAGGATGTGTTCATCTGGGAGAAGCTACATTAGTCTGCCTTCCACAGATGGTTTTGTTTTATTCTCTTTCTTAAATGTGACCAAGTTGTTTTTTCCTAGAATGGGCTCATGAGTGCTTCATCGCTAAAGTACATGATACACTACTAAGAATGTATGTTTCCTTTCTACTTGAAAACAACTTGTCTGAATGTTATATTAGATTGCCACTTTTTCCAATATGGCATTTATTTTGAAACTAAAAGAAAACCTGGAGGCAGCATGTCATTTTTCTCTTTGTGTGTGATATTCTTTTTCTACCTTAATGCCTTAAGAATTCTCTCTTTATCCATGAAGTACAACCTAATCAGGCTATGTCTAGATGTAGATTGCTTTTTATTATTTTTGCTAGGATACAATAACCTTGTCCAATTTACTCATACAGTTCTTTCTTTACATCACAGAAATTTTCTTCTATGATATCAATCTCTGAATACATTTTCAGTTCCATTTGTGAGATTATATATATCAGGGTCATCAGTCATCTTTGTATTGGATTGATTGTCTTTGTTCCTCTTCCATGTCTATTACTTTATATTTAATTACTTAAATATTCTTTTTTATCTGCATTCATTATGGCTATGTCAAGTCTTTTGTCTTTATCAGTATTTTTATTTTCATCTATGCTACTCTGTTCCCTGATGTTTCTAATTACTTTATTATTTCTGTGATGTCTTAGTTTGGTCCTCCATTTGTTTTATTTGCTCTAGAGCATCTTCATTACATTATCTATCATCTCTTCCCTGAGATGTTACATAACTGTCATTTTTGCTACACTGCCAAATAACACAAAGAATTTGTGGGAATTTCTTTTGTCCCAGGTCACTAGTATTTCCCAGATTGGATTCATAGCTTGTTCTTTTTTGTTTTTGTTCATCCCTGCTTTTATTGTTGCTGAAGTATGCCTTCACAGTCACACTGTCATTTCTTCTCATGCTTTCCATACTCGATCTGAGTTGCTTTATCCCAAAAATTTTTCTCACATGTAGTGTGGGTTACTGTTCGTTTTCTCCTCTCAGCTATAATTTGAGAGTTGGACATCTCATATTCAGTCATTGACTGAGTCACAGCAGGTGCAGACAAGTTAAAAAAAAAAAGAGCTTTACTGATGCTATGTACAGTTGCTTGAAGAATACAGGACTCCATTCTCTCTTTTGAGAGTGTTCACTCCATCTACTCAGGGAAGGGGAATGAGGGCATGAGGTGACACCATGCATATGATCAAGGGTAGATCTAGGATTTCTAAGCATAAAGTTTATACAATTTGAAGGACTCTCTTTAAAGAAAAGAACACAAAATTATGGGACAAAATTAGATATGAACATAAACTTTTGTTTAGAATAAGAAAAGATACCTAAACATTTTAAGTGTTAAAAAGATGACAAATATCACCAAATCACAGCATCAAGAATTACAGTTAATAATTAACTGTCTAAAAAAAAGTTAACTGTCTACACACTTCTGTAATAATTTTTCCCCTATATTTTTGGCCACAATCTTTCATTTATCTCTTAATATCACCACAGTTTTGTAAAATCACTTTCTGTGGAGAGACTAGAAAGATAATCTAGTCTCTGCTAACATATTTATCAAGATTTTCTTTTATAATTGATAGTTTTAGTATGGAGAATTTCTTTTATCTTCACAATTCATACTTGGTAATATGTAAATTTGGGGGCATATTATCAAATTGGAGATTCTCTATCAAAGTTCTTCCATATATCATATTTGGAAGTTTCTTCCAACTTCCGGCTCTGGTTTCAAATTTTTCATACCTTGTTTCTCTAGTAGTAGCACTCACATATTTCCAGTGCCAGGTACCATGGACACTGTCATATCATTATTCAGCCTCTGGCTTTGCGGTTGCTCAAAGTGACTCCACCTGGACTTGCAGAGCACAGGGTAGAAGTATTTCTGGAGGCAACGTCTACACTGGTCCAACTAACAATAACTTAATATTCATTAATAGAATTGCCAACCACTTACCTATACCACACTGTATCAATTGAAATGTATCCCCAGCTCAACCACCCTTAGCTAATTCACAAAAATATTCTACTGGCCACTCCATTGCCGCCCAACACAAGGAGAAGCCAGAGTAGAAAAAAACAGCTCTTCACTGACCACAGTCAAAATACCTTCCTTTTGTAAATTTTACAAAAACACAAGATATATGGTAAGTGCTGTGAAATGTGTAAGCCTGATGATTCACAGACATGTACCCTGGAGCAAATAATACACTATATGTTAATTTAAAAAAATAAATTATTCACCACTAAAAATCAATCAATCAATCTTCTGTGGTTCCCTAGGGGGGGAGGGAGAGAAACACAGATAATGTGAGAATAGTGTGTGAGAGCCCCTCCTGTGTCATTTCAAAGGACCTATGCAAATGAGAGACTCTGGAGCTTAAGCTTTACTATATTCATTGTATATCTACCTTTAAATGAATGGACATCCTCAAGTCTTAGACTGCCTCTGCAATTAATGTGAAAACCTGGACCCTTCCCTTCATTGCCTTTCTTCCACTTACTCTTCTCTCCTCATTCCAGTACTTCCCATTGGTAGAAGGAAAAGATAAATCCACTCAACTGTCTTCTTTCCATATTTGAAGATAATAAACTTTGCTGCTATAATGAGATTATGTGTTCCTGATAAACTTTATTTTCTGTAAAATTATGTGCTAAAGAGTTTGTAGGGAAAAATACATTTGGAATAGTTCACTTAAAACCTGTGCAACTTTGTAAGCAGAGTGCTAACAAATAATACTAGTCCAAATAAAAATACCAGCCACAGTTAAATATCTACTGGCGTTTGTTAGGAAACAATTTCTTCTTCGATTCCTTACTTTTTTTCACAGTCCATGCTTTCTATGCAAAAACCAGTGATAGGCTTTTGTTCAGGGATGATTGGAGAGCAAACCTAAGAGAGAGAACATCTCCTTGATTGGAGAGCAAACCTAAGAAAGAGAACATCTCCTTCCCCAAAGATATTCCACAATAGTAAAGTCTAGTTTCTCTTCCTCAAGGACACCTCCAAGGATATGAGTAATAGCTTTCCAGAAGAGAGGACAGGCAGGTCATTAGCAACCCTGATAGAAGGTCAGAGTCTCCTAAATTTGGGACTTGTTTCCTATGATGAAAACCCACTACATGTACAGGCAGTACCTGACCATCATTTGCACCTCCCTGTGGGAAACTGGGGTTGGGGCACTAATGCAAGATGCTACTCTGGCTATTTATGCTGTGAGTAATACACCATCTGTGTCTTTTACCCAAGGGTCTTGTGTGCTTTTGTACTTACGCACCTGTACACGTGTATACGTAAGACACACATGGATACACACGTATCCTGTGGTAAGCTAACTTGCTCGCTTGCAAGTAGGATGTTTGACCCTTCATAGTTTCTGTTTTAAAAGCATCTGCATGCATTGCAATTGTTCCTTAAATCTCGGGAATATCTTGGTTTCGATAAAAAATCATACATCATAACAAGAACCGGCAAGATGTCAAACTTAATTTAAAAACACAACCAACAAATGCCAACCACAAGATGACAAAGGTGTTAAAATTACCTGACAAAGATTTTAATGCAAATTTCTTAGAAATACCAACAAGCAATCACAAGAAATTACTTGAAAAAAATTTTCAAATATGAAGCCTCAGAAAAGGAATAGGAGATATAGAAATGAATAAAAATTTTAAAACTGAAAAATTCAATAACTGAAAGAAAAAATTCAATGAGCTGAATCTGGAGGACAGAGGAAAGAATCAGTGAGCTTGAAGTCAAACAATAGAAATTACCCAATCTGAACAATAAAGAAAATATAATCTAAAACAAAATAAATGAACAGAGGCTCAGGGACTTTGGGGACTTCAAAAAAAAATCTAATATTTCTGTCATCAGAGTGGAAGTAAAGGAGAAAGACAATGGTACTGAAAAGTATTTACAGAAATAATGAGTGAAAACTTCTCATGTTCAGCAAAGAATAGAAACCTACATATTCAAGAAAAGCTGAGTGACCCACAACCAGAATATATGAAAAGAAATCCAGACCAAGACACATCATAGTAAAAAACTTCTGAAAATTAAAATAAGTTTTGAAAACAGTGAGAGAAAAGTAACACTTTACTTACAAAGGAAAAACCATTCAAATCACAGTAAATATCTTACCAGGGAAAGAAAGACATATTTTTCAAGTGCTGAAAGAAAAGAGTTATCAACCCAAAATCTCACATCCAGCAAAAATATCTCCTTAGAAATGATGGAGAGGGCGCCTGGGTGGCTCAGTTGGTTGAGCGACTGCCTTCGGCTCAGGTCATGATCCCGGAGTCCCGGGATCAAGTCCCATGTCCGACTCCCGGCTCTGCGGGAAGTCTGCTTCTCCCTCTGACCTTCTCCCCTCTCATTCTCAGTCTCTCTCTAATAAATAAATAAATAAATAAATAAATAAATCTTTAAAAAAAAAAAAAGAAATGATGGAGAAATCAAGGCCTTCTCAGATGAGAAAAAGCTAAGAGAATTTGTTGGAAGCCAGTCTACCTTCAAAGAATGATTGAAGTTCTCTAAACAGAAAGGAAGATTGAAGAAGGAAACTTAAACATCAGGAAAAAAGAAAATAACATGGTAAGTAAAAATATAGGTTAAAACAACAGACTTCCCTATTCCTCTTAACTTTTCCAAATTATGTTTGATGAATGAAACAAAAATTATAACACTGATGTGGTTCTAAATGTATGTAGATTTATCTCAATCATATCATATAATGGGGAAAAACATAGGGACATAAAGAGGACTAAGGTGTTTATGCTTTATTCAAGCTGACAAAATGCTGACACCAGTAATCTATAAGTTTTATATATATTATGTATATGTATATAATATATATGTGAAGTAATACCTATGATATACTAAAAAAGCTATGCAAGGTGATAACACTCATAACACTATAAATAAATCAAGATGTAATTCTAAAAAAAATATTCAAGTAACCCATAGGAATGCAGGAAAAAGAAAAGAGAGAAACAAAAAACAGAGAGCGAACAGAAAGTAAAAAACAAAATAGCATGAATAATTACATTTAATTTAAATTATCTAAACACAGCAAGTAAAAGAGATTGGCAAAGTATATTAAAAATCATGATCCAACTACATGCTGTTTATAAGAAATGCACATCAAATATAATAATCTAGGCAAGAAGAAAATTAAAAGTATAGAAAAAATATATTATGCAAACATTAATCAAAAGAAAGTAGGAATGGCTGTATTAATATCATCTAATATTGACTCCAGAATAAAGAAAATTACCGGAGACAGAGAAGGACTTTATCATGTAATGAAAAACGGGTCAATGCTGCAAGAGAACACAGCAGTTCTAAACATGTATGCACCAGACCACAGAACTGCAAAATATTTGTAGCAAAACTAAAAAAGTAAAAAGAGGAACAGATAATTCCACATTTCTAGTTAGAGACGTCAATACCCATCTCTCAAGAATCAATAGAACAACTATCTAGAAATTCCCCAAAGATACAGAAGAACTCAATCACAACATCAGCCAGCAACACCTCATCAACAATGATAGACTATCCCGCCTAACAACAGAATACACATTCTTTTCAAAGACCCACAGAACATATACCAAGAAAGACTATATTATGATATTCTGAGCCATAACTCCACCTCTTCCTTGTGTCAACATTCCCCTTCAACTCACAGGAAGGCCACCGACCATTAACCAATCCTTTCTTCATTCCAATTTAGAGATGTACGATATACTATAGATCTAGGACATTCTGGTCACCAGATCCCATAGGGTAGGGAAGAAGAAAAGATAAAGGGGACTCAAATCTCCCCAGAGATGCAAGCCCATTCACTCTAGAATTCCATAGCTTGTTCAGGAAATAAATAGAATCTGGAAATAGAATTTGGAATCTAGAATCCAAACCTTATAAATGGCACAGGCTATAGCCATCAGGATCTGACAGCCCTAGCAGAGGAGGGATTACTCGGGGTACTTTTCCAATACTGGGACTGATCAAGCATAAAAAATCACATGACTAGTGTTTTAATTAGATTTAGCCATTCAATTCCATTGTAAAGCCTGCACCTACCTCTAAAAATGGGTAAATGACTCAAATATGCATTAATTCTAGGATACCATTTAGAAAATTACCTCATCCAATGTACTAAGTGGCACCCAAATTGCCCAGAAGAGTTATTATATTTCCCCAAAGTGAGCAATTGACTCTTTTCTAACCAGTTGGATCAAGTCCAATTAGAAGCTGAATATAACTTCCTAGATATTTAAAATAGATGAGGCCAGTATTATAAAAGCCAGCTGAGTAATTTATAGGAATTTTTTAATATACTAGTAATATTCCATTAAGATAAGTTAAACTGCCATTTGGAGAATAATTTTCATTATATATTAAAGATAGAACCCATACTTGGTCACTCCCCTAAGACTGGGTGTGTGTGTGTGTGTGTGTGTGTGTGTGTGTGTGTATCAGTGTCTGACTTAGGCAGAAATGTATCATTTCCAAATTGTTGTGTTGAATCATTCTTTTTCTTCTTTATTTTTTTCTCTACAAAGGTGTTTGTTTTCTCCATATCATCTATATACTATGACATCACAGAGCAAGTACATCAGCACATTCTTTTCCTGTTACATAAATTACTGGGCAGTAAAAACATTCACAAAGCTCTCCTGGGAGACAAATGTGAATCATAAAATCAAGTTTTCTCCATGCTTCTACTAAAGTACGATATGAATTTGTGAAAAATGCATCCCACGGGGAGTCAGGTAGCAAAAATATGGGCATTCAGTTTAACCTCTGAAGTCCTCAGTCTCCTTGTAGAATGTGAGTGTTGAGATCTGTCTTCTGCCTTCTGGGGAGCTGCAAAGTTTAAATAGGCTCATATGCGTGAAAGTCTGTTGGGTCCCTTAGGGCAGGAGGATAACAATGAGAATTCCGCAGTGGTACTCTTTATGGTAAATCCAAGAAAGTCTTTTAAATTTTAATTAGTTTCTTTAAACCCCTGTGGATAAGTTTCTTTCACCCATTTCACAAGTTAGAATTCAGACACTGGGAAGTTAAATGATTTGCCCCAATCATGTAACCCCCTGGAATTAGAGCAAAGAGTTCCTGACACCCATTGCTGTGAGGAAGACACACAGAAGCATCTGGGGGCCTTCTGAGCAGAATCATGGTACAGGAGCTTTAGTGTATGGTTGAGCTTTGTGGCTCTGCTGCAGGGTACCAGAAAGATTCTTTTTAATTTTTGTTTTTGACAGACTGGGGATTTTTCATTTGGGAAAAAAGGGAAGAGAGAATGCTGAACCGCAGGACCAAAATCATAATCCCTGTTTTTAATGGAAATGTAAACTCACGACTTTACCTTTGCTTGCCCCAGCTTGAAATCATGCCCTGGAGGAGACAGCGGTGGTCTGCCTTCCTTCCAACCAGAGGGCACAGTGGGCTTTGTTTTAAGCTGCTCAACTCAAGTGTGTTCCCCTTTTTATGCTCTCCCTAATAAAGCACTGTGCAGATGTTGACACTAGAATGAAGCATGTTTGTTTACTAGCTGAATGAAGGAAAAGAGATGCAGGTCTCCCTTCTGCATTTTGGGATTCTTGTTTAAAGCGGGTGGAACTCCAGTGAGGAGTCACTACTGAGGAGTGAAATTGGAAGCATTCTTTGGCTTCTTTGCTGTTCTCCATCCTGCCTCTTGCATGTAGGAGCTATAGGCCATTGCATAGTTGGATGGTGTAAAAAGAGAGAAGTTGACACAAGCAATAAAACAGGAGAGGCCCTCAAACCATTTCTCTCCTGCTTTACGGGAGTTTTTGATTGTTGGAGGGGATTTTTGGTACGTTGGTGTTTGTTTTTTTTAATGTGTGTGGGTTTACAGTTTTTTTTGGTTTGGGGTTTTTTTTGGTGGTTATTTTCTTGTTTTTATTTTCTGCTCTTCAGCAGCACAAGCGAGGAAAACTGATATAAAGTATTAACTTTGCCAAGCTTCAGAAAAAAGCCACAAAACATTCTTTTATGTAACTTGTTATTTGTTTGTTTGTTTTGGTTTTGGTTTTAAACTGGAGCACTGAGAAGTAGAGGATTTGAATTGAAACAGAGAATGGGGAAAACTAGAGGGGGATCTCTCCTCATCTTCCTTCTTCAGGCTACAAGATGGAAATAAGTAACAAGTTGCAATTCCAGTCAGTAATTATGCGCTATTAGGGCAGAATTCTGCAAGGAGATGGCCACTTATCTGGTTATGACCACTTTGGATCTTATCACTAAGAACCCAAGAAGTTAATCTGGACCCAAGGAGTTGCATAAAGATGTGAGACTTTATGAAGGCAGGATTTTTGAGAATACCAAGAGATAACATGGAAGAGTTGTTGCAAGGTCAGGCTCTGAATCATCTCAAATCTTTATCATCAAATCTTTGCATCTTAGATCTTTCATCTACAAATTGCATGAGATTGAGCAAATTCCTTTCCCTATCAAACCTCTGTCTTCATTGCAACAGTCTTCGTAACAACCCAAAAGTTCATCCACTGATGAATGGATAAGCAAAATGCACTGCATCCCTACAGTGAAATATTATTCAGCCAGAAAAAAGAAAGGGAGTACTGATACATGCTACAATGTGGATGAACCTTAAAAACATCATGTTAAGTGAAAGAACCAGTCAAAAAAGGCTACATATGGTATGATTCCATTTATATGAAATGTCCAGAATGGATAAATTCATAGAGATAGTAGATTAGTGGTTCCCAGGGTCTGGTGAGACAGAAGAACAGAAAGGGACTGCTAGTGTGTATCAGGTTTCTTTTGAGGGTAGTCAAACCATCCTGAAACTTGACTGTAGTGATGATTGAATAGCCTGGTGAACATACCAAAAGTTACTGAACCATATACTTTAAAAGGGTGAATTTTATGATACGTGAATTATATTGCATTTGTGGGTGGGAGGGGACCCTATTTCTCCTCTTTTAAAACAGATTAATAATAGTTTCTCTTTCATCAGATTGTCATTAACGATTAAATAACGCAAGTAATGAACATTACACAGTAACCAGCACATAGTAAGTGCCAAATTAATGTTAATTGTTAATAAGAACTTGATTAAACTCTCCACTCAGAGTTAACAGACAATGAACTATAAGAAGTTATGGGGCTCCTGGGTGGCTCAGTTGGTTAAGCACCTGCTTTCAGCTCAGGTCATGATCCTGGAATCCCAGGATCAAGTCCCACATTGGGCTCCCAGCTCCACGGGGAGTCTCCTTCTCCCTCTGATCTTATCCCCTCTCGTGCTGCTCTCTCTCACTCACTCAAATAAATAAATAAAATCTTAAAAAAAAAAAGAAGAAGAAGAAGAAGAAAAAGAAGTTATGCAATGGGTTCTTATCTGACCTCCAGGTTTTCCCCAGTGTGATCTAGTGACTAAGTGTGTGATCTATTGACTAAGTGTGTGATCTAGCCACACCCTAAGCAGTGTGGCTAATGGAGGAGTTCTGATCCCGTCTACATCCTCCTCTAAGAATCCCATGCTTATGTTGCCCCAAAGTGGGATGACCAGATTTAGTAGCTAAAAATACAGTAAACCCAGTTAAATCTGAATTTCAGACAAACTAGTCATTTCTTCTTATTATAAATATGTCTCAAATGTTTCATATTTAAAATAATACAACATTTGGGATATACTTATACTAAAAAAATTATTAGTTGCTTACCTAAAATTTAAATTTAGCTGGGACTCTGGCAACCCTACTACCCATGAGGTCGACACTAGGTTGGAAGGCCTCATTTGGCATCACAGCCCTTATTATGAAGCCTTAGTAATTGCCCATGCTCAAAGCCTACATATGGGGTAATGCACATTTATTAATAGATTTCTATCATGACTCCACTCCCATAAGCCCTACAAAATGATGGCCTTACTCCCGAAGTCGAATAGCTCTTCCATCTCTAAGCTGTCTATGCCAGAGTTTTTGTTCTCAATGCAGATGTTGCTCCCCAAGAATACAGCATGTGTCTATACTATGGCAATAGATAAGGCAGATTAAACTCTTCTAGTTGGAAATGTTATTCCTGGTGGAAATGGAACAAGTGCACTTGCACAGATCTTTTCTGGGCAATAACCACCTGCCTCTTCCAGCAGTAACGGAGGCCAGAACTTAATATCCAGTATCTGTGGTTTACATGAAAAACACAAACATACACAAAAATAACGTGTGAGTGTAAATATATATAAGTGGCCATTGTCAAGTATAACTTCAGTCATTAGATACGGTTAAAACATCAGTTGCCAAAACCAAACCTTCAGGTCTTTAAGAATAAGACGAATGTTACGCATATAGTCATATAAATATAAAATCTATCTGGAGTTTAGCTTTCAAAAGCAGTTCCTTACCATTCAGTTTGGTATTTTCCCATTCTTTTAGAAATTTTATTCCACCAGGTTTCTCACATTTTCAGCCAATATTTCAACACGGTGTACCTCCAAGACTGGTGAGAACCTGAATTTTATTCACACCAGGTGACTGTCCCATGTCAATCATGGACTATTCGAGTCAAAAATTATACTGTTTTTTTTTTTAAATCTGGGAAGTATTGCCAACAGGACTGGCTACATAATTTGTGGGACCTGGTGCAAAATGAAAACGCATTTTCCCCGTGTTCAAAATTCATGAATTTCGAGACGATGAGAGAAGAGCATTAAAACAAGTCCAGGCAGGGGTGCCTGGGTGGCTCAGTGGGTTAAAGCCTCTGCCTTCGGCTCAGGTCATGATCTCAGGGTCCTGGGATCAAGCCCCACATCGGGCTCTCTGCTCCGCAGGGAGCCTGCTTCCTCCTCTCTCTCTGCCTGCCTCTGCCTACTTGTGATCTCTCTCTGACAAATAAATAAATAAAAATCTTTAAAAAAAAAAAAAAGTCCAGGCGGCCTTGTGTAGCCTTACAAATCATGTGCCCAGGAAGCCAGCCCTGACCACAGAGATCACAACGGCCATACTGAGTCAACATTTTGAGGGCACAGTTATGTGCATTTCTCTTCCTCCAAGCCAAGGATTGAAATCAACTGATAAACTGTTTCTTTCTTGATCTCATTTGATGGTTTCATCGAATCCTGAGGACTCTAAAAAAAAAAAAGCCTGGGACAAGAAATGGGTAGTGCAGGTTACCTCTGGGGTAGGGAGCAGGGTGACTGCAGGATGGGAGTAAGAGGAAGACTTCTGCTGTGTGTGCTTTGGTACCTTGTGTATTTTGAACCCTGTGATGTGAATGTCTTACCCAGTCAAAAATGAATAAACACATTTAAAGAGAGGTTTGCAGTCTCAGATCAAACCCAGCGGAACAAGCCACATGCATTTTGAATATATACAGGGGCCACCATTTGGTTGTTTTATACTTTTCTATTTTTTTTTTATGTCTTCTGCCTCACCAGAAAGATATTTCTTAAGGGCAATCATGAAATATTCTAGGATGCCTTTAATACAATTGACAAGGTAGACTAACTAAGGTAAAATTGTTTCTGTGTATCACAAAGTGATTTATCTCCTAATGTGTGGTATATTTTCAGTTTGAGATCACTGTGAATTATGTGACAGGATATGGTTCCCACTTTATTTTGGCAGTTCAGGGTCTAATTCAAGCTCAAAGCTAGTAACTGGGAGCCCTTTGGGCCACATTGCTGTGTTCTAAAGCTTTCCCGTAGGTTTGAATTCTTATCTTAGTTAGGATTTTTTTTTTCATGATTCCATTTTCATATATCTTTATATTTTCTTCTTTTATTCTATGATCCTTTTAAACCACAAGAAATACTTTGTGGAATGAAGTAGATAATTCTCAGCATTTATCCCACAAATCATGTTTTGTTTCTTCAATTCCAGATATGAATTAACATGGTATTTGTCTTTCTATGACTCTCTTATTTCACTTAGCATAATACTCTCTAGTTCCAATCACATTGTTGCAAATGGCAAGATTTCATTCTTTTTGATGGCTGAGTAATATTCCATTGACTATATATACACCACATATTCTTTATCCTTTCATCTGTTAGTGGACATCTCAGCTCTTTCCATGGTTTGGCTATTCTGGACATTGCTGCTATACACACAAGGGTGCAGGTACCCCTTCAGATCACTACATTAGTATCTTTGGGGTAAATACTCAGTAGTGTAATTGCTGGGTCATATGGTACTTTCATTTTTAACTTTTTGAGGAACCTCCAAACTTTTTTCCAGAGTAGTTGCACCAGCCTGCATTCCCACTAACAGAGTAAGAGGGTTCTCCTTTCTCCACATCCTCGCCAACATCTGTCGTTTCCTGAGTTGTTCATTTAAGCCATTC
The DNA here is from genome assembly GCA_028533885.1 of Nasua narica. NCBI lineage: Eukaryota > Metazoa > Chordata > Mammalia > Carnivora > Procyonidae > Nasua > Nasua narica. Next base: position 23,625,020 of record CM052811.1, on the reverse strand, counting down.
TGACTGGTGTGAGATGGTATCTCATTGTGCTTTTGATTTGTATTTCCCTGTTGCTGAGTGATAATGGAGCATTTTTTCACAGGTCTGTTGGCCATTTGTATGTCTTCTTTGGATAAATGTCTATTCAAGTCTTCTGCCCATTTCTTGACTGGATTTTTGTTTGTTTTTTGGATATTAGGTTTGATAAGTTCTTTATAGATTTTTGATACTAGCCCTTTATTTGATAAGACATTTACAAATATCTTCTCCCATTCTGTAGCTTGTCTTTTAGTTTTGTTGACTGTTTCCTTTGCTGTGTGAAACTTGTTATCTTGATGAAGTCCCAATAGTTCATTTTTGCTTTTGTTTCCCTTGTCTTTGAAGATATATCTAGTAAGAAGTTGCTATAGCTGAGGTCAAAGAGGTTGCTGCCTGTGTTCTCCTCTAGAATTTTAATGGATTCCTGTCTCACATTTAGGTCTATCATCCATTTTGACTTTCTTTTTGTGTATGATGTAAGAAAGTGGCCCAGTTTCATTCTTCTGCATGTGGCTGTCCAAATTTCTCATTACCATTTGTTGAAGAGAGTGTCTTCCTTCCATTGCATATTCTTTCTTGTTTTGTCAAAGATTAGTTCACCATAGAGTTGAAGGTCCATTTCGGGACTCTCTATTCTGTTCCACTGATCTGTCTGTTTTTGTGCCAGTACCATACTATCTTGGTGATTACAGCTTTATTTGATACATTTGTTACATTTGTAACACAGCATGAAACCTGGAACTGTGATGCCACCAGCTTTGGTTTTCTTTTCCTTTGGCTATATTTAAGGTCTTTTCTGGTTTCATACAAATTTTAGGATTCCTTGTTCTAGCTCTGTGAAAAATTCTGATGTTATTTTGATAGGGATCTCACTGAATGTGTAGACTGCTTCAGGTAACAAAGACATTTCAACAATATTTATACTTCCAATCCAAGAACATGGAAAGTTTTTCCATTTCTTTGTGTCTTCTTCAATTTCTTTCATAAATGTTCTATAGTTTTTAGAATACAGATCCTTTACCTCTTTGGTTAGGTTTATTCCTAACTCATTCTATGAAGCCAGCATTACCTTGATCCCCAAAGCAGGCAAAGACCCCCACCAAAAAGAAGAATTACAGACCAATATCCCTGATGAATATGGATGTCAAATTTCTCAACAAAATCCTAGTCAACAGGATCCAACAGTTCATTAAAAGAATTATTCACCTTGACCAAGTAGGATTTATTTCTAGGCTGCAAGATTAGTTCAACATCTGCAAATCAATCAATGTGATACACTACATAAATAAAAGAAAGGAGAAGAACCATATGATACTCTCAATAGATGCAGAAAAAGCATTTGACAAAGTACAGCAACCTTTCTTGATTAAAACTCTTCACAGTGTAGGGATAGAAGGAACATACCTCAATATCATAAAAGCCATATAAGAAAAACCCACAGCAAATATCATCCTCAATGAGAAAAAACTAAGACCTTTTCCCCTAAGGTCAGGAACCTAACAGGGATGTCCACCCTGGACTATTGTTTAACATAGTACTGGAAGTCATAGTCTCAGCAACCAGACAACAAAAAGAAATATAAGGCATCTAAATTAGCAAAGAAGTCAAACTTGCACTCTTCACAGATGACATGATAATCTATGCAGAAAACCCAAAATACTCCACCCAAAAGTTGCTAGAACTGATAAAAGGAATTCAGCAAAGTCACAGGTCATAAAATCAATGCACAGAATTCAGTTGCATTTCTATATACTAACAATAAGGCAGAAGAAAGAGAAATCAAGGAATTGATCTCATTTACCACTGCACCAAAAACCATAAGATACATACACTTTAAACTTATACAGTGCTGTATGTTGATTATATCTCAATAAAGCTGAAAAAAATACAAGAAAAGGTATAACATGACAAAAATTCCTGATATAATACTGAGTAACCAGAACATAATTTTGTTCAATTGATCCAGGGAAGACGAGTTAAGGAGGATAATAGGGATGTATGTTTACAAACATGGTCAAATGGAAACTAATTTTATTTTCCTTATAATAATTTCTTCTAGTTTCAAATATTTTTGCAATAAGTACATATTCTTTTATTTAAAAAAACAGTTATTTTCAAAGCAAATCAAGATTTTCTTTTTTTTTTAAAGATTTTATTTATTTATTTGACAGAGAGAGAGAGATCAACAGTAGGCAGAGAGAGAGGGGGAAGCAGGCTCCCCACTGAGCAGAGAGCCTGATGCAAGGCTCGATCCCAGGACCCTGAAATCATGACCTGAGCCGAAGGCAAAGGCTTTAACACACAGAGCCACCAGGCGCCCTGCAAATCAAGATTTTCCACAACCAAATGCAAACTGGTAGAACCACTGTGTGGAGAAACAATATGGAGTTTAAAAGTTAACTATGTGTTATGAGTTACCCTATGATCCAGTAATCACACTATAGGGTATTTATACAAAAAAAAAAAAAAAAAAATTCAAACTGGTACAACCACTGTGTGGAGAAACAATATGGAGTTTCCTCTAAAAGTTAAAAATAAAGGGGCGCCTGGGTGGCTCAGTGGTTTAAGCCTCTGCCTTCAGCTCAGGTCGTGATCTCGGGGTCCTGGGATTGAGCCCCGCATCGAGCTCTCTCTTCGACAGGGAGCCTGCTTTCTCCTCTCCCTCTGCCTGCCTCTCTGCCTACTTGAGATCTCTCTCTCTGTGTCAAATAAATAAATAAAATCTTTAAAAAAAAAAAAGTTAAAAATAAAACTACCCTATGATCCAGTAATCACACTACTGGGTATTTATACAAAAAAAAAATTCAAAAACACTAATTCAAAGGGATTCACACACCCCTATGTTTATTGCAGCATTATTTACAATAGCCAAATTATGGAAGCAGTCCAAGTGTCCATTAATAGATGAATGGATCAAGCAGAGGAGGTGTATGTATATACATCATGGAATAGTATTCAGTCATAAAAAAGAATGAAATCTTGCCTTTGCAACAACATGGAAAGAACTAGGGAGTATAATGCTAAGTAAAATAAGTCAGAGAAAGCCAAATATCATATGATCTCATGCATATGTAGAATTTAAGAAACAAAATAAATGAGCAAATAAAAAAGAGAGGGAAAGAAACCAAGAAACACACTCTTAACTATAGAGAACAAACTGATGGTTACTAGAGGGGAGGTGGGTAAGGGAATGGGTGAAACAGGGATTAAGAGCATCCTTATCTTAATGAGTACTGAGTAATATATATAATTATTGAATTACTATGCTGTACACCCAAAATTAACATAACACTGTAGGTTAACTATACTAGAATTAAAATAAAAACCGTAATTAAAAAAAAAGATTTTCCACAACCAAACTCTTGAATTTAGTAAGTATGCCAATATGTAGGCATCCTTCCTAAATTACAGCTCTATTCAGGTCCCTCAAGGGAGAGATGGTAACTAAACTCCTAGTGCTCAACAACAAAATGCATAATGAGAAGATGTGCCTCAGAAATCTATAAAAACACAACATCCAAATTAATTAAGGCAACATATACAGAATCAGTTCTTAAAATCAGCAATGTAAGAGAATAGCAGACACATACACAAAAATGAGAAAATAAACCAAATTGAACATGCAGTTATTGTCAGTTATGTAAGCCCATGTATAGGCCTTGAAAAGAAAAAAGAAATGGTAAATAAGGGCATATTTTACAAACCAAGGCCCTTGATATTCTTTTTTGCCCTGGGATTCCACGTGGAAAGAATATAAAAATTCGTTTCCACATCTTGCATTACACAGGTAACACTACCAGCAGCTTGTCACTTCCTATAGCACCTAGCACATGAACAAACATATTGAAAGTCTGACCTGGATTCCCAGACACTAATGAGCAAGAGCTTCAGTGATACAAAGGCAACACACACGAGTTTGCCAACTTTCTTCATCCTTTCACTTCTATGGAAACAACATTTTTTTGCTCAGGATTTCAAACCCCTGGTCACACCTCCAAACAAATAAGTCAGTGTACATGCTACCTGCCCAACAATGTGAAGGATGCAGCTGGTAGTTTAATGTAAATATAAGGTGGGAGAGAAGTACCATTACCAAGTGTCTGCTATGTGCTAGACAGAAAGCTGCGGTCTGGAGTCTAGGCCCCGACAGCCTCAGGAAGGAAATTTTTCCTGCAAATGTAGTTTGGGGTGTGAGAAAGTGGCTTTCAGGGCCTTGGAGGCAACATACAGTTTTCTCTGAGGTCCTTTCTCACTTCTTTTAAAAACATGCTCTCACGCCAAATGCAACAGAAAATGAAGTTGCTGTGTTTGTAGACTTGAATACAAATGATTTCTGCCTCGGGGGGGAAAAAAACTTTCCAGAATATTTATTTATTTTTAGTTACTAAGTATTACTTTGAATGAGGGAATAAATAAATGAATTTATGAATGAACAAATGAATGAATGAATTAATTAATTAATTAATATATGAAGAACTTTGAGAATGCAGTCTCCAGGAGAGTCAGAACACTTGTGATTCATCCAAGGGGCAGATGTCCTGGGAGAAAGTAAAAGACACAAAGAACAGGTGCAAAGAAAAGCTGAAGGTTATTACATATCTCTCAACCCCCAGGTCCCCTAAACCTGCGGCCTCCAGACTGGCAAGTGTGAGACTCAAGAAATGACAGGCAAAAGGATATGTTTATGACTGGGAATTTGGAGATATCCTTGACCAAAGATCAATAATAACACTATCAACCACTACCATCACAATAAAAATAACAGCAGGAGAAGTAGTAGTAGTACTAACGGGCAACTTTTTAAAGTGATTGTCATGTGTCAAACACTGAGCTAAGCTCTTTGCATAAAATACCTCAACCAGTGTCACCACAATCCAATTAAAAAGTAGTATGATTAGCTCCATGTTACAGATCAGAACTCTGGCTTAGAGAAGTTAAATTAACTTGCCCAAAGTCACCCAGCTAGCCTTATGCGACACATATGGTAATTAATTACAGGATATCTAAATTGTATTTGACATTTTATAATCAGTTGTATTAGATCAATGTTTCCCAGCCCAGCTGTACATTAGCATCAACCTAATAGCCTCCACATCTGGATGTCTACTCCATGTCAAGTTAAATTGTTTCAGATGACTCTAGATATTTATCTGGATGCTGAGACAGAACTACTCCTTGAAGGAGTCAGCTAGGTTCTTGGATACACAGACACATTGTTTAAGTAATAGACTGGTGTGTAAGACAGCCCTTCATCTGCATATCAACTGGCAGCCCAGCTAATACCAAAACTGCCCACCTCTCTGCCTATATTTTAGAGATCTTAGAAGTGTAAAATTGTAATATTGACTTCTTCGAATTACCTAATACTTAAATTGAAAAATGGACAAGAGAAATGCCATCAGCAATTTGAATAAAAAGACTGCAGTATAGGGGCGCCTGGGTGGCTCAGTTGGTTGGGCGGCTGCCTTCGGCTCAGGTCATGATCCCGGAGACCCGGGATCGAGTCCCGCATCGGGCTCCCGGCTTCACGGGGAGTCCGCTTCTCACTCTGACCTTCTCCCTTCTCATGCTCTCTCTCACTCTCTAATAAAAATGAATAAATAAAATCTTTAAAAAAAAAAAAAAAAAAAGACTGCAGTATAATAAGTTTCTTCCAAGAAACACAAACTAATTCATAGACGGTCAAAGTTAGATCATCTGGGGGAAAAAAAAAAAGATTATCTGATACAATGGTTATCAAGGCTGGATGCACAGTAAAATACAGAAAATGGAGGAGCTGTTAAATAATGTTAGTAATAATACCAGATCCCACCCCACAGTGTCTGATTTAACTGATCTGGGTGGCTCCTGGGAACTGGTATTTTTAAAAACTTGGTGAAGTTTTTTTGGTTTTTTTTTTTTTTAAAGATTTTACTTATTTATTTGACAGAGAGAGATCACAAGTAGGCAGGGAGGCAGGCAGAGAGAGAGAGGGAAGCAGGCTCCCTGCTGAGCAGAGAGCCTGATGTGGGGCTTGATCCCAGGACCCTGAGATCATGACCTGAGCTGAAGGCAGAGGTTTTAACCCACTGAGCTACCCAGGTGCCCCAAAGTTTTTAAAAGAAGAAATAATGATTTAATCCAGCTCCTCGGTACCTATAAAATGATTTGCCATTTAGCAGGCCACGGCCACAAAACATCTCTCTAGTATCACTTGAATCTGCATTGAATCAGGACTATGGCTTCTTTTCAAAAATACCCAAAAATCTGTCTTAGAAAAAATGCTAGACATAAAACTTAAAAAAAATCAAAATCAAACATAATTACAAATATGTACGCTAATAGTTAACACACAATGTCAAAATAGTTATCTTTCAAACACACTCCTAAGTTGGTGTATTAATTGTAATTGCTCATTAAAGGTGTTCTATTTTCCTTGCTTCCATTATACAGTGTGAAATTTTTCAGAGAAACCAAATGGAAAGGTGATTGCCCAGATGTAGGCGAACAGAAGTTTCCACAAACACATGTGGAATAATATCTGGAAGTGGTTCAGTAGATGTCCCATGGAGTGGTGTGTGTGGCAAAAACTAATCCATCTCATTATGTTTGGCATTGATTAGATTCTTAGCTAAAATCTCTTACCTATTTCTTTTTACAAATGAAAGAAATATGTGGAACTTAACATGAAGGCCAAAGAAAGCATAAGCATAATAATGATGATGATATAAATTCCTTTTGAGAGTACTTTTTCTCTCCCAAATATTTTAACGTTTGCTATCTCACTTAGTCTTCATACAACTTGAAAAAAATATGTATTTTAGAGGTAGATGGAGGTAAACTCTCAGTCACATTCCAGCTCCCCAAATCAGGGTCAAGCATTATTTCTCTCTTCTACCAGAATAAACACTGGGCAGGATACTTTGGAGTTGGAGGTACAAATACAGAAGTGACTAGTGCAAACTCTCTCCCTCATCAAGCTTCTATGTTAGTGGAGAGAGTCAGATAAAAAACATGCACAATAAAAGGGGATAAAATTGTTCCCCATCTCAGTGAATAGCACCAAGATTCCCCCCAGTTGAGCAAGCCAGAAACTTAAAAATCATCTCTCATTCTTCCATCTCCCTTACCAGCCACATCTGGTCCCTTAGCAACCTTAGCAAGTCCTGCAATTTCACCTCCTAAATATTTCTCAAACATTCTTTCCATCACCACTGTCATTACCTGAATTCAAGTCACCATTACTTCCCACGTGTACGAATTGCAACTACCGCCTACTAAACAGTCTCACTGCTTCCATTTGGGACCCATCCAATGTATTCTACCTGTTGTAATGGGAGTGACCTTGTAAAAATACAAATCTAATCATAAGTTCTCCCACTGAAACTACTCCAGAAACTATTCATCATATGGTAAAGCCCAAAGTTCCTTAAGCTGGACTAAGGGCCTTGCTGTATGTAGCCCCTGCTTATCTCTCCAGCCCCACAATCTACCACTGTCCCACCCTCTCCCTCTGCTCTCTGCCACTGTGGCCTTCCTTCAGGTCTTTGGCTTAGTCTTTACACCTCCTGGCATTTTCACTTGTCCTTTCCTTGACAACAGATGCTCTGCCCCCACTTCATCTTTTAATCACAGCTGAAAGATCACTTAGGCATGGAAAGTTTCATCAACCTCCCAAACACAATCAGATCCTCTCATAGGACTCCATGTTTTTCCTTTTCCTACTTCATACCCATCACAACTTATCACTGTATATTAATTATGTGATTATTTAACATTAACATCTATCTCCTACTTCTGTTCCTACTGCATTGTAAGATCCATGAGGGTAAGGACAATGTCTTATGTGCTTTCCTGGTATGGTGCCTGGCATACTGTAGGAGCTCAATAAATATACTGACTGAACAGAAGGATGAATGAATGAATTCATGCACACTAAAATAAAGATTGTATGAAAGAAGTAACATTGGAAATAAGTGGTGAGGGAAAAGTAAGATTGTGATCATCAGAAAAAGGTAAGAACAGACTTTCAGCCTCTAAGAACAGCAAACACACAATTAGAAAGTCATAAAGCAGGAGGGGGACCATAAAGAATCCAGACTTACGGGACGCCTGGGTGGCTCAGTTGGTTGAGCAGCTGCCTTCGGCTCAGGTCATGATCCCAGCGTCCTGGGATCAAGTCCCGCATCGGGCTCCTTGCTCGGCAGGGAGCCTGCTCCTCTCTCTCTGCCTCTGCCTGCCTCTCTGCCTGCTTGTGTTCTCTCTCTGTTAAATAAATAAATAAAATCTTTAAAAAAAAAAAAAAAAAAAAAGAATCCAGACTTACTGGGTTGAGAATAAGCTATAATGGAATATGAGCCCAGAAAGCCATGTTTCTGTCATGAAAAGTCTAGAGTGCAGGATAAAAATCATTACTTAATTACAAAATGAGCTACTGACATCTTAAGAGCAGGAGGTGACATATACAAAGTGAAATTTGGGCAGTAAACTGTGCTCACTGGTGAAGAGGGTAAGGCAACTTAAAAGCATATGCTATTATTATAATAGAGAACAACAGTTATTTTTAAATCATATTGTTATCGTGTATTTAAAACTCATGAGGCCGCATGGGTGGCTCAGTCAGTTGGGTGTCCAACTCTTGATTTCTACTCAGAGCATGATCTCAGGGTCATGGGATGGAGCCCCGTGTTAGGCTCTAAGCTCAGAGGGGAGTCTGCTTGAGATTTCCTCTCTAAATCTCCCTCTGCCCCTCTTCCTATCCTCTAAAATAAATAAATAAACCTTAAAAAAAAAACTCATGAAAATACTGTAACTTTGAAGGAGAGTTTAGATAAAAGAGAGATTTCTGGGGGTGGTAATAACAAGGATGAGATTTCTGAATAAGACGGTGGGTGAAAGCAACCTGATTTATAACACAGAGTCCCTCAAAGGCTCAGGAATTGGTAGCACCAGGTACTTATAGAAATGGGGTTGAAAGTGAAGCAGACTAGCTGGAACTCCATTTGAGAAAAAAGTCACCAAAACCTTTCCTTCCCTCCAAATAGCAGGTTTATTATCTGAAAAGGGTAAAACAGATCTTCACACTGGGGTACCTCTGGTATAGATTAGCACAGGAGTATGATACTGAAAATGAGGGTATGAAGCTCATGTTTACATACCCAGTACTGAGAGTCTAAACTCTCCTTCCTGATTCAACTCCCAGAAACAAACATATATCCCTTAGAAAGGAAACAGAAAGATTCTTTTCTGGTACACTGACCAGCCCAAATGGAAAGATTTAAAGATACTGCAACAAGAAGTCCTTCAATGAAAGTGTCCAGCCAGGTCAACTTATGGAGCGTCTCATAGATGAGAATCACCAGCTATCCACTGAGATTTTTTAATCAGGTCTAACTTCTACTCTTTTATGAGGATCATTAGACACATGAAAAAAAGTACCTAACATGAATATTAGAACCAAAAGTTAATTAGTCAAAGAACTAAATAATTAAGAAAAGCAACTTAGAGGACTCTTTGAGGAACAAGGCAAAGAAAGAAAATGTTAACAAAGTCAGAGATCAAACATATCTATGAACCAAAAACAAAATGTTGTTAAAGAGACAAGGGAGCCAAAGTAAAATTCATTAAAAATCCAATAGTAGACATGAAATTTCAGTAGACAGTTTGGAAAATAAAGATGATGGGATATCCCAGAGAGGAAAGCAACAAGACAAAAAGATGAAAAACATGAATGGAAAGACAAAAATATAAGAGAGCCAGCTAAGGGGATCCGCCAGCCAAATGTCAAAGTTTCCAGCAAGGGCAACAGAGAAAATAAAAGGGAAGAAAACATTTAAGAAATAATTCAGGAAATTAGCCCAGGGAAAAAGAACATGATTTTCTAAGATTTTAAAGGCCCAATCCAAAGCGGCCAACCCAATGGATGAAGCTAAATACCACTGGGAAATTTCAGAACACTGAGAGAAAAAAGAAAATCCTACATGAGATACAAGGAAGAAAAACACAGTTCACAACACAAAGTTCAGGAATCTGAACAGCTTATAATTTCTTAATATTAACCTTGGAAACCAGAAAATAATGCATTAAATGTTCAGGGGCTGGGGGGAACGGTCTAGATTTCTACTATCAGACACATGTCATCAATCAAGTGAAAGGGTGAAATAAAAATAGTATCTTCTCAAAATCTTAAAGTCTCAAAAACAAAATTACCTCCATACACCCTCTCTCTGGAAAATACTGATTCCACCAAAACACAAGGAAGAAGACACAAGATTCAAATAAAAGGCGCCCTCCCCCGGAGGAAAAAGGATCACTAGGGAAAGGGAATCTCAGGACGTCAGCCATGAAACAGCTATAGAAGCAACTTGTCCAGACTACTCCAGGCAAGTCAAAATGAGACAAAACAGTCTGCAAGAACATTTCACCAAGAAAATGCAATTAAAAAATTACTTGATGCATCTAAATAAAGAACTGAGAAGAGACTTAGAAAACTATAGAAGGGTTTGGGGTTGAATTAATGATGAGTATGCAGGTAGAAAACACACACGCAAACTAAAGATATAACTATTAACTCCAAGAAAACAAAACTGGGGAAGGAAAGTGCTTCTTGTATGCCTCAATATGCATAGTCTTAACACTGACTAATGCTTTAACCTAAATTATGATGTAACGGGAGGAGATGGAAAGGGGGTGAGGAAAGAGGTGAAAGAGAACTCAATTCTTCTCTTCCTAACAGGAAGTCAATAAATCATCCCTAAATCTGAAAAATTAAGAACCAGAAATATAAACTTGCTTTTTAGAAAAACAGTGACAGGGGTGCCTGGGTGGCTTGGAGGGTTGGGCCTCTGCCTTCCGCTCGGGTCGTGATTCCAGGGTTCTGGGATCGAGCCCCGCATCGGGCTCTCTGCTCAGCGGGGAGCCTGCTGCCCCCCCGGCCCCCGCCTGCCTCTTTGCCTACTTGTGATCTCTCTCCCTCTCTCTGTCAGATAAATAGATAAAATCTTTAAAAAAAAAAAAAGAAATAAAGAAAAACAGTGATATATACCCAATCAAATCGCCAATAAGCTTAAAGTGGTTGCCCATAGAAAAGAGGAAATGAACAGAGGAAAGACTTCTGTTTTCAGAAGTCTAATATAATCACTTGATTCAAACTGTGCGTTTCATAAAACACATAAAACTTTCATAAAAAATAACTTTCATAAAATAAAGTTTAAATAAAAAGACTATTTAAATTTAAAAAATCAACAGGCTGAGGATGAGAAAGGGATGAATACGAGAAAGAAAGAGAGAGAAAGACATAAATGACTCAAATTTTCAGATTTAAGTAACTAGGAGTCCCAAGAACAGGCTGAGATTTGAAGAGTAAGAATTATAATTTAAAAATATGGTGTTTAAAAAAAATTAAAAATTAGAAAAAATAAAAATACAGTGTTTATGACAATAAGTACTTAGTGACAAAATCATGAAGAGCTGCTCTCTTTAGAACTTACAGAATTTTAAAGTTGCAAGGACTTTTAAATATCATCTTAGCTTCGGTTTCTTAATTTTTTTTTAAAGATTTCATTTATTTATTTGACAGAGAGATAGAGAGAGCACAAGTAGGCAGAGAGGCAGGCAGAAAAGAGAGAGGGAAGCAGGCTTTCCACTGAGCAGGGAGCCTGATGCAGGGCTCGATCCCAGGACCCCAGGATCATGACCCCAGCTGAAGGCAGCCGCTCAACCGACTGAGCCACCCAGGCGCCCCTTAGCTTTGGTTTCTTAAGTCCTTTCTTGATTCTCTTTTGCAAGGGCCATCCAGGGATGCTCTGTGTGAACACGCAGCCAACTGACCATTCACCATATCCTAAGGCACTCCATTTCTACTTCGGGCTCCTCTGGTCATTGAATGGGGCTTCCTTTAGTAAAGACAAATCTGCGTTGGCCCCAGCTCAACCTGGGTTCTTTACTCTCTATTCCTGCTTGAACATATTGGGACCCAGCCTTAGGTATCCTCAGCACTTCCAGTAACTACCTCAATGCTCTCCTGTCTGTTCTCTGGACTCCTCTGGAATCCAAGGACCCAACGTTCTTGTAAAAGTATCTGAATACTTAAATATAACTAAAAGTGAATTTATATAGAATGATGTCCATTTTTTCTCAGCTAGCGACAAGGATTTGAATAAATGACTTCTGGAGATTCCTTCTACTCCTCTGAGACAAATCTGGGGAGTGCTGCAGGGACAGGACTGCCATATGAGTGAAGGGCTGACACAGGCAGAGGAAGACAAAGGAAGGGAAAAGCAGGGCCCTGCCTCCTACGCTTTGCCATCCACAGACCCTTCGGAAAGCAGCGGTTGTCATGAGGCTAGACTCTAAATCCGTTTCTAAGAGCCAAAGTTCAAATTAAAGCCAAGTACAGCAGCGTTGTTTCCAGAATAATTTGAATCTTCAAGCTGTGCTAAGTGCCTTTTTGCTTCTACACTTGAAAATTACTACATTTTTCAGTTTGTTTCTATTTGAAAGAAAATGGTTTAGGTGATTATAGAGGAGTAGCTTGTCGATTCTGCACAAATTCCACTCATGATTTTTATGCTAAAATTCCAAAAGTCTCTTTAATAGATAATTTATGTTCCTCAAAGATAGTTTTATTTTAGAATAATAAAAGCCCTCAAACTTACCAGAGGCAAAAGAAAAAAAGACGCAATGTGAGATCTAAGAGCTAAGCTCTTCCCAGAGGCCTATCTATCTTATGTGATCAAGAGATATTCTCCAGTAGTTCTCTGTGGGCGACTGGAAAGTGCAGCAAAGTGATGAGACGCAAACCCTCTTCCTGGACTTGAGCTGCGCCAGTGTCAAAAGCAAAAGACAAGTCCTCAGGATCCTGCGTTTGAAGAATTCTAACTCTCCGGATATCCATTCCCTTGAACTTAATTTTCACGTGTTCATTTGGCAAGTATTGATGGACCATCTATTATGTGGCCAGCACTATGCTGGGTACAGGGGGGTATGCAACAGTGAGCAAGACAAAAAAAATTCCCTAGAGCTCACATTCTGGTGTGGGAAGACAGATAACAAGATCTGAATTCATCTTGCTGGGCTATAAAGAAAATAAAACAGGTTGATGTTCTAGACAGTGACTGCTGGGGCTCGGGGAGGATTATAAGGAGTGATCAGAAAAGCCTTTTCCAGGGGAGACCGTAGAAGTGGAAACCAAGCAACAAGATAAAAGCTGGGGAAAGAGTATGCCTGGCAGAGGAAAGGGCCAGACCAAAGGCCTAAGAGAGCTTTTCCAGAACATTATTGTTCTACAAAAAAGGTCTTGAAAACTCTAACATTCTTAGGGATAGCGGATGCTTGGTTGCAACTGAGCACTCAATTCAGTGCTCAGAGACTGAGGCATTAGCTCCTCCAGCTGCTGCACTGTAGCTGCTGACGGCTCCTAGCTGAGCCCCATGGCAGGAATGGCCCACGGCCCAAGAGTCTCTCTCCTCCCTAGAGATGGTCTGCACCCAGTGACTGGCCATAAAGGTACCAAGATATCGCCCCTTGCTTATGAGTCCCTTGCTTCCAGCTCCCAAGAAGCCCCATGCTCTGTGTGCCCATATCACAGCTCAGCTTCCCCTCTGCCCAATCTTGCTTCCTTCACTCCCCTACGGGCACTGAGGCAGAGGGCATGTCCCGATACACCTTCAGTACACAATCTTCATCTCAGCTGCTCGTTCCCTAGAGAATCCAGGTGGAGCTCTAAGTGGGTCATTTCAGGCATATATACATATTAAAACATAACAGCAGCACCACCATCAAGTTTAGGAATCACAGAGTGCCCGTGTTAGTTTCATCTCTTTTCAGGCTTAAAGATAGCATGTTAAGAGGTCCTAACTGGTTTCCATGACACACTGAATTCTGTCCCCACACCATTGACCTATGCTTCCCACCCACAAATCTAACCATGGCAATGCCCTCCTCAAGCCCTTCAGTGGCTCTCAGTGGCCTTTAAGACAACATCTTGAACCCCAAGTCTCTTCATGTGACCTGCCTTCCCATATAGCCTTTCCACCCACCTTCTCCCACACCAGACCCATGGTATTTTGACGATGCTGTTTCACACCCTCTCACCTGTCTTTCAATCTGCAATTTCCTCCACTTAGCAGACCATTTTCTTATTCTTTAAAGCCACCTTCTTTGAAAGTCTTCCTCAGCCCCCATACTCAGAGTTCATAACACTCTCCTTATTGTGTAGTTTTTTGCTCTTGTGTCCCCCACAGTAAACACCTATCCATTTCTGCTGCTCAACTGCAAGCCACCACTTCCTACAGAAATGTCTTTATGGACTTTGTCCTGTTCAGCAGTGACCCCTCCCCTAGCACCTAGCCCAGTGCCAGTTACTATACAGACACTTGCAAAGGCTATCTCATTCTGATTTAGGCCTGGAAAAAAGGCATAATCACGGAACATATCTGTAACAAAGATCCCTTGTTATCAACCATTTTGCAATTATGGAATCCATCTTTCACTGGTCCCTGAGAGGAGGGGCAGAATAAAGAGCTGCAGAAACTCACATATGCTATTCATATAACAAATGTCACTGCTTTGCCCCATCCCTGCAAGTCTCGGGCAGCTAACATCTTAAAGAACCCGACAGATCACTAGATTTCCATATTTACCCACTTCAATTAAACTCTAACTTAGCAGTTCCCAGTCTGTGAAGACTTTACCCTGAGTATTTATTCATTCTTCCAGTCTACAGAGAAAAGACTGTGGGCATACCAGAACAATGGTCTAAGTGCTTCTTTGTTTATTTTGTATGTTCACAAGTGTAAACGCTGCCAAAACACACATAAACCCCCCAAAAAATTAGAATTTTCTCGGTTTGGCAATTAACAAAGAGCAGGCTCTCCTTTCAGAAACTTTGCTGTGGGAGCACTGTTTTTAAATATTGACATAAATAAATAAATATTGACATATATATAATTGATAAGCGTAATAATGAGCCTAATGGACACATGACATCCCCTAATGGCAATTCTAGTATGCAGAAGAGGCAGTGGTGTGGTAGAAGTCAGTGGTCTTCAGAATAGAACACCCGTGCTTGCTTAGCAGCATGGGATCTGGAACAAGACATTTCATTTCTCCTGACTTGACTTCTTAGCTATAAAATGGAGATTATTCCTAACTCACTCTATCCTTGTGGGAATTAAATAAATAGGTCACATGTAAGAGAGTTCCTAGGGGCACCTAGGTGGCTCAGTCAGTGGAGCATGTGACTCTTCCTCTTGGGGTTTTGAGTCTGCACCCCACGCTGGGTGGAGAGATTACTCAAAATAAAATCTTTAAAGAGAGAGAGAGAGAGAGAGAGAAGAGAAAGTGCCTAGTCCAGGCTCTGACATCACTAAAGCCACAACAAATGTTTTCACTGAAAGCATCTCCCTAATTCCCTAAAACGAAGCATAGCAGGACAGAAGAAACTGATCCTTATGGATTAGTATCATCACTCAACCCTACATGAGTTTAAAATATGCTGATTTTGAATTCCTCATTTCAATCTTATTTCTATACGATCAGAAATCAGTTTATTTAAGAAACTATATCAAACTGTCAACTATATATACTAGGCTTTAAGACATTTCATTTCTTTTTCCCAAATAAGCAGTTTGAAGAATGACAGTTAGATAGTAAAAAAGGAAATCAAACCCATGGGATGGTTAGTAGCTTTATATACTTTTTTATCCCAGAAAACACCTAGGCAGATTAAAACCTTTCTGCATTTCTTAAAAAACACATTTCAGTCTGACCGCATGCTGAATTGTACAAAAATGGAATTTAAAAGAGTTAGGATAGTAAATCTGTCCAATCAACGTATTAAAAAGCCAATACCACCAAAAAGTTTTGCCTTTCCAGCACTGTATTAAAATCACTCAGATCTGATGGGTGTAAAATGTTGAGCTTCTTTTTTTAAAAGTCATGTAACTTGCCCATAAGATTGGTAATACTAAAAGATACAATGCTTGAACCTGGAAGAAAATAATCTACCACCGTTTGTGTCTTCTGATATGCAAAATGATAAATCCGGTCAAGTGGACTGCAGGCTAGAGCAAATTTTTATTAAAAAAAAAACAACTATTAATTGGCCTTTGGTGTAGCCCTGCTTGATGCAAATTATACTACTTGTCAAGACTTTTGTTTAGTCACAAATAAAAGGCTTAGTGGATAAAGGTTTGGCCTTTCGATACTGGTTTTCTGCCAAACTGTGACCTGAAATGAATGAATTGGTATTGAGTGGGGCCTCCTGACTCTGTAATTTAATGCTGACAGTAATTAGCTAAGAAGGAGGTGTTATAATGAAAGCCCAGGGCATGGTGTTTATGTGATTTTACACAGCTGCGATAGATGGCACCTCTTTTTTCAGTCTTTTTCATTTACTACCTCTGAAAAGGGAGAAGGTGTGAGTCGTAAAAGATACTGGCTGCTTGACTCTCTGATAAATCTCCGGACAGTGAAGACCTTGGGTTTAAATTAGCTGTCAGGGTTCAGCCATCTCACTCACTGGCTCACTACGGAGTTAGCTACATTGCAAAGACATTATAAATGGATTCATACGTCTTGATTAATGCCTTCCTTTGTAAACAGACTTCTGGCATGGAGCTGCGCCATAGCAGATGCCCTATTCTAAAGGTTAATCTTTGTATCAATGGCATATTCAAGACATCCTGCATTTTCAGTTCTTCCCTTTTCTTTTTGAATTTCAAATTCTCTTGGAACAAATGAGAAAGAGGAGTCCTAATAGCAGAATCAGAATCTATTGTTAGAAACGTCCTGTGTAAATAAAGGATCATTTTTGCACCTGTGACTATTTCATAGAACAAAGGAAATCCTCTTTATGATTCTATGTTGAAGTTCTTCCTCCTTGGCCTTTAAAAAATTGCTTTGACAGGAAAGGTCCACACCTAAGTGACCCCTCTGTGCCTCTAGCTTGGGATCATTTGCCTGATACAATGGTGCTCTTATATAAAGTAGTCTGATGTTAGATGCTGGCAATTGTCTGACTGTATAACCAAACACCAAGGGCCTGTCCATTTCCAAGTGCTGCTAATCCTGGTATGCTTAAATGTTACTTTGCTACACAGGAAAAAAAATGGGAAACAATAAGGATGTAAGTAGAGACCAAAAGAGTGTACTAGTACATTTCTACTTCATCCAAGCTTTAGTTCAGAAGGAACTGGTGATATGAGAGTTTTGTCACCTCAATTATTCACAATGAATTGGAAGCAAATCTTCCTTTCAAGTGTTTATTGACATTGTCATTTACTCAGCTTCGTAAAGTGTTTTGTTGACATAAATTAGATCTTTGTTTACTCTGTTCCAGATAGGAGCAAAAATAAAATGCTTTGATAAAAACAACTATTTAATTACTGCACCATCCTAGAAAATCAGCAATTCCATGTAAGATTAAGGGGTTACATAAATCCCACAGTAAAATAGCAAGAAAGCAAGAATTACGTGCAGAAAATTTGTTATGAATTCTAGTTAGTTTTCAGTCTTTTTTTGTCTACATACAGACTGTATGCAACTTATTTTGGAGTTCTGGAGCACCTATTTTTCCCATGTTCAAATGAAAGAAACAATACACTTCCCCAAAATTGAGGGATTATCTGTTCATTTGCCACTGTTGACCTCCAATTACTACATATTCTTACCATCTTTCTTTTGAATTAAAGTCCTGCTGAGGATTTTATTTTATTTTTTTAAGATTTTATTTATTTATTTTTTGTCAGAGAGAGAGAGAACAGAAGCATGGAGAGCCACAGTCAGAACAGGCAGAGCAGGTTGAGGGAGAAGCAGGCTCCCTGCAGAGCAAGGAGCCCAATTGGGGAGTTGATCCCAGGACCCTGGGATCATGACCTGAGCCAAAGGCAGATGCTTAACTTACTGAGTCGCCGAGGCGTGCCCCTACTGAGGATTTTAATAAAGAGTTTAATGTAATGTGAGTGAAAACAATGGTCAGTTGATCCTTTCAAAGAAATCCATCTTCTCTCTCATCTTTGTTACTAAGGTCTCAGAAAGGAGCCCTCATCTCCAAAAGAAGAACCATAACTGGACACTGGCAGGAGGGAAATGCATTGGGAGTCTTTCTTCCTTGGGAAAATGGGGGCCAATGGGGTTAAGCAAGATCCAAGATATCAAGCAAAGGGAAAACAGGTGAGGGCCCTAGGAGGAAAAGACCCAGTATTTGTTCCAATTCTCTTACCAGGCTCCAATTTGAGCACCGATTTAGACCATGCTTGAGCAAACAAAAAGAAAGGCATGACACCACCTAAGTGGGATTGGTGAACCAACATTTTGAACAAGCAGAACAAGCAAAATGTCTAGCAAAAAAAGAAATACTTACTTGGGAGAAAAATTAGGATAGGACATTGAAAAACTAAGAATTTTTTGTAAATTTATCCACAGCCCCAAAGCTCATTGTGCCTGAAAAGCTAAAACTCTTAGCACCATGTTTGTTAGGTAAGGATCACCCCAGAAAGGGCAACAGCTACCAAGTTACCCTTTCTTCTTTTTTTTAATTAACATATAATGTATTTGTTTCAGGGGTACAGGTCTATGATTCACCAGTCTAACACAATTCACAGCACTCCCATAGCACATACCCTCCCCAATGTCCATCACCCACCCACCCCATCCCTTCCACCCCCCTACTCGAGCAACCTTCAGTGTGTTTTCTGAGATTGAGTCTCTTATTTTCTTATGGTTTGTCTCCCTCTCTCGTTGCACCCCATTTCATTTTTTCCTCTCTTCCCCCATGATCCACTGCATTGTTTCTCATATTCCACATATCAGTGAAATCATATAATTGTCTTTCTCTGATTGACTTATTTCACTTAGCATAATACCCTCTAGTTCCAGCCACATCATTGTAAATGGCAAGATTTCATTTTCTGATGGCTGCATAATATTCCATTGTGTGTGTGTGTGTGTGTGTGTGTGTGTGTGTGTGTGTGTGTACACCACATCTTTATCCATTCATCTGCTGATGGACATCTAGACTCTTTCCATAGTTAGGCTATTGTGGGCATTGCTGCTATAAACACTGAGGTGCATATACCCCTTCAGATCACTACATTTGTATCTTTGGGATACTCAGCAGTGCAATTGCTGGATCATAGGGTAGCTCTATTTTCAACTTTTTGAGGAACCTCCGTACTGTTTTTCAGAGTGGCAGCACCAGCTTGCATTACCACCAACAGTGTAGGATGGTTCCCCTTTCTCTGCCTCCTCGCCAACATCTGTCATTTCCTGACTTGTTAATTTTAGCCATTTTGACTGGTGTGAAGTGGTAACTCATTGTGGTTTTGATTTGTATTTCCCTGATGATGAGTGATATTGAGTACTTTTTCATGTGTCTGTTGGCCATCCGGATGTCTTCTTTGCAGAAATGTCTGTTCATGTCTTCTGCTCATTTCTTGATTGGATTATTTGTTCTTTGGGTGTTGAATTTGGATACTAGCCCTTTATCTGATATGTTGTTTGCAAGTATCTTCTCCCATTCTGTCGGTTGTCTTTTAGTTTTGTTTTTTGACTGTTTCCTTTGCTGTGCAACAGATTTTTATCTTGATGAAGTCCCAATAGTTCATTTTTGCGGTTGCTTCCCTTACCTTTGGCAATGTGTCAAGGAAGAAGTTGCTACAGCCGAGGTCAAAGAGGTTGCTGCCTGTGTTCTCAAGAATTTTGATGGATTCCTGTCTCATATTGAGGTCTTTCATTCATTTTATTTTTGTGTGTGGAATAAGGAAATGGTCCAGTTTCATTCTTCTGCATGTGGCTGTCCAATTTTCCCAACACCATTTGTTGAATAAACTATTATTCCAATGGATATTCTTTCCTGTTTTGTCAAATATCAGTTGGCCATAGAGTTGAGGGTCCATTTCTGGGCTCTCTATTCTGTTCCACTGATCTATGTGTCTGTTTTTGTGCCTGTACCATACTGTCTTGATGATTACAGCTTTGTCATAGAGCTTAAAGTCTGGAATTGTGATGCCACCAGCCTTGCTTTTCTTTTTCAACATTCCTCTGGCTATTCAGAGTCTTTTCTGGTTCTATACAAATTTTAGGATTATTTGTTCCATTTCTGTGAAAAAAGTGGATGGTGTTTTGAAAGGGATTCCATTAGTACAGATCACTCTAGGTAGCATAAACATTTTAACAATATTTGTTCCTCCAATCCATGAGTGTGGAACGTTTTTCCATTTCTTTGTGTCTTCCTCAATTTCTTATACAACTATTCTATAGTTTTCTGAGTATGGATTCTTAGCCTCTTTGGTTAGATTTATTTCTAGGCATCTTATGGTTTGGGGTTCAATTATACAGGGGATCGACTCTTTAATTTCTCTTTCTTCTGTCTTGTTGATGAACAGGAATACAACAGGTTTCTGTCCATTGATTTTATATCCTGTGACTTTGCTGAATTCCTGTATGAGTTCTAGCAGTTTGGGGGTGGAGTCTTTTGGGTTTTCCACATACAGTATCCTATCTCACTATAAAGTGAGAGTTTGACTTCTTCTTCACCTGTTCGGATGTCCTTTATTTCTTTTTGTTGTCTGATTGCTGAGGCTAAGACTTCCAGTATTATGTTGAATAGCAGCGGTGACAGTGGACATCCCTGCCATGTTCCTGACCCTAGGGGAAAAGTTCTGTTTTTCCCCACTTAGAATGATATTTGCTGTGGGCTTTTCATAGATGGATTTTGTAATGTTGAAGTATGCACCTTCTATCCCTACACTGTGAAGAGTTTTAATTAAGAAAGGATGCTGTACTTTGTCAAATGCTTTTTCTGCATCTATTAAGAGTATTATATGGTTTTTGTCCTTTCCTTGATTAATGCAGTGTATGACACTGATTGATTTGCAGATGTTGAATCAACCCAGGAGCAGCCCAGGAATAAATCTCACTTGCTTGTGGTGAATACTCCTTTTAATGTACTGTTGGATCCTATTGGCTAGTATCTTGGTAAGAATTTTTGCATCCATGTTCATCAGGGACATTGGCCTGTAATTCACCTTTTTGATGAGGTTGTTTGGTGTTGGGATCAAGGTAATGCTGGCCTCATAAAATGACTTTGGAAGTTTTCCTTCCATTTCTATTTTTTTAAACAGTCTCAGAAGAATAGGCATTAATTCTTCTTTAAATACTTGGTAAAATTCCCCTGGGAAGCCATCTGGCCCTGGCCTCTTATTTGTTGGGAGATTTTTGATGACTGCTTCAATTTCCTCACTGGTTATGGGTCTGTTCAGGTTTTCTATCTCTTCCCAGTTCAGTTTTGGTAGTTTATATGTCTCTAGGAATGCATAACCATTTCTTCCAGATTGTCTAATTTGTTGGCATATAGTTGCTCATAATATGTTCCTATAATTGTTTATATTTCTTCAGTGTTAGTTGTGATCTCTTCTCCTCACTCATGATTTTGTTTGTTTGGGTCCTTTCTCTTTTCTTTTTGATAAGTCTGGCCAGGGGGTTATTAATCTTATTAATTCTTTCAAGGAACCAGCTCCTAGTTTCATTAATCTGTTCTACTATTCTTTTGGTTTCTATTTCATTGATCTCTGCTCTGATGTTTATTATTTCTTTTCTCCTGGTGGGTTTAGGCTTTATTTGCTGTTCTTTCTCAAGCTCCTATAAGTGTACAGTTAGGTTGTATTTCTCATTTCTTCAGAAAGACTTGTATTGCTATATACATCCCTCTTAGGACCACCTTTGCTACATCCCAAAGGTTTTGGGTTTTTTTGTTTTTTTTTTTTTAAAGATTTTATTTATTTATTAGGAAAGAGAGAGAGTGAGAGAGAGCATGAGAAGGGAGAAGGTCAGAGTGAGAAGCGGACTCCCCATGGAGCTGGGAGCCCGATGTGGGACTCGATCCCGGGACTCCGGGATCATGACCTGAGCTGAAGGCAGTCGCTTAACCAACTGCGCCACCCAGGGGCCCATCCCAAAGGTTTTGAACAGTTGTTTTAATTTTCCTTTCTTTCCATGAATTTTTTGATTCTTTAATTTCCTGGTTGACCCATTCATTCTTTCATCAGATGCTCTTTCGCCTCCATTTGAGTTCTTTCCAAATTTCATGATTGAATTCCAGTTTCAAAGCATTGAGGTCCAAAAATAGGCAGGGAATGATCCCAGTCTTTTAGTACTGATCAAAACCTGATTTGTGACCCAGTATGTGATCTGTTCTGGAGAATGTTCCATATGTACTCAAGAAGAATGTGTATTCTGCTGCTTTAGGATAGAATGTTCTGAATATATCTGTGAGGTCCATCTGGTCCAGTGCATCATTCAAAGCCCTTGTTTCCTTGTTGATCTTCTGCTTAGAAGATCTGTCCATTGCAGTGAGGGGAGTGTTAAAGTCCCCTACTATTATTGTATTATTATTGATGTGTTTCTCTAATTTTGTTATTGTTTCATATAATTGGCTGTCCCCATGTTAGGGCATAGATATTTACAATTGTTATATCTTCTTGTTGGACAGACCCTTTAAGTATGATACTGTCCTTCCTCATCTCTTATTACAGTCTTTGGTTTAAAATCTAATTTGTCTAATATAAAGACTGCTACCCCAGCTTTCTTTTGATGTCCATTAGCATGGTATATGGTTTCCCACCCACCCCACCCCACCCCCACACTTTAAATCTGGAGATGTCTGTCTCCCAAATTGCCCTTTCTGTAAAATTTCAGATCTAAAGTTATAGTGATGAGATCAGTTGGTGCCTTACATTGTGGAAAGTCCTGGCACAAAACAGGAATGAGGGTGGATGCCTTTGGAAAGAAAAACTCATATACTTTATTTTTTTAAAGATTTTATTTATTTATTTATTTATTTATTTATTAGGAAAGAGAGAGAGTGAGAGAGAGCAGGTCAGAGTGAGAAGCGGACTCCCCATGGAGCTGGGAGCCCGATGTGGGACTCGATCCCAGGACTCCGGGATCATGACCTGAGCCGAAGGCAGTCGCTCAACCAACTGCGCCACCCAGGGGCCCCGAACTCATATACTTTTTAAATATTGTGGTAGGCTGAATAACAATCCCCAAAGAGATCCAGGTACCAATCCTTGCAGCCTATGGATGTTTCCCTACATGGCAGAAAGAACTTCATCTATGTGATTAAGACTCTTGTGATAAAGGGGTGCCTGGGTGGATAAGTGGGTTAAAGCCTCTGCCTTTCGCTCAGGTCATGATCTCAGGGTCTTGGGATCGAGCCCCGCATCAGGCTCTCTGCTCAGCAGGGAGCCTGCTTCCCTCTCTTTCTGCCTGACTCTCTACCTACTTGTGATCTCTCTGTCAAATAAATAAATAAAATCTTAAAAACAACAACAAAAAAGACTCTTGTGATAGAGAGATTATCCTGGATTTTCCAGGTCATGCCTAAATGTAATCACAATGCCCTTACAAGAGGGAGGCAGAGAGAGATGTGATGGGAGAAGAGGAGGAGATGTGATGGTAGAATCAAGAGGTTGAGGGGATCAGAGGAAGAGCCTAGTCAAAGAAAGCAGGCAGCCTCCAGGAGCTACCACAAGCAAGGAAACAGAGCCTCCATAGCCTTCCCAAGGAAACCGGCTCTGTTGATGCTTGATTTTTCATTGATTTCAAACTTTTGGCTTCCAGAATGGTAAGAGAGTAAACTTTCATTACTTTAAGCCACTAAATTCGCAGCAATTTGTTATAGCCGAAATGAGACACTAACACAAACGTGCTCTGGGTTTAAGATTTGGCAGCCAGAGACATAAGAAGGGTAAAATAAAAATAAGCAAAAACACAGTAGTAAATTTTCTAGTATTTTAAAGAACAAAGTGTAATTTCTAAAAATAAAACATTATTCATCCCAAGCTAAATTTATGAGAAGTAAATGGTTTGATGTAAAAGAATAGCACAGCATTTCTGATGTTATTTTATTTGATTTGTACTTGGTAAAAGGTCATAAAATTCATTTTGACCAGTGCTTTAATTTCTGAAGGTATGTTATACTGGCTATTGCTTAGGAACACTTGAGTACTCTTGTATATTCTCCTCATACATGCAGGTGCTAGAAGTTTGGGAACTGTAGTTCCAGAATCTCTGGCCATTAGGATTCCAATTGAAATTCCATCAAAAAGAAACACTTTCATGAGCTTTGGAAGGCAGAAAGGAGGAGAATCTACTCTCACCAACCCAGCCATTCAGACTAGCAGCAGCTTCCTTCCTGGGTTTCATGATATACTTATCAGGCGTGAGCTGTAATGTAAGCACCAGCTGCCTATAATTTCCAGATTTCTGACATTTCTCTTTAGAAAAATGTCTATTCAAATACTTTACCCATTTTTTTTATTTGTGGTATTTGTGATTTATTTTGAGTTGCAGGAGATAATTCTATGTTCTTTATAAAAGTCCCTATAACAGATGTATGATTTGCAAATATTTCCTCTCATTCTTTGGGCTGTCTTTTTAATTTGTAATGGTGTCTTCTAAAGCACAAAGTTTTTAATGTTGATAAAGTTTGATTTTTTTTAACACTTGTATTTTAGGTCATATGTAGGAAACCATTAATTATCCAGACACAAAGATTTACTCCTATGATGACATATAAGAAAGTTACAGTTTTAGTTGTTATGGTTAGGCCTTTGATTCATTTTGAGTTAAATTTTATATATGGTATAGTATAGGGGTCCAACTTCATTCTTTTACAATTTGATATCCAGTTGTCCCAAGGCCATCTATTGAAGACCATTACTTCTACCACTGAGTTGTACTGGTGCCCTTGTCAAAAACGAATTGACCATAGGGGTGCTTGCGTGGTTCAGTCAGTTAAGCATCTGATTTCACTTCAGGTCATGATCTTGGGGTCCTGGGATTGAACTCCACATTGTGCTTTGTATTTAGCGGGGAGCCTGTTTGTCCCTCTCCCTCTCTGCCACTCCCCCGTCTATGCTCTCTCTCAAACAAATAAATAAAATCTTTTTTTAAAAATGAATTGACCATAAAAATAAGAGTTTATTTCTGGACTCTCATGTCTATTTCATTGATCCATACGTCTATCCTTATTCCAATGTCATACTGTCATGATTACTATAGCTTTGTAGTAAGTTATGAAATCAAGAAGTGTGAGTCCTCTGGGCACCTGGGTGGCTCAGTTGGTTAAGCATCTACCTTTGGCTTAGGTCATGATCCCAGGGACAGAGTCCCTTAGGTCATGATCCTGGGACAGAGTCCCACATTAGGATTCCTGCTCAAATGGGAGTCTGCTTCTCACTCTGCCTCTCTTCCTGCTCATGCTCACTCTCTCTCTCTCTCCCTCTCTCTCAAATGAATAAATAAAATCTTAAAAAAAAAAGTGTGAGTCCTCCAACTTGATTCTTTTTAAAGGCTGTTTTGGTTATTCTAGGTCCCTTACATCTCCATATGAATTTTAGAATCAGTTTGTCAATTTCTGCAAAACTGGCATTTTATTAGAGATTGCACCAAGTCCATAGATCAGTTTAGGGAGTACTGCCATCTTAACAATATTAAATCTTCCAATCTGTGTATATGGGATGTCTTTACAATATTTAAGTCTTCTTTAATTTTTTCAATAATCTTTTTATAATTTTTAGTAAGTCTTTCACCTCTTTTGTTAAATCTGTCCCTGTATTATTCTTTCTGATGCTATTATACATAAAATTGTTTTCTTAATTTCATTTTTATATTATTTATTGCTAACATATAGAAATACAATTTTTTTTTATATTAGTATGGCATCTTGCAACCTTGCTAAATGTATATTGGCTCTAACAGTTTTTTAATAGAATCCTTAGGATTTTCTATACAAACCATGTAACTTGCAAATAGAGATAGTTTTACTTCTTCCTTTCCAATCTGGATATGTTTTAGTTCTTCTTATTGCTTAAATATCACGTCTAGAACCTCCAGTTCAACGTTGAATTGAAACGGCAAGAACAGGAGCACCTGGGTGGCTCTGTGGGTTAAAACCTCTGCCTTCAGCTCAGGTCATGATCTCAGGGTCCTGGGATTGAACCCTGCATCGGGCTCTCTGCTCAGCAAGGAGCCTGCTTCCCCTCTCTCTCTACCTGCCTCTCTGCCTACTTGTGATCTCTCGTTCTCTGCCAAATAAATAAAATCTTTAAAAAAAAAAAAAGAAAGAGAGAGCAAGAACAGTCTTATTTTGTTTATGATCCTAAGGGAAAAGCATTCCACATTTTGACATTATTATATTAGCTGTGGGTTCTTGATATATGCTCTTTATCAGGTTGAGGACATTCCCTTCTAATCCTAATTTTCTGAGGTTTTTTTTATCATTAAAGTGTATTAGATTGTGTCAAATTATTTAACTCCATCTATTAAAATGATTATCTGGGTTTGTCCTTTATTCTATTAACATAATGTAATTCATTGATTTCAGATGTTAAACCAACCTTGTATTCCTGTGATAAACCCTCATGGTCATGTTGTATAACTGTTGTTTTGTTTTGTTTTTATATTGCTGGATTCAGTTTCCTAATATTTTGTCACAGATTTTTCTATCTATACTCATATGGGATATCAATATGTAGTTTTTCTTCTCTTTGTCTGGTTTTAGCATCAGGGTACTATAAGCCCTAGAGAATGAGTTGGGAAGTGTACTAGTTTCCTATGGCTGCTATAAAAATTACCATAACAAAGATGAATGAAAATAACAGAACTTGATTCTCTAACCCCTCTGAGAGTCAAAAGTCCAAAATCAGTTTTATTGGGCTGAAATCAAGGTGTTGGTAAGGCCATTCTCACTATGTAGATTCTAGATGAGAATCTACTCCCGTTTTCTTCCAGGCTTTAGTGACTGCCAATATTCTTTTCCTTTCTCATCTCCTTCTGGGATTCCCACTATGCATTTGTTGACATACTACAGGGTTTCCCACACAACTCTGAGACTGTGCATTCTTCCTTTTTTTTTTTCCCTTTGTTTCTCAGACTAGAAAATCTCAATTAACTTATCTTCAAATTCTCTCATTCTTTTTTCTGCTGATTCAAATCTGCTACTGAGCTCCTCACGTGAATTTTCATCATTTCAGTTGTAACTTTTCAACTCCAGATTATTGGATTATTTTTTATAATTTCTATCTCTTCACAAATACTCTCTACTTGATAAAAAATTACTCCCAGACTCTACTTTAGTTCTTTAAACATTGTTTCCTTTAATGCTTTGAACATATTTATAACAGTGGATTTAAAGTTTGCCTAGTAATTTATGGTGTTTTAGTAATACATGGGCTTCCTTAGAGTGTGTTTTTCTTGACTTTTTTTTTCCTATGCATGGGTCATACTTTCCCTTTAAATGCCTTAAACATTTGTTCAAAAGTTAATACCTTAAATAATAAAAATATGGTAACTCAGAAAGTCAGATCTTCCCCCCTCAAAGTCCATTGTTGTTGTTTGCTTGTATAATGGCTTTCCTTAACTAATTCTATAAAATTTGTAGCCTTTCTCATGTGTGGCTACTGATGTCTCTGCCCAGTGAGCTTTGGATCAGCTAATAATTGGATACAGATTTTTCTTAAAAGTCTAGAACCAGTAAGTCTCCCAACATTTGCTAAGGGGAAGTCTGCAAGGGTTTCAAGCTCTGACAGAAAGTTTATTACACTGCCTTAACCTTCACTTCCTGCCTGAGAAGAACCTGAGACTAGCCAGGAGAGAGAAAGAACCTTTTCAGGCTATTCCTAGACATGCATACAGCTTTGCACATGTGCATGACCTTCTAGATTCCCAGGAATATGTCAGAGCTTTTCAAAGCCCTCTATGAAATTTCACTCCCCAGCTTTTCCTTTAAATTTCTGACCAGCTTCTTATGTGGTCCAGATATTATCACCACCTCAGGTAGCTGCAATGCTAAATAACTGGAACCGATTATTTTTGACAAATGCCTCAGGAAAAGGCTAATATCATTGAGCCAAAAGGTCAAATGAAGACAAGCACTGCCAGGGGGTTTCCAGGGAACTGACAGACAAGCCAAACAATGACAATTATCTGGGAATGGGGCATTTTATGGATATCCAAACCAATTCTGCCCCTTCCAGTGGCTACTAGGTTGCTGGTTTTCTTGGCTACCATGATTTCAAAGTTGATGAAAAGGGCATGGGGTAAGGCAAATTAAAACAATGCAAAACTTGGGGTGTCTGGGTGGCTCAGTCAGGTGAACATCCAACTCCTAATTTTGGCTCAGGTCATGATCTCAGGGTTGTGACATCGAGCATGGCATAGGGTTCTGAACTTAGTGCAGAGTCTACTTGGAATTCTATCTCTCCCTCTCCTTCTGCCCCTCCCCCCTGCTGGTACTAAATAAATAAATTTTTAAAATCTTTAAAAAGTAAGAAAAACACTGCAGAACTCATTGTTCTTAACAAGACGAGACATTTTTCTTAAATAAATGGTCCCCAAATTATTATAAAATTTTGATTAATTTCTAGGGTTTTTGAAATTTTTCTTAAACATTTTTTTTAATGTTCTCATTGCTTTTATGGAGGAGTGGATTTTCAATAGTTCTTATTTCACTATTCTGGAAGTGTCTCCTAGATCATATTATATTAAAAGAGCACCTATCTCCTTTTCGACCTTATATTACATCACCAGGCCCTCTCCTATTCCCTTTGGTTTAGAAGTACCAAGCAAGCCTGTCACCCCTTTGTGAATTCTGATATTTTTCTTTTTAATTTTACTATAACAGCTAGGGGGGAAGCAATTCAGATACACTTATTTTTTTCTTTCTTATTTCTCAGCAGTGAAAAAGTAAATATAGAGAGGAAAGCATAAAAGAAAGCTAAATTTAAATGGGCTTTCCTCTGCTATAGCTTTGGGACTTGCTTTTTATGAAAGTGTGCCCAAAAGACAATTTAATTTACATCACCAATTTTCTCTCATCAACCCAAAAGTGTTAACTGGATCAAACTTTACACCTATAATTATATATATACATAACATAAAGAGTAAGCACATGTAGGGTTAAATTGGAACACGCCTAAGAACCTGATGAAATTGAGTGGAGAAAATTATAGAAGGATAGAATCCAATGAGATGAAAATTGGGTACTTTACATTTTGCATCAGTTAAAAAATAACCTACAGCAGTAAGCAAACAGTTTGCTATTGCCTATCTATAACTTATCACTTCCATGTCAGCATTGTTTAATTTATAGCATATTTGTATAAGCATATTTTTGCGAGGCTGTATTCCATATAGTATCCTCTTAAACTTGTAATGTGTAAAATACTGTTTCTGTATGTGTCAGCACCACCAAGAGCAAAAAAAGTGAGCCTATCCTGAGTTTAGATCATTCACTAAGACTAATACGGCATAGGATATAGACAAACAAAGGCAGGCTGAGTTCATTCCATATCACCTTTCAAGATAGAACAAAGAACTGGTTTTTGTTATTCAGCAGAGGAAACATGGTATGATCTTCGCTAGGGAATATGAATGAAGCAAAATGATGCTATCTTGGCATTATGAATTTTTACCTAGATGATTATGTGAATACAGCTTCCTAGAAGAAATAGATACCAGACCTATAGTTAAGCCTAACCATATATTAAAAATAAGGATATTCTGGCTAAAAAAAAAAAAAAAAAAGATATTTTGGCTAAACAATGTAAAACATTCCTAACAATTGCTTATTATAACAATTCATGCAGCTTTAAAATGTCCATAGAAAACATCATAAACCAGACTTTCTTTTTTTTTTAAAGATTTTATTTACTTATTTCAGAGAGAGAGAGTGAGAGAGAGAGCATGAGAGGGGAGAAGGTCAGAGGAAGAAGCAGACTCCCCGTGGAGCTGGGAGCCCGATGTGGGACTCGATCCCGGAACTCAAGGATCATGACCTGAGCCGAAGGCAGTTGCTCAACCAACTGAGCCACCCAGGCGCCCATAAACCAGACTTTCAATGTGTGCTTCTGTTTGCTACATATATAGTTTATTTGTCTTATTAAGTCCTTTGCTCCCTCAAAATTCTTTCCATTTGCAGCTGATTCTTTTTCAAATTTCAAATCATGAATTCATATTAAACACTAAGAAGCATACAGTACTATGCTATGGGCCGCCTGGGCGGCTCAGTGGGTTAAATCCTCTGCCTTCAGCTCAGGTCATGATCTCAGAGTCCTGGGATTGAGCCCTGCATCAGGCTCTCTGCTCAGCGGGGAGCCTGCTTCCCCCTGTCTCTCTGCCTACTTGCGATCTCTCTCCTGTCAAATAAATAAATAAAATATTAAAAAAAAAAACTAAACTAAAATTTCACTATGGAGAAAAGAAGTGGCAGTGGGGGAAGAAACAATGTATGTGTTAACACATCACACACAAACATCTCAGGATGCTGATCCAGGACATTTGCAGCAAAAAAAAGAAAAAAGTTGGCATTTTCCTCATCCCAACCCCTAAGAATGACTTCTGTCTGACTCTCAATTATATGCATTAATCAGTATAAGTTAATTATTCCTTAGACTCTATCTCGGGTAATGTTTATTAAAATATACAGCATCTACTTTCTGAGCATGACACTCCCTCAAAAACTCTCAATAAATGGAAAAACCACCAAAGCAGAAGAGATCCCAAGGCCCAAGGAGGCCATTGCTATGAGCAGTGGTCCAAAGAGGAGAGAGTCCTCTGGAAGATGCTGCTTCACTGCATGACGCAAGATGGATCCACTTATACATGGACTTTTTTCCTGACATCTAAGGAAGCTGAGGAAGAAAATACTTTTCACATGGGAGGGTTATTTCCTGCTTGAGGGGAGAGGGTGGTGGAAAGACAACAAAGGAGAGCCAGAGTGTGTCTCTTGCACTGGCTATTTCTCCTTCTTTTTTAATCTTTTTAAGTTTATTTATTTATTTGACAGAGAGAGACAGTGAGAGAGGAACACAAGCAGGGGGAGTGGGAAAGGGAGAAGCAGGCTTCCCGCCAAGCAGGGGATCAGGACGGGAGGAGGAGCCGAAGGCAGATGCTTAAGGATTGAGCCACCCAGGCGCTCACCGGCTACTCCTTAAGTTTAATTCAATATAATCAATATGCCACAGTGGCATTATTTTGAAGTAGCATATTATGCTCTCCTCAACATACAGACGAAACTACAACACTGTAAGAGAGCTGGGAAACTATTAACATGGGAAAGAAATGAACGGTGCCAACAAGAAAGATTCACAGTTGAGAGGAGTCTGTGAAGAGGTATTAGAAAGATACAAAGGCAGAAAGAGTAAAGGGCACTGCAAAACACTCATTTCATTCCATTTACTGCTACCTTCCTTTCTTCTTTTGCTTTGTTCACAGGAAGGAACTGGAAGCCAAACTTTCCCATCTAGTTTCATGTCTAGGTAAAAGTCCCATCTATTTGGAGTTACCCATCAAATTTTCATATACATATGAATTACCTGAGCATCTTTTGCAAATGCAAATTCCAATTCAATAGCTCTGGGTTGGGCCCAGTCATCTAAAGGCTGATCTGTTGATCAGCTGACCCACACCTCAGATAAAGAGGTACAGGGGCAACTGGGTGGCCCAGCTGGTTAAGTGCAAGCCTTTGGCTCAGGTCATGATCCCAGGGTTATGGGATCAAACCCCATGTCCTGCTCCCTGCTCAGCTGGGAGTTTGCTTCTCCCTTTCCCTCTGGGGGGGGGGGGGGGGGGGGGGGGGGGGGGGGGGGGGGGGGGGGGGGGGGGGGGGGGGGG
>CM052811.1:23558643-23587136 GCA_028533885.1 Nasua narica | reverse complement strand
GAGGAGAACATAGGCAGTAACCTCTATGACATTAGCCACAGCAACTTCTTTCAGGACATGTCTCCAAAGGCAAAGGAAACAAAAGCGAAAATGAACTTTTGGGACTTCATCAAGATAAAAGGCTTCTGCACAGCAAAGGAAACAGTCAACAAAACAAACAGGCAACCCACAGAATGGGAGAAGATATTAGCCATAATTAATTTTAACACCAAATATATTTCATTCCAATGGATTGTGGACGAAGAAGCTTTGTGAGCTTGGAATTCCCTTTACTGTGAAACCTTAGCCAGTAGCAGGAATAAATTCTTGTTAGTGGACTTTGGCTGGTGTCTCTCATTGGTTAGTTTCCGCTGTCTCATGCCACAAGAGGGGAGAGGGTGCTGGTGGCCCACATAGCACACTGGTATAGGGAATGAGAGTGCAGTCAGTGTACATGATAAAAGCTTAGTTTCTTACTTTATAATTTTTCTTTCTACTTTTTGGTGTTAAGTGTGGAGTAACTAGCATCTACTGAATGACTTACTTATCAGATTGGTTTAGTCTCTACTGGGGGCTGGATGTACAATATTTTTTTTTAAGGTGAAAGAAAATATAGAGAAAGTATTTTCAAGTTAATGATATGCCCGTGGACCTGGAAAAGACAAAAGATGAGTCGACTAAACCCTAATGAAGCGGAAAATATTTGTATTTTTTTTCAATAACCGAGTGCTAGAGCCTGTGGTGACCCTTGGTTTTTATTCTTTGCTATACTCAACAATGGGTTTGGAATAGTCTCTTTGTTCTGTGGCCAATGAGGTTTTCATACTGGTGGCAGATGGCAATTTATTTTTGAATTGGCCTGGACAGGGATACTTTTTTTTTTTTCTCTTGGCCATGGTAATGATTTTGGGAAGACAAGCCTCGGTAGAATGTTAATTCTGGCAGGTTAGATTTTTCATGTAATCCTAATTGGAGGAATCAGGAAAAATGACTGTAAGTTGGCCCATAAATACTTCCCACAGGGGGAAGATGTACTTGGAATTGTTGCTAATGATGTCAAGTCTCTTCTGTAGCTGATGACTGTTATAAATTCCGACTTCTCTCTTGTGCCTTATCCTGGTAGATAGGCTTTGAAGACCTTTCTCCCTGTGCTACCACAAGGCCCCTAAACATTCTTGCATAGCTGCTATTTTATATTTATGTTTCGTTGATGACTCTCCTGACCCAATAACAGCATCTGCTCCCACAGTTTGTAGGGCATTAAAGCGAGAGTCCTCTTACTACTCTATGATCTATGACGGACACTTCTTATCAACTGCATTTTAATCAGGTTCCCTCTTCCCTTCTTCTAAGTAGAGGTGTTTTCTCATCATGCCATGGACAGAGAGATGCCCTCATTGGTTTTGTTCATAAGTTCATGATAAAATTAGTTTACAGTTATGAAAGAATGTACTATATTTTCCTAGTCAGATTTATTTCTATCAAAAGAGGAAGATTTATTATTTGCGAAGGACTGAGTTGGTTCTGTTTTCTATTTGAACACTGAATGACACTTTGGCAGTGCCTCAATGTGTGTGTTTCTTCAATTTCAGATAAGAGGACATTTATCTATTATGTAGCTTATGCCACATAAAAAAGTTTTAGATAAAACAAGTCTGTAGATCCAAGCTGTGCTTTGAAATGATGGTTTTATAGGAATTTTATTTCTGAAGTGACATTCATAACCTCATATTAAATGCCTTCTTATGAAGCCATCTCACAGGACTGAAGAAAGAAATCAGAGAAAGGGATGATTTAAATATATGCATTTACCCAAATCTATCATTAATCTAAGGGCCATGGTGTAGGTATTGCTGTGGAGTCTTATATATAAAGAAGGAATATGAAAATATTCAACTTAGAAATTATCTTGAGGTAGTGTTGTAGACTGAATATTTGTGTCTCCTCTCAACCCCTATTCATATGTTGAAATACTAACCTCCAATGTGATTGTATGAGAAGGTAGGGCCTTTGGGAAGTGATTAGGTCTCAGGGGTAGAGCCCTCATGAATGGCAATAGTGTCCTCAGAAGAGGAATCCCGGAGGGGCCTGTTTTGCCCTCTCTGCCCTCTCCTCTCTGTCCTCTCCGCCCTCTCCTCTTCTGTTTGGCCATAACAAGACAGGAGTCTCCGCCCAGAAGAGGCCTCTCTCAAGAACCTGCCCATGCTGAAACCCTGATCTCAGACTTCTGGTCTCCAGAACTGTGAAAAATAAATTTCTGTTGTCTATAAATTTCTGTTATCCAGTCTATGGTTCTTTGTTGAGCAGCCTGAACTGACCAGGACCAAGTGGTATTTCCCTATGTTTTCCACGGAACAGTTGTTTTAGGAACTGTCAATAGTTTTAAAGGAAAAAAAAAAAAGACTTTGAGGAAAAAACATGGTCTGAGAGATTTATGAAGCAGGTTAAAAAATGTCAAGTTTTCTTTATTATAAGATTTCACATTTCCTTTAAGGTGTTAATGTGGGCTAGAGTCTCCAAGAGGCATTTATGTTACATTGTGCTTCCCAAGTTTATTTGACAAACTTGATGTTTTAAAATTTTCAACAAATTTGATTTTTTTCCCAACATGTTTTGTGGGGCTCATGTTTAGGTTAACATACATGGGAAAGTGCTGGTATAGTGTGGCACCTTGGTTCTTTAGTAGAAGGAAGTGGGATCCAGAAGAGAGAAGTGGCATTCCTAAGATGACCAGATGGTGAAGAGCTGTCTCAAAGCTGGAACCAAGCACCCCATGTCTTTGTTCTTCCCATGGTTCCACGCTGGCTCCACCTGGCTATACTTTCTGTGTGAAGACCACTCTTAGAGTAGGTCCTATGTACTTTTTCTTTTCATGCTTTTTTGCAATATATATTAAAAAATAAACTTTATTTTTTAGAGCAGTTTTAGGTTTATAGCAAAACTGAGCAGATGGTACAGAGGTTTCCCATATGCTCCCTTCCCCCACACGTGCATAACCTACCCTGTTACCTACTCCCCCCACCCCCCCACAATGGTACATTTGTTATAATGGATGAACCCACGTTAACACATCACATCATTATCACCCAAAGTCCATTGTTTATAGGGGGATTTGCTCTTGGTGTTGTACATCCTGTGGGGTTTTTTTTAAGATTTTTTTTTTTATTAGAGAGCGAGAGACTGAGAATGAGAGGGGAGAAGGTCAGAGGGAGAAGCAGACTTCCCGCAGAGCTGGGAGTCCGATATGGGACTCGATCCTGGGACTCCGGGATCATGACCTGAGCCGAAGGCAGTTGCTCAACCAACTGAGCCACCCAGGCGCCCATCCTGTGGGTTTTGATAAATGTATAAGGACATGTATCCATCATCTAGTATCATGCAGCCTAGTTTCCCTGCCCTAAAAAAATCCTCTGTTCTTTTCTCATTCATCTTTCCTTCCCTCCAACCCTGGCAGCCACTGGTCCTTTAATTGTCTGCATAGTTATGTCTTTTCCCAGATTGTCACATAGTTGGAATCATGTAGTATTTAGCTGTATGGGAGGAAAAACTTAATTTTTCTCCCTCTGCCCTCCTAGTTGTCTAGCTGGGACCTATAAATTAGACTGACAAAAGACAAATTAGCAAGAAAAAAAAGTGTTTTAATATCACATATTGTGCTTTCACATAGGAACACTCAGAAGTGAGTAATTCAAAGGGATGTTTTGAACTTGGGCTTATACTGGTTCTTAACAAGAGAACAAATCATTTTTAGAGAAGTGACCAGACAAAGGAATAAGGCTTAGAGATTCTAGGGCAGCAAACTTGGTGGGCAAATATATGAGGAAATCAATGGAAGACAAAGGCTAGTTTTAGGAAGGTTTGTAATGTAGATTCCTCTGGTGCCATCTATAGTTGTCTCTGGTGATTAACTTTGTCCTTTCTGGTAGGGAGGAGGTGAGGGCATCTTTATAAATTTATGTCCTGGTTTTAAGCACATAAGGAAAGGACAAAGAGAGAATTTTTCTTGAATCCACTACTTAATTGTCTTTAGCTCAAAATAATCCTGAGGCCAAAGCGGTATATTTTGGATGGAATATTCTGCTACCCTTCATAGTCCTTCGAGACTGGCTTCTTTTTCTTAGTACTACGCATTTAATGTTCTTCTATGACTTTTCATGCCTTGGTAGCTCATCTCCTTTAAGCTCTGAATAATATTTCATTATCAGAATGTACCACAGTTTTTAAATTTATTTACTTGCCGAAGGACATCTTGGTTGCTCCCAAGATTTGGCAATTATGAATAAAGCTGCTTCGAACATTTGCGTCCAGATTTTTGTGTGGAAGTAAGTTTCAGCTCATTTGGGTAAATGCCAATGAGTACAATTGCTGGATTTTATGGGAAGAGTATATTTAGCTTTGTGAGAAACTGCCAAATTGTCTTCCAACGTGGCTGTACCGCTTCGTATTTCGACCAGTAAGGAATGAGAGTTCTTCTTGTTCCACATCTTTGTTAGCACTTGTGCTAATAGATGGATTTATCTAATAGATGCACGATTCCTTATAATTTTTGAGGTTTATTTTTTCTAATATGGTTTTAACATTTAAATAAAAGAGAAGGCTTATAAGGAAAAAAAAAATCAACCTATTGTATTCACTTCTTCCCAGTCCTCAGTCTTGTTTCCCAGAGCAAACACGTTTAACTGTCACCTTTTTCTTTTGCTCTCTGCCTCCATATTTTAAACTAACGCTGTATTGTCTTAATTTATTATTTCTGTACATTGCATGTTCATTTCCTATTATGAGGGATGATAATTTAACACTTTGATACTTTTCCTCAGAATAATTTCATTGCTTACTTTCTCTACTTGTGTTTATTTTTTTGTATACTTTTTTGTGTATCCTGAAGCTCATAATTGCATAG
The DNA here is from genome assembly GCA_028533885.1 of Nasua narica. Classification (NCBI taxonomy): domain Eukaryota; kingdom Metazoa; phylum Chordata; class Mammalia; order Carnivora; family Procyonidae; genus Nasua; species Nasua narica. The sequence goes on along the minus strand of CM052811.1, from coordinate 23,582,257 downwards.
TTTTTTTCATTTGCTTTGTTTCATATGTACACACAAATATATTAAAATACTTATACAAATGTATTTATATACATATCAGTAATATATAAATAAGAAGAAAGAGTAAAGGAGGGAAAGAGAAGGGAGGGAGGGAGAGAGAGAACTTCTCAATGTAATTTTGCACACAGACAAACTTATCAGATATTTTATCAGGACCTCTTTTTCTTTGGAGACCTTTCTGGAGCCCACAAATTTCTAGTCTCTATGTCTAGGCCTGTTGCACAGTCATCTTCTGGGAATATTCTTTGTTACCTTTTTAGATTCATTTCATGGATATGTTGTTTCTTGGTTTACTTATTATTTTGATGAAAAACATTCTTAACATATCTAATATCTTTTTTTTTAAAGATTTTATTTATTTGACAGAGGGAAAGAGATCACAAGTAGGCAGAGAGGCAGGCAGAGAGAAAGGGGGAAGCAGGCTCCCTGCTGACCAGAGAGCCTGACGTGGGGCTCTATCCCAGGACCCTGAGATCATGACCTGATCCGAAGGCAGAGGCTTTAACCCACTGAGCCACCCAGGTGCCCCCATATTTAATATCTTAAATTTACTCTTGTACTTGATTAATACTTTGGCTAAGTATAGAAATCAGGTTAAAGGTAATTTTCCCTCAGAATTTTAAAATTACTGCTTAACAGATTCCACTGTGGTTTTTGAGAAGTCTAATTTAGTCATTTTAAAGTTCCTTTTTATTAGGGACCTTTTATATGTTTTGTTCTTTCTGAAAGCTTTTATAATCTTCTCTTTAACCTTGGTGTTCTGGAATTTCACAGTACTATGCCTTTATTGTGGGTCTTTTCTCATTTTCTTGTTTGGCTGTTGGTAGCCTTTTCCAATCTCTGGATTCATGTTCTTCATGAGTGACAATGTTCTCTCATATTTTTTTGTGTATTTGTTTAATAGTGGTAGAAGACACATAACATAAAATTTACCATCTTAACCATTTTTAAGTGTACTGTTCAGGCCTTCAACTGATTGGATAAGGCCCAGCCACATTTTGGAGGGTAATCTGCTTTACTCGAAGTCTATTGATTAAATTGTTAATCACATCTAAAAAATACCTTCACAGCAACATCTAGCCTGATGTTTGACCAAATATCTGGGCACCATGACTAGCTAAGTGGGCATATAAAATTAATCATTACTGTTATATAAATAGAATCTTACAGTATTTGTCCTTTAGTGACTGGCTGATTTTACTTAGCATAATGTTATGAAGGTTCTTGCACGTTGTGGCATGTGTGAGGATTTCCTTCCTTTTTAAGGCTCAGTAATATTCCATGGTATGTACATACCACTTTTTATTTATCTGTTCATCTGTCTATGGATATGTGGGTTGCTTCCAGCTGTTGGCTATTGCAGATAATGTTGCCATCCATCAACCTGGATGTACAAATACCTCTTAAAGTCCTTGCTTCCAATGCTTTAGGTGTATATACCCAGAAATGGGATTTCTGAATCACATCACCCTCACTTGTTTTTCATTTTGAAATCCTATTAGTTGGATCTTAAAATTCTTAGATTGATTCTCTAATTTTTTTACCTTTTTTTCTTCTCTCATGTGACTTTCTTATTTATTCTACTTTTTGGAAGTTTTCCTTTACTGTGGTTTTCAACTCTTTTCCCATTCTAATTTTCCTCTCTTCCTCCCTCTTTCCTTCCTCCCTTCCTTCTTTGTCTCTCTCCCTCCCTCCCTCCTTCCCTTCTCATTTCCTTCTTGAACTTCAGCTATATCTCTTATGTTGAACAAGCATTGCTTTGGAATTAAACCACGAAGCAGTTTATTTTTGTCTAATACTCTCCTTTTGTTATATTGGGGGGCTGGTTCTTTCTTTGCCCTTGAATGAGATTTAACACTATAACTTTCTCACATTTTCAGATAACCGAAGATACTTTCCCATTGCATGTAATAGTTAAATAATTAATCTTTTTTTTTTAAAGATTTTATTTATTTATTTGAGAGACAGAGAAAGTGAGAGAGAGCATGAAAGGAGAAAAGGTTAGAAGGAGAAGCAGACTCCCTATAGAGCTGGGAGCCTGACGCGGGACTTGATCCCTGAACTCAAGGATCATGACCTGAGGGGAAGGCAGTTGCTCAACCAACTGAGCCACCCAGGTGCCCTTAAATAATTAATCTTGACTTAAAGTTAAATCTCATTTTCTTCAGCTTAGGCTGCTAGAGATGTGAAGTGTGAATCCGAAAAGGGAGAGCACAGCCTGCTTCTTTTCTCTTTATATCTGATCCTTTGATTCCTTCTGTCCCCTTATTCTAATCACAGTTCCTGATCTCTATCCCCTCCAGGGTGGGAATCCTGCAAATAGAAAGAGAAGGGATCAGACACCTGTCTGTAATGACAAGAGGGTCAAGGTGTGTAGTTTCTTATATAAGTCATTATTTTCTAAACTAGTTTATATATTTTACAACCTCATTAACAGATATGAAATGATAGTATTTAATGCAGTCATAATACATCATTTCAGTTATGTTTAAGCGTTCTGCACGGTGTCCCACCTGTCTCCAACAGGGTTGACCTCATCCTCATCCTCATCCTCATCCTATACCTCTGCTTGTGCCTGCTTCTGTTTTGCTCGTAATAGACTATCTTAGAATCATCTGTTGGCTTGTCTGTTACCCTCCTAGACAATAACCTCCTTGAGGGACCTTATTATTTCTCCAGTGCCCAGATTATAGTGTTATTCAATACATTTCTATCAAATTGAGCAGACAGAATTCAAGTGGTAAAAGATCAGAGATTCAGCAAGAATCCCCCCAAATGAGGGCTGATTCCAGAAGAGAGGCTGTTTGTCTATTTAACTTCTCCTGTCCCTGATTATGACCTCTGGTCCCCTCCTTTTCTCCTGCTTCAGTGAATAGGGAAGGGGGCTAACATTTTCTTCTGTTGTCACCTCAGGGCCACCTCCACCCAGCAGGTATTAAACAACAGTGCCAAAAACATTTTCCTCTTGAAAAGGAAATTCTGGTTACTCTGATCATGCTTGGATACCTACAGGATTGCTGGAATCTGACCTCCAGATACCCAGGGAATTACCATACTGTGAAAAAAATCAGTTTGAAAAGAAAAAAAAAAGATAATGAGATAGGCTTGTTTGTAAATATTTGGTTCACCTTTCTGAGAGACATATCTTTAAGCTATAAAACTGTACAGTATGTTTTATGGGTTTTATCTTCCTTCCTAGCTCTATAAAATCAGAGTTTTATTGGTGTGAGCCCTCTGTGTGAAATAAATGATAGATAAGCAGATGATCATTTTATTTCATGGTTGAGACAAAATGTGCTGGGCTTTATTGCACCTAATCCCCCACTGGAAGAAGAGTTTTAAAGTGCATAGTAGTTAATTCTGTTTGGCAGATATGAGCTATAAACATGTTTTCATCTGCTTTTTCTCCTTATTAAATTAGAAATTTTCAGTGATTATAGGTTTTTACTTCTCTTGTGGGGAATTTGGAAATAATTTTTTACATCTATTTTTCAGATGCAATGGTGATGTCCTGGAGTGACCTGGGATATAATATTAATTAGTTTCAGCATATTACTACCATCAGTGTAAATGGCATTTTTGGCTTAGAATCCAAAGATTAGCCATCTTCATCATTGTCAAAGCAGTGATTCCTGGTCACGCCAACCAGAAAAGAACTCTTCCATGTTGGCACCAACTTTTCACTCTTTGTCTGCACTTAGTACATAAAATTCCTTTTACTTGGGAGGCCTGTGTGATAACATGGCTTATTCCCACCCTCTTTGTCTTTTCATACCAAGTCTGACAGATTATTTTTGGTTTTGTGGAGCATTGAGCCTAAGAAGTGATGCGGCCACATCCAGACTCAGTGTGAAGCAGTGCTACAATTGGCTAGAGATGCCTCTGCAGGTTCAGTTGTGGGGTTCCTGTTACAGCTCACATTATTAGATTGTGTAGGTGTTGTGGGCGGGGAGTTGGAGAGCACCCCTGAATTCATGAATTGTAGGACAGATGACGTTTCACAGGAACATCATGAGTCCAAAGGGTACCCATTAGGCATGGAATCTCATCTCTCCCTTCTGAATTTCTCTAAGCCACTTTCCCAATCAAAACACTCCCTCAGAGTGAAAAAACATATGGCCATGCTGGGACACCTTACCTCAAAAATGCTCTAGAGGAGACAAGGCTCACATTCAATGAATCTCTTACAGCAAGAGAATCTCTTACAGCTATCTCCACTCCATCCCAGACCACTTCATGAAGAGGGCAGTCCAGTGGACACAAGCCACTTAATCTCTGGCCCTGGCTTGTAGGCCTTTGTGCCTAAAAGAGAGGGAGAGGAGAAAGGGACCCAGAGACACAGGGACCCAGAGAGGTAGGGATGTTTTGCAAAAGCAGGAGGATTAGTTTAAAGTTAAAATCTCAACTTGTTTTTCTTTGTTTCACTTTTCATTTTGATGTCTTAAGGAAGAATTGGTCATTTATGAAATATCTGTCTGACAGAGAAATCCAACACAGATTTGACCTGTCACTTCTAGTTTCATAAACGTTTGCTCAAAGACAGACAAACCTAGTTTACCTGCTGGCTCATGACGCCATCTTTCATCATTTTATATTTCAGTGAATAGCTTGTGGTTTTCCATCATCTTCTTGGTCTTTATGCTCATTCTGCTCCCTTTCTCTGGAATCCGCTCTCTCCGCTGCCTGTTTTTCAAGCCACTCCTTCTGAGCCCATCCAGTCTGCCCCATCTCTGCTAGCATGTGAAAGCTTAGCTCAGCCATTGCTTTTTCCAGAATGTCTTCCTTGGTTCACATTGTGGCACATGTTGGTTGCTTCCACACATCCTCCCTTTTTTTTTCCATTGTTCAACACCCTGATTAATTTTAGTATCAGGGATGGCTGGGCTTCTTCTTGGACCCAGGGGTTGAATCTTTACTGGTTTAAGCCAATAGCCATAATTGTATTCCTCTTATCAGTGACTATTTTAGAAATAATCAAGTAATGCAATTCTTATTACCAGCACGGGAGGGAAATTCTTATTGTAGCTTCTGAGAAATGTATCTCACTTTTAAAAAGGGAAGCAAAGGGATATTCTCTCCTGTAGTGTGTTGCTGGTGAGAAAGTGACATGTGGAGCTGTGGCAGCCACCTTGTGATCATGAGGGGACAAGTGTGAGGGCAAAGGCCAATAGTTTGAGAATAGAAGAACAGGAAGATGGAAGCAATTAGAATCCTGGAAATGCCACTCAGGGTGCTAACTTAACTACCCTGGAACTGTCCTCCTGCCAGTCTCCTTTATATAGAAGATAATGAATCCCTTTATTGTTTAATCTAGTTTAGATGGAGTTTCCTATTTGTAGCTGAAATCATCCTTATTGATACCTATCATACCCCTTTTTTATATTTCCGTTAGAACCCTGTGCATTTTTCTATCATGCTTTCATTTTTAAAAATAACTCTATTGAGGCAGAATTTACCTACGATGAAGGTCACCCACATGGAGTATGCAATTCAATGGATTTTAGTATGTTTACTATGTTGTGTAACTATTAGTACTGTTAAATTTTAGGATATTTTATCACCCCCCAAAAGGAACTCTGTGCCCCATTAGCAGTCTCACCTCCACACCTCCTGCTCTGGGCACCATTAATCTACTTTCTGTCTCTGTGGGTTTGCCTGTGGTGGACATTTCATATGACTACAGTTGAATGATGTATCTTTTGTGACTATCTTCTTTCACTTTGCATAATTTTTTCTGGTTTCATCCACATTATAACACGTATTAATTCATTTACCACATTTTGTTTATCCAGTCATCAACTGATAGGCATTTGAGTTGTTTCCCACTTTTTGGCTCTTAGAAATAACGCTTACCAGCACATTTGTAAACAAATTTTTGTGTAGACGTATTTTTCATTTCTCTTATGTATATAACTAGGAGTAGAATCGCTAAGTCATGTGGAACTTTATATTTAACCTTTTGAGGTACTGCCAATCTGTTTCCCAAAGTGGTTGCACTGATTCACAGACCCTCCTGCAGTATAAGGCGATTCTACTTTCTTCATATCCTTGCCAGCACTTGTTACTGTTTGTGGTTTTGTTGTTGTTGTTGTTGGCTTGTTTTTTTTTTTTTAAAGATTTTTATTTATTTATTTGACAGAGAGAGAGAGAGATCACAAGTGGGCAGAGAGGCAGGCAGAGAGAGAGGGGGAAGCAGGCTCCCTGCCTAGCAGAGAGCCCGATGCGGGGCTCGATCCCAGGACCCTGAGATCATGACCTGAGCTGAAGGCAGAGGCTTTAACCCACTGAGCCACCCAGGCGCCCCGGCTCGTTTGTTTTTTAAGCTATGATACTTGAGTATAAAGTGGTCCTTCACTTGGTTTTGATATACATTTCTCTAATGGCTAATGGTATTGAGTCTCTTTCCTATCACACCGTATTAGTTGTTTTTCTGTGCCAGTCATCTATGCTTACCGTGTGCCATATATGTAAGTGCAGCATTATCAATGGACCTGAATCAAACTTATTTGCGAAGTGGGGATATAATGCTTATGACAGGAGGTATTATAAGGACCAAGCAGTGATTCGTAGATCAAATATTAGAGTAAATCAGCAAGATTCTAATCCAGGTTCTGTCTCTTACTATCTGTAATTTCATATATTAATGTTTCTTAGTTTTAGCTTATTCTTATGCAAAAGGTTATCTCTCTCTGTGAGGATTAAATGAGGAAATGCAGGAACGTTTTTGAGCACAGTGCCTGGCCCACTGAAAAAGAATTAGCTCTTCCTTAATAGATGTTGGTTCTGTAGTAGACTGTGCGCTACCCTACCTGGAACTGCTTTACTGTGCCTACCCATCCTCTGTTCTCTGAGGTTGGTTGCTTAGAGCTCACTGCTGCCCCCTTCCTCTGGGCATTGTCCTGGCACAGTATTGCTCTGAGACTTAGCCCTACAGTCTTTTTTTTTTTTTTTTTTAAGATTTTATTTTTATTTATTTGAGAGAGAGTGAGAGAGTGCACAAGTGATGGGGAGGGGCTGAGAAGGAGGGGAGAAGCAGATTCCCCGGCTGAGCAGGGAGCTGGACCTGGGGCTTGATCCTGGGACCCTGAGATCATGACCTGAGCTGAAGGCAGACACTGAAAGGAATGAGCCACCTAGTTGCCCCTAGCCCTTAAATTGTGTCCCCAGCTGCCCCACCCCCTCCCAACAGTATACAACCATTGACTGACTGACTAATCCTTCACGTAAAAGGCTGGTGCCTGGCCTCAAAGTAGACCATTCTTGGGTGTGATTTCTGCTGCAGGGCTTTCTCCCTGTCTTTGCCCAAGACCACACTCTTGCTTGCTCTTTCCCTTCCTCACTTCATTCCCAGCCCTACATACTATTTTTGAGGACATTCCTTCAACAAATCACATGCACCCTAAATCCAGTCTCAGTTTCTGTCTGCTCAGGATAGTGCCCTTACCCCTATCCCCCCTTCCCTCAACATCACCCTACTTTCCCTAGAGGCCCCACATCATACCTTCACCCACATTCTCCTGCAAAGGGAAGGGGAGAGACAAGTTATGAAACTGTGAGGGGGTTAGAAATAATAAAAGAAAAAGGAGCAGGAATTGTGGAGAAGACCACAAAGATCGAAAAGTTGAGGAAGTGCAAGAGGAGCAGTGTAGCCAAACACGGAGGGAATGTGAGTAAAAAAAATTCAAGAAACCGCAAAATCTGTGGCTATAGTGTGATAGGAAAAAGTTCTTACTTGCAACACCCTCCCAAACTCCTTTTTAAGAAGGTTGTATCCTATGGAAGGATCTTGTTTTACGAGGTTAGCTGATGCAGCAGCACCTTAGTGGTTCAGTTGGTCAAGCGTCTGCCTTCTGCTTGGGTCATGATCCCAGGGTCCTGGGATCAAGTCCCATGTCAGTCCCCCTGCTCAGTGGGGAGTCTGCTCCTCCCTCTCCCTCTGCTGATTTCTCTCTCTCTGTCTGCCAATTAATAACATTAAAAAAAAATCTTAAAAAATTAAAGAGGTTAGCTGATGCATGCAAAGATGAGAAGCAGACAGAAAATTACAGGAGTGGTGGTTGGGAAGGCTGGAGGGAAGAGTGGAGAGGAGAGAACAAAGATGTCTTTGGTGATTGGTGGAATTAACAGATATGTAAGGCAATTTTGTAATGAAAGGCAGTGAATGTATGTGAGTCTGTATGTATTCATATGTTTTACCATGTGATGTTCAACACAAACCTGCCTTAACCTTCTCCAAGAAATCATGAAGTATCTATTTCTTACCAATGTGATTGTGGAGGAAGGGGGTGATCTTTTTTGGGAACAGTGAGTCCTGATTCAGAAGCCCAGACGTGCCAGGCAGGTAGTCTTCTGGGGTCACAGAGGTGTACCTTTTCTGCTTCTAAAGGAAAACTCTGAGGAAAAGAAAAGACAAATGGAGAGCTTGTGTATATGTGTGTGTGGATTTTTTTTGTTTTTTTGTTTTTAATAGAAATTATTCACTACAATGGAGCCAAGAAAAGAGGAAGCAAAGTGGCAAGGGGCAATGGAGTAGAAATCCCCAGAGCAAATTATTTCATATTTCACTGAACTGCTCTAAGAAACCTGAGAATTTTCTGTATAGGAAGTTTCGGGTGTTGTTCCAGGATTTATTTCTATTTCTGGGATCATTAGTGATTTCAGTGGCTTCTAAGTCATTTTCAAATTTTTGTTTTTGCTGTGATTTCTAAAGACCTGTTGTAGGGGCACCTGGCTGGCTCAGTTGGTGGAAGATGAGACTCTTGATCTCAGGGTTGTGAGTTTGAGCCCCATGTTGGGTGTATAGATTACTTAAAAAAAAAAATCTTAATACCTACATACATATATATCAGCAGGAGGTGTCTGCCCCATAGCCCCTGGATGAGCCCTGTAGCTCCAAGAGGAAAGGAGAGCAGCAAGGAGATCAGTTCTGTGTCTCTTAAGTAGCTCTCCTGCAGCCCCATTTAGTGTCATTGGCTTCCATCTTATAGATGAGAACCAGGTCCCTCAGCCTGTCCTGGCTTCAACGGGGGTATGAGAAGGTATGCATTTTAGCTGTCCAGCCTCTTTGGTACAGCAAAGAGGATTCAGCAGAGCAAGCATTCACTGTCTAAAATTAGAGGAGCGTTCGGCACAGAAGGTTGAAGTCTCAGAATTTAGAGAAACCAGCCATTATGAAGGTGGGGGTGTGGGAAAAAGCTGAAGGGGGGCATTGTTGGAAATACATATAGTGAGCACTCAAAGTGCCAAGGCTTCTCCCCTGCCCCCACAGGAAAGTTTAGTCTCCGGAAACCTTGTATGGGACAGTAGAAACCACGTGAGGCCTGCATCCTGAATTGTGGCACCCTCATTCCCCTTCTTTCTCCCTGACCCCAGCATACTGGAACCAGGGGGAAGTATCCTAGAAAGGAAATGAAGGATTCTTCCCTGGGGAAATTAAGAGTCCTTGAGGAAGGATTTATAGACACTGACATTTGGCTTTTAATTTCTCTGTTAGCTCTCTACCTCTGGGCAAAAATCCCTGATTCACTGCTCCAAAGCTGGATGTAAGGATAGTTGCCTTCTCTTGCAGTGATGTCTCTGCTTTCTGAGTCGTGCAATGGGTGGAGCACTAGCATGGTCTTCTTGGGTTTACCTTTCCTGACATGGAACTTGTCAGGAGCTTTTTGAGTGGGTGAAGGCAGTGGGACCCCAGTATTGGCCTACTGTACTTAGGGTAGAGCCTTCACCCTATGAGTGTGGGCTGAGTGGACAAAGGTAGTTCTCAACCCCTCGGCTGCACTTACCTAGAATTGAGTCTCTGCCACAGGGAGCTGGAGGATGGGGATAGGCAGTGCTGGCAGCATGGCCTTCCTGCTGAGATACTAAAGCTTGACTAGGAACTGGAGAGACAAGAAGCCCTATATTCTTGGCCCCATTGATCCAGAGTGGGACTTTTCTTCATGCTGAGTTGGGGGATCAAGGGGGGAGTGTAATCAGGCACCAAGAATACAAGAGCACCTGCCTCTAGGGGTCCCAAACAGACCAGGTTTGGCCACTGGCCATGGATAAAATCCAAAGACTGAGAGATGAGTGGTGGTGAAACAAGAAAGGAATTTATTTCAGTGAGGCCAACACTGGGAAGGCTGCGGAGTAATGTTTCAAAGGTTGTCTCCGAAGTGCTAAAAATACTTCTAGGTTTCTGTGAGTTGGGCAGTAAAGGTCGGGCTTGGTCACTGTCTTGGGGTCAATCATGCGAGGTCTAGCTGGTATCAGGGCAGTTGTTACTGCTTGAGGAGTAGTTACCAATCCTGCAGGTCTTTTGCCTGAGTTAGGAGATAAGCTAGAAAGAAGAACAAAATCAGAAAGTACAGAAGGAAGTCAAAATGGAGGTCATTAAGGTGACAACTGGGTCCTCTTTTAGGAGCAGGTCTGGGCTTAAGTGCCACAGGTGCTTACTGTTCTTATGAGGATTTAATGGATTTTTGAATAAATCTTTTTTTCATTTGCTGTATGCCCTTTGGGCAATTTCAAGAAACTTTAAATGGTTGTATTTTTGTAATTTTTACCAATTATGTGGAAGAGGCATAGAGGCAGTTTATTTTTATGGAGGAGACATAGAACTCTGAACCTGAGTTCCTCTGCCTGCCTCAAATCTTGGAAGCCATTGGGCAGCTGGTGTAGAAGAGTCAGAGTTCAGCTACATACTTTATAAACCTGATTCCAATGCGTGGAGGTGGATTTTCCCTCCAGGCCACAAGCAGTGCTGAGGACACGAGCTGGGTGTCCCACAAATCAACTTAATTGTGACACTGATGCAGGCAGGCTGAGTCCCAGAACCCGGGGGAGGGTCCCACAGGACCAGCCAGGAGGGTCATTGGCTTCATGTGGGTTTGAAATCAAACATGAGCCAGAGAAAGTGAAGAGTTTATTGAATAGCATAAGTGACAGGTAGGAAATAGTGGGGTGTCTGGGACACTCAGAAAGAAAAGGAGAGTGAGTCTTGTCATTGCTTGGAGTTAGGGGTTTATATTGTGGAAGGGTCTAGGGCACGTGTTCCTTCAGGAATCCAGAATAAGGTCCAATCAAAGGTGAGTGTCAGGTGAACAATAGGTGTTATTCCATAAATCACTGAAGGTCAGGGTATTGATGCCAGTGTCAGCTGGGATTTGTTTGAAGCTCATGTTCAGGATCTGGCTCTTGGATGTTATTAGGTGTTTGGGGCCTAGAACAAAACTTCAGAGAATGGTTAACTTTCTTGGTTCCCCCTTGAAGTGGGAACATAGATTCTCTGGCTTATTCGGAGGCAAAAGACAGTAGATGAATAAATGAGGCCTAATAGCAACATAGCAGAGACAGAGCCTTTCTAAAATGGGGGTCCCTTCCACTTTGCTATTTCAACACTATCTACCTGGAAGTGGCGCCTGATTCAGGCCCAGAAGACTTCCCTCCACTTCACAGGCCAAATTCCAAGCCCAGGTGGTTACCTGTGCTTCTGACTGGCTACCAGTCAGAGGTTCCATGACCCCCTCTTTGGGTTGGATTAATTTGCTAGAGTAGCTCACAGAACTCAACAAGATCACCCATTCGTAGTATCAGAGGGTATAATTCAGGAACAGCTAGGTAGAAAAGATGCATAGGGCCAGGAAGTTCACGGTGAAGGGGTGTGAAAGGTCCACTCTCCAGATGCACTACTCTACCCAAATCACCACATAGTCACCAACCTAGAAGCTCTCTGAACCCCTTCCTTGAGTTTTTGTGGAGGCTTCATTATGTAGTCATGATTGATTAAGTCATTGGCCATTGGTGTTTGGTTCAATCTCTGCCCTTTTCCCCTCCTTGGAGATGGGTAGGTAGGACTGAAAACTCCAACTCTTTAACCACAGGATTGGCTCCCCTTGCCAGGAGTCCAGTTGCTAGCCTTGGGTGCTTTCCAAGTCACCTCATTAACATAATAAAAGACGCCTGTACTGTTAGCACAGGAGAAATTCCAAGGCTTTCAAGGAGCTTGGTGCCAGAAATAGGGGTGAAGACCAAATATGTATTTCTGATAAGTATATATTTCTGTTTCTTCTTTTACTGGCTAAAAATAATTTTGTCTTTGCTTACATAGACTGTCCCCTCTCTTTAGTCTTTTTCACAAAACACAACTGGCCAAAGGTGGAGTTATTTGCTTCCCGAAAAGCAAACCAAGACTTAATTGCAGTTTCACACTGCCCCCCCCAACTCCCCCAAAAGTGGAATTTTAAACCAATCATTCTGGAATTTCCTGGTCAGCACTAGTGACTTAATCTGCTTGATGAGACCCCCTGCTTTCCCCTAAGGGAAGGTAACCTTGCCTGAAATAATCTTTTATTTTCTTTTGTTAATTAACTCCTCATCCTGCCCTGTTTCTACCTATAAAATCATTCCATTTTGGACAGCTTCTGGGGGCTTCTCTTTTTACTTGCTAGACGGGATGATGCCTTATTCATGAATTGTTGAATAAAGCCAGTTAGATCTTTAAATTTACTCAGTTGAATTTTGTTTTCTAACAGTCTCTAAAGAGAGTTCTGTCTTTGTCAGACTAATTACAGGCTTTAAAATTAGCTAGAACTGGGAAAACTGGTGAGAAAGGCAAAACCAGAAAATACTCTGGTGGAGATGCTAAGCTCTAGGTGGGAGCAGGAGAATGAAGGTGTGAAGGGGGACACATCTAGGTAGTTGGGGTAGAGGAGGGAGGATGGGGGTAGGGCATGAAAGATTTAGGGGAAAGGAAAAAGAGATTTTAGAAGTTTTGATGTAGAGGCGCCCGGGTGGCTCAGTCAGTTAAGGGTCTGTCTGTGACTCAGGTCATGATCCCAGAGTCCTGGGATCTAGCCCTATGTCTGGCTTCCTGCCCAGCAGGGGCTTCAGCCTCTCCCTCTGCCCCGCCCCCTTCTTGTGTCTGTGTGCTCGACCTCTTTTTCCTCAAATAAATAAATAAAATCTTAAAAAAGAAAGTTTTGATCTAGAGTTATGGATTCAGGGTTTGAATGGCCACAATACTTTTCCGATCTAGTGGTGGTTTACCAACCCTGTTTCAGAATTAGATCCTATCGCCCATTTTCCTTCTCTAGAACTTTGTCCCTCCCAGAATTCCTACACTCCATGTGTCTCGTGCCTAGACAACTCCTCTACCACAGATTCACTTTCTCCCTTGATCATTCTATTTATTTCCCTGAATATTATCTCTATTATTACATTACTGACTTCAAAATCAATATCATCCAAGTCAAGCATCCCCAAAGCCCCAATCTATGTATTTACCTACTCACCAAAAGTCTACCTAGGTGTCCCACAGATTCCTCCCTCACTGTTCTTCCCCCACACTCCCACTGTGTTGGGACAATACCATCCTTGGTTGTAAAGTAGGAAGAGTTCTTCACAGTGGTTATCATTTCCCCACCAATCCCCTCATCAGCCAGTGACATAATCCAGGAAAATCCTCGGTGATTTACTCCTTAGATGGCATATATTCTTTTGAGGAAGATGGGCAGAATGCCATTTCATATCCTTTTGGTTAGAATTCTATAAGCTGGAATGGCAATTCAGAACCCCGGGGTTTAACAGCTGTTAAGGAAACAAACACTATATAACTACGGAAATGACTACATAAATCGAATGAAAACAACTAAGTTTTATAAGTTTTACATCTTTTTTTTTTAAAGATTTTTGTTTATTTATGTGACAGAGAGAGAGAGAGAGAGATCACAAGTAGGCAGAGAGGTAGGCAGAGAGAGAGGAGGAAGCAGGCTTCCTGCCGAGTAGAGAGCCTGATGTGGGGCTCCATCCCAGGACCCTGAGATCATGACCTGAGCTGAAGGCAGAGGCTTTAACCCACTGAACCACCCAGGCAGCCCGTTTTACATCTTTTTAATGTGAAAAAGAATCAAAGGTCAATCAGATGCTTTTAAGACAGCGTTTGATTCTTTCCCATTCCTTCTTAGTCTGATATAAAGATCAGCATCCTTCATAGTCAGTGCCCCTAGAAGAAATTGAATAAGAAACCAGAGGCAGAGGTATATTTAAAATTTATTTGTTAAAATATAATAAAAAGGGCTCTTCATGGACCAATCTTTGCATGGATTAGCATATAGAGGAGTATGGCCCATCAGCAAAACAGAATTAGAACCGTGTTACGAACTTTCCTTATACTTCTCAAAGGAACATATTTCTTCAGACTCAAACCCTTGTTTGGTTCTACTATACTTAACAGACATCTATAGGTTCACAGGCCTCTGGTTGTGGCTAGAGTGTTGTCTATACCCAAAAGTTATGGTTTAGAAATCATTCCAAGGTATATGTTGAGAGTACCATGAATTTATCCTCTCGATATGTATGCATTTTGATCACTTGGAAGTCTAAGAGAAATTCTCAGTGAAATGGTCACTTCCTAGGACCTCCTCCCCTTGCCTGACCCTCACTATAAAATAATCAGCTCCACTGAATCCTTTAGTTACTTCAACCTTAGTTCCACTGGCTCTCCACATTTAACCAAATTTTTTCCTATTTAAATTATGTTTGGTTGGTCTTAAATGGGAGGTTCTCAACTCTGACTGCACATTAAAGTCACCTGGAGACACTTAAAAAATACTGATGCCTAGGTTGTATCTAAAACTTAGTATATCAGAATCTTTCAGCATAGCGGCTGGGTACTGGTATTATTTAAAGCTCCTTCAAAGATTCTGATGTGTAGTTGGTTTTTTTTTTTAAAGATTTTATTTATTTGACAGAGAGAGAGAGAGAGATCACAAGTAGGCAGAAAGGCAGGCAGAGAGAGAGGGGGAAGCAGGCTCCCCGCTGAGCAGAGAGCCCAATGTGGGCTCTGTCCCAGGACCCTGAGATCATGGCCAGAGCTGAAGGCAGAGGCTTTAACCCACTGAGACACTCAGGCACCCCTGATGCGTAGTATTGAGAACCAATTTTCAAAATCCTCATGGAGCTCCAAGTGCCAGGCAAGTGAATTGAGCTGGCTATGCCCAACTGTTAGACAGGAGTACCCCTTAGTGGGGAGGATGAGCTTGCTTTTTTTATTAAGAGCAGAGGCAACACTCTCAGAATGCAATTGTTATATTGATATCAAATTGATAGACTGCTTAGAAACTGAGCTCCTGGGACAAGGTAGTCTGGCCTGAGTAGACCTTTGGCTCCCTGTATTTCTCCTGTCCTCTGGATAATACTTACACTCTACCAGCTGTGGTCCTTGGAGATACTATGCAAACTTAAAATCTTTTTTTTTTTTTTTAAGAACATTCTTTCCAAATGAATTTCCATGCAGAAACTGAATATAGAAGTGGATAATAGTATAGTTTCTCTAGTTGAGGCAGGGATGTGGGAGATTTCCCTTCTTGGCTGTTGCCTCCTCTTCGAAGAGGAAAAAAATCTCAGTCCTGAGGTGGCCAATGAAGCCAACAGGGGAGTCCCCGTCTCTGCTCCAGGGCTCTTCCGGGTTCTTCACCCTGCTCTGCTTACCCCCGTGTGCCAAAAGTACCAAGTATGCAGAAGTAGAAGTGTATGAATTACCCCTCCTTGCTTGTGCTGGAGGCTCAGACCTTTGGAGATTATTTTCTGAGCTCAGGTGTTAAATAACCCTCTTGTCCTCTGAGGTCTCCAAGTGCTGCTTGCCTCTTCCCTAGGGCGATCCAGTCCAGGTTCCATAACGTCTTGATCTGCTCTGAGGCACTTCTGCTAACCTTAGGGTTCCTAGGAACACAGATTGAAAATCACCACTGTAGGGTGATTGCAGCAGTATCAAGAACAAAAGAACCAAAGGTAATTCCAGACAGAGTGTTATGAGTTGTTTTGTCCAACAGAATGACAGGGCACTCTCATTGAGTAGTCAAGGCTGGGGAAGCCAACATGCTTCATGAGAGTGCTGAGTGTAGAGGAAGCATCGAAGCAGAGAGTTCAGCAGAAGAAAAACAGAGGAGAGCAACCAGAATAGTGGGAAGACTGAAAAATCACATCATGGGAGAAATAGTTGAAAGAACAGGCAGCGTTAGGCCTGGAGAGAAAAAAAAATGTGATTACTCTTCCAATATTTTTAGGACTGTCTCATTTAAATAGGAATGAAGCAGTTTTGTGTGGCTGCAGAAAGTAGGACATGCACCATTGGGTGGGAGGAAGCTTCAGGAAAAAAGCTTTTGGTTCAATTTAAGAAGCATGTTTCTAATATTATAATGAGTCCCCTCAGGAGTTACCAGGTTCCCAATCCATAGAGATTTGAGTCATTGACTAGACAACAAAGTCACTTATTTACTCCATCCCTCTCTCCCTTTTTCACATACTGGATTCGAAGACTCACGTCAATTTGAGTAAAATTATAGTTTTTATCAAAATTAAAATTTGAGTACCTACTTTATGCTACAGGAGTGATTCCTAACTGCAATGTTGACAGAGAGATGTATCACAATTAGCTATAAAATGTGTCCCAAGAATTAATTTCTATTAAGAAACCACTAAAGCTTGCAAATGATTTACTTTAAAATGACAAATTGGAATGGATTCAACATTGTACCTCTAGCACGGTCACTTCATTCTTCTATATTTTGTGATGCATATTTGAGTGAAGAGTTGTGGGTCATTAGCTAAAATGTGTGAAGTTAATTATAATCTATGTCATACCAAATTTAAGTGACAACCTAGAGTTAAGTCACCAATACTGATCTACTGTGAAAAAGTGTGGCACAATAAGATTTATTGTTTTCTTCTGTGTTGCCTCTGGCACCATTTGTTTTACTTTCCCGGAAATAGTTTTGTGTTAAGAGCCCCCATGGCGATGTGTCCTCATGTGAATGTCATCTGTTGCAGCATACCGTTGGATGGTTGGATGAGGACTGTAGGGTCCCTGTGTGTACCTCAGTGGAAATAGTGGCTAAGTTGACAGAGCTTTGGAATTGGATGGACATGCCTCCATGCGATGCTAGCCATTTCTAACTCGGCCACCTTGAATAGGCCACTTACCCTCCCCCAGCATCAGCTTCCTCTGCCATGAAAAAGGGGGGATTGACTTTCTTAAATGGTTACCTGGAGGTTGAGAGATAAGGAATGTACATATTAAGTACATTTATTTAAAGAAAAGAGTAGATGCTGAGTAAGTGATAGCTGTTGTTATTATTCACAGCATCCGAGTAGAGCTGGAGATAACATCCTTTTCAGTTGCATTCAGATTTCCTCTTGGTAGGATCAAAGTGTACTCCTAGTTCTTCAGAAAAAGTAATTACATGGGAAATGGCTGGGTTTTTTTTTTTTTTTTTTTTTTCCTATTTCATAAAGAACTACATAGGTTTTTATTTTGTTTGATCATTTGTTTATTTTCTTGTGAGGCTTTACTGTTTTAAAACAAAACCTATGTTTGAATATGAGCTATAACTGTCAAGACATCAGCAAAACAAAAGAGCTGCAGAAAACATTCTTTTGATTTTTTTTTTTTCTTAGATATCATTTTTGGTCCTCACTTATATGCTGAGCAGTGTGGCTGGCTGTGTTAGACCTTGTCTGTGAGACTTGCAAATAATTAAAGGGCTTTGAAAAGATGTGACGATTTTCACATGTGCGACTTTTTTGTACTTCCATTAAACGTAACCGACATGAGCAGGCCTCGTTAGACGGTGATTATAAGGTGAGAAGCATGGTGATGTGCGCTTGACCACAGTTCTGAACGATACCCAGTCCCCTTCCACCCAGCAACAGGGCGGGGATGGGGGTGAGGCAAGAATGCCCTTTTACAAATTAAAAATTTTAGTAGTTGGAAATTACGCCCATATAGCTGACACTTAGAGATAATAAGCTAACGTATTAATAGAGTAAGAAGTGTTTTTGGAATTCTGCAGAAAATTATTTGAGAGCCACAGCCTGCTCTGAGGGTTGCAAAGCTTTTCTATTGCTAAATAATTTCAGAGCCCATGTAGAGGAGGCCCAGGTGGAGCCTGGTAATTATCTATCTATTGTTTTCATCATCAGCATTATTATTATTTCTCTATTCATCCATCATCTCCTTACCTGCCAGTGTTACCTCATTAATTCAACCTATATATCAGGGCGTTATCTGGACTCCGATGTGCTTTTTAAAAAGAGATTTATTCAGAAACTTGGCCATCCTACCAAGGTAATATTAGAGATAAAATCTAAGTCTTTTTCTTGCAACATGGAATCATGTTAAAATTTATTCATTATGGGGAATTCGGAAGATACTTTGTTCAAGTGTCATTTCTGTGAAAAGCCATCCTCTGGTGATAAGAGAATAAAAAGCTTTTGGAGTAAGTGTTCATACAGAACATCCCGTATGCATTCCTATAATGGTTAGGGATCCTTCTTTGTATCCCATCAGTAAACTAAAGTGATGGGTATAAAAAAAATAAATGAGGGCCTGTGACTAAGAACTGACTATGGTCCATTATGTGAATGATTTATAAGTAATGGGTGATGTTTATGATGCTGCTATCAAGTCAGAGACTCTGGTAACCACAGTAGTGAAGAAGATTGCCTGGGGGACATGGTCATTACTCAGGATATGATTGCTTTGTTGTTTGATTTAATAATCCATTTTGCAGAAAATCAGCCATGTTACACTACCCTAGAGATTCTGCCTCGTATATATCAGAACTGATTTTACAAGACAGTTGCAGATAATGAAAAATCAGTGGTGATCAGAAACTTTCAATAAAGCAAGGTTCAGTGACTGGGACTCCTACAATTATATATTCCTTAGACCCGTATCTACAGTTACAAATATAGCACTTTACTTCAAAGGAAAGATGAAATTACATCTGCTTGTCATAGAGTAAGTCTCTGAACTTAGGTCAAAATGAGATTCGAAGTGCTACTTAGTCGAAGATTTCTAAGTAGACTACAGTCTACTTAGAAAAATCTATGAAGAGACTGACATCCATCAGAAGTCAGGGAGTACATCAAAAGCTGCACATGGAAGAAAATTCATAGTACCAATTGTGTGGAAAAATTAAAATGAATAAATTAAATATTCAGGCAACTACAACCTGTGGCAAGCAGGATAATCTATTAATAAAGAGGAAGTAAAAATATTTTGCCTGAAACAGTTTAGGACTTGATTCATCGGACAAAAACTTATTCTCTGGGGCGCCTGGGTGGCTCAGTTGGTTGAGCAACTGCCTGTGGCTCAGGTCATGATCCTTGAGTTCCGGGATCGAGTCCCACATCGAGTCCCACATTGGGCTCCCAGCTCCACGGGGAGTCTGCTTCTTCCTCTGACCTTCTCTCCTCTCATGCTCTCTCTCACTTTCTCTGTCTCTCAAATAAATAAATAAAATCTTTTAAAAAAAACAAACTTATCCTTTGCTTGCTTCCCATTTCCTATTCACATTTGAAATACATCTATGGGGGTGCCAAATGGCCGTCTTTAAAGGGAGGATTTGACTTTTCGAAGAGCCACATGTGCTTGATTTGAGACTTTTAAATAGGTCATCTGTCTCAACAATTCAGATTTCATTGTTAAAAAAGAAGTGAGAGAAAGTTACTTTGCCTTAATTTGGACTTGTTGGACTACCCTTTGTGTGAAGACAAATAATGCTCTACAAAAGGGAGGAGATACTCTCATTATTCAGAGTCTCACCTCATTTTGTTTTCTAACCCAGGCCTCTTCTTAAAAGTTAAGGTTTTTTTTTTTTGTTTTGTTTTGTTTTGTTTTTAAGTCTTTTAAGAGGATGATAGATATTCCCTTGGGAACACACTATGACTTTTTTTTTTAAGATTTTATTTATTTATTTGACAGAGATCACAAGCAGGCAGAGAGACAGGCAGAGAGGGGGGCGGGGAGTAGGCTCCCTGCTGAGCAGAGAGCCCAATGTGGGGCTTGATCCCAGGACCCTGAGACAATGACCCAAGCCAAAGGCAGACGCTTCAACCCACTGAGCCACCCAGGTGCCCCTGTGACACGATTTTGACCCTTGCTTTTTTTCCCCCTTAAAAACATATCTTAGAAGAGAATTCCGTTCGAGTACTTAAAAAGCCTCTTGGATCCTTTTTATGGCTGCATAGAATCAGCTTGCCAGGGCAAGTTTACGCTCTTCACTCCTCTTTTTTTTTTTTTTTTTAAGATTTTATTTATTTATTTGACAGAGAGATAGAGAGAGGGGGAACACAAGCAGGGGGAATGGGAGAGGAAAAAGCAGGCATCCTATTGGTCAGGGAGCCAGATGCGGGGCTCAATCTGATCCTACAACCCTGGGATCATGACTTGAGCCTAAGGCAGACTCTTAATGACTGAGCCACCTAGGCGTCCCACCTTACTCTTCTTCATACTGTTCACTTTTCAATGTGTTTACAGTTGGAAGTATGTTAAATTTTGATTGAGCTATAAAGATTGGACCTCTTGGTGATACTGTGTCTTCCTAGGGATATAAAGATTTCCAATTATTCAAGTCTTTTTAACCTCAGTGAACATTTCAGAGTTTTCCCGTATAGATTTTCACATTTCTTAAATTTGTTCCTACATATATAATCTCTTCTGTTATTAAGTGAAGTCTTTCCATTATAACTCCTGGTTGGTTGGTTGGCCAGGTGAAGGCTATTGCAAGTGTACATTAGTTTGGTATCTAGGCACCTTATAGAATCATCTTATTGTGATGGTTTTTCTATTCTTTTTTTTTTTTTTAAAGATTTTATTTATTTATTTGACAGAGAGAGATCACAAGTAGGCAGAGAGGCAGGCAGAAAGAGAAGAGGAAAACAGGCTCCTGCTGAGCAGAGAGCCCGATGCGGGGCTTGATCCCATGACCCTGAGATTATGACCTGAGCCGAAGGCAGAGGCTTTAACCCACTGAGCCACCCAGGCGCCCCTGGTTTTTCTATTCTTTTTGTTTCTCCAGGTATATAATTATATCATTCTTAATTAATGATTATTTTATTTCTTTCTAATTTTCATATCCTTTATTTTCCTTTTTTCTCTACTTGAATTGGCTTGTACCTACTAGAATAATATTAAAAATGGATGATCATAGTGGAAATCCTTGACTTATATTCTTGACTTTAATAGGATTGCCTTTAGTCGTGTTATGTTCACTTTGGGATTGAAGTGAAACTATATGTATATAAGTATGTTTACTTTATATATTTGTACTTATATATAACATGAAATAAAAATATATTTATACCTGTAATATTTATGTTATATAAATATAGAATATCCATCTATCTCTATTTCAGTATCTAAGTAGTTATCTTACCCTTCCCTATTAGATATTTTAAAATGTTCTGTTGCAACACACTGCATGTCTGGAATAAACCCTACTTGGTTTTCATACATTTATACATCTACATGTTAAGATATATAAACTATATAAGCTTACCCTTAAAATATTCTCTATAGAATATTGTACCAACTCCCACCCCTAACCCCCTACCACTTCTTTTTTCTTTGGGCCTGTCACCTATTCCTCATTCTATCTCCTCCTTTTCTTAAACCCCAGTTTGTGGGATGAAATACACACTCTTACATGACCATTCATTGTATGAACTCAATCGTCATGAATCCTGTTTCCTGACCAGTGATTGGATTAGGAATGGATACATAACACATTAGGCTACTAAAGATGTGCAATGCCCAAGAAAACATTCTTCTGCAGCCCAAAGACAGTGAACAAGGAATGTAATCTCAAAGTGTAAAAACCAGAGGCCCAGGAGGACAAAGGACAGGAGAGATCCTCTCGGGGAGCCGACCCAAAGGTGACAGTTGGCCTCGAGAGGCCCCTCTCTGTTGCTATGGAAAGGATTTCTGCATTTCTGTTCCTTATTATATGTAAAATAGGCACTTAGTGATGATTATTTTTTGTTTTCATTCTTCCCCTTCCTTGAATTAACAGTAAATTACATTTATCCATTTTTTTCTTCATTTTTGAATATTGATCAAAAAAGGCAATAAGGGACTGCATTTTCTGTAGAGAATTTGAAAGCGGTAATAAAACTGGCTAAAAATCAGTCTGCTTTTCATTATCACCACGTGTCAGCCATTCTGAACGATGTTAATAACAAAAATGCCCATTTCAACTGAACTGCGTGGACAGCTCCCACTGGCATCGTCCTGCAGGTTTCACTTCGGTTGACATCACTGAATTACTGAATTAACCTACCCTGGAGTCACAGTGCCTTGGGACTTCTTGTTATGTGAAGGATTATTGCGAAAGCCATTTTGAGCCACATTTTCTGTTCCTCCTCCATGAGACTTTACTTGACCCTCTACTGGAAAGCTGATCTCTGCTATCATTTTCTGCTGTCATTATATCTTTTTCATAAACCTCTTTGGCCTCACTCGTTTATATTCTTTATTTGGCTTCTCAGTGGTATTTTGAACTTCTTGACATCAAGGGATTTTTCTTACTCATATTTGTTTGCTAAGGACAATGCCACACTGGTAGTTGAATAACCGATTATTCTATGAATATGTCTGTAGACTTATGTGATCATTTATTCTAATGTCCCCAATTTGTCACTATTAGAATATTGCTCTTTTGGAATACCTCATGCTGTAGTTTGGACAGCAGGAATTTAGGACTTGGTTCATGACATATTTGTTTTGCATTCCTCAGACTACCCAGTTTTTTTTTTTTTTATTAAGATTTTATTTATTCGACAGAGAAAGACACAGCGAGAGAGGGAACACAAGCAGGGGGAGTGGGAGAGGGAGAAACAGGCTTCCCGTCGAGCAGGGAGCCTGATGCGGGGCTCGATCCTAGGACCCTGAGACCATGACCCGGGCCAAAGGCAGATGCCTAACGACTGAGCCGCCCAGGCGCCCCTAACTACCCAGTTCTTATAAAATGTAACTTCATGGAATGGTGAGAAAGACACTCTGTAGTTGCAGTTTGGGGAGATATCTGCTCAGATACTTTATTTATTTATTTTTTTAAGATTTTATTTATTTATTTGATAGAGAGAGATCACAAGTAGACAGAGAGGCAGGCAGACAGAGAGGAGGAAGCAGGCTCCCTGCTGAGCAGAGACACCCACCCGCCCCCCCCATGCGGGGCCGATCCCAGGACCCTGAAACCATGACCTGAGCTGAAGGCAGCAGCTTAACCAACTGAGCCACCCAGGCATCCCTGCTCAGATACTTCAGTTGAGGATGTAAGAAGTCTACTAAATATATATACAACAAAACCTTTTTTAGAAGAAGCATACTTTTCCCAAATCAGGTTGTAGAATTTGTTGGTTTCCCATGTTATGGATCCACTAGATGGTACTATTACATAAGTGATCAGGCTTGGAACAGTGCTGAAATTTTCTTCTCTGTTCAACAACTGCTCACTGAAATATTTTGTTTTCAACTCAAACTATGCCAGCTTGATTAATAATATGACTTCGTCTTGAGTGAGGAAGTAAATTGTCACTATTAAGATTTATGGTAAGCTTCTTCCAAAATAAATGAGTAAGGCAATTAATTAGCAGTCTTATAGTAGTTGTATGCATGGAAAATTGTGAACCACAACATGCTGTATTTGAAAACTGAGCTCCTTTCAGAAAAACATTTTGGTGCTTTGAGATGGGAATTGCATTTGGTATGCATTTAACATTTCTTGCTTTGTAGATGGCAATTTATTGACTATTT
>CM052811.1:23515278-23558143 GCA_028533885.1 Nasua narica | reverse complement strand
GAACAATCAATCTTGTAACACTGAAAAATTAAAATAAACATATTTGGGGAGAAAAAAAATTAATTATGGCTGGCTTTCTAGGGAGATCAGGGGATATTTGGGTTCTTTTTTAAATTAAGCTTTCTTCAAGCGAATTACAATTTTCTTCAAAAGGAACAGGAAACTATGCTTTGTATATTTTAAAAGTGTGTTATTCTTTATAACGTTCAAATGATTTAGTCCTTTTTGAAGGGTATCAGTACATGCCACCCCAAAATATGCCACTGAAGCATAAAAATTATTTTGAGCTGAAGGCATTTGAGTTCCTGAAATCCCTCATCTTCCTAAAAGCAGAGTCTCTCAAAAGACTTTACTTACCAATAATAAATCCCTTCCACAAGGACAGCTCTAATCTTCTTGGAGATAAGAACTCAAGAAGTAGGCACTACAGTCCAACAGACTCAAGACTCAAGGCTATCCTATCTCCCATCTATTCTCCTAGGGGCCCATTTATCTTTCTGAAAAGCCATTTATCTTCCATAAATGCCCTTTCTACCATGCCTCTCCCTTCTAAGAAGTCATGTTTCCTACTACTTCTTAGAAGTAGTCTAAGTAGTCATGTTTTCCTACTGCTGGATGGATCGTACGGCCCAATGGACTCATGCCCCTTCTCCATTTAAGATGGTATATAAGCCCCAAAGTTTAATCACACCCTTTGAGTTACTCATCACTGGGCACCCTTATTTTGTACTCATGAATAAACTTTTTTTTTCCTTGCTAATGTGTCTTTTGTCAGTTTAATCTGCAGGCTCCCAGACACTGAACATGACAGGGTAGAGAAAAAGTCTTTTCCTCCCCCACATTTTTCAGAGGTCAAATTTGTTTCGGAATACACACAGAGATTTCTAATCAACATGAATACACATAGATTCAAAAACTCTTATCTCCTTTGCATACCCTCAAAGCACTTCTCTGTTGCTCTTATTGGCATCACAGGGCCTCGCATAGGTCTTTGAAGCCTCAGATGAGAAAAATTTTAAATTATGGCCACTGCTTCTGGGACCCAAAACTGGGTCCAAAACTGGGTCCAAAACAATATATTCAGGGACAGACGGTCTTGTTAAATGAGCTGTCACCGGAATGGTAACTACTCTTGTGATGCAAATAAAGGAAAACTTGAAGCCACATCCTGAGGGGAAAGGTAAGAGAATCCTGTGAGTAAAGGTCCCCTATCTAAGACCTCTTTGTATGCAGCACTCAGGAAGAGAGGATGACCATTTTGCTAAGGATCCCAAGACCGCTGGGAGGGAAGATATTTGAAACCCCAAATGACTTGGCTTGATGGTAATAGCTTAGACAATAGTCCACTGGCAGGAAAATTTGTCAGGAAGCCCAAAGTAGAATCATAGAAGAATGGAGATTCTAGGCTAGTAGCCCAGGCTCACCCAAAGGTAAAGTGTGGGAACTGACCTGGGTATAGAGTGGGCTCGAGTATGGAGCCCCAATGGAGCCACTGTGGTACAGTGTCAGAAAAAACAGCTGTGGCCCAACATGTCAACATAACCTTGGAATGTGACATCAGACTTTTCAAGGACCTATGCCAGGAAGGGCATGACTAAAGGAATGGGCATGAGTCCATCGGGCAGTACGACCCATCCAGCAGCAGAACTCAGTGGTACTACCTGAAGCAACAGACAATTACAGGCTGAATGGACACCCATCTCATTCTCTGCCTGGTGTGGGGAAGGAAGCTTTGGTCCAAACTGTTCCTGGACAGCTGGGAAGGGCAGAAAAAAATCACAGTGGGATTATATGTATTTATTTTTGAATAAACCATGTGAGGATGAAGAGTATGAAGTGAGGTTTCTCCTCAAGTTGGAAATAAGTCACATCAATTTCAGAAAGGTCATTTGAGTTAACTGAGTTAATAAGTATGTATCTAACCACTACTAATTTAAATAAAACTCTTAATCATTTTTAAATGATGGAAATGAGTAGTCATACATACTCCCCCAATCACATGAGGAAGAAAGGGCCACTGATTTGAGAAAAGCCTCTTATAAATAATTTTTTCTCTGGAAGACTATAGAGATGTCAATTTCAACATTACCAGGATTAAATAAATAAATAAATAAATAAATAACAAGTAGTAAAAACAACCTGAATTATGTGTTTCTTTTTGAAGGTTATTTTCACAGGACATAGCACTATTTTTAAAGTCCTTGGAATCTTACAAGACCCTTTGTTTCAATTTTGCTTCCAAGGCCAGATTTATATTAGTAGGAAACAAGTTAGCAACCACTATGAATATTCACAGAAATCTCTGAGAGTCTAATGAATGTTTCCAATGTCTTATCACATGAGATTATTTGACTGCTTTCTATGGTACAGAAAGCTTCTCTCCCCCAGAAACCACATGGCAGAGAGGACTGTTCTTCCTCCTCTTTTTGTGCCTCCTTCATTCAATAGAAAGATGTGCATGTACTAGAATTAGAAGCAAAAAAGCAGGCTGTAGAGATCAATTTTACTGATAAAAATGGGGTGAAAAATGGATGGAGTCTTACTAATAGTGAAGTAAAAAGAATATAGCATTAATCTTTCATTTTACTAGGTTGGGATTTTAAAATTACTATTTGTGGAACTACCAATTAGGTAACCCATAAAAATATATGTATATGGTTTCTAAGTATTTTGAGAGAAAGAGAAATCGTAGGCCATAAGAAATGGAGACTCTTCTAGAATTTTATTTATTTTTTTGATTTTTTTTTAGCAAAAGCAAAGTTTATTGACAATATAGAGAGAGCAGATACACATCGAGTGTCCAGGAGACTCAGAAAGGGAAAAAGGAGCATGAGTCTCCTCAAGAATTTTATTTCATTGGTACTGCCCAAGTTGGTTTTTGGGGTGTGTTTAATTTTTACATGGAGAGAAAGAGTATGAGAAAGCTGTGAATACAGTATATCTTTATTAACTCTTCATGTTTGGATGACTTAACTGAAGCTCTCTGAGCTACAGTTCTATCTATAAAGATGAGGAGGGCGCCTGGGTGGCTCAGTTGGTTGAGCGACTGCCTTCGGCTCAGGTCATGATCCCTGAGTCCTGGGATCGAGTCCTGCATCGGGCTCCCGGCTCCACGGGGAGTCTGCTTCTCCCTCTGACCTTCTACCCTCTCATGCTTGCTCTCTCTCTCTCTCCCTCTCCTTCTCTCTCTCTCAAATAAATAAATAAAAATCTTAAAAAAAAAAAAAAGATGAGGAAACACCTATGCTCTCCAAGTCATCTAGATGGCATCCTCGCCTCTGTCCTAACTTCAGGCACCTGGCCCTGCTACTCCCAGCAGCTCTCTGCACATCCTTTTCAATGCTTCCCCTGTGGCCACGGGGCTCAATCCCCGTTCCCTGGTTTTCCAATTTCAGACTCACCACAGAGAGAAATGCTTGGGCAAGCTCATCTTTTCACATGAGGCTATAAATCTCAGGGAAGAGTATTCTTAAGCCACATATTCTCCTCTCACACAGTCAACTACAACTGAGGTGTTTATTGTTGGATTAGCAACAGCAGAGAAAATTCCAGGAGAAGGGAAGGTGGTAGCACGGGCAGGCAACGATTCATAGCTCTGGAATTTTTTTTCTTAATAAAATATTTTAAAACTTTATTAAAATATCTATCCACAGTGCAGTTAGAATAAATGTTGCTAAAGTTTCTCATCACTTTTCAATACTCAAAAGTTTGTAAGGTAGGGTGCCTGGGTGGTGGAGTGAGTTAAGCCTCTGACTCTTGGTTTCAGCTCAGGTCATGATTTCAGGGCTGTGGGATCCAGCCTGCACTGACCTTGTGCTCAGCTCAGAGTCTGCCTGAGTTTCTCTCTCCCTGTCCCTCTGCCTCTCCTCCTTGCATGTGCTCGCTCTCTCTTGCTCTCCCAAATTTTTTTTTAAAAATCTGTATCTTTTTTGTTACATGAATTAAAAATAATGAAGTTTCATAAAATTGAAACAGAGAAATAAAGCCAAGACAACTCCAAATTTGAGAATTTTAGTCACTTCAGAATACTACAGTTTGAGATCTGATAGATAATATGATCACTGAATAAATATATCACCATGACATTTATTGGGACAGATTTTGGTTTTCAGTCTCAACCACCAAATGCTACTCAGTTATTTGTGAATACTCTTTGGTCTCTTCTAGTAGACAGCTATGGAGGGGAGCATGGAGTAGCTCAGACCCTCAATCTTCATCAAAATGATACCACATAGTGGGTACTCAGTAAATGTTTGTCAAATGCATTAATGAATCAACGCTTTAGGTTTTCTCTTACTTTGGCAAAGTGAAGCAATTAGGCAGTTTTAACTATGATGGACTTTTTTTTTATATATATTTATTTACTTATTTTTAGAGAGAGAGTTGGAGGTGGGGTGGGGCAGAGATTGAGGGAGAGAAGCAAACTTCTCACTGGGCCCAAAGGTGGATGCAGGGCTTGATTCCAAAACCATGAGATCATGACCTGAGCCAATAACACTTAGAGTTGACACTTAACCAACTGAGCCACCCAGGTGCCCCTAAGATGGACTCTAATACAAAGTATTTTTTAAAAAATAGTTTATAATGTAAACAACAGAAGAGGTGGCTTTAACTAAGCAAGATCTAGCCATCGTGGGGAGAAGCATACAGCAAGCAAAGATGGGAGGTATGGTCTTGCTTGGGTATTCCCTAGGGTGAATGAATTTACCAAAGAATGATACTTTCAAAAAGAAAGCATATGCCTCAGTTGCTTAGTAAGGTGGTTTCCAGAAAACTGAAGCCCAGTTTTGCAGCATCGCTTCATAACCAGCAGAGACAAAGTCCTTCTAGGGAGCAATCTGCTCGCAACAAGAGCTGGGGGTTTAAGCAGATGCTGCATCTCAACATCCCCACCTTTTTCTGTTCTTTTCACCTTACCCACATCTCCCTTCCCCTATCTCAAAACTGTCTCCTCTAGGACCATTCTGCCAAAGGAAAGCTGAGCAGTAGTGTGTTTCTGGAGTTATCATACCATGGTTCTTATGCTGGCATTGTCGTTTACTGGCTCTGTGAAAAGTTACTTACCCTCCCTATGTCTCAATGTTCTCATTAGTAAAATGCGATAATTGTACCAATCTCTTATACTTGTTGCAGATAATATTTGTGAGGCTCTAAGAATAATATCTGTAACATTGAACATGCTCAATATATTACCTATTGGTATTCTGACATTTAGAACACAGTCTAGCATTGATTGTAGAGAATGGAAAAGGCATTTGAGCACCAAGTGTTGGTCTTTCTCTTGGCCCTTCATACAAGGAGCCTCTTAGCTCAAAGGTCCAAATTCAATGTATGAGCAGTTTTAACATCTCAGACGGTTCACTCGTGGATACTGAAAGACTGAAAGGCAAGTTTGAACAGAATGCCTGTAAGAATAGGAGATTGCACCTCCATGCATAAAACAAGCCGCCATCTTGAAAGCCAATCACGCATATTCAACTCTCTCCCTCTCCATTGCTATTATTTTTTCTGGTTTATCTTCCTACAGCATTTTTATAGATTAAAATGTAATCCAATGAGATGTCCTTCATTGGTAAATTTCTCTAACAAGAAAGTTGGCCAGATGAATTATCTACACTATAAAAGAGAAATAACCCTTCTACAAGTTTCTATTTTAGGAAGGCTTACTGATGCATCCTGTGTAAATATAGAATAATATCTCTTTGAACTTTAGTTTCTTATCTGTATAAAGGAATATGGGTTCCCCCCCTTATTCAAATGTACTGTTTGACAGTTTACTGAAAAGAGCTGTAAGCTTTGCTTTACATTTCTGAAAAATAACAAAGACATTTATTGATAATGAAAGGCAGTCAGAAGAAAGGAGATAGGCACAAGTCCCCTCCCCTCAAGAGGAAACCACCATTAAATGGATTTTACACAAACCCAGGAAGGAGCCCTCCACCCTTTCCCACATGATAGGTAGATGACAAAAACCTGACTGGGTGACAGGCTCCTGAAGGGTTAATCAGATTAAAACTGCCCACCAACAAGCCCATAAAACCCCTTAGACTTAGAAAGTCCAGTGGCAACCCTCTCGGGCCCCATTCCTCTTCTGGAGCTTCGTACTATTGCTCAGTAAACTTTCCTTTATTATCACTCAATAAACTTTGTTCTGCTGCCCACCATTCTGTCTAGTTTACCTCTTCAATCTTTGAAGTGGTGTGACCCAGATGCAGGGCACTAAAGGAAAGGAAATCCTGTTAACACTGATAGCTTCTATATGCCAGGCACTGTTCAAAATACACTGCATAGATAGTGCCATTAAGCCTCAAAACAGGGTCTGAGTCCAAGATGGTGAAGAAGTAGGAGACCTTAGTTTCATCTGCTCCCAGGAATTCAGCGAGATAGCTATTGAATCACTCTGAACACCTGCAACCTCAACCAGAGATCTAAGAAAAAATAGTTGTAACTCTACAAAGAGTAAGTTCCTGCAAGAATGACTACACAAAAAAACTCATCTCAAAAAAGAGAACAAGAAGCAGTACTGACTGCCAGGCACCTACTCAGTATGGACATAAGTAAGATGTCAGAATTAGAGTTCAGAATAATGATTACAAAGATACTAGTTGGGCTTGAAAAAAATCATAGAAGACACTAGAGAATCCCTTTCTGGAGAAATAAAAGAATTAAAATCTAATATGGTTGAAAAAACAAAGGCTATTAATGAGATGCAATAAAAAATGGAGGCTCTAACTCCTGGGATAAATGAGGTAGAAGAGAGAATTAGTGATATAGAAGACAAAATGATGAAGAATAAAGAAGATGAGAAAAAGAGAAATAAACAACTAGTGGATCGCAAGGAGAGGATTCAAGAGAGAAGTGATACCATAAAGTGAATAATATTAGAATTGGGATCACAGAAGAAAAGGAAAGAGAGAGGCAAAGGGGCAGAAGGTATATTGGAACAAATTATAGTGGAGAACTTCACTTATCTGGGGAAGGAAAGAGGCATTCAAGTCCAGGAGAAACAGAGAACTCCCCTCAAAATAAATAAAAATAGGTCAACACACCAATATATAATACTGAAACTTGCAAATCTCAGAGACAAAGAGAAAACCCTGAAAGCAGCTTGCGAAAAGAGGCCCATAACCTACCAGGGTAGAAACATTAGACTGGGGACGCCTCGGGGTTCAGTTGGTTAAGCAGCTGCCTTCAACTCAGGTCATGATCTCAAGGTCCTGGGATTGAGTCCCACATCAGGCTCCTTGCTTGGCAGGGAGCCTGCTTCACCCTCTGCCTCTGCCTGCCACTCTGCCTGCTTGTGCACTCTCTCTCTCTCTCTCTCTCTGTCACAAATAAATAAAATCTTAAGAAAGAAAGAAACAAACAAACAAACAAACAAACAACAAACATTAGACTGGTAGAAGACCTATCAACAGAGACCTGGCAGGCCAGAAAGGACCGGCATGATATATTCAGGGAGCTAAATGAGAAAAATATGCAAACAAGAATACTTTATCCAGCTAGGATGTCATTCAAAATAGGAGATAAAAATCTTCCAGAACAAACAGAAACTAAAAGAATTTGTGATCACTAAATCAGTCCTACAGGAAATTTTTTTTCTGTTTTTTTAATATTTTTTATTTATTCATTTGAGAGAGAGAGAGTGAGCATGAGAGGAGAGAAGGTCAGAGAGAGAAGCAGACTCCCGGCAGAGCCGGGAGCCCAATGCAGGACTCAATCCCGGAACTCTGGAACCATGACCTGAGCCAAAGGCAGTTGCCCAACCAACTGAGCCACCCAGGTGCCCAGTCCTACAGGAAATATTAAAAGGGATCCTTTAAGCAAACAGAGAGCCCAAAAGTAACATCGACCAGAAAGAAATAGAGACAAATTGTATATACACAATATACAGAAACAGGTAATACAGAAGCACTTAATTCATTTCTTTCAATAGTTACCCTGAATGTAAATGGGCCAAATGCCTCAATCAAAAGACATAGGGTATCAGATTGGATAAAAAACAAGATCCATTGATATGCTGTCTGGAAGAGACTCAATTTAGACCCAAGACACCTACAGATTTAAAGTGAGGGGGTAGAAAATCATTTATCATGCTAATAGACATCAAAAGAAAGCTGGGGTAGCAATCCTTCTATCAAACAAATTAGTTTTTATTTATTTATTTATTTTTATTTGACAGAGAAAGGCACAGAGAGAGAGAGGGAACACAAGCAGGGGCATTGGGAGAGAGAGAAGCAGGCTTCCTGCTGAGCAGGGAGCCCAATGCGGGGCTGAATCCCAGGACCCTGACATCATGACCTGAGCCAAAGGCAGATGCGTAACAACTGAGCCACCCAGGCACCCCAACAAATTAGATTTTATAACAATACAAGCCTTTCTCAAGAAATAAGAAAAGTCTCAAATACACAACCTAACCTTACACATAAAGGAGCTAGAGAAAGAACAGCAAATAAAGCCTAAACCCAACAGAAGAGAAATATTAAAGATTAGAGCAGAAATCAATTAAAGAGAAACCAAAAGAACAGTAGAACAGATAGAACAAAATAGGAGCTAGTTCTTTGAAAGAATTAATAAGATTATGATAAATACCTGGCCAGACTTATCAAAAAGAAAAAGAGAAAGGACCCAAATAAATAAAAACATGAATCAAAAAGGAGAGATCACAACCAACACTGAAGAAATACAATTATAAGACCATATTACGAGCAACTATATGCCAACAAATTGGGCAATCTGGAAGAAATGGATGTATAAACCACCAAAACTGAACCAGAAAGAAAGAGAAAACCTGAACAGACCCATAACCAACAAGGAAACTGAAGCAGTAATCAAAAATCTCCCAACAAATAAGAGCTCAGGGCCAGATCGCTTCCCAGTGGAATTCTACCAAACATGTAAAAAAGAAAGAATACCTATTCTTCTGAAGCTGTTTCAAAAAATAGAAATGAAAGGAAAACATCCAAAGTCATTTTATGAGGCCAGCATTACCTTGATCCCGAAACCAGACAAAGATCCCACCAAAAACGAGAATTATAGACCAATATCCCTGATGAACATGGATGCAAAAATTCTCACCAAAATACTAGCCAATAGGATCCAACAGTACATTAAAAGAATTATTCACCACAGCCACATGGGGTTTATTCCTGGGCTGCAAGGGTGGTTCAATATCTGCAATTCAATCAATGTGATACACTACATAAATAAAAGGAAGGACAAGAACCGTCTGACCCTTTCAACAGATGCAGGCAAAGCATTTGACAAAGTACAGCATCCTTTCTTGATTAAAACTCTGTAGGGATAGACGGAACATACTTCAATATCATAAAAGCCATCTATGAAAAGCCCACAGAAAATATCATTCTCAATGAGGAAAAACTAGTTGTTTTTCCCCTAAGGCCAGGAACATGGCAGGATTGTCCACTATCACCACTGTTGTTCAACATAGTACTAGAAGTTCTAGTCTCAGCAATCAGACAACAAAAAGAAATTAAAGGCATCTGAATCACCAAAGAAGTCAAACTCTCACTCTTTGCAGATGACATGATAATGTGTGTGATAAACACAAAAGACTCCACCCCAAAATTGCTAGAACTCACACAGGAATTCAGCAAAGTTGCAGAATATAAAATCAGCACACAGAAATCAATTGCATTTCTATACACTAACAATGAGACAGAAGAAAAGTTAAGGAGTTGATCCCATTCAAAATTGCCCCCAAAACCATAAGATACCTAGGAATAAGTCTACCAAAGAAAAAAAGGATCTGTACTCAGAAACCTATATAATATGCATGACAGAAATTGAGGAAGACACAAAGAAATGGAAAAACGTTCCATGCTCATGGACTGGAAGAACAAATATTGTTGAAATGTCTATGCTACCCAAAGAAACCTATAAATTCAATGCAATCCCTACCAAAATACCATCCACTTTTTTCACAAAGCTGGAACAAATAACCCTAAAATTTGTATGGAACCAGAAAATACCCAGAATAGCCAGAGGAGTGTTGAAAAAGAAAAGAAAAACTGGTGGCATCACAACCTGGACTTCAAGCTCTATGACAAAGCTGTAATTATCAGGACAGTATGGTACTGGCACAAAAACAGACATGCAGATCAATGGAACAGAATAGAGAACCCAGAAATAGACCTTCAACTCTGTAGTCAGTTAATCTTTGACAGTGCAGTAAAGAATACCCAATGGAAAAAGACAGTCTCTTCAACAAATGGTATTGGGAAAACTGGACAACAAAATGCAGAAGAATGAAACTGGACCATTTCCTTACACCATACACAAAAATAGACTCAAAACAGATGAAAGATCTAAATGTGAGACAGAAATCCATCAAAATCCTGGAGAAGAACACAGACAACAACCTCTTTGACCTTGGCCACAACAACTTCTTGCTAGACACATCTCCAAAGGCAGGGGGAAACAAAGACAAAAATGAACTATTGGGACTTCATCAAGATAAAAAGCTTTTGGAGACTCCTGGGTGGCTCAGTCAGTTAAACTGAGCCTTTGGGTCATGATCCCAGGGTCTGGGATAGAGTCCCACATTGGGCTCTTTGCTCAGTGGGAAGCCTGCTTCTCCCTCTGCCTGCCACTACCCCAGCTTGTGCTCTGTCTCCCTGTCTCTGACAAATAAATATATAAAATCTTAAAAAAGAAAACATACAAATGGTCAACAGACACATGAAAAAATACTCCACATCACTTGTCATCAAGAAAATACAAATCAAAACCACAATAAGATACCATGTCACACCAGTCAGAATGGCTAAAATTAACAAGTCAAGAAACAACAAATGTTGGCAAGGAGGCAGAGAAAAGGAAACCCACCTACACTGTTGGTGGGAATGCAAGGTGGTGCAGCCACTCCAGGAAATAGTATGGAGGTTCCTCAAAAAGTTGAGAATAGAGCTACCCTACGACCCAGCAATTGCACTACTGGGTATTTACTCCAAAGATAAAAATGTAGTGATCCTAAGGGACACCTGCACCCCAATGTATACAGCACCAATGTCCACAATAGCCAAACTATGGAAAGAGCTGAGATGACCACTGATAAATGAATAGACAAAAAAATGCAGTATATATACACGATGGAATATTACACAACCCTCAAAAAATGAAATCTTGCCATTTGCAAAGACATGGATGGAATGAGAGGGTATTATGCTAAAAGAAATTAGTCTATCAGAGAAAGACAATTATCATATGATCTCACTGATATGTGGAATTTAAGAAACAAGGTAGAGGATCATAGGGGAAGAGAGAAAAAAATGAAACAAGAAAAAACCAAAGAGGGAGACAAACCATAAGAGACTCTTAACTATAGGAAACAAACTGAGCATTGCTGGAGGGGAGGGAAGTGGGGGACAGGTTAACTGGGTGATGGACATTAAGGAGGGTGATTTAATGAGCACTGGGTATTTTATAAGAGTGAGGAGTCATTGACCTCTACCTCTGAAAGTAATACACTATATGTTAATTAATTGAATTTAAATTTAAAGTTTTAAGTGTGCATTAGGTATTTTTTAAAAAAAGATTTTATTTATTTATTTGACAGAGAGAGAGAGACAGGGAACACAAGCGGGGGAGTGGCAAAAGGAGAGGGAGAAGCAGGCTTCCCCATGTGGGGCTCAATCCCAGGACCCTGAGATCATGACCTGAGCCAAAGGCAGATGCCTAACGACTGAGCCACCCAGGTGCCCCAAGTGTGCATTAGGTATTATAAATATGTATTAGGTACTGTAAGGTACTGTAAATAAAGGCATTATAAACATGAATGCAGGAGCATTGGGCTCCTTGCTCAGCAGGAAGCCTGTTTCTCCCTCTCCCACTCCCCCTGCTTTTGTTCTCTCTCTCACGGTCTCTTTCTCTCTGTGTCAAATAAATAAATAAAATCTTTAAAAAAAAAACATGTATGCAAATGAAAGAATGAAATTTTGGTTTTGAGCTGATCTGGATGATCAAAAATGCTTTAAGATAAGTTAAAAATTATCTTGGGAATGAAGTCCAAAAGTAAAAAAAAAAATTAATAAAAATTTTGTTGACTTCTGAGAAAAAAAAACACCTTAAAATAGCACCCCAAGGTAGTTTCTTTCTTTTTTTTTTTTTTAAAGATTTTATTTATTTATTTGACAGAGAGAAATCACAAGTAGGCAGAGAGGCAGGCAGAGAGGCAGGAGGAAGCAGGCTCCCTGCCGAGCAGAGAGCCCGATGCAGGGCTCTATCCCAGGGATGCAAGGCTCGATCCCAGGACCCTGAGATCATGACCTGAGCCAAAGGCAGAGGCTTTAACCCACTGAGCCACTCAGGCGCCCCTCAAGGTAGTTTCTATTATAACACCCATTGTATAGAATGAGAAGGCTGAAGCTTTATGATTTCCTAAATTCATATAAGCAATAAGTGACAGAGCCAGGGAGTCTGTTACGAGAACCTAGTTATACCATATCATATATAAAAAGAGGACAAGTAAGACCATTTTTATGAACTTTACATTTAAAAAAAGAAACGTTGGGGTGCCTGGTTGGCTCATTGAGTTCAGCTTCCGACTCTTGGTTTGGGCTCCAGTCATGATCTTAGCATGGTCGGATGGAGTCCTGCAATGGGCTCATGATCGGCCCAGAGTCTGCTTGTCCCTCTCCCTCCACTCCTCCCCCTGCTGCTCATTGTCTCTCTCTCTCTCTCTCATAAATAAATAAAATATTTTTTAAAAGAATGAAGAAAAGCCATATGTTGCATAGTGCTTCAAGGCAGAAACATATTTAATAAGAAGCACAATGTTGAACCTTCTGATTTCTAATTCCTTCATTCATTAAACATATATTTAAGGCTTACATTGTGCCAGACCACATTATAAATAGTCACAATGGCAAAAAGGTGCTTGATATCATTAGCGATGAAAGAAATAAAAATTAAACCACAATGAGATAAACCAGGAACACGTAACCAAAATAGCTAAAGTAAAAAGGACAAACAGTAATAAGGCTTGGCAATAACAAAGATATAAAAATTCTCACTTATTCCTGGTAGGAATGTAAAATTCCAGTTTCTTTCGAAAACTTGGTAATAAAATTAAACAGACAACCACTTTTAACCAACCTTGTAATACTACTCCTAAGTATATATGTAAAAGAAATTAATACACCCATACAGATCCAAAGATTGACATGGGAATAATTATAGCATACATAAAGTACACAAGTCATAAGTGTATAGACTGATCAATCTTCAGAAAGCTCTCAAACCCATGTTTTATCCCTACTGTTACTAAGCCCTCCCAAAAGTTACCACATAAAAGTTACCACTTGACTTCAAAGATGAGATGAGTTTTGTCCGTTTTTTATCTATTTAAAGGGACTCACACACACTATACTCTTTTGTGTCTTCCTTTTGTTACTCAATTTTGTTGACTCATTGATATAGTTGTATGTAATTATGGATTGTACATTCTCATTTCTGCATGGTATTCCAATGTACAGATACACATTTGGCCGTTTTGCAAGGTAACTATACACAGAGTGAATTCCAGACCTGCTAGAGACAGGGTCGGAGTTGGCACTATACAAAAGGAATGGAAATGCTGTCATGCCCACTGCCCTTTGGGATGGGAGGAATGGAGCCACAGCTCAAGTCCATCCCCCAGGTAGTCAAACGGGCCCAGCCTCCAGTCATTTCCCTGCTTATAATAGAGACCGTATACTCAGCAGCTAAAAGAACCCCCACACTTGCTCTCTGAACTGTGGAATAAGAGCCACTATGGTGGGAAAGGGCTAGAAGAAGCCTCTGAAACTGCCACCAAGACCCCTAGTTCCATCGTCTGGGAGGTCCTTCCTAGTCATCAACCTCCTCAGCCACACCTGAAGTAGGATTGGGTAAAAGCCCTTCCTTGCATTCTGAGCAGCTTTTTCAGGAAGTTCAGGACCCAAGATCATTATGTATGAGTCAGTCACAGGATTCCTCGACCAGACTCCATTGCCAAATTCACTTTCCTAAACAAGTCTTTCCTATTTTGATTCTCCTCAAGTCTGTGTCCCTAATTTTATTCTTTTTTTTTTTTTTTTTTTTTTGGCAGAGTTCTCAGAAGCAGTACATTCCTTTACTTTCTTGACATCAAGACTCCCTCCTGTAAGTTAATTGTGCATACCTTGTTTATAAGGTTTCTGTGGGAGTGCCTCACATTTCAGCCCTTTTCCTTGAGGCGTTGAAGGGATTTACTGGGCACAACACATTTCGGAGGACACCTACTCTGAAACTTCTAATCTCCTTCCATTGTTTTAACATCTGGAGAGTTTGACCCTCAACACAAATTTGAGTTTTAATTGGCTTTTATTCCCAAGAAGCCTCCTTAGTATTGGCTTTTGCTAGTTGAGGTTGAAAGCAATGGTCTCTTCTCTAATGGGTAAATCCCAGAATTTTAAGACTTTATCTACCCTTTTTCATTCCTGACTGCAAACATAGCAATTCTTTTCTGAGTTCATCTCTTCTGAATAATGCCTTGCAAATTTAGCCATTAGAAACTTACATAAGCTTCTAATATTGTTTTCCCATGTCACTCCCTAGAGCTAATAAACCTTATTAGCTATATGCCTCCCAAGTTATTGCAAGGAATAGTTTCATCAACTCTGTTGCCACTGCATAACATGTATTACCATTCTTCCAGCTCCAGGCCTCATTCATACCCTAGTAGTATTAAAGAAAAAATTACTCAGGATGCTTTAGGCTTTATTTAGGGAACTGTAACAATGGAATTTTTGCAGGAAGGGAGACAGATTGAGCTCAACTCCAAGTGAGTAAGGGAAAGGTGGGGATAAGTAAGGAGAGATAGATAGGAGATTACGTAATCAGGCTCACAGAAATCCCAAAAATGTGGAGGCGTGGGGAAAACCAGAGATAAGGGAAAAACCGGACCACCCTGCCCTAGGGGTGGGGGTAGGTGTCTTTTTTTTATGATAATCATCTGTGACCAACAAATCAGAGCCAGACCCTAAAAAGGAAGTAAGCTGTTGAAGGTATTATCACTAGGCCCTGTTCAATGGTTACCAACAGAGATGTTAAAAGGATTTAAGTTCCCTGGTTAGTTTTCTACACAAGACCAACCCTAAAGGCTCTTGTTCACAACCTGTCAGGACCCCTCTCACTCTTGAGAGCTTTTTCTGTATCTTCACTTAATAAACTTCTATCACTTTACTCACTCTCCATTATCTGGGAGATTCATTCTTCAACTCCGCAAGACGAGAACCTAGCTCTCCCGCATCACAAGTACATTAAGGACAGGTGGAGGTTTACAGCCTAGGAGCAGGATGGGGGTCAGTGGAAGGAAAATTACTAAGAGGGAACATCAGGGCTGCGGGCATACTGGGTAAGCTGAAAGGACTTCTGCTGAAGGCAGGCAGGCCAGGGTGATAAGATACGGAGGGTGGGGAATAAAGAGGTGAACAGATATCAAGGGTGGGGGACAGGTGCTAAACTGACTGAGCAAGATTCTAGCTAAAACTGGACTAGGGATGCCATCACCCTCTAATCACACAACAGTCATCCCAGGGCGTCATTCTTCATCCCACAATATTGCTCAATCATTCTATCCAATTGATCCCAATATATCATGATCCTGTGCAAGTTTATCAATGACAAAAGTAACCCAGAAGAATCCTTAGTTAGTAAATGTATAAAAGAATTAAACTCAAGCTTTGTGATCCTGCAGTGTTTTTAATGTGAAGAAATTCATGTTCGTGTCATATATTTTGCTTTCCCCAAAATCTATTCTTTTATTCAAAGATTTTTATTTTTTAAGTAATCTCTACATCTAACATGGGGTTGAACTCACAACCCAGATATGAAGAACAGTCGGAAGAAACCTAAGCAGGGATAAGTGGCCCCTACCCTACAAGAAAACCACCCTTAAAAGGATTTGACACCACGCTAGGGGGAGCCCTTCACCCTTTCCCAGGTGAACAACTAACTACCTCATAGGTAGATGAGCCCGTACACAAAAACATGATCAGGTGATAGGCACAGGGAGGGTTAATCAGATTAAAACAGCCTGCCGACAAGCCTTAAAAACCACTGAAACAGCAATCCTCCCGGGTTACTTCCCTCCTTGGGAGCTCTGTACTATCGCTCCATAAACTTTGCTTTGCTGCCCACCACTCTTCATCTGGTTTACCTCTTCATTCTTCCAAGCTGCATGACCAAGAACTGGGGGGCACTAACTAAAGGAAAAGAAATCCTGAAACATTGAGATCAAGGGTGAACCAGCCAGGCACCCGCCCCTCCAAAATCGACATTGACAAAGTGTCATACAAAAAAATTATACCTCACAAAGAGGTATTTATACACAAGGAAAACACTCTGGACTAAAAACAAGGATTGCCAGGCTGGCCCCTATACCTTTAGAACAGCAAGGTCATATCATTCAAACCTTCTCATCAGTGTGTATAGTGAGGGGAACCACAGCCCCAGGAGGATAGTCTGAAGGGAGGGGGCAGGCCCTGTTCAGTTGGCCTAGAAGGCCTAGTTGGTGCCCGAGGGCAAGTGTAAGGAGCAAACTACATTTTGCAGCCCAAGTGAGCACACAGGTACCCTGGGATCTGTCTGGGGTCGGGGACGTGTAGGGATAGATCAGGCCATCAGCAGAAACGTTTGGAGGGCACACGTCCACGCCAAGATCCACCCTGTTCCAAAACTGCTCCTTACCTCTTTCCCTGAAGCGGGATCTCACCAGAACTCCTTGCCCTGGCCATCCACGGGACACCCGCTGAGGCGAGACACCTGGGAGACCCGAGGCGCACCGAGGTCTTATGTATCTTTCCTGCTTATAGCCAGAGGGGTCTCTGACGCAAACCACCTTCCCCACATCTAAAGTGGAGTTCCAAGAATCGGTAGCTCCAAGAAGGGGGCTGCTGTGCTGGGACGCCCACCATCACACAGGTCTAGGGGTCGTGGGGAAGGCGCTGCAGAGTGAACTGCGCATGGGCATGTGGGTAGCGTCCAGGCTCCCAGGAATCCGTCTGCTATTGGCGGTGATGGAGGGGATAGTCAATTACAGGCAGGCGCTAATGAGGGTCAGGCTGGAGTGCCAGGGTCCATATGCACAAAGCAGAGAGCGAATATAGGTTTAGGGATCAGTTAAGCATTACACGTGGCTTGGGACCGGTTGGTTCACACAAAGCAGGAACTCTCTTTCCTAGCTACATATATTGCACAGCATCAGCCTGGTGAACAATCACAGATTGCGAATCTCCTAAAAATCCTCAGTCTTCAGACAGTCCTCAGTAAAATCCAGATAGCAATCCATTCCTATCTCTTAGTATAGCTCCTGACATCACTTCTGGTGCAGATGATGTTCTCATACTACTGACAGCGATGAGGGAACTGAAGGCTAGCTGAGGAAAAAGCAGAAACTGACACCCTGCAACCTCTCCCCAACCCCCATTCCTGGGTGGGACCTGTGGACATTCTTCCAGGCACCTCCCAACTATCTCAATGTTAATAACTTGCTAGAGGGGAAAAACCACCTTAACTTGACATTGGCAAGGCCTCAGGTACCTTCTAGGTCCTACTTAGCATATGAAAGTTCTTTTGAAACCTCCCTTTTCCTTACCTCCCGCAACCCCATAGTATATAATCAGCCACCCCTCACAATCCCAGGGCAGCAGCTCTTTCTGTTCCCCTGGCTTTAATAAACCCACATTTTGCACCGCAGATGTCTAAGGAATTCTTTCTTGGTCATAGGCTCTGGACCTCACTTATATCTAAGACTTCATTAACATTATCATCCACAGTTTCCCATTTCCAAGGTCACAGTAATAAAATGCACAAAGAAAAGAACAAACACTTTTCCTCTCCCCTGCCTCTCATCCTGTCTTTAAGCCATTCAACAATGCTTCCTTATAATCTAAATGTCTGTGATACTCCTATAATGTTTGTTGTTTTTTAAAAGACTGCTTACAGGTCTCCTGTAGCTCTCCTTTCCTACATTTGGAATTAGACACAGTTTTACTTTGAGCCAAGTTAGAAGTCCACTTAAGTGTCATTGCCCTATAATTTACTCAGAACCATTTCTCCTAGACAAGCTCTAATGGGTCTCTGATTAAGTCTGTACCGTCATGCACTCCATTAAGGTAAGTTGTTTGGCCAATCTAATTGAGCACCTGGATGTTGGTTTTTTCACTTAACTTAAAAGATGCTGAGGGCAAGCTTTCTGTCTCAGGTGTTTGCTCATTGGGACCCAAATATCTTCCCATTGGCTTCCCCAGATGTGTCTGGATTCTTAATGGGTAGCCATCTTCTAGGTTCTTATACTTGCAGCCTCTTGTATTTATCTATAAAATGAAGGTCGTTAAGCCATAGGGTGAAAATACTAAAGCTAAAAGAA
The DNA here is from genome assembly GCA_028533885.1 of Nasua narica. Lineage (NCBI taxonomy): Eukaryota > Metazoa > Chordata > Mammalia > Carnivora > Procyonidae > Nasua > Nasua narica. Next base: position 23,539,752 of record CM052811.1, on the reverse strand, counting down.
ACTGTGACTTCCTTATCTACCGTTTTTTTAGACTGCTGCTCACAACTTGTCAGTGACCTGGAAGATCAATTTAGTGGCTTCCAGTCAGCTTTTTTTAATAAATAGAGTTTTAAAAACAATCAAATCAGTGCACAGCACCTAGCAAGAAGTGCATCTTTACCACGAAACTGTTTCAGCTGTGTGGGTGTGTGTGCATTCACGTGTGTGTACTGGGACATGATATACATTTATTTTCTTACTGATCGACATGAGTCTTTTTTTTTTAAAGATTTTATTTTATTTATTGGACAGAGAGAGAGATACAAGCAGGCAGAGAGAGGGAAGCAGGCTCCCTGCAGAGCAGAGAGCCTGATGTGGGGCTCAATCCCAGGACCCTGAGATCATGACCTGAGTCGAATGCAGAGGCTTTAACCCACTGAGCCACCCAGGTGCCTCGACATAAGTCTTTTTAAATAAGGTAAGTGTTGGTCTAGATCAGTTGTTCTCAAGTTATGGTCTCTATACCCAACATTGTCAGCTATTACCTGGGAACTCATTAGAAATACAAATTTTGGGACTTCATCACAGACCCACTGAGTCAGAACCTTTAGGGGTGAGGCTTGGCAATCTGTATTTTAAAAATCCTCCAGGTAACTGATACACACAAAAGTTTGAAAACCATTGGGCTCTACATGATGTAGCCTTTCTCAATCACAGAAGTAATTAGAGCCCTAGAGAAAATGATTTCGGTTACTTTTTTCTCATTTCTCCAAGTATGATAAAAAGACAGAGGGTATTCTAGATGCATAGGAGAAAAGCTAATGATTACATATGCTGGATGCCTTAAGGCATTAGGGTTTAATTCTCTCTTGGAAATGACTGAGGACTGTTCTAGAATAATGTCCCAAGATTCCCTACAGCATCAAATTTATGGGACGTTATCCAAATTTTCCAAAACATAGAGTGATCCAACACAAAAAATTATTTACCATTATTTCTGCTTAAAATATATTTTATTCTTATCTTTATTGTGTTTATAAACAATGTTCCCATCTGATAATAAAGAAATTAACTCTTCAGTATAGAGTACAAACTGATGGTTACCTGGGAGGAGGTGGGCAGGGAATTGGGTGAAACAGGTGATGGGGATTAAGGAGTGCACTTGCTGTGATGAGCACCAGGTGATGTACGGAGGTGTGGCATCACTAAATTGTACAGGTGACACTAATATTACATTGTATGTTAACTAACTGGATTTTAAATAAAAACTTTAAAAAAAGAAATTAAGCAAATAACTAAGAATTGGAAACTAAGATTTCTGAGGATATTCAAAATTAGCATCATGTTCATTTATCTAATCATAATGGTCATACTGATAAGCTCTCCTTAGGACAGTGATTTATAGCCTTTATTCTTTTTCCACCCTGTTTTCTTCACAGCATACTGCCACTGGGGAGTTATTGGGGGGGCGGGGCTTGAAAAAAATCTCCTTAAAGACTCTAATGCCTTACACCATAAAGAATCACTACACTAGGACAAGAGACAAAGTTGCTAATAACAATCTAAGTCAGCAGAGAACACACCATCCTACCAGAATAGCCTAGTTTTAAATAGGCATTGACTGAGTTCCAGGAAGATACAAGAGCTCAGAGCATAATTCATCTTTGTATACTTATTTATTCCCTGCAAAGAAGCACTTTATTCTTTCAGAAGAAAGCAAAATCTGGTCATGAGTAAGGAAAAATTTTCTTGTCAGTCAAATAATCAACATTTTTATGCCTATTGTGTATGCATCAGTGTACTAGACAATATGTAGGATATGCATGGTTTTGTCACAACTGGATAGAAAAGATCAGAACATATTAAATAAGCAACATAAAAATATAGCATTAATATATGTTAAATTATGAAGGGCTAATTATGAAACCATTTGAGGTGGTTTTAAGAAAAATAGATTTCTAAATCCACCTCAGAAATTTTGGCATAAGATGTATCAGAGGCAAGGCCCAGGGATCTGAATTTATATCCTCCAGGTAGTTATGATAGTCAATCAACTTGGGCACCACCACTTTAGAAATCCAAAGAGGAAAATTAATTTTAATTGGTGCAGTGAGAGAGCACCTTCTTTATGGGCAGTGAAGCTGAACTAAACCTTGAGGATCTGGTAGAATGTGAGCAAAGTAGCAGAGAGAGCTGAGGGGATCTATGTGCACCTGTCTGGAACAGGAATGTTATCTGGGACGAAGCACTAAGGAATCTTTGAGAGGTAGAGAATGAGTGCCTAAGGCAGTCAGGGAAGGCTTCTTGCAAACTGAGCCTTAAAGACTGAACTGCCAGTCAGAGAATGAGGGAAAGGGGATTCCAGGCAGAGGAAACAACTTGTACAAAGTACAGAGGAATGGAAGGGCAAGGTGTGTTAAGTGAATAGTAGAAGTTCCATGTAACTAGTGAGAAGAATCAAACTATGCCACTTTGGCATTTGGATTATTTTGAGCTGATGGCAATTGAGACTCAACAGTTGCAGAAAAGTCTCAGAGCATCCATCAGCTGACTACAGAAAGAAACTTCTGAGAAACTAGGCCTACCATTTACCCCATCCCAGGAGAGTTTTATGGCCATGAAGAAAGTTGCCATCAAGTTGAGTCTGCACAAACCTTTCTAAAATAACCCCTGTCTTCCATTAGTTTCCCCCATATAATTACCTCCCCACAATTTACCACCCCAGGAGCGCTGATCCCTTCTCTTTGTAGTCACTTTCCACAATTTATCACTCATTGTTAAAATGGTAAATAAACTCTCAAGTCTAACTATCTTTTGGGGGTTTTCACTTCTTTCCTGTGAAGCACCATGAACATAAAAAAAAAAAAGTAACATTAATAAAAATGTGTACGACTTTTCTTCTGTTACTCTGTTTTTGTCAGTTTAATTTACAGGCCTCATTCATTAACTCAGAGTGCAGAGGAAAAATTTTTCTTCCCCTACACTAGAATAGGCAAAGAAGAAAGGAGAGGAGCCCTATGAGAGGTAGGGTAGGAGAAGTGATCAACACGATTAAGACATAAAGGAATAAAAAGAATTGGAAATCTCAAACTCACAGGAAGGCAAGTAAATTGCTGGATATATATGTATATTTTATATTGTGTGAGTGATAGAATCCAAAAACCATCGAGAAGTGGTAGATTCATGCCAGATCTATAAGGGGCAGCCTTCTCAACCCAAGGCAATCATTCCCTTCATGGGCAATAGGAACTCAGTGCTGCCAAGTTGTCTTATTTATGTTTTCAAGAAAACACAGCAATCTGGATTTTTAGATAATATCTTCAAACTTTTAAATGACTCAAAATTCTTTAAAGTATTACCTAGGCCAAATAAAAAATGACTCTTGGGCTGATTTGGATACTAGTTTATCACCTCTGGGCTAGAAAACTCTTTACTATACCCAAATTAGACCAGCATCTGTCTGGTTCACTATGTGCCTGATTTACATGTTGGCAGGACATGGCAACTAGGCTGAAGCATCATTAGGTAGACAACAGAAATCAGGTTTGGAGCTTTTATTCAGAAAGATCTAGAATAAACAAATAAATAAGCTGCCTGGGTAGCTCAGCTACTTAAGCATCAGAGTCTTGATTACAGCTCAGGTCATGATCTCACAGTTGTGAGATCAAGCCCCATGTCAGGCTCCATGCTAAGCTTCTTAAGCTGCTTAAGATTCTCTCTCTCACAATACCTAGGTATCTCAGTTGGTTAGGCATCTGCCTTTGACTTAGTTCATGATCCCAGTGTCCTGGGACTGAGCCCTGTATCTGGCTTCCAGCTCAGCAGGCAGTCTGCTTGTCCCTCTCGCTCTGTCCCAATACTCATGCTCTCTCTCTCAAATAATAGAAAAGAAGACGAAGACGAAGAAGAAGAAGAAGAAGAAGACGAAGAAGAAGAAGAAGAAGAAGAATTCTATCACTCGCACAATATAAGAAGGAGGAGGAGGAGGAGGAGGAGGAGAAGAAGGAGAAGAAGAGGAAGAAGAAGAGGAGGAGGAGGAAGATTCTTTCTCTCTTTTGGTGGTGCTTGGGTGGCTCAGTAAGTTAAGCATCTCACTTTGGCTCAGGTCCTGAGATCAAGCCCCGTGTTGGGCTCCTTGCTCAGCAGGGAATTTGCTTCTCTCTGTCTCTCTGCCGCTCTCTCCACTCATGCTCTCTCTCTCTCAAATAAATAAATAAAAAATCTTTAAAAGAAAAAAAGATTCTCTCCTTCTCCCTCTGCCCCTCCCCCCTGCATTCTCTCTTTCAATAAATAAACCAACCAACCTAATTAATTAAAAATTAAAAAAAAGAAAGACCAGGGGGTGCCTGGGTGGCTCAGTGGGTTAAAGCCTCTGCCTTCGGCTCAGGTCATGATCTCGGGGTCCTGGGATCAAGCCCCGCATCGGGCTCTCTGCTCAGTGGGAGCCTGCTTCCTCCTCTCTCTCTCTGCCTGCCTCTCTGCCTACTTGTGATCTTCTCTCTCTCTCTCTCTCTGTCAAATAAATAAATAAATAAATAATCTTAAAAAAAGAAAAAAAAAGAAAGACCAGGTTATATCATTATCTATATCATCAACACCTATACTCCTCAATTTAAACACAGACAACATATTGTTCTCAAACTTTGTAACAGTCTCTTAAAATTGCCCAACTATATACTAACATGGTCAGAAATAGACTCAGATATACTGTATACTAACTGAAAATATACTAACATAGCCAGGGGCATGATTTGAAAACAAGCATTCTTTATTAAACTAAGAGTACTTAAAAAAAATTAAAAATAAATAAATAGATAAATACATACATACATACATACATAAAGTAAGAGTATATGAGGGGAATCTGGCTGGCTCAGTTGGTGGAGCATAAAACTCTTGATCTTGGGGTTGTTGAATTCAAGCTCCACATTGCATATGGAGCCTACTTTAAAAAAATAAATAAAATATTTAAAAAAATAATAAAGTAGGAGTACTTGAGACCCTATAAGATAGATTCTAATGCGAATATTTAGAGAAGAGTACTGTTCTACTGTGCAAGCTGAAAAGGACTTTATTTAATGCATATACAAACTCTCATAAGCAACAAGAACAATTCTATGGTCTTTATTTTCTCTTTGTTGGAAGGTTATTCTAAAGGCAATTTCATTAAAACAAGAAAATGCTGTTATTTTTCAAACCCTTTTGAGAAAGAAAAATAATTTATTTTAGGTACCTGTTTATTTACTTTTAGATACTCTTAGAAGACCATTCTTTTTTTTTTTTAGACAGTTCTTTGACAAATGACAAATCTTATGTTCAAGTTTGTGCCAACTTCATTGCCATTACCCAAGTTACCCTTTTATAGATTTTAGAAGTAATTTGTCAGCTGCATAAATTTTAACTACTATATAATTCAAAACTTCCCTTATAATAATCTTTAAGATTATGACATAAAAAAATTTTCCTCTGAAACCTGAAATCAGTTTTCATTTCAATTTTCCCCACATTTTTTTCACAAGTATGAAATATGATTTCTCTTTATTCTTCTCAAGAAAGTCTGGAAAGCCATTTCAGAAAGGCTGGTCTTTAATATCAATCAAGATTTCTACTCCCTAGGAAAGGAAGTGTGTAGGCAGAATGATGAATCCCCCAAAGTTATCTGTGTCCTAATCCTCAGAATTTATTAATATGTTACTTTAGATGAAAAAGGGATTCTGTAGGTGTGGTTTAATTAAGGATCTTGAAGTGGAGAGATGATTCTGGATTATCTGGGTTGGCTCAATGTAACCACAGGGTCCTCATAAGTGAAAGATGGAGAGGAGAGTAAAAGAGAAGTTGTGACATCAAGGAAGCAGAGATTGGAGTGATGTGATCGTTGATGAAGGAGAGGGGTTACAAGCCAAGGTATGAGGACAGCTCCTAGAAGCTCAGAAAGGGAAGAAAACAGATTTTCCCCTCAAAACTCCAGAAGGAATGCAGCCTTGCTGATTTTAGGCCTATGGTCCCTTTCAGACACCTGACCTTTAGATCTGAAAGATAATCAGTCTGTCTTGTTGTAAGCCACTAAGTTTGTGGTCACCTGTTATAGTAGCCACATACAACAAAAAGAGAAAGCAATCAACCCTCCCCAGGCATAGATACTAGGAGGAGTTTTAACTGGTGTTTTACATTCTTTTTTGGGTAAGAGTCTAATCAAAGGTTACCAAGGTTAGTAAATAGCCCGGTGCCTCCCTTCTCACAAGACCCTCAACAAGTCTCACCCAGCCTCTAGCAGAACACCTTTTATGCAGAAAACTCATCATCTCTCATAAATACCTGATGAACTTTAGATACCTTTAAGTATTAGAAAATTCATTCTTGCACTGATCTGAGGCTAAAACCAGGGCTCCTTACTTAACTCCCAAATCAGGTTCTTTCCATTCTACTAAATTCAGTCTGAATGAGGTCTTTAGATATCAAGTTTACAATATAAACAATTTAAAAATAAATCACACAAGATTCCTAGTAGATCCTACAGAAATGATAATATTTACTTTTTAAAGCATTGTTTGTATTGCAGCAAATATAAAATTATTTTTAAAAAGTATGTAGGCTACCCTCAAATTAAATAATTAAATTGCATTAGAGATAGAAGAAGAAATTTAGAGGGAATTATCACTTGTTCACTCACAAATATGTGTTACAACTTACATCGAGAAGTGATTCAAGAATGATACCCTTTATTTTCCCCAGTTGATTTTGCATTAAGCATTACTTTTTGTTAGCATCTTCAACAACCGTACAAGAACAAATATTCCATTTTCATTATAATTAGGTAATTATGTACAATACATACAGGCTTAAACAAATTCCACCAGCTACATCTTCCTATTTTATCATCTCCTACATATAAATCCTATTGAGTCAAATCAGAAGGCATATGGATTCAGATATGACTCAGTCTCAAAATCCAGTTCCTTAATGGCCGTATGATTTTTGACAGATTGTTAAGCTTCTGAGCCTTAGTGTCATTATCAGTAAAAGGGGAATAAAACTTATACGGACTTATGGTTGCATAAAATAAATGGATCAAAGGTGTAATACCATGTCAAACCCAGCATAGGTACATAATAAATATTAATTCCTTTCCCCACTCCAGATAATGCAAAATAAGGAAATAAAAAGGGAGTACTGTTAAGAACAGGAGCATTTAGCCATTAAGACACAAAAATATTTGAGAACTACAAAATAAAATTTTCTGGCAGAGTGTGAAAATTCTCTAAATGCCTACACAGTTCAACATTTTTTTAAAGATTTTTATTTATCTATTTGACAGACAGCGTGCGATCACAAGTAGGCAGAGAGGCAGGCACAGAGAGGGGGAAGCAGGCTCCCTGTTGAGCAGAGAGCCCGATTCCATTGGAGAGCTCGTTTCGGGGCTCGATCCCAGGGCCCCAAGATCTTGACCCCAGCCCAAGGCAGAGGCTTTAACCCACTGAGCCATCCAGGCGCCCCTACACAACTCAACATTATGCCAAATCGTGGTTACATATATTTTTCTAAATGTACCATCACTTTGAAACAATTTTCCTCATTTATCAATAATTTCTAAGTACATACCCAATCAATAACTGACAAGGAAACATAAGCCATCGTGAGTTGAATGTCATAGGCAGCCAAATGTCAAAAACAATAAAGTTTACTCGCTGTTTAAATTGTGTGGATTTAAATATATGCTATTCTATCTGATACGGCAAAAAGCCCCCCACCCCCATCCTCGACCGCCTCTTTAAAATAGAGGGCGCCTGGGAATAAAATGTCTGGAAAGGGCTTAAGAAATCAGGGAGAGAAAGCAACAGGGGGAATTAAACAACTTTCTAAAACCATCCGTGGCAACAGAAAGTTGACGCCTCTCTAAGCCTCAAATATAGCTATTGCAGCCACAAGGAAATCAAATGGCATGGGATCTGCGGTTCCCGGCGCTGGCCAGTCTACGCCTGTCCTAAGGAATTAGACTGGAGTTTTCCCTTTCTGCACGACCCACAGTTCAGGCGAGAACACGCCAGCGTGCTGCAGGGACCCACTGGGTCACTCCCAGAGATTCGGAGATTCCGTTTTCATAGCCAACACCCACCACCCCTAAGACACCCCCTCCCGCCCCCGAAGCTCTTTCTGCGCCCGCCTCGCCCCAAGATTCGCACATGCGTACACCCAATTAAGAGAGGTTAGAGCGCTGCCCCTCAGTGTGGGTCCCCACGCCCATCTGCCACGCAGCCAGTCCTCCTGCCCTTCATAGGGCTGCTCGCTTCACTATTCAGTACTACGCATGTGTAAGACTGTGCCGCCCCGCAACCCTTCAGCCGACAGGGGTGGGGTGGCAGGCGGGACCGAGTTTCTTGCGCACGCTCGGGACATGCGCAGTGCAGCGGCTGAGGCGCCAGCTGTCGATTTGGAAGTTCCGGGGAGGCAGCGCATGCGCGAGTGTACGCGTTGCCGGCGAAGAGGGGAGCCTGACGACTCGGAAATTTGAATACCACAGTAGCATGGAGTGTGACCTCATGGAGACTGACATCTTGGAGTCGTTGGGAGATCTAGGGTAAGACTGCCAGGGTACGGGTCTCCTAAACCTCACACTGCCGGCCCCCGGGAACACGTCCTCCGCCCCAGTCGGGGACACCTGCCTCTGCACGCCGCACCCGGTGGCTCCTGACTGTCGCCTCCTTAAGGCTCCGGGACCCCAATGCCACGTCCACTGTCTGCCCTGCCGGGTCGGTGCCCTCCTGAAGCGAAGACCCTAGGCCTGCTCTGTGCTCCCTGCAGCCGAGTTACCCGCAGCGTTTGTCAGTCATGCGTGTCATTGTCTGGGCTCTGGGTTCTCGCCACCCCCCTCCCTGAGCTTCTCTTCTTGCTCCCCATCCTCTTGCCCTACCCCCTCACTCTAGAGGTTGCCAAAGTTGATTCTCTTTTTTTCCTAGTTGTCCTCCAAACTTCTTGCTCCTCTCTTGAGCCCCTATTCCTACCACACCCCATTTCTCTCAAAAAAATCTCCTTTGCCCAGTCATCTCTGCATGCACTCAGGCTTCTCAAAGCCGCACGCCTGCATCCATTCCGCTAGCCAGCTCTCTTATGTACCTCACCTGTCACCACCTTCATGGGAACCACTCACTGGCTGTTTCCCTTGACAGTGACACTTCTTCCTCGAGCCACCATTAGCCCTTACCCTTAGAGGCATCTTCAGCCACCAAGTCCCTACATATTTGTTGTGCATTTCGTCTCTTCTGACAATTACCAACCATAATTTAGTACCTAGAAGCTGGAAATAGGGCTTCTTACCTCACTGAGTCATTGAGATTAGTGTATTCTTTAAAACTTGAATTTAGAACCTCTTGGTCTAAGTGTGCTTCCAGGAACAAATTGTGTGATTAAATATTTGTCTACAGGTAAATGGTGTCCAAAATATATATAGATAGATTTAGCTAGCTATATTTATAAAGTAAAAAGTCCCTTTATCGAAACCCTCCTCGAAGGTTTTCCCATGCCATGGAAACCTTTGGGGGAACTTTTCTTTAAGAAGAGACATCATGAGGTTCTCAGAGTCTGCCCATTTAAGTCATTTGCTGTCCTGATGGAAGTTTTTGGGAAAAGAAATGGTAGTGCTTAAATCTTTTTTCTTAAAGTGAATTACCATTGTTCTTTTCTTTAGAACTTGCTCTGAATATTCCAGACTTTAGGGGACTTATTTCTTTGATTAGAGCATACGTAAAAGTCACATTCAGCAAAATGGTCTCTTTGTGGACATCTCAGACTAAATTGCTCACATATAAATCCGTTCATTAAGTAAACATTTTCTTTAGGAACACTTGCTCTATGGCAATGTTGGGCTGATCATTTATGGGCACAAAGGGAGGTGAAAGAGAAGTTCACGCTGTGAGAATATGTATGAGAACTGAGGAAGGTCCCTTTACTTGGAAAGGAAATGAAGTCCTAAAAGCTTCCTAGAAGAAATGACACTTAGGCTTAGCACTGAAGGAGTAGTAAAATGATAAGAGAAGGGAGCCTAATTTAAATGTTGTAATACTGCTTAGGTAGATGTTGCCTAACAATTGGTGATGGATGCTATTTCTTCCCATCTTCTACCCTTTTAACCATATTTTTTTTTCTTGAGTACTAAAAAAGTAACTTTTACTATAGTAATTGTAAATCAAGTAAATATTCGAGATGGGTTGTAATGTAAACCGTCAGATTTTCTGAAAACTTTGCTATAAATTTTAAGCTTGACCACTTTAAGCCTAACCACTTAGTTTGGTGACAATCAGTAAAATTCAGGCTTAATTAATTGACATGTACTTTTAAAGGGTTCACTGAGAAATACTAGAATTTTAAATGATTATCTTTAATGTGGCACACAGTAGGAATTCAATAACTTATTGTAGAATAAACTAACAAATTATAAATATGCAACACAAGGGGAGATTTCTAGGCCTAGTGTCTTTATTGCAGTGTCTAATTATATGTGGTTTGAATCCAGATGCCATACTATATATAATCTCACTTTTTTTTTTTTATATAATCTCACTTTTTATGTAAGATTTTTTTCCATTCCATTCTGTGTATAAACACATAGGGTGCAATTTAAAAGAATCAAGTATTGTCATTTCTCTAACATCTCTGTACTTCCAAACATCAAATTATCTTAAGTATATTTAATACTTCATCTTTAATAACTTTTTATCAATATTTCACTTAAAATCTTCTGGGGAATATATATTTTAAAATTATTCTGAAAATGACAGGATGTTAGCTCTAGCTATATTCTAGGTGATTCATTATTACTATTGTCTTTTATGAATGTTTGGATATTTAATAATACTTTAAAATTATGCTTGAACCACTTTAAAAGGATTAGGATTCAGATGCACCAATTCACCCAGACATCAACTTGCCAGCAATTATTAATCTTTTAAATTAATCCAGACATTTCTCTGGTACTAGTATGTCTTAATAGTTATTAAATATGGAAAAAAGAAATAAATGATTAACTGGAAAGTTTTTGGTTTTAAAAAAAAAAAGTAAAAAAGAAACTAACCTAATTGATTTCTGGAAAAATTTCTAGAAAAGATAACTTAAGTTTTATTTCTGAAATCATAAACTATAGTATAATCACTTGTTAATGGTATAGATATTACTTGTTAATGTGATTTTAATACCCAATTCAGTTAAAGAAAATCTTTGTACAGTAAGAGCTTTCAGTGTAATCTATAGAAGTTGACATAATTTAGTAGTATATATGATTCTCTTAAATATTTATATATATTTTGAAGTGTGGAAATCAGTTATGTAACTTATTTTTCTAATAGATTTTTATAGATTAAAATTTAAATTTTAGATTTAGTTTTCTATAAGTTTTATTTATATTTTTAAGTTTGCAAAGTGGTCATAATAACTTATGAAATGATTATTTATTTATACAAATAATATATATAGTGTTTGTATAAAATATTTGGTGTGATTTTTTATTCTTCTGAAGTATAATTTTTTACTCACCAGTTACAAGGGTCCATTGTTGGAAGATGGCGCTCTGTCTCAGGCAGTCTCTGCTGGAGCCAGTTCCCCTGAGTTTACCAAACTCTGTGCTTGGCTGGTGTCTGAATTAAGAGTGTTCTGTAAATTAGAGGAAAATGTGCAAGCAACTAACAGTAAGTAAACATTCAGTTTTAGGTTCAAAATAGAAAAGTAAAATTGCAGTATTGTCAATTGAACGTTATTAGTACTAAACCTGAAGTTTTAAGTTCTTTGTAAATTAAAAAAAAAAAGGATTTATAAAGAAACCCAAATACTTTTTTTCCTCCATTATTTTAAGAGATAAAGTGATTTTGGAAGTTGAGAAAACAGATTATAGTTGTGCAAGTACTAAAACATTGTAGTAGTTGAAAAGACCTTATTACTGAAATACAGATATGGGAGACAAATATAGCATATATGAACTTTCCATTCTTTGTGAAACATGGCTTGTTAGTTCTTAAATCGTTGGCTAGAACTGGAAATTGGGATTTCTTCTTAGATTCCAGAAGTACATATGCTACTAGCATGTAAAGTAAATGCATTATAATTGTTATACATGCAGAGAAAGAGAACGCTTTCTTAAGAAGTTAGGAATGTATCACCAGATGTAGCTCCATCAGATTTATGGCCTTGAGGGGTGCCTGGGTGGCTCAGTGGGTTAAGCCTCTGCCTTCGGCTCAGGTCATGATCTCAAGATCCAGGGATCGAGCCCCTCATGGGCTCTCTCCTCAGCAGGGAGCCTGCTTCCCCCTCTCTCTCTGCCTGCCTCTCTGCCTACTTGTGATCTCTCTTTCTCTGTCAAATAAATAAATAAAATCTTTTAAAAAAAGATTTATGGCGTTGAGAGCTATTTTATATTTGCCAATTTTGTTATTGTATTAGCACTAGTTTGTTGACTCTGCAAAAGAGACAAAAGCTTGGAACCCAACACTTCACCATCTGGTTCCCTCCTACTATAGTAAACATACAATAGAAGACAAAGAAAAATGCTCTCTTGTTAACCTCCCCTCTTGGAGAACTATATACGTAAGCCCATTTTCTCCCACAGAATCCCATTCTGAAGAGCTCACTTTCTTGCATATTCAGTATATTTAATGTGCGCATGTTAGTTGCAGCCAGTTCCAATTACTAAGGACACTGTCGGGTAACAGTAATGTAGCAGCAGCTTACATTTATTGAACAATATGTTGTAAGCAGTTTCCACGTGTTAAGTCATTTAAAACCTGAGGCAGGTTTTATACTCTTTTATACCTTAAACAGGGAAGCACAGCTAGGTTAAATACACTGCCTGAGGTCACACAATTTGTGACACACAACAAGTTGTGTCACACAACAAGTACGTGATGTAGCCAGAATTCAACCCCAGCAGTTAAGTTTGGGAGCCAGTACTCTTTTTTTTTTTTTTTTAAAGATTTTGTTTATTTATTTATTAGGAAAGAGAGAGAGTGAGAGCATGAGAAGGGAGAAGGTCAGAGTGAGAAGCGGACTCCACATGGAGCTGGGAGCCCGATGTGGGACTCGATCTCGGGGCTCCGGGATCATGACCTGAGCTGTAGGCAGTTGCTTAACCAACTGAGCCACCCAGGCACCCGGGAGCCAGTACTCTTTAACACTGCCTCTTGACCTAACATTTCAGATTGTAGGAACTTGTGAAAACGCCTATGGTAGATGATAACTATTTGTAACCTGGAACTGCTTTGTTCAAATGAAAACATAGAAGCCAGCACAAACAGGTAACAGTGTACCTGTTTAGTTGAAGTTAAGAGTACTTTTTACACAACTCTTCCTCATCCTCCACACCTGTTTCTAAAGGAGTTCTGAGTTTACAGAACAGCTTGCAAAACATTGATAATACAGCCTTCCCATTTTACAGATGGGAAAATGCACCCACAGCACCTGGGTGGCCCAGTGAATTAAGTGCCTTTGGCCCAGGTCATGATCCCAGGGTGCTGGGATCGAGTCCTGCATCAGGCTCCCTACTCAGCAGAGAGTCACTTCTCTCTTTCCCTCTCCCCCTTCCTCCTGCTCATGCTTGCTCTCTCTAGTGCGTGTTCTCTCTCTCGCAAATAAAATCTTAAAAAAAAAAAAAGAAAGAAAATAGACCCAGGTCAAATGACTCTCTCAAAGTTTGTTAATTTTTGCCCTTGTGTGATAGAGAATCATCAGAATAGTAAGGAAGAAGGAGCATTGTTTCTTTTTGGTTCACAAGATGAACTCTGAACTTAACATGTTTGGGAATATAGAACCACCAAGTCATGTTTGCTAACTTTAGATTTAATCTCAGTGGGAATATTAAGCACAAATGAAACTAGAGATTAGTAATTAGATGCTTCACTTTGTGACTCACAGGGGGAGGAAATCAGTGAGTACAACAGGACTTGGGGAAGGTCTTATCAAGGTGCCAGTGGGCTTTGATGGAGAGGTGGGATTTGATAGATGAAGGGAAAGTAGAGGGTATATTAGTCACAGGGAATAAGTTAAATGAAGGCACAGAAGTGGAAATGACTTGGGACAGTGGGGAGACAGGCCTGGTGCAAATGGAATATTTATGAAGGTAAAATATAACTAGTACATACATGTCATAGGCACTCCTATAGCAATGTGCATGGGAAGGTGAAGCATGGAGGCTAGGAAGAAATCTTTGAAGTCAGACAAATTATTAGATTAGATAGGGTAGAAATTAGGAAACAAAGATTCTCAAATAAGGGACTAACATAATGAAAACTTCTTAAGAAAATTGGCAGTGATGTGAGAAAGGAATGAATTAGAAGGTCAAAGTAACTTGTGCTAGGAAAATCCTATTAAAACTTTACATTTGTATAGAACTTTTATGCTATTGGGAAAACAGTCATTTTTATTAAGGTTATTTTAATTCTTAAAAGGCCCGAGTGAAGCTGAAGAATTCCAGCTTGAGGTGAGTGGGCTACTAGGGGAGATGAACTGTCCATATCTATCACTGACATCTGGGGATGTGACCAAGCGCCTTCTCGTTCAGAAGAACTGCCTCCTTTTGCTCAGTAAGTTCATGGCTACTAGAATGTAGCTATTATTTTTTTTATTCATGTTTTCTTTGACTAGTAAACTGGCTGTTAAACTATTTCATTACGGATTTCATTCAGAATGCTTCTTAAAACTGTTACATTTCCAACGTCGAAGCTAATAGCGGGCCTGTGCACTGGTAGCAGCATTGTTTTGTAATTTCTGCTCTTTTATTATTTAACTTTGCTGGTACTATTGTGCTTCACCTAATATGACCAAAGTTAGCACCAAGGGTTCAAATGTGTGATCATTAAACCTTAGCATTCTAGACTGGAAGCACATTTTAAAGTAGACTAGGAAGGGAGTGTGGGAATAATGAAGATTTTTTAGTAAAATTAAAGTGTTTAATATTGTGGATTATTTCTTTGTGGTTAGGTAATTGGGAATTTTGGTTTTGTTTGTAAATATATCAAATTACCGTGTAAAATTTTCTAGAATAGTATTTGGATTGTTCGTGTGCTTACTGATCATTTGGGAAAATAAAATGTTATGAAAATTCTTTCCTTCCATGTTTTTTATATACTAACTACTATTTCTTTCTTCACCCTGAAAAACAGTAAGTAGACTCACAAATTTTATTGCCTTAAACGAATTCTCCAATAACCACAATAGTCTTAACTCAGAATTTTTGTAGCAGTCTGAGACACATTTATTTATTTTTCTGAGACACATTTAGATTAAGCATTGGTTAACTGAATATTATAGTTCTTATTATGACAAACACAGTTCAGAGGATTTTTAAAATACTTTCTTTACAACTGTGCTGGTTTCAGAAAAATGAGTTCCAATTTTGAAGGTTCAGTTTAAAAAAAAAGTATTCATTGCCCTTATACCGAGGCACTGAGTTATTCCAGAATCACTTACATAATTTCCCTTTTGTTGAATGATTGTGGGGGATGGGAGGTAGGCACATAAGGTCAGATACTGTTTTAAGTACTGATATTGCTGCATGTTGTTCTTCTGCATGCATTCAGTATCCTTCAGATTGTGTGATTTCTAGAACTGGCTCAGCCACAGTGTACTCACTCATTCTTCCTTTGTAACACTGCTTACCAAAACCTAATATTTGGTACTCAGGATATGTTATCTTACATAGGAAGATAAGAACTTCATGGAAAACTTCGTAATGACCATGAATAACTAATTCTTTTAAAGAGCTCAGAGTTTGGCCTTTTTAGTGTTCCTACTTACAAAAACCACTTTGAATGTAAATCTTTATAAAATGCCTTTGACTCCTTCCTGTTACTTAAGAAGACTGCACTGAATATTATTTTGATCTCGGGGCTCCAATTTATAGACTTTATTTTAATAATCTATCATCTCAGAGGCTTTTCAGTAACGTACAACCATTTCCTTCTCAACTGAATGACTAAAACCAACTAAAGGTTATGTTGCTCTTGGAATTCATGGACACGTACACTATTCACTCCTCTTTATCTTTGCTTCTGCTGTATCCCCTTTAAAATATTTCCCTCAGGTTGTATTCTCTCTGTCGTGCTAGTATTTATGTGCTCATTCTCTATTTTCTCTGTGTAAATATTTCTCATCTTTCCAAGTATCAGTTGTCACCTTTTGATGCTATAATTTTACTTATTTCTCCAGCACCCTTTACCTTACTAATTTGATGGTGTGTTCCAAGGGGGAAAATGATCAGTCTCATTGAATTGTTAGTAAAATAGAGTAGTCTTTGAATGAGTGGCTAAAAAACTCTCCTGTGTCTGGTTAAGTTTTGGCTATTCGTTGCCTCTCTGGTTATCAGATTATTTCCCTTAGGTTAAAAAAAAGTTCCTAATAGATGAAGAATTGTATTCATTGTGAATGCATATATTCTTTATTCCTAACTGGATTGTCAGTAGATATCATCTGTTTTGTTTGTTTTATATTTTATCTCCAGTGCCCTTCCGGGTACTTGGAACACATCAGTAACAGATTATGTTTCTTGATGATAATTGTATTGGTGAACTGATTTTGTGGATGCCTGGATTTATGTTGTCCTAAATTTAGAGAACTAGTTTATTAATTCATAATGATTTTCTAGAACAAGGGTTGGCAAACTTTTTCTTTAACGGACGGGACAGTAAATATTTTCAGCTTCATGAGCCATAAGGTCTTTGTCACAACTGCTTAACCTCCACTACTGTAGCATGTACTAGCCATAGAGATTATGGAAATGAGTGTGGTAATGTTCCAGTAAAACCTTATTTAGAAAAACAGTCATTTTCATGACAGTTGTATTTTACTTTTTTGATCTTTTAACTCCTACAGTTCGCTATACGGAACACATTAAGATTTTATCAAAGCCATTTAGAATGACCTTTCCAGAAACTTAGCTGTATTTATTGTTCTAGCATTACACCTTGGGTGTAGGAAATGAGATATTCAAGCTGAGTATAGGACTTAAGAGCCCAGAAAATATCTTTTTCCAAAACTGTCTTTCTAATGTTGTCAGAAGGTTCTCACTTTGTCACATGACCTGAAATCCTGAGATCCTAATGGTTATTAATCATCTTTCATAAAAATTTAAATGTCCTTGGAAAAGTTAAAGGAATAAGATTGAATATTTATACCTTCAATTACCTGAAGCAGACCCTCATTATACCTGGCTGAAATCAACACGTGAAGGAATGATATTGATATGTAAGAACTTTGTCAAGAAAAGATTAGAAAATTTTGTTGATATTGTTTTTCAGGAGTGGGGCGGGGGGAGAGTGAGGAAGGTAGGAATAAAGGGAACACTGAGAAGAACATAGATGATGAAAGAAGGTTTTCTTTTAAACAAAGAGGGTGGCATTAGGCTACCGGAAGCCATGAGAAAGGAGCTTTGGGGAGTTTCATGCCTTCCCCCTTTTGTAAGTTAAGTTTTGACCACTTGAAAATGTTTCATGCCAGTTCTGAACAGACTGCCTAAGTATTAGAAGGTAAGAGAACAAGAGAGTTATTATCACTGGTGCATGTCAGTGGTGAGAAAAAAGTAAGAATAACCGGTTCCAACTGTTGCTGAAGATTGGCTACCTTCCACCTTTTGTAAATTTGTTAACAGATGCCAACCCCTGTTCTGGAGTTTCTGAATAGTGGGATATAAGAATCCAGATTTTTAGATGTGATCTACCTTGATACTTTGGTTTCAAAGAAGAATCACTTATTTATAAATTACCCTTTAAACATATATTGATTACCTGAATTACAGAACCAGTTTATACCTTATGTCATTTGCAGGTAAAAATGGTTTTCTTTCCTTGTTTTATCCATTCTTGCAGCTTTAAAAGTTACGTATCATTAGGACTATAGAGTTGTGACTCCAGACTTATGACTACTAATTAACTGTAGCTGTATCTCATTTTGAAATCTTATTTTGTTTACTTCAGCATACCTCATCTCAGAACTAGAAGCTGCCAGAATGCTCTGTGTGAATACTCCTCCAAAAAAAGCTCAAGAAGGAGGCGGTAGTGAGGTCTTTCAAGAGTTGAAAGGCATATGTATTGCTCTAGGAATGTCCAAACCTCCAGCCAATATAACTATGTTCCAATTCTTCAGCGGGATTGAAAAAAAAGTAAGACCTTTAGTACCAGATTGTAGTGTATTAAAGGCATAGTCCTACATTTGTTTGAAATGAAGCAAGTTAATTTCTCTTAATGGGAACCTAATGTGCATATTATTCATTGTTACTAAATGAGTTTTGGGTTTTAAATCCTAGATACCTTAAAGAGAAATTAGTATTTTACTATTTTTTTTAGACTCATTAGCGTGTTTCTTTTTCAAAAAGGAAACTTTACACTTTGATTTATAAGCTGAAATAAGCTAGGTATAATGTAAAAAGAATGAAGATGTAAGTCCTTTTTAAAATTTTATCATTGAACTTTGACGCAATTTTTAAATTCTTGATCATTAAATGTTATCACCCTCCTTTCATTGACTGGACAGAAAGGGATGTAAATGTTTTTGGTTTTTAGTCCAGTCATTTTGAATCTTATGTTTCAATTGGCAAACTAGGTTTATTGACTACTAACATAATCTAGTATGTGAAAATAAGTCAGAATTATTTTTATGCCATACATTAACAGTTAAGAGGTTTTTTAATATAATTGACTAGGAATAAGCAATTTTAATAAATTAATGACTATAAGAAAATATTATAGCAGAGTTATTCTCTGTATGCATATCTGCTGGACTCCAAGAATTGGTACATTCGCATTGTGGGGTAGATGGACACCATGATGCACAAATTTGGCTGAACTCTATAGGGGAGCAGCACTGTATCCATAGTCCATATTTTTGTGTGTTCATTCATCCATTCAGCAAATACACATTGAGTGCCTACTGTTGTCAGGCACTGTTCTAGGTACAGTGAAGAATCATGCTTCCTTAGGCACGTGAGGAGTGGGACAAGTGAGTGTCTTTATCGTGTGGGTCCTGTATATTTCAAAACACCCTCCACCTTTGCCTCTGTCAGGAATCTTCTTTTGATGGCAAGATATGATGGGAATTGGGAAGATGAGGAGGATATGTTGTACTGTTAGATTTGTTTATTCATTCATTTATGTGTTTGTGTCAGTTAAAGGAGACATTAGCAAAAGTTCCACCTAACCATGTGGGAAAGCCTTTATTGAAGAAGCCAATGGGACCAGCCCACTGGGTGAGTAGCAGTCATCTTGAGTAGTCTTGGTAAAGAACCACTTACCTATCTCATGAGGTTGACACAGTTTGTGCTATTTAGATTATGTTTTCCAATATGTAGTTTCCTAGGTGGACATAGTTAGAATCAATTTTCATGAATCTGAAGATTTATTCAGAATAATTTTATTTGTGGAAGATTAGAAACACTTATCTCATAATTTATAAATATTTCAAATAGCTGGTCAAAATAAATTGAAGTTCAGTATGTTTTTAATTGCCAAATGGGTTGCCTTCAAGCCAAAAATGTCATTGGGCTAAACTTCACACAGCAAATTATGGGAAGACTAAATAAGAATTCTCTACTTAATCTTTATTATGTTTTGAGACATTATTTAGCCTATTATTTCATCAACTTATAATAACTTTTAATAGTATATTAAGTAATTTGTTTTAAGTGCTGGGGAATCAGTTATGAATAAAAGAGACAGTCTCTGCCCTTTTGCAACAGGGGGTCAGGCACATTTAAATTCTAACTGGTCTTTTAAATTTCCTTTTTAGGAAAAGATAGAAGCAATTAACCAAGCCATAGCAAATGAATATGAAGTTCGGAGAAAGCTGCTAATAAAACGTTTGGATGTCACTGTCCAGTCTTTTGGCTGGTCTGACAGAGCTAAGGTACATATTAAATATTTTACTTATTTATTTAGATTTTATTTATTTGTTTTAGAGAGAGCACACAAGCTGGGGGTGGGGCAGAGGGAGAGGGTGAAGCAGACTCCTCCTGAACAGGGAGCCTGATGACTTGGGGCTCCATCCTAGGACCAGAGTTCATGACTTGTGCCAAAGGCATCTGCTTGACCCACTGAGCCACCCAGCCGCCCCATAGTAAATATTTTAAAAGAGCAGAATATTTATAGACATGAGAAACATTCATAGCACAGTTTAGATACAGTGGAGACTACAAGAGAAATGCATAGGAGACACACAGGAATTTTTCTTTAGTGAGTTGTTGAGTAGCAATTCTTTTCAGCCTTTCAGGAATAATGAAAACATTTTTTTTCAGCTTTTTAATATTTTTTTAACAAAACGGTATGTTTTAGACCCTACCAGGATGACTCACTTATAAGAGAAACAGAGTATTTGAAAAATCACTTAAAGGCTAAATATCGGGCCCCTGGGTGGCGCAGTTGGTTGAGCGACTGCCTTCGGCTCAGGTCATGATCCCGGAGTCCCGGGATCGAGTCCCACATCGGGCTCCCAGCTCCATGGGGAGTCCGCTTCTCACTCTGACCTTCTCTCTCTCACTCTCTCTCGATTTCCTAATAAATAAATAAATAAAATCTTTAAAAAAAAAAAAGGCTAAATATCACTAACAATTTCATTTGCTAATTAAAATTAGAAATACTGGATTTAGCAAGACCAGATATTACTAAGTATTTATAGAGAATTGAAGAATCTGGTTTAAGACTTCAGTTTTACTTCAGATTAAATGAGATAATCCAGGTAAAGATCTTGGTCATTCAACAGATACTTAAAGTATCTACTGTATGATCAGTGAGCAGAAAGTAATTGGCACACATGACTTCACGTCCTTAGGACCCTAAAATGGAATTAATCCTTGAATTTATGGGGAGGTTGGTCCAGGTGTATATTATGTTTCCTTAATAGTGCATTCATGTTTGAGAACAGATTTTTTTTTTTTTTTTTGGATTTTAGTTAATTGACTCCAAAAAGTTTTTTATGTAGTTCCCCTTTTTTTTTTTTTTTTAGATTTTATTTATTTGAGAGAGAGCATGAAAGGGGAGAAGGTCAGAGGGAGAAGCAGACTTCCCACAGAGCTGGGAGCCTCTGTGTGGGATTGAGTGTGGGACTCAATCCCAGGACTCCAGAATCATGGCCTGAGCCGAAGGCAGTCGCCCAACCAACTGAGCCACCCAAGCACCCTACATAGTTCTAAATAATGTTATTTTCACCTAAAATCTTTAAACCTTGGCACAACTCTGTTTGGCTGCTCAGTTGTTGGGGAAGGCATTTATTGAGTTACAGTATTTCAGTGTTGGAAAGGGGTGTTAGAAATCAGTCTTCACGCCCCTCATTTTGCAACTGAAAAAAAAAAGAGACCTAGTAAATGGGAGGCTTTGTCTGAGATCTCACAGCTAGTCAGTAGCAACACCAGGAGCAAATCATTCTCTCCTTTGGCCGTTGTGTAGGAAAAAACAGTCCTTTTCCTAAGTTATCTTTGATAGAAACAATCATTCAAAAACAAGAATCCTCTTAGTTAGAAAACTGTCTACTTGACAGTGTGCACCAGGTGAGGCAGTAATACTGTGGTTCTGATTTGGGCCCTGTCTTTACCGGATTGTACGACTGGCATCCTGACCCGCTGTGTCTGATCTTCCATTTCTCTCCCCATTTCTGACAGCTTTAAAAGGCCATGTTTAATCTAGGGGATATTTAAGATTCTTTTGAATGTAATACACAATGAGTTTATGAATCATATAAATATATTGGAGAGGATAAGGAAGGACTATACACATTACACAAACCTAGGTCTTCTTTTTCTTTTAAAGGAATTTTTATTTTTTATTTATTTTTTAAAGGAATTAAAAAAAATTTTTTTTAGATTATTTATTTGTCAGAGAGAGAGAGAGAGAGCACAAGCAGAGGAAGAGCAGGCAGAGGGAGAAGCAGGCTTCCTGCTGAGCAGGAGTCCAATGCGGAATCCTAGGACTCTGGGATCATGACCTGAGCCGAAGGCAGCCGCTTAACTGACTGAGCCACCTAGGCATCCCCAAACTTGGGTTTTCATCTAGTGGAATTTATATACTGATAATCTCATTTTGAAACTTGGCTTTAAATCACTTTATAGAAATAACTTTGTATGCACAAAATGAACTAATTTCACATAAGGAAATTTATTTACTTCTATCACTTTGAAATTGCATTTTAAATCAGTTTTATTTGAAACATTAACCTATCTTCTCAAAGATGTTTGTTTCCATTCAACAAACATTGAGCATGTACCGTAGGTACAACAGGTGATTGTAAGAAATACAAGACCTATTCGGGAAACTTTCCTCCAGACAAACCATGGAATGACAGTCTCTTTATCCTTTTCATTATTAAAGAAAATTTTTTCAAATAGTCACTGATCATTCCATTGTCTTAACAATAGCTATTTTCCTTTTTAGTATTGTCTTCCTTACTTTGTCTGTTTGTACAATTGTAATAAACATAACTTTTTACGTCTTTTTCACAGTTTAAACACTATCGATACTGTACCTGCATATAACTGACAGACTTACCAAATATTTTTCTTTGTACTATCTTACTGTGTATTATAGCTGTTGTTTCTAAAATTTAGTAGATAGGAGATCGTTGTTTCTCACAATTTAGGTTAATTTGCATGTATTGATCCTGTCTGGAAAACATTTCTTATATTTGTTCGAACTTTATTTTCTTATGTGTGAATTTCTGTTTATATCCTTTGCTCATTTATCTTTGGCGGTCTTGCGTTTCACACACATTTAAGTGATGTACCAAGGTATCCCAGATTCCCAGTGGTTTGTCTCTCAAAAGTGGACAGTCTTAATCATTAACTTATACTTCTACTAAATGGCTAAAGTAGACCTTTCTTCCTTACTTATTACTTATAATAGAGGAAAGTATTACACAGGGGGGATCACTTTGGAAGAAATGTATCCAGTTAATTATCACAAATTAACCATACCTAACAGTTTTTATCTCATTGTAAGCAAAGATGGGAAAATTTGGAGGAAAATTATTGAAATGAGTTTACGTCCTTATATTTAAATAGGTAAAATGATAATGTTTGATCTGACACCAATGTCAGGGGGGACCTTTTTATCCCCCACAGTCCTAAAGGGGAGCTCCTCTACCCTGTGTGTCCCCCTTCCAGCATTATTCCTTGCTATATCAACAAGTCTTACAGCTGTGTCTTAGGGTAATTCTTGACTACGTAGGAACAATGGTGAGTAGAACTTCTGTCCTCACATCTTAAGCCTAGTAACTATTATTATCAGACATTTTGGAAGTCTTTAACTTATTTAATATCAGTGTTTCTGGAGCACCTGGGTGGCTCAGTCAATGAAGTGTCTGCCTTTAGGCTGGGTTATGATTCCTGGGATCGAGCCCCGCATCAGGCTCCCTGCTCAGAGGGGAGTCTCCTTCTCTCTCTCCCTCTCTCTCTCTCTAGATCTCTCTCTCAAATTAAAAAAAATCAATGTTTCTATGTCATTTTGAAAATTGACTTTTGTTTTTGAACACTTTGTTTCAACAGAGTCAGACAGAAAAATTAGCAAAGGTTTATCAGCCGAAACGTTCAGTTTTATCTCCTAAAAGTACTATTTCTGTTGCCCACCTTTTGGCTGCAAGACAAGACTTGTCGAAGATTTTAAGGACAAGCAGTGGCTCTATAAGAGAAAAGACTGCCTGTGCCATCAATAAGGTGATTGAAGTACCCTTAATTTTCTTTCAGATATGTTCAGTTATATAAAATGAACATATAAAATTTATTTATATATGTAGTTTGTAAAATTATATAGTAGTTTAAAATAGCTTTCTTGTCCCATAGGTGTTGATGGGCAGGGTGCCTGACAGAGGAGGTAGACCCAATGAAATTGAACCTCCACCTCCAGAGATGCCACCATGGCAGAAAAGGCAAGATGGCCCCCAGCAGCAAGCAGGAGGCCGAGGAGGAGGAAGAGGTGGTTATGAACATTCCTCATACGGAGGACGAGGAGGTCATGAACAAGGAGGAGGGAGAGGTGGACGTGGTGGCTACGACCATGGTAGCCGAGGGGGAGGAAGAGGAAATAAGCATCAAGGAGGCTGGACGGATGGAGGGAGTGGAGGAGGAGGTGGCTACCAAGATGGTGGTTATCGAGATTCGGGTTTCCAGCCAGGTGGCTATCATGGTGGTGGCCACAGTGGTAGCTATCAAGGTGGTGGTTATGGTGGCTTCCAAACATCTACATATACAGGAAGTGGATACCAGGGTGGTGGATACCAGCAGGACAATAGATACCAAGATGGTGGGCACCATAATGATCGAGGCAGTGGTCGTGGAGGGAGAGGGGGTCGCGGAGGCCGAGGTGGACGTGGAGGCCAGGGAGGAGGTTGGGGGGGAAGGGGGAGCCAGAATTATCACCAGGGGGGACAATTTGAACAGCACTTCCAGCATGGAGGTTATCAGTATAATCATTCTGGATTTGGACAGGGAAGACATTATACTAGTTGAGGCTACAGAACCTTACACTTTGATAGAGCTCAAGTAATAGA
>CM052811.1:23465999-23505985 GCA_028533885.1 Nasua narica | reverse complement strand
GCCTGCTTCCCCGCCCCCCGCCTGCCTCTCTGCCTACTTCTGATCTATCTATCAAATAAATAAATAGAATCTTTAAAAAAAAAAGATTTAGCGGGAATTAAAAGACCATGTATTCTACACAACTCATGAAATATTAAATCTTGCGAAGTCTAGCAAGGTTCCTTACATCAGTGCTCCCTAGATAAGGTACTCCACCACACACTGGTCTATGAAACACTTCTTGTTGAGGTTTCCCTCTTAGAAATCCACAGTGTAAATTTGTATAAGGGCACTGAGAAAATTTGTAAGGGAAAACAATATAGATCTGCATAGGTATAGTGAGAGATATACATAAACATAGCAAACTGTTTACGCCAGGATTTCCTAGCCCTTCTATGGTGTTTGTTGATTAGATTTACTTTAACAGAAGATAAGGGAAAACAAAGAAGCGTTATAAGGAAAAAATATATATTCTCACTGCCAAGATCATGAGCAATCATGATCTGACATTTGTTCCTGCCATCCAGGGGCTCAGTGATCATTGGGGAAATGATATGCATAGTCACAAAAAAATGTTCAGACCCTTGCATTTTAAAATGAATGTAAATCCTGCAACTCCACCAAAGGAAATACACAGATTACAAACATAACTGTCTTTTCTATCAGTTTATAATTTTTACTCATAGGACTCACAGACATTTTCTGAGTCTAAATAATAAATCTGTAGATCATTTCTCTGAATGCCATTCATTGCCTTGTCTGGCAGAAAAAAAAATTCTTAAATATGAAAACCTCTTTGTCTACATATTCAACTCTGATGTAATTTTGTCACATTTTTTCCTTTTTCCTTTTTTCCCTCAAAAAGGGTGAATATCTTCTCATTTGTTACTGATTTGGATGAGAAGGACACTGTGTACCACATGCATTATATATACAAACATACTGTATTCTTTAATTAGCACACATGAAATTACTAGTAGTCAGTGAACCATCTCTATGATTTATGACATGAGAAAATTGAAAGGGTAAGACAATACTTGAATATAAATATTCAATTTCCAAAGAATAAAATTAAATTTAAAAAAATCCAGGGGCCCCTGGGTGGCTCGGTGGGTTAGGGCCCTTGCCTTCGGCTCGGGTCATGATCTCGGCGTCCAGGGATCGAGCCCCGCATCGGGCTCTCTGCTTAGCAGGGAGCCTGCTTTCTCCCTCTCTCTGCCTGCCTCTCTGCCTACTTGAGATCTCTCTCTCTCTCTCTGTGTCAAGTAAATAAATAGAATATTTAAAAAAATTTTTTTAAAAATCCAGATCTTTGTCTCTATTTCCTCATAAAGATTAAAGATCAGGAAATCCTACTCATGTAAGTGATTGTCCTACATCTAACAGGCTGTGAATTTCTCCTAGGCCATGAGCAAGGTACCCTGAACAGTGTTAGGAGAATAGAAGTGAGCTCATAGCTAGTTTCACTGTTTATTAAGCAAAAGCAGATACTTCCCTGAATTCAGAGGTAGTACACAAGGTGAGCACCATCTTGAAAGCTCTTCTTTAGGCATCCTATGACTCTACCCATAGAAGCTTTTGTTTTTCCTGAGATTTGATTTGATTTGATTTTTTTAAAGATTTTATTTATTTATTTGACAGAGAGAGAAAGATCGCAGGTAGGCAGAGAGGCAGGCAGAGAGAGAAGGGGAAGCAGGCTCCCTGCCGAGCAGAGAGCCCGACGCCGGGCCTGATCCCAGGACCCCAAGATCATGACCCAAGCTGAAGGCAGAGGCCCTAACCCACTGAGCCACCCAGGCGCCCCTATTTACTTATTTTAGAGAGAGAGCGAGCGAGCACAAGTGGGTAGAAAAGAGGAACAGAGGGAGAGGGACAAGCGAACTCTACACTGAGCAGGGAGCCTGACGTAGGGCATGATCCCACTACCCTGAGATCATGACCTGAGCTGAAATCAAGAGTCTGATGCTCAACTGACTGAGCGATCCAGGCACCTCCAGGGGATGATATAAAAATTCTATAGATTGAAAAAAAAATTCTATAGATTGTAACAATGGTTGTGTGTCTCTGTGACTACTAAAAACCACTGAGTTATATATACACTTTAAATGAGTATGTTTTACAGTACATATTAGGTCTCAATTCAGCTGTTTTCAAAACTTGGTGTTACAAGAAAAGAAAAATGGCTCAGCAGGAACTTACAGTAAACTGCCTAAGACTGAAGATAATTTGTGGCCTCCCTATTAATTGTCTTCAATGAGGAAAGAACTAGAGGAATTTTGGTTAAAGGTCAGTGGAGTTTTTGTCATCATGGGAAACCAAGGAGACTGTGTGTTTAGGTAACCTAAAGAGTGGAATGTGGAGGACCACCCATAGGAATAGAGCACTAGCTTGATCCAATAGGATCTCGGCCTAACCCAATAATTCTGTTTATGACAACGACTCCATAGAGAGGTGATAGCTGCCCTCCATGGCACGGCTTGAAAGGTTAGGAATATGACACCAATTTCCTCAAATCCTTTTCCTTAATACACTATGGACTGTTGACTAATAAATTTATCTAAGTATATCTTGAATCAATTTATATTTTCAGCTTATTCTAACAACTTCCATATGCTTGGATGATGTGAATATAATATTTATGTGGAGCCAGAGCCTGGCTTATAGAACCCTGAGGCTCCCATGACTCTGCTTCTCACCGTCCCCTTCTCTATGATGCTGTCAGAAGCTTTTTTTTTTTTTTTTTTTTTTAATGAGGGCAAGAGTTTCCAATGCTTCTTCTCTATCTGCAAATCTTTTGCTTCTACTGCCCATCACTCTCTCTCCTCGATCCCAAGTTTGGCCCTGATTCTAGCTTGGAAAACTACACTGATTGGTATAGGGCATTGGCCTATCGGATACACGCAGTAAATCATGGATCCCTGGGACATCCTTTCAGTACACAGAAATGGCAGCCTCACTAAGCTTTAGAACCCATCTGGTTCCATTTTATACACGATGAAACTGAGGTGCAAAGAGAAGAAATCATTTTCCTGGGATCACATAACTAGCCAACAGCAAGATGAAGAGTGGTATGTGTAAAGGCCCAAGCATTCAGCTCTCAGAACCACTAGGCTGTCTCCTGGACTCACTGGAATGCTCGTCCCAGCCCCTTTCCGCCTCCTTCTTGTGACTTTACTGGTGGTTTGACCCAGCACTGACCTCACCGTCCTGTCTCGTCCCACCCACATCTGCTTCATCCTGGTCGGGCTCGAACTCCGTGCCCCGGTCGACCACATCCACGCCGGCCTGCACTCTGGGCTTCTCATTTTCCCACTTGGCAAAACCTTTGTCCTTCGCCGCTTTGTCATGGAACTTGGATTTCATTTTGGGGAAGGTGTGGGACCCTGAGTCCCCCCAGCCACCCTCTGACCATACAGGCTCGGTCTGGGTGGCCTGGCTGGCGGTGGCCCGCTGCAGCCTCACGGAAATCTTGCGGGAAGAGCCTGTGACCAGCGTGATGGCTCTGCTGTCCAGGTCTCGGTGTCCAGCAGCCACGCCAGGGAACTCGAACACTTCATCCTGCACTGGAAGGGGGAAGACTGTTGTGATTATTTGACCTTGGATCGCTTTAGAGCAAACCATCAAAGTTGGGGCAAACAACAGGAGTCCAGTGGGCCAGGCCCTAGAGGGACAGGCTAGAGGCAGACCCAAACAGGCCGCAGGGGAGCTGCATAGAAGTGAGACCCGAAAGCAGAGAGAAGCAAGTGGGAGTCAAGGGTGTAGCCATAGCTATTCACCCTGAAGGTTTCGGTGTCGATAATGACTGACCAGGTTCAGATCCCGAACAGAATGGAAGTCCGAGTGCAGGAAGGCGAGCAGAAAGAAATGGAGGTAGGAAAGAAAGCTGAGGCTATTACCTGGGGGCAGCGAGGGACTTCCAGGCAGTGACCCATGACTACTGCCCAAGGAAGGTGCCCGGGCAAATCTCCTGCAGGCCAGAACCAGGAGGTCTTTGCACTGTTTGTGACAATTGGCTCCACAGTCTGAAAATCCCAAAGTATCACAGACAATTAGTGGGAACCATGTGCATCTGGTGCCACCTGGGCTTCTAGGGTGCCACCTAAGCTGTCCGCTGTGGCCTACCATCCCCCTTTCCATGTTGACTCAGAGTCCGGCCCAGGCCTGCAGGGTGTGTGGCCAGGGGGACTTGCTAGCCTTCCCGGGGTTCCTCTCACATTTGCTCAACTTCTTATTCTACACAATTCATTGAGGTGCTGGGGAGCAAACAAGCAGGGGACAGACCCAGTGAGGACTTGACTTTGCCCTAAATAATATGCAGATCGGACTGGGGTTCTCTTCTAAGCCAAGACAGATTCTCTACCAAGAGGCTCCCTGAGCCAGAATGAGGAAAAGAAACCCCAGATTCTAGTGTCTCCCAGGACCAACAGCTGCCTCTGATCATTTATAGCCAGGTGTCCCTTCATTCAGTATTCACTTGCATTTTTTTATTCTTCTTCATTCCTGCAAATTTTTTCCAGAACACGTGCTTTTATCTTCTGCTTTCTTTCTTTGCATAGAAACAGAAAACAAGGTGGGCTTATGCCCAGGATCATACTCCAGGTTCGACTATGGCTTTGAAACAGCAGCAGACTATGAAAAGTCCCATTAGAATGCTTTAGTTAAGAAAGTAGACTATTAATTGCTACCTGGGGTAGAAAACTTTGGCTGCTTTGGAAAAGAGCAACACAATTATTTCTCATAGAGGGTCCTACATTTCTCTTAGAATTACTGAACAGATAGGATCGTTTTAAAGAGCATATTTCTCACTCACTATCAAACAGGACCTTCCTAATTCTTTCTGATACTCGCTTTTCCCCTAAATGGTCTTATTTCAAATGTTCTTGTAATGACATCATGGAAAGACCAAATTATAATGAAATGTTCAGTCTATTTTAATTAAGTTTTTCATTCCATTGCCTTTAAGAGAAAATACTGCATATACAAAGATGATCCAAGGGCTCAATTGATTATCGTCTTCATAAAAATGTGTTTGTGTGTATGTGTGTGCATGTGCGTGCGCACGTGTGTGCACATGCCCATGTGTCTTTTTAGAGGATAAGGGTCAGAAACCAGAATAAAACTATGGCTAGGCAGTAAGATATTGCAGTATCTTTGAAGCTTGAAAGCAAAATCCAAGTTACACTCAGACAACTAATGCCAGAAACCTAAGAGAAGGTTTTTGAGACTAAAAAGTGGCTCCCATCCAGCTTCAGGAAACTCTGTTCGTGCAACACAAGGGCCAATCCTGAAAGACAGCTAGAGGAAAAAAAGGCACTATAAGGGAATAGTACTAATCCGAAGGCATTCTGTGATGAAGATGTTTCCTTTTGTAGTTATATCTTTCAAGAGCATTGTCAGATTCTTAAAACCATCAGTATAAGTAATCTGCATAAACTGTCCAGCAATTTCTTAAACACCAATAATATATGATGATCATATATGCATAAGTAGCAACACAGTCCTAAATGCCCATTAAGATGAATACGTATTACATTTATCAAGTATATATTTATTTATACTTGATTTACTTGATTGATATTTATATATCAAGTATATATTTGTTTCTAAATTAATTAAATGGGGAATTACATGAACAAATTCATTGAAAGGGACAAAAATAAGTTTTAAGGCTTCTCTTTTTTCATCATCATCTGTGATTTAGTGGAAATAGGAAAAGCTACCTGTGAGAGTGGAAAGAAAGGCATATGTATTATGGGAATGAGTGTGTGCTTATTTCCATGATGGAGTCCCACTCCAGAATTCCCACCCTAATTCTGTGCTGATGATTCACAAGTCATCCTAGAGATGGGGCCACATGTATGAGGGCTGATAAGGGTGGTTTGCTTACTCTTGGAACAAACTATAAAATTCCAATCGGGGCTATCCAAAACTCCAGGTTGTTCGGGTTGTTTTTTTTTCCTAGACATTTTATCTCTTCAGTTGCCAGTGGCCCAAAGAGCTGAGTTCTCCATGATGCCAAGAGTTTTTGTGATTTCATCAGACAGATTTGATTCCTGCTCCAAATGTCACATTCTAAAACTTTACAAAATAACATTGATTTACCTTTGCATTTGTATCCTTGCTTGATTATACCCCAGAGCTGTAACAAAACACAAAAGAATGTCAGAGAATCTGAATTAAAATCTGGAAGGAAAACAAACAAACAAACAAACAAAAAAACAAAGCCAAAGAGAAGGAAGTCCTGGGAGGCATGATGGTTGGTGGAGCACAAACAGGATGTAGCTGATCCTGACACCCTTCCTGTCAGACAGAAGTTCACTCCAGCTGGGGTGATAACAGCTTTGCTTCCCTTTTCTTTCTGAGAGTCAAATGGGAGCCAGGATGGGAAACTGACGTGGGTACATTTATTGGACTTTGGTATAATGCGCTCTCAGCAGAATTTACGGGGAGACTATCACTGTTTTTGGAAGCCCCCAGCTCCCTTTGCCTTCTTTTTAATCACTCCAGCTGCTCTTGGCGCCCCCTGCAGGAAATTAAGGAATTTACAGGACGCAGATCCCACCAAAGCATTTGCCTGGCGCTAGGTTCTTTTCAAAGCAGCATTTGTACCTTGAAAGAATACAGAAAAGGGAAAGATCTACTTGTTCATGCATTCATTCTCTGATTACTCAGTGTTTGGCCTGTGCCAGGGCTCAGGTTGATGCAGTAAATGCTCCGATTCTGCCAACCACAAAGGAAGTAGGATGTAGGAAGTGACGAGTGTCTCAGGAGAGATGTGAGGGCTTACAGTTTAAGAAGGGGGTGTTGGCCCAACTGGGTCAGAGGATCATCCTTGGGTAGTGTGTTTGCCCTCCTGACACACCGTGTTCTTCCCCATGCCTCCCTCAGCATTGCACGTGGGTGCCAGGGACACAGAAACATAATAATGATGAGTTCAGTGGGCTTAGCTCAAGCTGGAAGATCTCCCATTTTTAACCTCTTAGTGGTTAGGTTAGGTGACTGATATCTATTTAATAAAATGATTTTGAAAGAAACAGGGGTGGTGGCCTACTGGGGCTTATGAGGGTGTCATTTACATGTGTCATAGGGGAACAATGCCCTGACTGGGGTCATCACGACCCTCCCTGTAAGAAGAATAAATAGTTGCCAATGTGAAGTGACTGGAGGCATCAGGAAGACTGATCCTTACCCTCTGACACAGAAATTCCACCAGTGGAAAGGAATTCCTTTGAGTCTCAAAAGTTATCAGGTCCTTCAGAGTACATTATTAAGATGGAAATGTGTCCTGGAAAGGAAGGATTATTAAGACAACTAACTGGAAGCAAGGCCTCAGTTACCTCGATGACTGGAAGAGGTAAGGAGCAGTCTGTATGGAAAAGGGAAGTGGCATTGGGGTAATCACATCATGTCAGAGATTCAGGGATCTTCAAGATAATCTAGTCTGCTTCTCTCCCATAAAAGGGGAGTGGGATGATCCGGAAAGTTAAATAATCTGCAAGGTCCCGAATCTGGGAAACTTTGCAGGGATAAGAAATTGTTTCCTCACAGAGCCCTTGATGATAGTAATAACCATAATAATGATAGCTAACATACTGAACTTTTGTTGTGTGAGAGGCACAGTCTTAAGCTTTTTATGTGTACTCATGCACTGAATGCTGTGTATATATAGACTGGGCTCTAGGGAGGTGAAGTCACTTGGCAAGGTCTTGCTGCTAGTGAGTAGGGAAAGAGGACTGTGTCACATGAGGGAAGGACAAGAAGCTACTGCTCCTGGGTGTTCTGTGTATGAGCAAAACCCACTGATTTAGGGCAAGAAAGGTTAAGATTTAAGAAGAAGCATTCTAAAATCCAGATATGGCACATTATTAGCATAGCCGCAGGAACTGCTAGAAAACACAGAAGGAAGCCTGAGTCCTATCAGGAGGGACGCTCCGGGCACTGCTGGCTAATGCTCCTCAATGACGAGGAGACAACACAAGGCAGGAAGGGGCTCTGGGTCAGTGTGCCAGCCATGACAGGAGACAGTGACCTCATGGAGACGGGTCAGTCCTTTGATTTGAGACCTCAGGTTGCTTTAGGATTCGGAGGGACTATGGTATAAGGAGCACTGGACTGGGAGTCCAGTGCACATGAGTGTGCATATGAGTCGTGATCCTGCTGCTAATGCTCCCTGTGATTGTACAGAAATCACTTACCTTCCCAGACCCCAAAATAAGGCAATTAGCAAAACTCTTTCAGTTTGGGAATTCTTTTTTTTTTTATATAGTTTGGGAATTCTAAGATAAATGTATTTCAAATAGTGTTTGTTTTGCTTACCCCTAAGATGGAATTTATTTCAAAGGCAGGTGGTCCAGCCACAGAAAAATGATTCCTTGCCTGTGCCCACAATTCCTTACAATGACACATCTAAACATATAAATTCCGCTGAAAACCAATAGACTTGTGTGTGTGTGTGTGTGTGTAAAGATTAAATCAAATCACATCCATAAAATTAAATATATTTTGAAGAATAAAAAGGGCTATTAAAACTTTAAATGACTTAATTTCAATTAAACTCTAAAAGGATCAGGGAACACTTTTAAAAGAGAAGTATTAACTCTGAGCTATATAACATGTAGCATGTCTGATGTCATTTAATTATCATAACAAAATGGTAAGTATTTTTTTTTAAGATTTTACTTATTTGAGACAGAGAGATACAGCATGAGGAGGGAGAGGGGCAGAAGGAGAGGGAGAAGCAGATTCCCCGCTAAGCAAGGAGGCTGATGTGGGGCTCGATCCCAGGACCCTGAGATCATCACCTGAGCTGAAGGCAGACGTTCAACCGACTGAACCACCCAGGTGCCCCACAAGATGATAAGTATTAACCCCCTTTCACAGATAGGAAAACAGAGACTCGAAGATGATCAATAATTTGGTGAAGGACATATACTTAATAAGGGCAGAATTGAGATTCAAAGTCAAGGTTCAAGACTCCAAGTCCAGAGCGTTCCACCTTACCACAGATGCATCAAGAACCTAACACCAGCCAACCTGCTCTGATAAGTCAGGAAGCAGAGTGTGGAAACTCCTGGGAAAGACCACCTTGTTGCTTCTACAGAACCTGCGGCTCCATAGAAGGAAGAGATACCCAGAAGGAATGGAGAGCACAGATAAGACCCTGAGATTGGACAAAAGCCCGGCAACTCTCGCACCATACCAAAGGGCAGATGTCTCAACCTGACTTTTGGTGGGCTATGGCACAGCCTAACAGACTCACTGGGCCTCACTCTGCAGGGGAGCTGCACATGGCCCTACCCCACTTTAGCATTTTTCAGGACCAGATACAAACAAAAATTCCCATCGGAGGAGAGAAACGAAAAAGGAGACATATTTGTTGTATGATAAAGTGGTGAGGTGATAAAATTCTAGTGGTTAGGCTGACAGAAGAAGAATCCCCCCTTCTCTGGGGTGGGTGAAGACAGCTGGTTGGGCTGGCCTTGCCCCTTGATGACATCAGCTGCAGTGACCCCCTGGGGCCATCTTTGAGGTAACTAGGTAACTACTGCCTCTTATTTACCCATTCTCAGAGGGGTGTGTACTTGAACACAAACTCCTGTTCTTGGGCCCCTCAAAGCCAGTTCTTCAAGGCTGGGATGGGAAAAGTGTAATTTTTGCAGGAGTCTATAATAGAAGCTGTGAATTCAAATGGGTCACTAGTGGAACATGATGGTTGAATGAAGCTGACACAACTGAGCTCTGGCATCTGGACGAAGGAGCAATAGTCATGCTGGCTGCTGGGCTACCCTCACCTAGAAAACCACATTTTCATCTTCTACAACTTGAGTAACAACTTGACTTTCAGGACCCATGACTCTTTGTTCAGTATCAGGGGCAACGCTACCCTGAGCTGCCAAAGAATGATCAAATGTGGGGAAATGAAGTGTACAATTGTGCAGTGGTGTAGGTAGAGCACGGGGTTTAGAATCAGAACACCTGTGTCTGAGTCCCGGCCCTGGTAATCACAGGCTGTATGGTCCCGGGAAACTTACCCACCCTCTCTGGGCCCCTCTGTCTTGATAGGCAGATGGAGAGAATGAAATGTTCACCTCATGAGTTAGTTATGAGGATTATTTACACTAACGTGCATGGAAGAACTTCATTACTGTTAAGTGCCAAATAAATGTTATTTATTATTATAACCATCTTCTATCCAAAAAGATTTTTTTTCCCTTTTGAGTTATGAATCATTAAGCCATGCCATGATGGATTTCTAGTGACTGACATCACATGAAACGAGAACTGGGAGGAACTGGCTAAGATAAATAAACCCCCTTAATTGCACCTGCTCTGAGTATTAACGATGAATGCCAAGGCTCACTGGGCAGAACCTTTCCTTGGCCGGGATTAACAAACTGCTCTCTTGAATTAACAGAACTCACCATCCTTTCCTGTCACCAGCCCTGCATTCCTAGAAAGAACAGAGTGAAACCTGCAGATTTTGCTTTTGTTTTTAACTTAATTTTTAATTTCAGGGAGCTGCCATATTTTACTTCTGATCTAAAGCAGACAATGATCTCTGTTGGTGTATCATTTTCCTACCTTCTCAGAATGAGGCACAAATAACTACACACAAGAGAAAACAATGGAAAAGAGACTTACAAATCCCGCACAGTGTTCGCAGAAGGTTGGCTTGAGATAGGTCATCTCCTGAAAATTATGGACAAATCCAGGTCCCATTTTACAGTGTAATTGGGACTTAGCTCGCAGGAAGTAAGCCATCATTTCGTCTTTACTAATGAGGCCATCCCTGTGAAGAGAATCGGAGAAGGGAGGGATCTTTGAAGACCATGTTGTGAGGTGGCTGATACACTGTTATCACCCAACACCCCAAACCTTTGTGACCAAAAGCAGGTAGGCAGTGTTTGTATCTCTGTTCTTTCTGAAAGGAGAGGACCTCAAAGGACAGCATTTGGTGCCAAAGGCTTTCTTAGTAAGGAAAATATATGTATGTGTATCCTGTGTTCCATAGCAAAGAACTCTCTCCTTCATTACCAAATGGTAGCTTCTAGAAGGAAATCTCCTTTATCCCATCCCTAGCAATAGGGTGTGCAAGAATCAGGCTGCTGCAGAAAGGCAGAAAACCATAATAACTGGGCCCGTCGTTCTCAAATTCATTCAGCCTGATGTCATCCAGACCACTGCCATTGGTAACCTTCTGTTCATGTCTTACTGGCTTATAGACCATTTGCTAGAGCGATTCTTTCACATCTTCTTCACACAGAACCTCTGGTTACACCCATCAGCACACATCCAGACTTCCTGTTTATCAAGAAGATCAAATCCACTTGAAGTAGGTGATCTCACAGGGCCTTCTCTCCACGTCAACGTGTGCTGGAGACCACACCCTTCTGTGCCAATTCAGAATTCCTTTGGATCTCATCTATCCTCTCTTGTGTTCTCCTCTGAGGTCATGCTCCCATCCCCCACTCCACAGTCTCCCAGGACACAGCTCCTTCCAAGTTCCGCTCAGTCTCTTCACCCACTCCTTCCTCTCTACGTACAAATATGCTCGCAACTTCCCCATCTGGAAAATGTCTTTCTTCAACCTTGCTTCCATTCCTGGCACCTGTCTTTTCTCTCTTCCTTTTCTTACTCCCAAAGTTTTCAAGAAGAATATTCTTTAGAGGGTTTTTTCTTTTCCATTTCCTTCAATTACTTCTCGCTCCATGTAACCAGGATTCTAATCCTACTGTTCTGTTGAAATTGTCACAATGACGTCCTCAGTGGCCTTTTCTCACTTCTTTCTTTTTTTTTTAAGATCCATTTATTTATTTATTTGACAGAGGGAAGAGAGAGCACATAAGCAGGGGGAGAGGCAGAAGGAAAGGGAGAAGCAGGCTCCCTGCTCAGGGAGCCCAACGTGGGGCTTGATCCCAGGATCCTGGGATCATGACTTGAGCTGGGGGCAGACGCTTAACTGACTGAGCCAACCAGGCACCCCCTTTTCTCACTTCCTGACATTGTCGACCTCCTGGCTGCATGTGGCATGCAGGCAGGTTTTTTACTTTTTGACACTCTCTCCTCCATGTACCCCTGTGATTCCACACAGCCCCAGTTTCTCTCCTGTTTCCCATGTTCCTCCTTCTCTGGCTCTCCAGCAAGATCCACTTTTTCCTTTCATCTGAATGTGGGGGGAAGGGTCTCCAAGCTGCAGTCCTCATGCCCTAAGCTCATGTTCCTTTCAATTTTCCCACCAGAATTTGCTCACATGCCCAGGACTCCAGTTTTCATGGCTGGGCTGAAGACCCAGCAATCAATATTTCCGATATCCACAGCTTGCTAGAATCTCCTCCAGGATGTTCTACTCACCTCTCAAAATCAACATATCTCAGCCTGTCTAACAAAAATCATGTAAGCTACAAATATTTCAAACCTTCATTTCTAGAAAAAAAATATTTATATATCTTTGCCAGGACCGTGTCAGGTCCATTTAATGAACAACCAGGAGAAAAAAAGAAATGAAGAGTAGGAAGTGATTTTAAGTTCATGTCCTACCTACATGTCACGGAGAGAAACAAACTAAGGGAAGTGGGTAGTTAGCAGGTAACTTGAATTTTATTTTGTAAAAGAAGTTTATGTTTCTAATAATTCACTTTATTTTAAAGCTATTCTTTGTTCTAGATATACAATGAAGATGAATTAAGGTTTTAAGATGTTATGCCAAACTATCAAGGCTTTCCTTGGTGTATTGAATTACTTACAGATTTAATTTTTTAGAAATTCTCACACCAACAAAAACATTAAAGAATTCTAAAGTGATAGAATTTGGACATTTCATCAGTATACAATCTAGCACCTCATTACAGATGATTTCTAAACTAGGAACTAACCTCACAGAATTAAAAAATAAGCAAATTACTAATGCCAGCATTTCTCTGCTATATATATATATATATATATATATATATATATATATATATATTTCATTATTTTATTTATTTATTTTTAAAGATTTTATTTATTTATTTGACACAGAGAGAGAGAGATCACATGCAGGCAGAGGCAGGCAGAGAGAGGGGGGGAAGCAGGCTCCCTGCTGAGCAGAGAGCCCGATGCGGGGCCCGATTCCAGGACCCTGAGACCATGACCCGAGCTGAAGGCAGAGGCTTTAACCCACTGAGCCACCCAGGCGCCCCAATTTCATTATTTTCTAATGAGCTGGATGTTAGCCTCTAAAGTCATTTAATTTTCTAGGAATCATTTGAAACTAGAGAGAAATACATGATTATTTCATTTATCAAAACAACCTTTGAGCTAGCCAAGAGAGAAACAAAGGACACTTTCTTGGGTATCTGTAGATATCACCTGCTCTTCTGAAGACTGTAAGTAATTTAAAATAATTTTACTTACTTGGTGAGATTTAGTCTTGCCCTCAGGTCCCCTGATGCTGAGGACTCTATTAGCCTAGGTGTAACTATATTTCTTTTCTACTCTTTTTTTTTTCTTCTCAAAGATTTTATTTATTTGACAGAGAGAGAGAGAGAGATCACAAGTAGGCAGCAAGGCAGGCAGAGAAAGAGGGGGTAGCAGGCTCCCCGCTGAGCAAAGAGCCCATGCAGGGCTCGATCCCTGGACCCTGAGATGATGACCTGAGCTGAAGGCAGAGCTTAACCCACTGAGCCACCCAGGCGCCCCTCCTCTGCTCTTCTTGATGGAGGTATGGGGGTTGATGAAATAGCTAAGCAGAAGCAATGTGGGGAATGGAGAATTGGGTTCATTTGCAAATGGGCACTCAGACTCAACACTGATGGTGTAGTCTGTCCTGTGATTTCACCCAAGCAGTCATGCTGGTGGATACCAAGAAGAAAATCAGCGAAATATTAGACTTGTCTCATCAACGTCCTAGGATTGAAGCTGTCAGGATGTACATTAAAGGTATCCCTGTTCTCCTCTGACACTAATTTTCTGCTTCAGGAGAGTTGCATTAACATATAACAAAATTAAAACTTACTGATCTTTGTCCAGCACACAGAAGGAATCCAAAAAGGGAAAATTGGCAGCTATACTCTCAAAGTCCTCTTGAGAGATGTACCCATCATGGTCATGGTCATAGTTTCTAAACACAGACTGCAAAGGAAAGACAAATATTTATGGAAAAACTATGAGTCAGGCTCTGGACTTGTTATTGGGAAAGCAGTGATAACTAGCATATTATTCTATCAGGGAGCTTAGAATCCAGTGGGAGATAATGAAATCGAGAAGCCTTTATGGTATAAGAAGATAAGTGCAATGCTGAGGATAAAAATAGGTTGTCATGAAGGGGGAGCGGAGATGGGAGATTTTCAATGGCTTCCTGGAGAAAGTGAGGTCTAAACCGAGACCTCAGTTTTAGCAAGAGTTAAGCTTGGTAGGAATTCACGAATGCCAATACCACGCTGATAGAAAATGAAGCTTTAAAATGTTACATTATCCAAACAACTCAAGTATACTTTTTAATGCAATTCCAATCAGAATTCCAGTGGGAGTTTGTTTTAAATAAACAAACTGATTCCAAAGTTCAAACAGAAGTGAACATGTTGAGAATAGCCTAAAATTGTTTAAGATGAGAAGTAATGAGGGAAAAGGTGTCCTATCAGAAATCAAATAATCTACAAAGCTACATTAATCAAAACAACATGGTACTTTAACTTGCTACAGATAGCAGAGTCTGGAAATAGATCTATGTATATGAAGGGATTTAGAATATCAAAAAGTATCTTTTTAAATCCAGAGGGAAATTAAAAATTACCCAATATTTTTGTTGAGCTAAATAGCTAATAATCTTACAAAATCAATTGCCCCTAAACTAAATTCTAGATGTATTAAATATTTTAATTAAAAAAAAGCTATAAAAGTATGAAAGGTAGACAAAATAATTTTTATGTTTTGTGATCTTTGAGTGGGAAAGGCCTTTCTTTTTTTTTTTTAAAGATTTTATTTATTTATTTGACAGAGAGAGAGAAATCAAAAGCAGGCAGAGAGGCAGGTAGAGAGAGAGGAGGAAGCAGGCTCCCCGCTGAGCAGAGAGCCCGATGCGGGGCTCGATCCCAGGACCCTGAGATCATGACCTGAGCTGAAGGCAGGGGCTTTAACCCACTGAGCCACTCAGGTGGCCCCAGGGAAAGGCCTTTCTTACCATGACTTCAAAATCAACAGCTATCAACAGAAACATTTTATTACATAAAATGCAAAATATCTGAATCAAAAAAGCTCAGCTGACAAATTTAAAGATAAATGACAGAAGATTATCTGCAATATACAAGACAGCAAAGACATAAAAAGGAAACTGGGAGATCATCAAAGTAAAAATACAAATGGCTAATACATTCGTGGAAATTGCTCGATTCTACTAATAATTATAGAAACATAAAGAAAACTTGTTTTTTAACCTCTCAGATAGGAAAACGTTAAGATCACTGGTAATTTCCTAGGGTATGAGAAGACAGGCACTGTCATATTAGTTGATGAAGTCAATAGCAAAGTCTTTCTGGAAGACAGTATGCTTACTCTTTGACCCAGCAGTTCCACTTAGGGGCATCTGTTCTAGGAAAATAGGTGAACAATGTCACTCAGAGGCATATGTGGGTGTGTGTTTATGGGGGGAATAAAGTCATAAAAGATAATTGATAAATTATCCATGTTTATTCCTAAAGAGCAGAATTCCCAAGGCCTAAAACTAAAACTTGGATTCTCTGTATTTTATGAAAAGTTTGCATATTTACAATGATTCTGACTTTCTTTATAATCAGAGAAAAATAAAAGAAGTCTTCCAATGCCCTCTGTTAAATTGGGTTTTCAAAATGGTTTGTTAAATTCTCCCCAGAAACCCATACGTGCAAGCACATAATAATGAGTCTTTTTCCCTTTTCCCGATGGTTCTGTCTATTCTATTTTATCCATAGTGCTCTGTGTTGCAAGCTGCTTCAGGAGTATTTTGGGAGATGAGCAAGGTACAAATGAACAAATTAATAATTAAAAATATGACTGTTTAGTACCTACTATAAGTTTATTTATAGATAACTGGATTGTGCAGAAAGATAAAGCATTACCTTTTTTTGCAAGTCCCAATATCAGTATTTATCTACAATCAAAATTGCTTAAAATTGACCATTGTACAGTGCCTACTATTTATAGCCTAATATCCATATTTCTGTTGAAAATACAATCTTTTTGTAGAATAAAATTTAGTATGCAAATTTCATGATAAAACCCAATCTTTCATTTGATTGAGCCAAAAGTAGGGAATTTATCCAAACTAGGCCAACCTTCCACCCCATGAAATTGGAATTGGAGAGAAAATAAGAGAGATGGCAGGGTGTCTGGGTGGCTCAGTGGGTTAAAGTCTCTGCCTTTGGCTCAGGTCATGATCTCAGGGACCTGGGATCGAGCCCCACATCGGGCTCTCTGCTCATCAGGGAGCCTGCTTCCCCCTTTCTCTCTGCCTGCCTCTGCCTACTTTTGATCTCTCTCTCTCTCTCAAATAAATAAAATCCAAGAAAGAAAGAAAGAAGAAAGGAAGGAAGGAAGGAAGGAAGGAAGGAAGGAAGGAAGGAAGGAAGGAAGGAAGGAAGAAAGAAAGAAAGAAAGAAAGAAAGAAAGAAAGAAAGAAAGAAAGAAAGAAAGAAAAAATAGGAGAGATGGCATAAGGGAAGAGAGAAGGAGAGAGAAAGAAAAGGGGAGAGAGTGAAACAGACTCTCCAGAGGGAGCACAGAAAGTCTTTCAGCAGATAATGGAATGAGCATTCAGAGAAAAGAGTGGGAGAGAGAATCATTCTGTCCTTCATTTCCTGGCTCCAGACCTTCCTGAGTTGCCACTCTGTCCTGCCTGGATCCTGCCCCTCTTCCTTGGTTCCACGTTGGGTCTGTGACCACAACATTAACACAGGCCTCCACTGGACCTGATGCTTCTCAACACCTTCCCTCATCCTTTCTGACCTTTCCTTGCTGCGTCACATGTTCCACGCAACTCTTTGTGCAATGCACCATAATTCCCTGGATGATCCAAGATGTAGAACATTCTTTCTTTTTCCTTAAACATCTGACCCCAGCAAAAAGTTAATTTTATCCCAAGACACAATTCTATTGCATCATACCCACCCATTAAAGTAGATGTTTAACCAGGGGTCATAGTTTTTAGTACCAGGTATGTTTCCATTTTCCCCACACTGGCACGTCTACTCTTTCTTTTTTTTAAAGATTTTATTTATTTATTTTGAGAGAGAGAGAGAGAGCACATGATCGGGATGGGGGAGGGGCGGAGGGAAAGGGGAGGGGAGGGGCTCCCTCCTCTGGCTGAGCAGGGAGCCTGATGAGGGGCTTGATCCCAGGACCCCGGGATCATGACCTGAGCCAAAGGCAGCCGCTTAACTGACTGAGCCACACAGGCGCCCCTCTACTCTTCTTTCTATGTGGAAAACACTGATGGAGACTTTCCTGTCATTAACGTATGTTTCTGACCTAAATGGCATCGTGCTGCTGTGTCACAGACCCCCAATGTATACAGCAAGAGAAACTGTGCAACCTATGGGATCTTTTCCTACCCTCAGGTAATCAATTTATTGGGTATTTTATTGTGACTCATGTAGGTTTTTCATGAGTAGATTCTAACCCCCAAACAATCCTTCAGGTTGCAGGGGCAACAGTGGAGGTGTCAAATGCTACCAAAAGAGAGCTGGAAGTAGCTGAGGGTATTTGGGCAAATGAGAACAGAATGACAAGAAGGGGAGAGGGGGCCTTTCTGGGATACTCTCCCCCAGAGGCCAATGCAAAGTATAGCTAGTGTCTGCTAAATTGCTCCTACCTGCCAC
Organism: Nasua narica; assembly: GCA_028533885.1. Lineage (NCBI taxonomy): Eukaryota > Metazoa > Chordata > Mammalia > Carnivora > Procyonidae > Nasua > Nasua narica. The sequence goes on along the minus strand of CM052811.1, from coordinate 23,488,178 downwards.
AGGGCTGTTTTCATTGACTTCAGCTGATTCTTGGGCAACAGTAGAATATTCTGGAAAGAGAAAGGGGCTTTCTTGTGCTCAATCTCCACTCTCTCAACCACTTACCTCAACTAATTTCCTTATGTGCTTGTTGATGACTGTGGGGTCTGGCTTCGGCATCACTCCTGACGCCCACTCCAGGGGCACCATGGGCTTGGTGGGCGTCGTAGGGGAGGTAGGTTGCTGACAGAGAAAACACATTTTTTAACTTTACCTGAGACTTAGAACAATTCAGGGACACTGAGAAAGAAATCTACATTCTATATTAATAACACCAGTAAAAACTTACATATATGTAGCACTTAAATGTTCTGAAAACAAACATCTATCAGTGGACTCCAATCTGTGACTAAATACGCATGTGGATAGCGCGTTTTGTTTAGCAGTAGCCTAGATTCCATTATTCTAAATGGAAAATAAGATATTGCTCTCCCAGCCCACTCAAAAATTCTATCCATGTTCCCCAAATATTACTAAACCATCTTTGAAACTTATACAATATTCCAAACAGATTTTTGTAAAATATAAAATATATAAAAGACCGGTTGTCTAATTCTTTAATACTTGGTATTGGTGATAAATTAGTAGATGTGTGTAGTAAATGGGTCCGTGAGAATGGTCAAGTTTATGTCCTCAAGCAGCATCTTTCTCAATATGCTTAATCACTTCTCATTGTTTGGCTAATTAGGTCTGTTTAGTCTCTTTGGTGAATTTGCTTTCTCTATATATTTTTCCACATTCTTGCAAGACATTTTCACTAAATAATGTGGAGATGGTGGCGATAACACATTACATGTTCACACAACACACGGGAAAACACAATCCCATCAAGAGACTAGCCAAGAGTGCCGCGCACTTAATTCCTCTCCCTGGGACCATCATATAATGTAAATATCTGGAGTGTACATGCAAATCTGTATTGGCAGGTTTTTATTTGATACTGAATTGGGGATAAATATGTTTGCAAGAGGAATTGAGGAGTAACTGTACTGGATTTAAGCCCCTTGCAATGTTGTGAGGTGGGTGAGAGAGCAGGACCAAAAACTACCTGCTGTCTGGATATAATCAGCAAAACATAGGTTCACTCACACACACATCATACAGATCATGGCTCTTTCTATCAAGCTTTTCTTTTTTTTAAAATATTTTTATTATTTGTCAGAGAGAAAGAGAGAGAGAGAGCACAAGCAGGGGGTGTAGAGACAGAGGGAGAAGCAGGCTTCCCACTGGGCAGGGAGCCCGATGCGGGACTCAATCTCAGGACCCCAGGATCATGACCTGAGCTGAAGGCAGATGCTTCACTTCACTGACTGAGTCACCCAGGTGTCCCTCTATCCAGCTTTTCATTTTGTTCATCTGATGAAGGATAAACCCATGGTTCCCAAACTGTATAACAAGGTGCCCCATCCAGAACATGGCAGTACCAAAAGATATTTCAAACTTCCAAGGGAAATACAGCAGTACTCCATACCTCATAGACACCATGTGAACTACCAGCTTAATGTAGTTTACAGTTTCCCCATTAGATCCCACTACATTTCTTTCAATGTTATCATATCTTTCCAAAGCAAAAAATCACTGTGGTACAAGGAAAAAGGTGGCCGTATTCAACCCGATTCCAAGATTTAAGAAAATGTTCCATGCCCAACACCCATCCATTAGTAAGTAATTGTGGTTATTTAAGAATGAAATTAAAATATTATTTTTATTTCGACATGTATTATTTTTTCAAGTGGGTTCTATGTGATTAGAACATTAATATATATTAAGTTGTTTGGACCTAACTATCTTGAAGTGAAATTGTGGGGCGCCTGGGTGGCTCAGTGGGTTAAGCCTCTGCCTTTGGCTCAGGTCATGATCTCGGGGTCCTGGGATCGAGTCCCGCATCAGGCTCTCTGCTCAGCAGGGAGCCTGCTTCCCTACCCCCATCTGTCTGCCTCTCTGCCTACTTGTGATCTCTCTCTCTGCCAAATAAGTAAATAAAATCTTTTAAAAAAAAATTGAAAAGTGAAATTGTGAGGTATTTCTTTTGACCTAGAGGTAGTCTGAAAAAACTGAGACACAAAGTAAAACACAAAGAACTAGTGAGACACAAAGGGTGCGTTGTGCAGAGCAAAGGTTCGCAGGGGGACTACGTGAGGTCCACCAGCACCAAGCGTAAGCACACTGAGTTACAGGCCCTCAGTACTGTCATCCTGGCAGGAGCTTGTTTTCTAGCATCAGCATATGTCAAATCGAAGCACAAAACAGGATGACAAGAGATGGAAAGGGACTGGGGAAATGTGTTTTCGTAGATTCAGAGGATTTTAGCCATTGGAAGGGGCTTTGAAAGCTTCTGCTTTAGAAAAGATAAAAAAGACTACGTTGGATGGAAATGTCAAAATTGGCAAACATTTATCGTGAAAATAAACTAAAACAAATCTAAAAAGCACAAATCAGGCAAGGATGCTATCAGGGTTATTCCTACCATGTTCCTGATACAAGGGGTGGCGGGAAAATGATGGGGAGCGTCCCGCAGTGGGAAAAAGCACAGGGGTTGAAGACAGACAGGCCTAACACCGCCTCCCAGTTCTCCCACATACAGGCTGTGTGAGACACCTGTCTTCACCAGACTCCGTTTCCTTAAGAGTTAATGAGATACTGAGGCCCCAGCAGGTGCTCAACAACCAACAGGTAGCAACTAAGGTGCCTGGTTACAGGTAGAGGAAGGTGTGGGGAGGTGGAAGGTGTTACAGGTGCACATGTAATAGCTTGCCACTCTGAAATCAGCGCCCTCACATCAAAGCTAAGGAATGAGAGAAGAGCTCATAAATTCCTGTTTTCTAATAACTTTGCTTTTCTCTCCAGCTCTTAGGCATGCTACTCTCGCAGAGTCCAGCCCTCATTCTTCCCTGTGGCCTGTATCTCCCCACATGGATCTGTTCTTCAGCGTCCCCAGGAGATGGGCAACGTGCCACAGAATTCAGTGGGTAAGGAGGTAAGGCATGAGAACTTCATCAGAAATCTGATCTCAGGATCTGAGTCTAAGAAGCCAACATCGACAGTTTTTCCTTCAACATGCGAACCTAATCCTCACTGCAAATTTCAAATTCGCCCAGGTATTTTTTTTATTAGCACAAAACATATCTAAGACACAGTCCACTCAATAAAACTAATGACCAGTATACTTTGGGTAATGTAATTTCCTCAATCTCAGTATAGAATGTTTCTTTATTAAGAGTTGGTCACACAATCCAACGTGATCCTGAAAAATTCTGAGCTGAGTTGACCATTAGCAGGAAAATTTGTCAATTATGATCAGGGTCTTCAAAAATTATTAAACTTAATTTTATGCTGAATGGGTTTTATATTGAAGAGTCTAAATGCTCTTTAACATTAAGATGAGTTCTTGTTTTGTTGGGAGGAGGGCCTGTATGTACCCAAGTTCTCAGATGGGACACAACACATAGAAGATAAACAATAAATCGGAGTAATTAGGAATAATGATCTTCTTTGTTAGCCTCTGATATAAAGAAATAATCCTCGGGGTGCCTGGGTGGCGCAGTTGGTTGAGCAACTGCCTACAGCTCAGGTCATGATCCCAGAGTCCCGGGATCGAGTCCCACATCGGGCTCCCAGCTCCATGGGGAGTCCGCTTCTCACTCTGACCTTCTCCCCTCTCATGCTCTCTCTCACTCTCTCTCTTTCCTAATAAATAAATAAAAATAAAAAATCTTTAAAAAAAAAAAAGAAAAAATCCTCAAACTGTCAGAGCTCCGCTGTTCCATGGGCAAAATGGAATAATATGGATTTTTAAAATTCTTCAATCTTCAGAAAACAAACCATCACTGGAACAGGCATTACAATAAATGACAAACAACGGTGTTTGGGCCTGATCCTTAGAGAGAAAACACTACCTACCGATTTAGAATTTCTAGGCTCCAGCACCAGTGACAGTTTGTAAATATCATCTTCTGTGTGGTAGAGGTCCAGAGAAAGCTACAACAAATTAGAAGGGAGAAATGATGATGTTGGATCACATTTACTTATTTATTTACATGGCTGAAATATTTTTCAAACTCAGTGTGTAACCTCAGTATCTAATAATTTGAGATAATGCAGAACATTAAAAAGATAGCATGTAGAGGTGGAACATGAACTTTTAAAAAGGAACAGTGAAACCTAATATGGCCTCCAGCATCCTATGAGTTACATCAGATGTGTTTCCATCGACAAAGGACAAAACTCTCAATGCGATAGGGATTGTTCAGAGAGGTGGCATATACAGCAGAGGGAGAGGTTCTGGAGTCCAGTGGGCTCCAGAAGTGCAGAGCCTGCCACTGCTTAGCCCTGTCACATAAAGCCGGTTATATCTACTCTGATACTCAGTTTCCACATCTATAAAATGGAAATTGTCATTGTCATCCATCTGTAAAATAGAAATTGCAATAGGGATTTCATAAAAGTCCCTATTGAATTGCATTTTGATCAGGATCAAATGGAATACTTCATGGGAAGTACTACACAGGGGCCCTGGTACACAGTGAAATGTCAAGAAGTGTTATTTGGTGTTGCAGCTGTTACTACTAACATTATTATTATGTGTGCGGGTCACCGAAAACAAAATGATCAGGACGGAGTGACAGAGGAATTTGTGAACTAAGATCTCACTGGGAGGACCTGAGCAAAGAAAGAGGGAAAGATTGGGGCAGACAAGGACACCAGCTTAGACCAAGATTGAAGGGCATGATAAAATCAGTAAAACCTAAAATGCACGGTCCCATTCACCTAAAATTGAAGTCACAAGACTTCAAATAAGCATAGATGAGTCCCACCCACACCCTACAATGTTAAGATATCTGATGAATCAAATTATTTCATCAGAAGTAAATGTAACCAGGTTCCCTGTCCTTTCTTTGACCATCTAGGCACGAAACACTACCTTTAACATATTTAATTTAAAAATAAAGACTTAATGTGTATGAGTGGGAAGTGAGGGAGAAGAGAAAGAAGGAGGAAGTGGAAGAAAACTCAGAGGCAAAGGACATCTTTAAAGTATTTATCTTTTTGTTCTCATTAAAAAAAAAAGTTGGCATTAAAAGATGTCATTCTTGAATTAATCATTTGTTCATTCAACAAATATTTATTGATCATCTAACATGTGCCCAGGGCCATTCTAGTCACTATTCCAGCCTCTAAATACATTTAAATTAAGGATTTCAGACATATATTGCTTTACTTAGACTTTGTCACCTAGGGATTTTTTCCTAAATATAATAAAACTGACTTTATTATAAAATTGCCCCATCATTTCAGATCTTGAAAATCCTGTTCACAAAGAACGGACACTGTACCCACCTTCACTCCTACCTCCAGGGACTCTGCCTTTTTGCAGCAGAGGGATCATCCCCATATTGCAAACCAACGCCTTTAAGGGTCAGCCTATTATATAAAAGAATGAAATGGAATGCAAGAAAGAAATCTTTTGATAGAAACCTTGATATAACAATGTCACCCTGACAAGTGCTATAGCTTCTCATTTGTCAAAAGAAGCCAGAGATCTGGTTTTATATGAAATATCTCAATTTTTAAATACCAGAAACTAATTTAAAAAAATTTATGATTCCACGTGGGACAAATAAAACCCATCTTCCATAGAAAGTTGTGCGCCATTTTGTAAATTCCACAATGGAAAACTCTACTGGCCTCTAAGACTCAAGAAAGCAGGCAGCTTTCAAGAATCTGTCTTTTCTGCCTCTGTAACCCCAGCCATGGCTTGCTGCCTTGCATTGTGAATGCTACATAAACAGAAAGAAAATCAAGTGACTTCTTTCTTCTGAATTCTTTGTTACCACGAGCTATTCTGGACTTTGATGAACCTGTTCCTGTCGCCCTGATCAGGTCTCTAGTGACTGGCACTGGCATCTGCTGGAGAAGGGATGATAAGAGTGCTAGAACATCTGACCAGAAATCCAAACAACCACGTGCTATGTAGGGGAGATGTTCTTTCAAAAGACGCAGAACATCCTTGAGTATTTTCGTACATCACATGGACAGATACCGGATCCTATGATGGAAATATCTTCTCCAAATGTTTGCTGTCTATTAGTGGTGTTGTGAACCCGGGCACGTCATTAACCTTCTTGGGTCTCACTCTCCAGGTCTATAAAATGGGAGGCATAAATAATAGGTCTCTCCCAGGACTGATGTGATGATTAAATGAGCTAACGTGTATCCAGTGGGGTTTGTTTAGCGGGCCATACAGATGGGCACTGCAGGGTGAGGTTTCCAGCCCAATGCCACTGCGCGCATCAGTGAGTGTGAAGCTGCCCCTGGGTTACTGCTGCCAGCTCTCTGCTTCCCCAGCCACAGGATCCTACCTACGTGCATTCTCTCCTCTCCTCTGGGTTTTATGGCCCTGGATAGAGTAACCTGTTGTACTTCCTATACACTTGTATTTTATAATTATAGGCAGTTATCAGTGGAATTTCAGGCATGTTTGCTTGTGTCTAACATATTTTGAGTCTGTTTTTGAAATATGTCCTGAGTCACTGTTTCAGTTTGCTGCATTTACATCGAAGTCTACCAGCAGAGATGGTTGTGGGTTTACCCCGTACGTTAAGACCACATTGCCTTGATTGGAAAATTATAAAATAAAACACACTCGGTCATCAAACTATTGCCATTCACCATTTTTGAAATTCTTCTTCTTTTCTTTTGAAACTGTAAAAATACAGGGGGCTTTCCAGATATTTGCATATACTCAAAATGGTAAAAGTAACTGATAGATCTAAAAATACTATGAAAAGAATCAGACGATTTCGTATGCCATGAAGCAAGAAGTATCGGCTTTTAAAGCTTCTGGTTCCAGGATTGGGAGGGATGACAGTGGAAAATGCCTTTTCTAGATCATCCCTGAAAAGGGGAACGAACAATTCAAATCCCAACAGTTTAGTGGCGGAGTCCTCCTTCCTTCATGTATGTGCCCAGTGTTATTCAGGGGATAAGTTTACAATGATAAAAATGGCATCACAGTACCTGACTCATAGATTTGGTTCTGTACTGAACTCCTTCTTTGGACACCCATGAAGAGGGAGAGAGAGATTATTTAATTTTTACAGATGCAAAATAAAATAAATGTCAGCAATGTTCCCACATTGCGGAGTAAACGTCTATCATTGAGGAGCCGGGGAGTGCCCCCACCACTCTATAGTGGGATTCGGAAGTTTGCCATTTACAAGCCTTTTTGTCCTTTAGAAGTCTGTTTCTTTCTTTGTAAAACACAAAGGGGCGGGGTGAAGTTACAAGCTCTGGCCTGCTGAGGCTAGCTCCTAGGGTGTTTGTGAGAATCTACCAAGGAAAAGCTCCTGGAAGTGCTGTGCAAATGCAATCGATTATTACAGAAAGTTCAAACATTGCTATGCAGCTCACTGCACGGAGCAGACATTCAGTAGTTGTGGATTCATTTAAGAGTTCTTATTTGCTAGCTTCCAGGGCTCTCTATTGTGAATTGGCTTCCTCACCTAGGGCCATGTTTAGAAGCAAACAATCACTCTGGGCAAAAACCTGACCCTGAGTCTTGGGGCAAAAGAATGGCCTCTTCAAACACTGCACTTCTGGATGCTTTTCACATGCATTTAGGCAGCTCCTGTCAATCAAATGGTTCTAATCCCAACACAAATGTGCTCCTTGAAATGCCCACTGGGTTCTAGTGAACACCTAACAGGTGTCCTCTCTTTGCACTGAAGAGACTCATCCGCCTCTGGCCAGGAAGAGAAATGTATATTCCTATGCACTGAACCTTCTCCTTGGTTGTGGGAACAATGGAGGGATGTTGGCTTTCAACAGAAACTGGCTTGCTGATCGCTGCTCATAGGTGGGGCTGTGCTATCCGGAGGAGCCAGTGGGCTGGAACCACAGAATCAGACTGAGACCGGCTTCCTTAGTCTCGAGGCTCCACCAATCCTTATATTTAGAATCGCAGAAGTTTAGAGCTGGAAGACATCTCACAAATGAGCACAGAACCCTTTATGAAAAGTCCAAAGTCAAGCCCAGTTAGCAACGAGACAAAACGAAGTAACCGCCACACACAGAGCTAAAAGGCAGGTCTCCCACCTGGGATTCTTGCCCTGCAATACACTAATAACGCTGTTCTTCCAAAACATGCGGCTTGGTGGCTTCTATAAACTCCTTTAACGCCCAAGAGAGAGACTGAGTTGGCATCCTCTTTCTTTTTCCTTTCCTTCCCAGCAAAGACATTTTTTTTCTTAATCTTTATTTCTAGAGTTTAAATTTCCCATTTGTACCTGAAAAATTTCATTCAAAATCCTTTGATACCTCCCTAAATATCTGTCATTATGGTGCTGGCTGCATTCATGACCCCAAATTGATTCCCGTCCTCCATCACTATCTTTTGTGTGGGTGAGAAGATGCCCGAGCGTGGGCTCCTGCTCGGTGACGCTCTCACAGAGCAGCCTGGACACAGACGTGGGGAACTCAGGCCGGTCTGCAGACATCACCTGGGTCTGTGGGTTTGCAGTCCATCTGAGGCTGCAACTCTGGTCCCTTATTCATAGAAACAGATTTACATGGCAAATAATTAATAAACGCAGGTGCCCGCTTCATTGTGAGGGTTTTTTCCCCCCAATAGCGAACGTCTGCGTGTTTACTGTTCGTCGTACGAACTCAGCCCCAAGAGATTAATGTTTCTGTGTGTTGGCCACTTCTGCTTTATGCTAAGGTGGAGCTGGCTTTACGAAATGCATTTTAGGCGTTCTGTCCTTTGGTAAACAGTGATGTGCTCTAGGAACAGTTTGTGAAAAGGTCTAGGAACCAACCCTCTTATTTCAGCATAGCAGTTCTAGGGGATTTCAGCTCTCAGAGCTTCAGAAGGGTTACTGTTTTCATTTTCCATGGTCATTACGGGAAAAGAGTCAATTCGGTATTGCAGCCAAGTGTCAGAGGCTTCAGTGTTATAAACCCAAACAGGGAAGTTGCTTCTGCATTTGTGAAACAAGGGTGAGAGAATTTGGTCACGCCTCTGCCCCCTGACAAAGCAGCCCCCAACGGGGAAGGTCCTCTTCTCTACACCTGTTCTCTCTAGAAGCACCAGGACCTGGCGACCTGCTACCGATGGCTGCTGGGTGAATGTCTTCTGTCTGACCCGTTCCCTCCCAAATACAGTGTTCAGTTCATCCACTGAGCGCCTCAGGATGCCGCGCACCACGAGAGGCGCCGGGGATGTGGGATGTGTCAGGCAGGTACACAGGAAAAGAAATCTATTACCAAGTGGTAACATCCCACGGAAAGAAAGTACAAAGGGCAAGAGCCACACGTGTGACAGATGTGTTTCTGCTCTGGAGAGGAACAGAGAACGCTCCAGAAGGACAGAGGCTTTTGAATTTGAGCTAGTCACAGGGGTGGGTAGGGAAGGGATTTTCCAAGAAAGTGCAAAGGCCAGGAAGCAGAAGGCAACAGCTCGTGGTGGAAAGTCCAGTGTTCCTCAAAGGCAAGGGTGTTGTGGGATCAGGCGATGACCAAACAGGCTAGAGACACAATGAGTCTGGAAAGGCCTCCGAACGCACCGCGGCTTTGGGGAGGCTGGTGGTGGGGGCAGGGAGATGACGGAGGAGGTCCTGACATTAGCCCAGGCTTCGGCTACAGTTGTGCAGGGAGGGCAAAGGGAAGCAGATGAGGTGAGCCATGTAGAGGGAGGTGATGAGCGAGACAGGTGTGATGAGGGAGAGGAAGGGGCTGAGAGCGGGAGGTTTGGATGATGAGCTGCAGGGGTGATGATTCGGCTCCTCCAGACAACGGGAAATTTCTTGGCGCCGCTGAGATGACAGTCTCAATTCATGCTGCTTATGGGGCTGGGCTCCCTTCCCCTCCCCCATCCTTGCAGATCTCTCCGCGTCCACTGGCCCAGCATGCAACCTGGTGAGCCACTGGCCCGGATGTTCCTGCACCCCCAGTGCAGGGAGGCACGGAAGAGCCCTTAGCACAAACCCCGCCCCCTGAACTCACCGTGAGCAGGTTGATCAGATCCATGTTGGGTTCTAAGTGGTGGGAGGCGTTCTGCAGGGACACCAGTTCACTCAGGGTCACGGAGAGCTGGTGCATTTTCACAATGTTCACTTTGTTGTCCTCCGTCCAGTCTGGGAAAATGACATGGACCGCTATCAAGTCTTTCAAGTGCACGCCGAGGATGGGGATCTTGAAGCCCTCGCAGTCGGCAAAGGCCCTGCGGTAGCTGCTGTAATTGCCGTTGGAGGACACCAGCTCTGTCATTTCATGCCAGTTCTGGGAATGGATGGAAAAGGAGAGGTTTCAGTTTTCCTTTCTGCCCACCCCTAGGCCTGGCCGTGTGCAGCTAAGACATTCTTCTGCCACTAAGAGAAGCATCGATCGCACCAACAGTGATGCAGGGAAATAACCTGGAAAAAGAAAATTAGAGAAATGCACTGGGCCTGGCTAGGAGTGGGGCAGCCTGTTCTATGCCTGCCTGCTAACTATATCGGGATGTTAAATAGCATCAAATAGCTATTAGTAGTTTGCAATTCATGGAAATATGACAGTCCACAAATATAAGCATGAATCCTATTAGAATATAGTATATAGCATATTACTGTGTCCTAGTTGTTCTAAGAAAGTTGCATTCATGGTATTACTTGAAGGTTAATCTGGGATGGGATGGGGTAGGAAAAGCCACACCTAGGTGTGAGATAGCTAGGGGTTTGGGACTCTACTACTAACTAAAAGCGTGACCTGAGCAAGCAACTTCATTTCGAGGGCCTTCGGTTTCCTTTTCTGTAAAAAAGAAGAGTTCAAATAATTTTCAAAGTTACACTAGTGGTTCCAAGCCTCTGAGAGCTTCTACTGAATTCTTAATCTTCACAAATGTAAAATGTGTTTTGCTCTTTACTTGAAATTCAGTACAAAGACAAAGGAAAATAAGACACTTAGATAAGGAGCCCTCCCTTTTTTTTTAAGATTTTATTTATTTATTTGAGAGGGAGAGAGAGAGAGAGACAGAACATGAGAGGGGAGAAGGTCAGAGGGAGAAGCAGACTCCCTGTGGAGCTGGGAGCCCGATGCAGGACTCGATTCCAGGACTCTGGGATCATGACCTGAGCCGAAGGCAGTTACTTAACCAACTGAGCCACCCAGGCACCTGATAATGAGCCCCTTTATACTTTGAATGAATGTTTAGGTCAGATAGCTGAGTATCTTGGCTTAGATCCTGCTGTTTATTGTTAGTTGCCTAACAGCAACCACATCTTTGAGATAGACCTCAATTTCCATGGAGCTAAACTTTCTCCAAAGAGCCCATGTGACTCAGGTGGAGCTGTCTCCATTCCCAGGGCCAAGGAGGGGTTCTGATTTACCGTCATCATAATTCTATCCCTTTGGTTTGTGATTGGTTCAGGAGCACAGACCTAAGCCAATCAGTACATTATATTCCTCTAGCAACTGTTTTAGGCCCAGTGGTGAACATGTGACTTGAGGTGGGCCAATTTGCCTAAAAAGAAGGTCTTTCATTCAGGAGCAGGGCTGAAGAGAATTTTCCCTATCTCCAACTTTCATGAACAAGAAAGCATCATTTATGGGATACTTGGGTGGCTCAGTCGGTTAAGCTTCTGCCTTCAGCTCAGGTCATGATCCCAGGACCCTGGGATCGAGTCCCACATCAGGCTCCTTGCTCAGCAGGGAGCCTGCTTCTCCCTTTGCCTGTCGCTTCCCCCTGCTAGTGCACACGCTCTCTCTCTCTCCCTGGCAAATAAATAAAGTCTTAAAACAAACAAACAAGAACCCCAAATCAAGAGAGCATCATTTTCCTGATGCTGCAGATGGTCCAATAAGGAAGGAAGCCGGTCTAATGAAACGAACAAAAACCTGATCCTCCAAGGAAGACAGAGCTACCGAGCCAAGAGCTCTGATCAGACCATGCTTGGACCTGGCCCTGCCTCTGGACTTCCAGGTATGTGACCTGACCCATTCCCTTACTGTTTCAGCAATTTCCAGATTTTTTAAACTTATAACTGAAAAGCATCCTTACTGATAGAGCACACTCCACACTTACAAGGAAATCTTTTCATAAGGATGAAATGTCCTTTTTTACTCAATAAAGAAAAATATTATTATTGTGGTTTGGAAATAAATGTGGCAGAAAAAGCTCAGTTTGGGAAATGATCATTGTTTTTTCAAAAATATATTTTGTTCCTGAAAACGCAGCTATAAATCTGAGGGATTTCCGGACAAGGTCTACATCTCCCTCTTCCTTTGTCTCTTTCACTGTGCTGAACACAGTGCTTTGAAGAGAGCAGGTTTTCAAAGACTTCTTTTGAGGAGGGCAGGGTAGGAATGACTTGTCTTATTCGTCTGTTATCCCCTGTGTGTGTCACATGGCCTATCACACAGTAAGCACGAAATGCATACTTGTAGAGTACTTACAACTGTAATATGTTAATGGTATTCAAGGCCTTCCTATTGGGACACTTGCCACCATTTCCAATCTGTTTCTCCAGGCAGTGTGGCTACTCCCTTATTTAATTCTCATTGTGTAACCAGTCATTGGCTAAGAAGAAAACTTTCCCCCTCTGAGTGACATTTGTTAGGAGCATCCTATCCCTAAACAACTTACAGATGACTTTTTTACTTGAGATTAGGATCTAATCCACTGTACCTTTGTAACTTCTGAAGAAAGATGAGAATGGGTTTCCTTGAGGCGTGAAATGGAGCTATGACTAAGGCCTCCTACCACCGCCATCAGAGTGTTAAAATTTTTGAGCCGGAGGAGTTTCTGCAATAAAAAAAAAAAAAAAACGTTAAGATCAATGCTTTCTGACAATTTTTCAATTATTCTGGTATTTCTGAATTACAGGTGAATGCTCGCACTGTTTCAATAACAAGGATCTAAGAAAAATGTCATCAATTTAAAATGAAGTAGAAATGCAATCCACCAGAAAAACATACCAATCATTTTACAAAAAAATAGTTATAGTAAATGCTTCTAACTATTGCCAATTAAAAGCAGTCTTCTTGCGTGATAGCAGTATGAGTTGTTCACTAGATATTATGAATACTTTAATTGTCCTTTCTATTGTGAACCCCAAATTTCTTCAACAGCTTTTCTCTAGAGTGAACGAACATCTAGATTCCTTTAAGAACCCTGTCTATGGGATGCCTCGGTGGCTCAGTTGGTTAAGCGTCTGCCTTTAGCTCAGGTCTTGATCCCAGGGTCCTGTACTGAATTGGGCTCCTTGCTCAGCAGGGAGCCTGCTTCCCCCTGTGTCTGCAGCTCCCTCTGTTTGTGTTCCCCCCAACCTCTCTGGCCAAGAAATAAAATCCTAAACAACAACAACAACAACAACAAAATCCCATCTAACTCCCAGACATACATACCTTGGCAACATTGATAAACTTTGTAATGACTTCTGCCCTTTGCTGGGGAGTTGGTTTGCTAAGAACCATCAACTGGACCCACTTAGAGATTCCATTAAATAAAGCAATAGATCTCTCCAAGGTTGGGTTATTCTCCAGGCAGCCATGGATGACATAGCTTTGGTAATCAGTGAACTAGTAAAGGAAGATTCAGAGACTCTGAATTAAAAGGGAGTTTTTGCAAAATCAGAAATTAGAATGTTGCATGGAAGATGTGGGATATTGTTTTGTAACAACATAATGATTTTTTTCATTTCACATTTATAATGGCATCTTACACATTTGAATATACATGTACCCTTAACATATTATTTTGCTGTTTCACTACCCCATCCACGGACACATACTTACACATCACAGTGTCATGGGTGGAGGGGGGGGAGTGATAAGATTCGAAGTCACATTCCAGTGAGCCCCAAATCTGCTGGATCATGAGATCCACCTGGGGCATTTGTGTTATAACCTCTTGGTTTCTGGGAACACTCGACCTAAAGGATCAATCTCCAGAGGAAGAACCTAAGAATCTCCATTTTTCAGTCACTGCTGGTGATTCCAATGGTCAGGCAAGTTTGAGATACAATGGCATGCATTAAATAAAAGGAAATGGGGGCGCCTGGGTGGCTCGGATGTTAGGCATCTGCCTTCAGCTGGGTTCATGATCCCAGGGTCCTGGGATCGAGCCCCACATTGGGCTCCCTGCTCTGTGGGAAGCCTGCTTCTCCCTCTCCCACTCCCCCTGCTTGTGTTCCCTCTCTTGCTCTCTCTCTCTCTCTGTCAAATAAATAAATAAATAAATCTATACATCTTTTAACAAAAGAAAAGGAAATGAATATAAATATAAGATTTCAAGTCAGAATAATTCTGTAAAGGTTTTTCAAGAAAAAAAAACAGTAGTTGAAGTAAGGTAGCTACTTAGGAGAACAGACATCTTTTCAGGAAGTCAGCATGGATGTCATCAAATACACATGAGCCTTCCATCATATAAAGTGTGTGTGGAGGGGTTCCCTCTCATGGCCTGCTGGTGGAGAACCATGAAGGTCCTCTCCAAGTAGGATTATTTATTGAAAAGAATCTGTCTTTCAGAAATCCATATTTCTAACTTCATGTTCTTCTTTACAAGGAATAATATAATTAATTCCCTGACATCTTGGGAAAGAAGGAAGAAGAATGACTGCCCCAGAGCTTGGTAAGACAAAGGCTGATTATGAGCCATTGCAGAAATACTATCATAACAAGTGGATAGTGAGTAGGTGGCTAGGAAGAGACAAGAGACCACAGTCTGGAGGAAGAGAAAGGACGTGGAGAAGGAACGCTATCAAGACAGAGTAGGAAAGAAAAGTTTAAATCGGGATCTCCCTTCCTAGGAAAGAAACAACCTAATGTGAGATTCTCATCAAAGCCTACAATTCTTATTTTCAACCTATACCCATAATTAGGCATTTATAGAAATCTTAACCTAAATAAAGATTTCTTCCCTCAAATGAAGGGCCTAGCAAAACATGTTCACTTGGGAGAAGTCAGTGGAGCTCCATAAACCTTGAATGGTTAAATCTCCACCGAGTATTTAGGAAATCATGCTTTAATCCTATGAAAGGAGACATTGAAAATAGCGACAGATATATAGCTCCAAAGCCATAAACTAAAGACAGGATAATATTTATCTTTGGTTAAAAGGGATTGTTCCTGTGAATTCAGGGAACTTTTCCAGTGGAGCACAATGACAAGGGCTGCCAATACTTCAGAGTATGAAAATGCAGCTCTTGGGAAAGTTGGCATGGTGGTTGTTATCCTTGGAAGAATAAATGTCAGTTTCTTACTGAGATCCTTCTGAAAGATTTATGCTCCAGAAAAGTGAGGTGCTCAGCCAATTCAATGGGCTCCAGATGGTCAAACAGCAGACAGGCTTTTCCCTTCTTGGATACTTTTTTCCTCTGTGTGACTCTTCTCATCCAGTCATAGGAAGGACTATAAAAGAAACAGTGAGTCTGGTCAATGTGCTGAAAGGCCATTTCATTCGATGGAAGTTATTAACCTACTGACTCTGTAACTCTTGGCCTGCTTCCAGGAGCTTGTGCAAAATACACGCCCTGTCCTTCATATTTGAAGAGAAAACCACTGACCCATTGCCAATAGAACAGAAACTTGAGTTGTTTTTCCAGACAGGGTGGGTTTGCCCTGATCCATCAAGAATCTCTTACTTGCTCTTTCTTACGACCAGTAAAGTTGGGATCATAGGGGAGAGGTTATGGTTAGGTGTATAAATTTAGAAGATTATCAATACATAATATGGTATGTATGAGTGACATGGTGAGTTAAGGCGCATGAAAGCCACCAGAAGTTGGTTCTCACACTTCAGCAACATATGGATGATCTGAAAAGCTTAAGATAAAGACAGAGGTCTGACCTCACTGCCAGAGATTCTGATTAACTAGGAATAAACCTGAATAATCTCTATTTTTAACAACATCCCTGATGATTCCTGGATCATGCACCATGGATCCAGATTCTTGAAGAAGTATTTTAGGAAAATGGACTAGAGTAGGAATGCCCACGACACAAGAACTTATCTTTGCAAGACAGATAACCATACCTAAGGTCATTAAATAGTTTTCTCTGTGCCAAGTTAAGTAGCAGATATAAAATGCTAGTCTCATTAGCACAGAGTTCCTAATAACTAAGCTAACAAGTGGGGCCATCACCGCTCCCTCCCCCAACAATAGGCTCATCATGTTGGAAAGAAGCGTGAGCCACTCTTACATGCTGGATATGTCGATGAGGCTGATGTGCTTTTCATACCCTAGTTGACTAGCTACTTCCCGGAACTCTTCAGTCATACGGATCAAACCAAGGTCCAAATTAAATTCTGCAGGAAATTTGAGAATCCAGTACCTGAAAGGCATCAAATATTTTTGATGAAGAGAAGATTTCAAGCTAGACCTTTATGGAAAATAATGTATCATTTTACAGCTTACATTTAACAATGAACCCAGGACCATATCCTAAATTAGCAACTCCTGTACCCCACCAATGACATGGGGTCTCACTCGCCCCTCCTTAAATCAAGAACCCAAGTCTACCACTCCCACTCTGAGCTTCTCTTTCTGACCCTAAGTCCTCAGCATCTGGACTTGCACCTAAGTGCTGAGCCACAGTTGAAATTGAACCCTTCCCCCAACTCATGGCAACTAGGTGGGAAAGCATATGGTGGGAAAATAGAAAAAATAAATGAATTTACTCTTTCCAAGAGCTGGCTTCATTCCCTAATCACATGTCCTACTGCTTAATCTCTAAAAGGTAAATTCTACTCCCAGAACAGAGGAAGGCCAATTTAAGCAAAATCAGTAAAGGGGGGAATCTGAGTCAATTCTATTTCCAAACTAGGTCTACTGTCTGGGGAGAAAGAAATTGTCAACAATTCCAGAACCAACCACTACAAGACAATTACATGTGTAAGTATATTTACCTCATGAAGTAGCAGATCTTTAACCGAAATTCATCACAGCTTTCTCCACTGGCATCTCGATACGTACACTAGTTAAAGAAAAAATCCCTGCACCTTATTTCCTTTGCCCACACCTGCAGCTGTTTGACCAATTTAGATGAATTCCTAATAAGAAGCCCACACTGGGGACATTTGGGTTATGCAGATGTTCAGATGGGGAGACAATGGGCTCTGACTATGTCAGCAATGAATAATTGTCACCTACACTCTACTCTTCAATACTGAGACCTGGGGACTAGGATCTTGCTCACTTTCAGGGACCTCTGCTCAGGGTAAATGTCCCCTTACCCTCTCAGAAATCCCCTTCTGCCTTGAGGTCATCCTCCCTTGTAAGGAGGATGGAGGGAAGGAGTAGGAAGTGGAGGAAGCTTACAACGAGCAGATGGACGCCCACATGGTCCTAACAATCAGACACTCTGCCTTTCAGGCTCCTGCTACCTCATAAGGCTTCCCAGTCATCTGCGAGGTCCCCTAGGCTTGAAGCAGGCTGAGACTGTAGGAACCAATATTAGTGATTACATAATGAACGTTAGAGCTCCGAAAACAAAACCTCCTTATAAATTTGAGACTATTTTGTCATTTTGGGTCATTTGGATTTCATTCACCTTTTAGGACTGCTGTATGTTCAAAAGTGGTAGACTGCTAAAAGCCCTTATTAGAATGGAGTTTCTAACTATGTTTTTTTTTTCCTGTTTTTTGTTTTGTTTTGTTTTTGCTTTTATATCAGAAGGAAATCTGAAATTAAGATCAACCAACAAATTCCAATAAACTTTCCATAATGTTCTTTGTGTCTTATAAGCAAGGGAAGATGGGAAAATTCAGGTGGTGTTTGTACCTGAGCCAGATCCTATTATATTGGCTGACGTTTCCATATGTCTAAACTGTGTCCTCTACATTCATCATTTTGCCTTCCTAAAAGGAATAAATTAGGTCTGGAATCAGTGTTGACTATTCTTTCATTGTACTAACAGCAGAAATGTTTAAGTCAAGTTAGAAACATTCAGCCTACAGCTTCTGTTTCACTTTATATCTAGTGATTGTTTTTCAGTAGAACCAAAACATCCAGATGGATAGTCAACTGTTTGGTCCATCATCCAGATGTCTTGTCTAGACATCTATATATATCCACAAAACAGCTGGATAACTGACTAAAGACTGTTTATTCATCTTAATTTACCGGCTTTTATTAGACACTCTATCTAAATGCAGAACTTGATTTATGATTTTAAAAATTACACAGTAGTTGAAAAGATATATGCAGAGAAGTTTTTCTGCCAATTCAGTGGAAGATAAATACCATCGGTGCATCAGTAGAACTATTCTTGGCAAATAACTATTATTCAGCTCTCCATTGTCATCTGTTAAAAAAAAATAAAATGAGGGGTGAGAAGACAACAGTATTACTCTTCACTTTTCCTAATCACAGTAGAGAAACATCAGTGTCAAAAATTTCTCATAGACTCAATTATTGTTTTTCTCCTCCTTCCATTGGTACTTCCTTGCAAGTCAAGTGGATGGGAGGGTTTCACCCTCCCTGTGATGTTAGATTACCAGATTTAGCAAACTGAAGTACAAGACACTTAATTAATCTAAATTAAGGTAAACCACAGATAATTTTTTAGTATAAGTATGTCCCATGCGTTATTTAGGACATGCTTATACTAAAAATATACTTTATCTGAAATTCAAATTTAACTGATCATCCTGTATTTTATCTGACCACTCTACTCTGGTCTAACTCTTCCTGTAACAATCAATTTAAAAAACAATTAAAAAAACAACCCCTTTGTGACTCTATTTGTGCAAAGAGTAATCTGACACGCTGAGGTGGATACGTAAATGACATAAGAAAGCATATAGGTGTAAAGTCTGTAACTGAGTAGGAGATATAAGACATATATGCAAACATAGAATGCATCAGATTATGCTACTTGTCTCAGCCAAAAGCCCGAGAAATGATCACAGCACCATGGGAAAGTCACAAAGGGCTGTGAGAGGAAGCAATCAGCATTCCTGATAGTGGAGATTAGGAATGGTATAAGGAACATCTGAGAGGGCTTCTGAGATGAACTCTGACGCAGAATTTCAGTGAAGGCACAGAGGTTGAAAGATGCAGGGAATGTTCCAGAAATATTAAGTGGACAGTATGGCTGGCATATTAGCGGTGGGCATTAAAGGGAAGGAAATGCACAGGGCAGTATTACTGGGGAGATAGACTGGGGTCAATCAAAAAAGGACTTAAATGGCAAAGATGGAGACTGAATTCTGTTCCACAGCAACACTCGCATCTGAATAGGGGGAAGTGAGAGTATCAAGGTACATCCGAGGGAGAAAAGGCTCATCATACCAAACATCTCAATGCAAGTTCTCAACAGTTCATCTAATGTTGCTGCTTTTCCAAGTCCACTTGACCCCATGGTTATTTAGCCGTTGTCAAAAAACTAGATACATTTTCAGCATTAGATACACCATCTCCATAATCACGCGACTTGTTTGTGATGTTTGTGCTAGTGCTGGTGTCTATCCTTAGTCACACTTCATGACTCTAAAGAAATAAGAAATGAAAGTTATCAGACTAGAGTTCAGATCTCATTAAGGCATTACTTTCCCACCTAAAAAGATAAGGACTTCCAGTGACTATATCTTTCTGCCAGAAAAGTCTCTGAGTGACAGAGATTATGTCAACCACCATGATGGCCAAATGCCTGCTGAAGTGCTCCTTTGCATGAAGGGCGACCCAGAACCACAGAAATGTTCTGTGAGATACCATTCCATTCTGCAGCTGACATTTTTTTGATACAATATCTCACACTTTCTTCATATGCTTAAGTGATAAGAGAGACATTCAAGAATATTATAAACGTTGGGGCGCCTGGGTGGCTCAGTGGGTTAAAACCTCTGCCTTCGGCTCAGGTCATAATCTCAGGGTTCTGGGATTGAGCCCCACATCGGGCTCTGCTCAGCAGGGAGCCTGCTTCCTCCTCTTTCTCTGCCTGCCTCTCTGCCTACTTGTAATCTCTCCCTGTCAAATAAATAAATAAAATCTTTAAAAAAAAAGAATATTATAAATGTTACTCAGCTTAATATTATTACAAGTATATAGAAGGAGGTAAATTTTAAAGTGCAAATATATTGATAAGCATTATCTGAATGATCATATGAACTTTCAACAGCTGATTTAAAAAGTCTTATTTGCCTGATTTCTCTAATTGTAACATTAATAGTAGTAGTGAAAGTATTAACAAAAACCGATTGAACACTCACATTATGTACCAGGCGCCATACCATATGGGCCATACCAAATGGATATATTATCCAACTTGACCTTTATAATAATAACATTATGGCCAACACAATGATACTTCCTAACAATGCTTCCTAACAAAAGTAATTATTATTCCCAGTTTACAGATGAGGTCATGGGATTTGCAGAGATTCAGCAACTAGTCTAAACTCCCACAATTAGTAAGGCCTAAAATCAAGATTCCATTGTAAAATAAAGTTTTTAGTTTCCTTTCCCCCGCTTTCACTGCTCTTTCAAGTATGGATACCACAAGCTGTCATAATTTTGCCCCCTAATCTAGTCAGAAAGAGGACATCTGTCACCTAGGTAGAAGAAAAATGTGGGCATGACAGAGGTCCCATTTTACAGCACTGTCATGGGAAAAATGGGGATCAGAAAAAGCCTCTTAGAGTTCCTCATACCAGAAGTATTGCTGTTGGAAACACCATCATTTTATTTCACAGAGTCCCTGCAACAGCTCTATACAGGGCCTAGGGAATGTAAGAGGTCATCTTGGTGTAAGGCAGCTATCCACTTTGGGCAGTTTAATAGGTAAATGTGGCCACTGGGCATTAATCTCATAAGCTGGTTGAAGTCAATGTCTTTTTTACTTTCAAAATTTACTTATTCAACTGGTAATCATTGACCACCCAACAAATACCAGGCATTGGGCTAAGCCCTGAGGCTGCCAAGATGAACAAATCATTGTCCCATCCCTGCCTTCAGTAGGCTCAAAGTCAACTTCAGAAAGCAAACACATGAATGAACAGGAAGAAAAGCTAACGTCCATGTGTATGGTTATGTTAGTTCAATCAGACCACCAAAGAGTGATATTTGAGTGGATCCAGGCATGAGGCATATAACTCCAAAGAAAATTTTTTACCAATTATTATTTCTGCATAAAAACCATATTCTTGTGCTGTAAGTGCCATACTCCGAGCATGAAAAGTCAGATTATTTCACATATGCGGTAAAAATAACAGAAACACCGGATCAGGGCTCTCCCACTTCTGTTGCGCAAATGATTTGTGAAAGGGAAATATTAAAGATGTCTGGAATCAGCTCTTTTTACACCTCTTCACCAAGTTACTTTATCGGTGAGACCTTTCCTGACCACCCCATTTAAAACAACAAGACCTCTCTCCCCAGTCACCTCCTACGTGGCATGCCCTACCTCACCTCCTGGATTTATTTCTTTTCATAACAGTCATCCCCATATGACATACTATATATTTTACAAGTTATTTGTTTTGAAATCTCTCTAGCACTATAAATATAAACTCTATGAATGCAGAGATTTTTTGTTTTGTTCTCTGGTGTACTGTCCAACTCCAAAGACTTCATCCCTCACAGAGAAGATACAAAGAAAGCAATTGATGAATTAAGGAAAAAGTGGTATGGTGGATGAAGAAATGACGAAAATAAAAAGTGTAAAAAGTTTGCCTTTGAATAAGTACATATTTGTATGCATGCGTACTATAAATTTTTTAGTTTGTTTTAGTAAACATCCTGGGACAGCAGTTCCTGCCAGCTTTCTAGACTTAATAGGATCTGTCTGTATTCATAATTAGAACTTGGTATCTCTTCCAGGACATTTTGGGGGATGTACTTCTCTTACTTCCCTAATGTAAATTCTCTCAATCCCATTAAAAGTCAAGATTGCACAATTGAGGGGCACCTGGGTGGCTCAGTGGGTTAAAAGCCTCTGCCTTCAGCTCAGGTCATGATATCAGGGTCCTGTGATCAAGCCCTGCATCAGGCTCTCTGTTCAGTGGGGACCCTGCTTCCCCCCTCTCTGGCTGCCTCTCTGCCTATGTGTGATCTCTCTCTCTGTCAAATAAATAAATAAAATCTTTTAAAAAAATTAAAAATAAAAAAAATTGGACAATTGACAGGTTCGATTCCCCTTCATTTCTGTACAGACACTTTTTTTTAA
>CM052811.1:23447962-23465899 GCA_028533885.1 Nasua narica | reverse complement strand
TTAAAATCTGTTTCTACAGTCAGGAGACGCGTCTGTGCCCCTGCTTAGCATTCTGTCACCTGCGCATGTCCCTGAGGTCTCATTTCATATGTGTGGCTATTATTGTGTCTACAACTGCTTTTTTCAACAGTAAAGCTTCTTTATTATAAAATATATATTCTTCTTTTAAAATAGGACAGGAATGGGGCCCCTGGGGGGCTCAGTGGGTTAAAGCCTCTGCCTTTGGCTCAGGTCATGATCTCAGGGTCCCGGGATCGACCTCTGCATCAGGCTCTTCTGCTCAGTGGGGAGCCTGCTTCCTCCCTCTCTCTGCCTGCCTCTCTGCCTACTTGTGATCTCTCCCCTCTCTGTCAAATAAATAAATAAAATCTTTTTAAAAAACAATAAAATAAAATAGGACAGGAAGGAAAAATAAGTTACCCATCGTCTCATCATCCAAAGATAACTCTCGTTAACATCATAGCACATTTCTTTTGGTTTTTCTAGGCATATTTATCTTGTCAAGCTTCTTACAATCATCTACAATAGTTTACAGAAATACCCACTGGTTTCACGCTGAAAGATCTTCAGGTCTGAAAGAATTGTAAGGGCAGTTATCATCATTGGAAAAGGTGCTGGGGATGCAGTCAGCAGAACTGGTTTATCCAAGTTGAATTATAAGTACTTTGGAGAACCTGATAAAAGAACGTAAAGAAATCCCCAGACAGAGTTAAATAATAGAAGCCCAAAAGAATCCACGTGGTGCTAAAGTACTTCCAAAACCTTTGAGTTATAGGTGGTTTTGAGATTTTGTCTAAATTTCATCTACAAAGTCAATTAAAAAAAGAAAAATATACAAAATAGTTATTTGGTGACACGATATTCTTTAAATCAAGTAGTTTTTTTTAAATCCAGCCTATTAAAATCCTGCAAGTGTGGCAAAATCGAAATTTATACACATAGTGTAAAATACTATTTGGGTTCAAATATACTTCTATTATTGGAGTACTCATTAAGAATTTCCAAACACTGACCTTGGAGTGTTAGTAAATCTCCAGAACAGTTTGTTGTGGTGATCATCAAACTCTGACTCTAAATCACTCCTGACTGTCTCAATGTGAATGTCAATGTTATTTTAGGTCAGGTTGTTTAGTCTCCCAATGGTTTGGGACTTGCTTTAGTGTTGATAGGTACTCTCTGGCTGCAGGGAAAATTATTGCTCCCCAACACACACATTTTCTCACAAGTTTGAAAAGGACACAATAAGTCAAAATTTCCCCAGGGCTTGAATTACTTCTAAGAGAAAAGTTCTCACTTCAAAAGGGCAATAGAGTTCTGTTGGGTGTGATTTCCAAAGGCTATGATGTATTCATGCAGCAAAAAGGCTTTCACTATCACGGAAGCCTCGTCTTCAAAAAATCCTCGTGAGGTTGCCTAGAACAATAAGAACTATGCTCTCAATTTTAGAAATAGTAAAAAGGAGCCAACTCCATGCAGCTGTCCATTAAGAGACATAAATTAGCACCCCAGCATCTTGACTCAGAATCTTGGATTGGATTTTAACATTAGATAAGCAAATGGGGAAAGTTTTACTTACCTCTGAGTAAAATGCTATTAATCCTGCTTTCTTTACAAGATTGTTGAGGGAGTTAGAGGTAACATAAAATCTACCCACTGTGTGTCCTCTAAAACACTGGATGCTAAGGAAAGTTATCTCTCTTTGCCCACATACTCTTCCCTTCCAATATTTAAGGTTTTCTAAGTTGAAGACTTAGGTGAGGTAGAGGACATAGGATTGAAGTGACAGGAAGAGAAATGTTAAGTTAGAGAAGGAAAAAGGAAATAGGAGAAAAAATACTGTGACACTAGAGCTTTTAGGAGTAGGGCAGGTGGCCTCATCAGCAATGGAATCTCATTCTTGAAAGTTCTCAAGCCAAAGTAATGACTGTCAGAGATGTTGTAGGCTTAATTCCCAGATGGTGTCTAGGAAGCATGCCAGAATGACAACAAAGGTTGCTCCTGGCTCCAGGACCGCAGGATTTATAAGGTGAAATATTATATCTAGTGAGTATTCAATAAATAGTTTTGAAATGATGTTGGCCATATTAGAACTTCCAAAGGTAGTCTTGTCTATAGCGTTATCTCTATTGCAATAAAAAACTAACCAAAAAACCCTTAAAGACTCTTCCCTCCTAATGGCAGATATTGTCTTTATGTATAAATGATCACAAATATGTCTTTGTTTTTATTTGACCTTCATACGGAGATAAGGGGGTTTCCCTAAGTGCCTAAATCCTTGGTGAAAATGAGTGCTTGATTACAAACCTTTAGGCCTTAAGGATTAACATAGCATTTGTGGTTCAGGCCACATTCAAGCTTAAACTCCCTTTCTCACCACAGACATGAGATTTGAAAGGTGCTGTGATTACATGCTCTGAAACGCCATTGGAGAATCAAGACTATTAAGTTCAGTAAGAGAAATAATAGCACAACCCTGAAAAAACAATGAAGTTATTTGACAAATACTTACCAAGGATCTATTAGACACCAGATACTAAGCAAGATACTAGAGTGGCTGGTAAAAGAGATTGGGAGCAAACAGAGAGAAGGATAAATTGGTGAGCAAGAAAGACATAATTCTTATGCTCTAGCAAAGAATTAAACAAGTAATTACAATAAAGTATCTCAAGAAGGGGAGGAACACTACTTTAGTCCAGGAGCCAAAGGAGTTTAAGTTAGGCAAAGAGTGGATGGGAAAACGGCAATTATGAAAAACTGGAAGACATAGAGAATGACTGAAGTATTGAATGTGGCAAGACATGGGACTAGGAAGTCCATAGAAGTAGCTCATGAACAGTATTGTAAGCTATATGAAGGAGAGTATGGGCTTTATCTGAAAGGCAATGGGAAACCATGATTTCAAAGATGAGTAAGAGTGTGGTATGATCCTATCTAGAATTTTTAAAGATTCCTCCAGCTGCAGTATGGAAAAGAGATCAGGAGAGATGTACACGGAGGATGCTGAAACTAGTTAGTAGTCAATTATGACCATATAGGCAAGAGATGATTGTTATCTAAACAGTGTGTGACAATAGAGAGGAAGAAGACTGGTTGGTTATAGAATATAATTTGAAGATAGATCCAACAAGATTTGCTGATCAAAATGGCTTTGGGGACTGAGCAGAAAGGGGGAATCAGGGATAATTTCCAGGTTTCTCGCTAGACATTTAGTTGGGTTATGAAGCCATTCCTCTGAAACTGAGAAATTGAGGGGAAGGGAAGAAGAAGGAAGTTCATTTTAGACAAATGATGAGTTCCTTTTTAGATGTGTTGAGTTAGAGATGTGTGAGACATCCAAAGGGAAATGCTGACTTAGCTTCTGGATACCTATTACAGACTTTTGAATTGACATCTTGCCATATTTAAGTGCAAAGAATCAGTGGAAAGGAAAATTTAAGGAACAGGAGACAAAGAATTTAATCTATATAAGGTCCCTGAGAGGACAAAAGTGACAGATCCTTGAATAAGTGGAGGGATAAGGTAGCAGGTCACCTTTTTCAATTTAACAGCAGGAAAGAGGTGGGAAATTGGTAGAGATATAGGTAGATTTGTTCATTTGATAGCAGGGAGTCAAGGAAGTTTCTGTCTAATGACTCATTTACTCTAAAAAGAAGGAAACAAGGTCAACTGCTAAAAGACAGCAGGTTTATCAAGAGGAAAAAACCCCACAACATATGTTGTAAAGCACAGAAGAAAGAAACCAGAATTGCTGGGCTATTTCCCATTATTTCCATTAAGAAGGCTTATGTTTCTCTTCTGGAGTTTGTTTTGAGAGAAATTTAGTGTTCCCAGTTCCCTGGGTGACATCATTCACTTGTGCCACATTTCTGAAATTATTTAACTTTTCTGGAACAACTTATACAGCAAGTTCCTTCTTTATGAAGCAGGCAATTCTGAGTTAATGTCGTTATGTCCAGTCACATGTAGTTTCCATAACTCAGAGCTAAAGCATGGCTGGCATTTTCTAGGTAGTTTCCTCACAAGGACATGCATCCCTTCCATTCCACCTAGCTTTGCTTTAAATGGTGAAGTAGAAGACAGACACTATTGGAGAAATCATTTATCTCTTACCCTTTGTCTTGATCCAGGATACTGCATTTGGCATCTACAGCCTCAGCCACCATCCCTATGTCCTGCACTTTCCCTGCTGGGATTTCTGTATCTCTGCCTCACCCCTGCCCCCACACTCACCAATGCCCTCATTATCCATTACCTCTAAAAAAAGGTCATAAATCAAAAGATACATTACTGTTTCTTTTCAGTTCACTCTTCATACCTGGCATTCTTTGCTTATTTCTGTATTGGTCTTGTTTTAACTTTGATTTTCCTTTTCGCTTCTTTCCACATTGCCTCTTAGTTCTTTGAATTTCTGTTTCTACCTTATTTCCTCCATTCAGTTGTTCTTACCATACTCTTGTCATGGCCTCATTGTTATTATTGTCAAAGTTGATTCTATCACAAACCAACCAGGATAGTACAGACTGAGGAAATGAGCCCAATGCTTATAGCAAAGTTACAACATTTTAAGTGGGCCATCATGATGACCCAGAGAATCAAGTATCCCACATTTATAGAGAATGGAGCAATATCCGCAAAGGTTATTTAACAATGACACACAGAGTAGCCATGGAAAATATTTTCTCAACTCCAGAGCAATTTCTTTCATTCTTGCCTTGGATTGGGATTTATTTAATGTGATAATGAGGTTTCCCTGGGTTCTAAACTTTTATTGCTGCTGTTTGTTTTTCTCCTGTAAAGAGCTTTTCCTAAATCAATAGGGCATTAATAATCGACACTGTTGTGGATTTCAAAAAACAAAGTAATATCTTCTTTAAATACTACTTGTTGGTGGCAATACACATAATATTGGGAAAATTACCTATATGATGTTTAAATCTTATAATACCCCAAAAGCGAAATACTATTCTCCCCATTTCATAGATGAGGAAATTAAGGCCTACGCAGGTTAAGTTACTTGTCCTATCATGTTACTAGCTTAGTGGCAAAGCCAGCTCTGTCTGACTCGGAAAATTTATATTTTTTCTACTTCCCATACAAATTTTAGCTATTGTTAAGGCTTGCCTATTAGATCGATTTCTGGGCATTGTCTAGAACAAATGTGTACTATGCCCTCTGCTTAGCTTCTAAGCATTCTATCACTGGCTCTATTGTCTGAAGATGAATAACCATTATTATTAGAGCAATCTTGGCATTTCAGGGACTCACTGGTACCAAATACTGAACGGAAGTCAATAACCAGCTCAGAGCTCATTCCACAAGGCCCCCTTGTAGTTTGGGCTAACAATTAAGTAACAAGGTTAAGCTGCATTATATCTATTCTTTCTTGGTTACCGAAATATATTATTGGCAACCAAACGAACATATTTACAGCTATCTGACATGAGTTGAATGAGAAATGAGAATCTTGAAGAAGCTCTAGTAATAAATATGAAATTCCAAAGTCCAAATGAGGGGATATTTTCCTAGCATTTGGCTGAAGCTAAATATAGAAGAGAACCAATATATACACATATTAGACATTTGCAATCAGACGGTTTCCACAAGGACACACTGAACTCCATGGAAAGGTTATGACCTACTACGACAACTCTAGTGCTCAAACTGCAAATAATATCCCAAAATAACATTCACAACTAGAAAATACTTAGCTTAGAAGTTAAAATTTTAAGCCTTGGGAAAACAGTTTTTGTGAAGATCAGTGTTTTGTTCAGCATTATATTCATAAGAATCTCGTCCGTGGCACTAATGCTCGGGAAGGACCTGTTTCCAAATCCCTTGAAGTGAAGTCACGTCCCCTTGTTCATTTACTCCAGAGTGAGCTTGATGATGATATTGGTGGAGGAGACGGAGGAAGAGGTCATCGTTTTGAATGCTATCTGTACTATCACGGTGCTGAGTGCTCTATCCATTGAACTCTGGGAGGCCAGTATTTGCCCCAGCAATCTAGCAACAAATAAAACACAGCTATACCGTATTACTTAGTTGTTCCCAAAAAATTCAAGGAAGCCAGGTGGGATGAGGTCTGAGCTGGTTATTGACTTCTGTTCTGTACTTGGTACCAGCGCTAACATGGTATTGCCTATGTGCCCACCAGAAACAAGAAGACATTTTCAGTGACTGGCATGAGTAAATAAAACTCTTAGGGATACACCCACGGGGGCCAGAGGACAATCTCAGGAGTTAGAATCTACACAAAGGAGTCTCTAAGAGAATGAAGATACTATACAGAAAGCCTCTAAGAAACAAGGGAATGTGAACAGAAGGCAGAACCTGCAGTATAATCTCTCTAACTCACCATCATTCTGTGCTTGGGGTGGAAGCTGCCTATCTCTGAGAACACTAGGAAAGGATTTTAAAACCTGAGTTCTACCTTGTTTCATAGGAATACAGCAAGAAGCACTAACATAACGAAAAGCTGACTTCGAAATATCTCCACGCTCACAGAAAGGCATTTGTTTGGTTGAGAAAAAAAAAAAAAACCAAAGATTATTAAATATCCACTAAACATTAAGTGCTATGATATGGGCTGGAGATGTAAAAATCTCATTTAAGGGGCCTACATCCCATTGTAGTTTACAGATTATTATAAACCAGTTATTATAAAACAACGAGCCCATTAAGTCCAGTGTCAGAGAAACATGCCCTGGGTGTTACGGGAGCACAAAAGTGGGATAAAATTTAACCAAAGAGAGCTGGGATGGCTTCCTGAAAGATGTGTATCTGACAATATTAAGTTTTATGGGTCACAAAACTAGAACAGAAAATAAAAGCTAATTTCAGTGGGGTCAGACAACAAAGTGCCTTCGTCAATGTCCATCACCAAGCTACCCCATCCCTCCCTCCTCTCCCTTCCAGCAACCCTCAGTTTGTTTCCTATGATTGAGTCTCGCGGTTTTTCTCCCTCTCTGATTTCATCTTGTTTTATTTTTCCCTCCCTTCCCCTATGATCCTCTGTTTTGTTTCTTAAATTCCATGTATCAGTGAGATCATATGATAATTGTCTTTCTCTGACATGACTTATTTTGCTTAGCATAATACCCTCTAGCTCCATCCACGTTATTGCAAACGGCAAGATTTTGATTTCCTCATTTTTAAGTGAAACTGTGCATGTTATCATCTAAATGAAAACTTTTGCTCCTATTTAGAAACCAATATGTTCATGGTACTCTTTTGTGGGATGGTAAAGTCTCAGTTTTCAAATACTTCTGAATCAGGGATTTGGGGCTAGATCTTTTATTAAGAACAATTAAAAGTGAAGTATAGGAGCCAAAAAAATGTTTTTAAAATTATTTCTGTACTCTCAATTAAATGTACACAGCCTGAAGGCCATAATTAGAAGACTTCACTTAATGATTGTCATTCTCTCTGATTTCACATGCTTTTCCTATAGCAAATGTTTCTTCCTTTCTCTAAAAGGAAAACAAATCTCAAGAGGTAGTGATATCTCTCTTCCTCTCATTTAAGGCATTAACTAATTACACCTTATTCCTGAAAACAAATCCCTGTACACACCAACAAAAAATAAAATATTAGTGACTAACAAATGCCAGTAGTGTTTTAGGTCCCTATTTAACTTCTCTAAGGCTTGTTTTCCTCATCCCTAACAAGAGAGAAACAATAGGACTCTGTCTTCCTCATCAGAACAAAAAAAGCTCTCTTAGGAAAGGTTTTAAGAGCACAAAACCCAATGGAAAAAAAAGGAAGTCCTAAAATTACGAAATGTTTGCAACTATATTGACAAAGTGGTTATTTGGGATTAGAGTATATTTCGAGTTTAGAGTATATTTCCCCCATTAGAACAACATTATACATGGATTAAGAGTATATTATATACAGAGGATAAGAAGGTTGGTGGGCATCTATCAAAATGCTGAAAAGAACTTTTGGAATTCTCATGGAGTTTAGAGGTTGATGGAATTAATTTGTTAATACACCAAATTACCCTTCGGAAATTGTGTAACTGCTAGAAACATGAATCAGATGGGTTTATTAGAGGATCTAGAGAGACACAGGAAGAGGAAAAAAAAAAAGGGAGAAGATGGTTCCTTTTCACAAAGTAACTATTGATGAGTTGGAGGAGGCAAAGGACCAGAAATAAGGGTTTTGTTGATATAGTTATAAAAAGGAAGAATTAATGAATTGGAGCTAAACTGTTAGCAGTTTGAGTAAGGTATCTTTACTGAGGTATCTTTACTGGCCCAAACCAGAAATAAACAAAAAACACCAGCTCCCATTGGCCAACTCTCTTATCTCTCCCATCCTTGACAGCCAAGTAGAATTTGTTGGATGGATTGGTTCTATTCCTTTTTCGGACCACCCAAATCAAGCTCTGTCCAGTTGTCTCCTCACTCCCCACTCCCACACTTCAAAACTCCTCCACCAGAGTCACCACATTTACCCTAAGGCTCTGCAGCCTTGTGTTATCTCTTGAGCACACTCCCCCTGAAGTTCTTCCCTTGGACGGTTTTTCTGGCTACTTCTCGTCCCTGGTTTTCCTCCTGTGCCTCTGGTCACACCTTCTCAGTCACACACAGACTCCTCTCCTGTTGCTGGGGGTCCACAGGTATCTGTGCCTGGACTTTTCTTCTCACCTCAGATGCTCCATGGTGAACTCATCCACAACCATGGCTTCAACTACCACTTCCGTGTCAGTAACTCCAAATCGACTGAGGCCAGCTGCATGGTGTACTGTAGAGGGCCAAGAGTGGGGGCTGCACTTAATAGTGGGTGCATTTGGGAAATTTTTATTTAACTTGAGGGTAGGTTTTCATACCTAACCATCATTCATTGCTAGTGGAGATATGAAATGATGCAGCCACTTTGGAAAACAATTTGGAAGTTCCTCAAAAACTTAAACATAGAGTTGCCATATGATTCAGCAAATTCACTTGTAGGTAGATAGAACCCTGAAAGAACTGAAAACATATGTCCACACAAAAGCTTGTACAGAGCTGTTCAGCAGTATCATTCACAGTAGTCCAAAAGCAGAAACAACCCAAATGTCCATGAATTGATAAAGAGATGAACTAAATATAGTATATCTATATGATAGAATTTTATTCAGCCATAAAACAGAATACGGCACTGATACATCCACAACATGGGTACACCCTGAAAACATGATGCTAAGTGAGAAAAGCCAGACCAAAAATAGATAAATAAATAAATAAATAAATAAATAAATAAATAAATAGCCATATATTGTATAGCTCCATTTAGATGAAATGCCCAGAATAGGCAAAGACTATACTCATGACTTTGACACTATTCATAGAGACAGAAAGTAAATGAGTGACTTCCAGGGGCTTTCAGAGGGAAAGAAGGCATAGGAGTGACTACAGTGAGTTCAGGGTTTCTTTTTGGGGTGATGAAAACATTCTGAAGTTTGATAGTGGCAGTTTTGGTACAAACTTGTGGATAGCCTAAAAAATCACTAAGCTATACACTTTAAAAGGGCAGATTCCAATAGCCTGTGAATTATATTTTCACTGAAATTTTTTGATTACTTAAAAAAATATGTCCTCTTCACCCTCCTAAACTTCTGTACCTGTATCTCCTCCCTTGATGCGTGGCTCCATCTACCTCCCAGTATTCCATACCAGAAACTTGGGACTCCTCCTAGACCTCCCAATGCCTTCTTTCACCATCCCTCCATATTCACGTCTGATCATCTACCTCCCAAATGCTTTGTATATGGATCGACTCCACTTCCTCTTCAATGCCACTCCTGGGTATTTGAAGATGGAACCTTTGGGAGATAATGAGGTCACGAAGGTGGTTTGTTGATTAAGCCACCCAGTCATGGTATGTTTGTTACAGCAGCCTGACCTCATCAGGACCCCATGCTTTGCACATATTGTTTCTTTTTTAGAAACATTATGTTTAGAAACATTCTAAAAAAATTTTTTTCTGGGGTGCCTGGGTAGCTCAGTCCCTAAGCGTCTGCCTTCGGCTCAGGTCATGATCCCAGGGTGCTGGGATCAAGCCCCACATCAGGCTCCCTGCTCAGCGGAAAGCCTGCTTCTCCCTCTCCCACTTGCCACAGCTCGTGTTCCCTCTCTCGCTGTGTCC
Source organism: Nasua narica (assembly GCA_028533885.1). Lineage (NCBI taxonomy): Eukaryota > Metazoa > Chordata > Mammalia > Carnivora > Procyonidae > Nasua > Nasua narica. Next base: position 23,455,768 of record CM052811.1, on the reverse strand, counting down.
CTCTCTGTCAAATAAATGAACAAAATCTTTAAAAAAATTTTTTTTCTAAAAAATTTACAGTTTTTCTAAAAAAATCTCATTTCTTGTAACTATGCCTTAGGCCCACATTTCCTTAAAGATTCCCCTCACTATGTCTGTTTGGCAATCACATACTCAATTCTCTCTCTTTTTTTAAATTTAGATTTTATTTCTTTATTTGCCAGAGAGAGAGTGAGACAGCAAGAGCAAGAGAGAGAAAGAGGGCACAAGCAGGGGGAGCAACAGGCAGAGGGAGAAGCAAACTTCGCACTGAGCAGGGAGCCTGATGTGGAACTCGATCCCAGGATGCTGGGTTCATGACCTGAGCTGGAGACAGACTCTTAACCGACTGAGCCACCCAGGTGTCCCACGTACTCACTTCTGAAATGGCCACTTGAATTCTTCTCCTCCCTCCCAGCTCTTCCAGGCAGATTTTTGGCACTCAACGGACTGACTTGCGTGAGGCTTTGTATGATTTATGTCACTGAACGGTTCTGTCTCCCCAGTTGTTTCTGAAGAACCAGACGGTGTCCTTTGCCTTTCTAGCTCTCAACCCAGAAGTGTGTCTGACATCGGTATATGCCTATCTTGCTCGGCCATCTTACTCTTCCCACCTAATCTGCAGTCTTTAAATTTGTTTCTTTTCCACTTTTTTTTCTCTGATCTTATTTTTGTCTTGAATTTTTTTTTCTTTTATTGAATGAATTTACTCCTCTTCTATTAACATGCCCCTGATGGAATTTCAAGACATGCTTCCAGATTTTTATTACAGATTTATGTTACAGAGAGTAAAATTACACTGAATACTTCTTCCAGTCATTTTCTCATTTATTTAATAAACGCTTATATTTCTGGGCCAGACACTGTGCTTAACAGCATGGCAGGGGTACAAGATTATATCAGGCACAGATTGTGATCTCAGAGGCCTTAGAATCTAAAGAGGGGGGGGCACAAAATAAACAGAAATGATGATACAGGGCATTATGAAAGAGTCACGAGAGAGGTAAAAACTTCTGACTCATAGAGTTGAGCTGTGGCCTTAAAACATGATTGGGGTTCCACTGAGTGGGGAAAAGGAGAAACCACATGCAAAGAAAATGACACTGAAAAAGGTGGAGAGTGGCGGAGACTCAGGACTGCTCACAGAATGGGGAGCTCTTAAAACTGGAATTAAAGCATCTATGTGCTCATTCTTTCATTCAACAAACTCTGAGAGGGGGAGAGAGGGACTACCATGCTGTAAGGAGCAGAACTAAAAGCCACTGTGAAGATCCATGTGATGTAATCCAACACAGGCCTTTCCTGTGGGTTTGTGCAGGCTTCACACGTTTTAGTCGCTTCATGAGTTCTGAGTAGAGCTTGACTGTTGGATAAGAGTCTGGACTTTAGAGGCAGACCACTGGGACCAAATTTGACTCCTGTGCTTTCTAGTATGTGACCTTGGGCACTTTATGGAATCTTACTGTGTCTCTGTACCTTTATCTACATACTTGGATAGTAACATGATCGACGTTGTAGGGTTATTACAAGACTTAAATGAGTTAATAGAGGTTAGGGCTTATTAACTGGAACAGAGTATATTCTTGGTAAGTGTTAGCTACTATTATTTTCTTCCTGGTAAATGGCCAAAAAGTGCCTTCTACATAAGGAATAAATGATTCCTATTTATATCATTTCTCTCAGTTACAAGCGCCATAATTTGACCTGCATATACTCATTTTGCAAAAGAAAGAAGAGAGAGAGAGAAACAAAGAAACCAGGGGAAAAGGCAGCATAGGCTAGAAATTTGAGTTATGAAGTGAGAACTAGTTTAAATCGCATTTCTTCTAACTGTGCCTTAGGCCCACATTTCCTTAAAAATTCCATAATCAGCTTCTTACTATGTAGTATTCACTATTTTGGGAGGGCAAGCAGAGGGAGAAGCAGGCGCCTCACTGAGCAAGTAGCCCGACGTGGGACTCGATCCCAGGACCCTGGGATCATGACCGGAGCTGAAGACAGACACTTAACGACTGAGCCAGCCACACGTCCCTCAACTATTTGTATTTTTATTGATCAGTTACAATCTATTTTTTAAAGAAATCTCTACCAAGCCTTTAAGTACTTAAGGGGATACACAGACACATACATGTCCCCAAAGAAGTTAAAGAGGACGAGATTTTAGTAGACTCCTATAGAAATCCCAGCAGTATTGCATGTGTACCAAAGAGTCATGAATAGGATCTAAGTCTTTTTTTTTTTTAAGTCTTTTTTTTTAAACAATTTTTTTTAAAGATTTTATTTATTTGTTTGACAGAGAGGAGAGAGATCACAAGTAGGCAGAGAGGCAGGCAGAGAGAGAGGGGGAGGCAGGCTCCCTGCTGAGCAGAGAGCCCGACGCGGGGCTCGATCCCAGGACCCCAAGATCATGACCTGAGCCAAAAGCAGCGGCTTTAACCCACTGAGCCGCCCAGGCGCCCCTAGGATCTAATTCTTGACATTGCTATCAGTTTTCTCTAATATGGGAATAAATGCATGTTAGGTTATTAATATCCACAAAAACAATTCTTGAGGGGAGAAGTCCCACAAAAACATTGCCTCCCAAAGTTCTGCTGATGGATCTACTAGTCACAATAAGGATGTTGAAGAGTTGAAATAGTAACTGAAACCGAGCTGGGCACTAAAATTAGAATGAGAACCTCATCAGCTTCTGTGGTAATTTGTGGGGATTTCACAAGTCCCCATGTTCACACAGTTTTAAACCCTCACCAATCTTTACCTCACCAAAATATCTCATTTTCAGTGACTTTTTTTTAACACCTCTAATTTCTAGTCCAGGACCTGGGGCATGTATTTGTTTATTTAGCTATCTTACCATGCTTCAATTATTAATCACATAAAACCTGATGGGATTTACCAAACATGGAGGTAAAAAGATACTTCCTCACTACCTAATGCAATGCTGATTATTTATTGCCTTCTTAAAATAGAAAAATACAAATGAAAATGTTTAAATCTCTCATTAACTTATTACTATGCAGTAATAGTAGGTCGGTAAAGGGGAAAAAGCTACCATAAAACCATCAATGACTGGGGGGAAAAATTCTGGAATATCTCAAAGGTGTCTTAATGAAATATAAAGGAACACTCAAGACCCAAACTGTGTTAAAAAAAAAAAAAAAAAAAAGACCCAAACTGTGTTACCTTTAGGTATCTAAAGCAATGTGAACGGAGCCCAAGTTTTATCGCCTGGGTGGCTCAGGCGGTTAAGTGTCTGCCTTTGGCTCAGGCCATGATCCCAGGTCCGGGGATCCAGTCCCACATTGGGCTCCTTGCTCAGTGGGGAGACAGTGTCTCCCTCTGCCTGCCGCTCCCCTTCTTTGTGCACTCGCTCGCTCTCTAACAAATACATAAAATCTTTAAAAAAAAAAAAAGTGTTTTTGGTTTTCAACCACTCTAGTTATTTTTTCCCAAAATTTAGTTTTGCTTTTGGATAAGGGAGTCTTGACTTTGGTAATGTGCTGTCTACACGGTGCCAAACATCTATTTTATAAAAAGTAGAAAATTGTTTATGTCATCTAGGTGTCTCCAAGTCTCCATATCTTTGTTGTCGTACCGAGCGATCTGAATCACCCCAATGAGGTTTTTTTTTTTATTGAGAACTATGTTCACAGCAAGATGACTGAACACATGCCATAGACTTGACATCAGTAACAACTCGCATAGGTGTTTTTGTGGGACCTAATACAAAATCATACTTTCCACAAAATCTAAGAAACTGGCTCTGGTGCCATAGAAAATACATATAAAAGTACAGTGGCTGCTTAAACATTATATTGTTCTCAAATGCGTTTTTTTTGACATTTTTCTCTTTATCTGAGAATGCCTATTTAATGACATACAAATACCGAACAAGTCAAGTTCTCTTCTCCAAATTGAAGACGGTGCAAAATAAGGTCTTCCTCACTCAGCATCCACGGATTGTAAAACAGTGTGACCTCTTGGACAGAGATCTGACTCATAGATGTTTTGTTTTTTTCTTTTTCTTTTTTTTTTTTTTTTTTTGGTTAGGTCCACACAGGATTGGCTCTCACAAAGTTTCAAAAATTTTGCATTATTTGCAACATGTACAAATTCAGACTTCCATTTTTTTTACAAATCCAGTTTTCTAGATTTTTTTTTTTAAGATTTATTTATTTGAGAGAGAGAGAGCAAGAGTATGAGCAGGAGGGTGACGGGGAGAAGCAGGACCCTGGGGTCATGACCTGAGCCTAAGGCAGACACGTAACTGACTGAGCCACCCAGGCACCCCAGTTTTCTAGATTCTTATGGAAAAATCAGATCTGCCCCATAAGGCACCATCTGTCTGGAGCTGAGTGGCAACTGCTTTCTAGTTCCTCAAAGTTCCCACTACCCTCTATTGTTTCCCCAACTGAGGCTAAGGGTCATTGCCATTTATCACCTCACTATTTGCCTTTTCTTTTTAGTAGATTTAAAAGGAATGTGAAATATCACTTGTTCTAGACAGAGAATTTGTCTTACCCCTCATCTACTTGACTCATTGTAATATCTTCTTGGCCCTGCAGACATTTGCATTTTTGAGCCCAGACCTCAGACACATCAGGCTGCCAATTGACATCATAGATCCTCAGCGAAAGCTAAGGAGGACTCCTCCCTGGGCAGATCTTAAGAATGTAACTATTCACGGATTAAATCGAGAATCACAGCTACTATGCCTTCTGGCACATTTTCATTTACAAAGTAGGTTCGAATTACAAGACAAACTTCGCCTCATGCCCAAGCAAGAAAGTGAGTTTGAGCATTTCTATAGCATTGGTCAAGCTTGCTTTGGCTAACAGATTATTATTTATTTCCATTTATACTATGTTTAAAATGTCTACATTACCTCCAAGTTTTGCAATCCCCCCCAGATTTCTGTGTTTTCCTTTTGGAGAAAAGCTCTCATAATAAACAAAATAGATGTCCACTAATGATTCCCAAAGAGCATGGATGGGACGTGGTGCAAATGCCCTCTCAGCACTTCACGTTGTAGATTCTGAAAAGATTAAGGAAAAACAGAATGTATACTGGGATATTTATATAAAAAGTATGTAACTACTCATGCTTAGAGGCAAATACATTTTTAGATTCCTCACATTATAGTGAGTGTCTAGTTTCACTCTCTCCCACTTCCTCTCTATGTTGCTTTGGATATGTTGACTACAACTGTTAGCAACTTACTCCTCCATGTCAGATTTGAGTAATCCACAGGTACTTATCACTGTGGGCTTTTCAGGATAGCTTCCTGTGGATAATTCCCAGCACTTAGATCATGAGTCACTTGGGTAACTAGTGACTCTACAAGCTGAGCTGGTATTCTTCCTTTGTTGTTGTTTATTGCTCTAAAAGGAGAAACCAGAAACCAGGGAAGGGTTATTTGCTGGTCAGTGCAGCTGCAAGGACTTGTCTCTAAACACCTGATTTCATCAGCTTGCTCATTCAAGTCCTCTGATGGCTCTTTTTTCTGTCTACTCAGAGAAATTCTGTAGTTCTAATAGAGAAAGAGATTGTGGTATAGGAGAGACAGAGAACATTTCTACTTTTCAAGAGGACCTTTTGTTTTTCAGGTAAACTACCTCATTTTATTTTTATTTTTATTTTTTTAAGATTTTATTTATTTATTTGAGGGACAGAGAAAATGAGAGAGAGCATGAGAGGAGAGAAGGTCAGAGGAAGAAGCAGGCTTCCTGCGGAGCTGGGAGCCCGATGTGGGACTCGATCCCAGGACTCAAGGATCATGACCCGAGCCGAAGGCAGTCGCTCAACCAACTGAGCCACCCAGGCGCCCAAACTACCTCACTTTATAAAGGAGAGCCTCAGAACCAAAAAGTTAACATAATTTATCCAAGCTTAAAGAGTGAATTTATGGGAGAAAGGGATATATACCACCATGGAGAATGTCCAGAGAATCCAGCCTCATCCTGGGGACCCTGGGACATAAAAAGTGCATGTGTCAGAAAGCCGATTTTGGACTTAGACTTGGAGAAATGGAGTAGCTATATGCTCTCTGTCACAGAATTTCTGCTCAGCAGTCTAATTTTAAGGGTATTTGCCTCCTTGACTTTGCAAATATGATTCCTACTCCTACATTTCCCTTTGCCAATTTTTTTTTTTTTTTTTGCATTCAGGGGTCTAATATGATAAAGGAGGTTTTAGTAAGAGGCTAAATCCCTGGTTGGTGGGTACTAGGCATCTGTAGCAGTTCTGGATAATTCTGAGCTGGGCAAAGATGTGTTTGTTGGTAACGGTGAGCTTGAGAAGGTGGAACTTGGAACTCAAAATGGTCCTGACACAAAGAGCTGGCTCTCTGGCTCTGACGTTTGCATCCTGAACCCTGTCTTGTCATTTACTTCTGCCCATGATACCCCACATATTTTGTTGGTTAACTTTGGTCACTCAAACTTTGACTTCTCATTTTAAGTCTTCCAGAAAAGACCTGCACATATTCCCTTCCCTCGGTCTAAACTCACTCCTACGGCATCACCAGGCTTTGAGACTCTGCCCTTGCTTTCCCAGGTTTGGAACCAAATAGTCTATAAATTACAGTTCCTATTGTCCTCACCCTCAAATTCCACCCACGTCAGACAGTGGCAGCCTTTTTCAAGGGGGATAGGGCTGGATTTTTAAGCAACAAATGCTTCCCACGTTCTCAGCAGTTTGTCTCTGGCTTGGGTGGCTCTCATCTCAATTGGAGAGAGACCTGCCTCTTATTAAAAGCTTGAAAGAAATTCAAGGAGGTCCTAGGTTCAGAGGGACAACCTTGGTGGTGAAATGAAGGAGAACCTACAAAAGAAATCCACACCCAGCTTGAGAATACATCATGCTGAAGGATTCATACATTGCCCTGTCGGGGTGGACTCTTGAAGCCTGGGGCAGAAAGAGAGAGCCAGGCATAGTGCTACCAGCTGGTCCTTTTCCTGTTCTTCCAGGCTCCCATATACAACCACCATGCCCCCCCACCCAAGGTGGTTCTTCCACATGCAAGAAAGTTGCTCCCTAGGAAGTTCCCTTTCCCAATACCCACTCCTTCAAAGCACAACTACTTTAGGGGGCACAGCAGTTTCTAAAGTAGACTGATATTAGTTTGCTCCAGTTGCTATAATAAGATATCACAAACTGGGTGGCATAAACAACAGAAATTTCTTAGAGTTCTAGAAGCTAGGAAGCCCGAGATCAAGATGCTGGCCAATTTCATTCCTGGTAAGACTCTTCCTGGCTGGGGCGCCTGGGTGGCTCAGTGAGTTAAAGCCTCTGCCTTCAGCTCAGGTCATGAGCTCAGGGTCCTGGGATCGAGCCCTATATCGGGCTCTCTGCTCAGCAGGGAGCCTGCTTCTCCCTCTCTCTGCCTACCTGTGGTCTCTCTCTGTCAAATAAAGAAATAAAAGCTTTAAAAAAATTAAAAAAAAAAGAAAGACTCTTCCTGGCTTGCCTTCTTCTTGCTGGGTCCTCATATGGTGAAGAGAGAAAAAGAGAGCTCTAGTGTTTTCCCCTCTTCTTACATGGGTTCCAGCCCTATTGGATGAAGGTCTTACATTTATGACCTTATGTAACCTTAATTACCTCTGTATAAGTCCTATTTCTCAATTCAGTTACATGGAGAGGTAGAATGATGACTTATGAATTTGGGGAGGGACACGATTTAATCCACAGAAAGACTCTTAACCAAGGATCAGAGGATTTTAAGACCCCCAACACCATATATGAAATTATGTGTGCTTGTGGCCATGAGCCTCTTCCTTTTTTTTTTTT
>CM052811.1:23420341-23447462 GCA_028533885.1 Nasua narica | reverse complement strand
TTTTTTGCCCTGGTGCCCATGCAATAGTATTTCATTAAGGGTCATCACTAGTTACCACTCTTCAACAGCACCCACGAGATGAGATGGCACATGTAAATCACCTAGTGTTTTTAAGGCACAGGAGAGTAAGGTTTGTAACTGACACATATTGATCAGGATTTCTCAACCTTAGTACTATAGATAACTGGGTAACTCATTGTGGAGGTCTGTCCCAGGTACCTCGGGATGTTTAGCAGCATCCTTGGTCTCTATCCACTAGGTGCCGGTAGTACTCCACCCCCAACCCCAGGAGGATCAGCCAGAACCAAATGTCCAATGTCCAGGGACATTGCCAAATGTCCAATCACCCTCCAATCCCCGGGGTGGGGGGGATCACTGAAACAGACTGATGTCTTAACATCTAAATGGAAACTGAAAAAGTCAATCAAACACCTAAATTTCCTTCTAGTCTCAGAATGTCTGTTTTTTGTGTAAGCAAAACCTGGCTATTTGACTTAATTTTTTCAGTCTTCAAATGAATCCTAGATATCTTCATCAACAATAAGCATTTGAAAAAATGCATCTTCTAGACATGATCTCAGCTTGATTTTTAATCCTTGAGCCAATCAGCGGGTTTTAACATGTCAGAATTTAACTTCATTTACAACATTTCAAAGCTTTCTACGTCTAAACTTGTTCATCACTTGGCTGACTGACATATTTTGGCCCTTGTTTTATTCCTGTGCTAATCATTTTCAGTTTTATTTTATTTTTGCCATTTATCATAAGCTGCAGTTAATCTTTCTGGAGAATGTCAGAAGATTTATGAATACAGGCATTTTTTTTTCCTCAATATGTGAATAAAGAGTTCTCTTTTGTGAGCATAGTTTACCTTCTTTCCTCTTGCACATGTACTGGCTTTTCTAGAGTAATCTCAAGATGACTCTCTGGAATGCATTGCCTCTCCTACAGTTTTTCCTTATAAACCATCCACTCTGTTACCCTGTTCTTCTGCAGAGTTGTTACAGGTAGGGAGTGATGCTCAGTGTGAAATGGTTGGAGGTGATTTATTCTCATACCTGCTCAGTCTTTTCCTGGCAAAGAGCTTATACTTCTGGGTGTCAGTTTCTTCATATTCAAATTCAATTAACCTTTACTGAGAAGCATTAGGCTTGCCAAGTCAATAATTAACATTGCCTCAAAGGCTGTTTTGTGGTCGGGTATGGTTGCTCCATATGGCAACAACTTTTGAGGATCAAGGAGTTCTCAAACAGCTTCTCATTTTCATAAATAACCCAGTAAGAATCAGCCATGAATTGTGTTAATCCTTCTTGAATCGCATCCTTTTCTTTTGGCAAAATAAATGTATAACGTTAATCTCTCTTGTGTAAAATACAAGTTTTGCATAAACAAATATTGGACTCCAGTTAAAAATATGTCTGAAGAAAAAAAAATATGTCTGAAGAAGTATTTAGAAATGAAATGCACTGCTGTCTGCAACTTACTTTGGGGAAAAAAAAAAAAAAGATGAACCAATGGATGGAGAGAAGAATGGATAAGTGAATACATGTGAAAAGCAAACATAGTAAATTATTAATGATAAAATTGAATTGGTGGCATATGGATATTCACTATACAATTCTTTCAAGTTTTTTGTTTGTTTGAACATTTTCACCATGAAGTGTGAAAAAATTCCTCCCATTATTTTAAATTCACATCTTTCAAACCTTTAGTGTTTGGGGATTTGATGAATAAGTCATATTCATAAGCCTTTATGATTTTATAACTATTATCAGTTGTAAATTAAAGAGATCTCACTCATCAGTCTGTCCAAGTGGCTTCTCTATCCCCTGGAACATTTTAGATGTTACCAGGGCTATTTCCTAACTTTTGTTAATGACTTTCTTAAGATGGGACAATCAAAATTACTCCAAATGTTCCAAGTCTGAAAGTTTGGTTTGAGGGTAATAGGAAGATAGTTTTTGGATTTGTTTCCAAACATCTCTGGCTAATGAAAAACCAGGCTAAATTGCTTTTCAAGCACTCCCTACACTATATCAGTTATTGGCATATTCATATGCTGGTTCTCCAAATTTTCCTTAATGTCCTTCTCCCCTTCACCCCCATATCTAATTGATCTTCAGAATTACCAGTGTACTTAAGTATTCGGAAAACTCTTCCATCTTCTCCATCACTATTGGCTTGGTTCAAAACCATCTCTGAGTCTTCTATTGGTTTGGCATTTTTTCTATTCAACTTATTCCCCTCATTGCCTCCAGAGTTTTCTTTCCAGATTACAAATATATTTATATCACTTCTTTACTTGACAAGCTAAAACAAAAGTTACGAATTATTAATTATTTTAGATGTATTAATGACATCATGGGTTTTTCAAAAGATAACTTATCTTTTAGAAATACATACCAAAATATTTACAAGTGAAATGATTAAATGTCTGAGATTTGTGTCAAAACTAATATGGGGGGGCGCCTGGGTGGTTCAGTGGGTTAAAGCCTCTGCCTTTGGCTCGGGTCATGATCTCAGGGTCCTGGGATCGAGCCCTGCATCAGGCTTTCTGCTCCTCAGGGGAGCCTGCTTTCTCCTCTTTCTCTGCCTGCCTCTCCGCCTACTTGTGATCGATCTCTCTATCTCTCTCTCTGTCAAATAAATAAATAAATAAATAAATAAATAAATAAATCTTTTAAAAAAAAAAAAAACCTAATATGGGAACAAGAGAACTTTTGTGGGGATAAAAACAAAACAAGATCGGCCACGTTAGAGTCTGGTAATGAATAACGTTGGGGTTCATTATATTATTCTGTCTACTTTTGTATATGTTGAGAATTTTCTATAATAAAAAGATTTTTTAAAGACTTTCAATGGTCCTCGAAAATGTCTAAATGCTTCAAAAGGGTACACACTACCCTTAGCCATCAGAACCACCTTATCTTTGAGCCTTTTCTCCAGTTCCTCCTCTACGAAGTACCCTCTGATTCAGCTCTACCAAATTACATGTTCTTCATGGAAAGAAGACTTTACTTTTTGTGTTATTTTATTTATTTATTTGACAGAGAGAGAGAGAGAGAGAAATAGAATGAGAGAGACAGTAAGAGGGGGAATACAAGAAGCAGGAGTGGGAGAGGGAGAAGCAATCCCTCTGCTGGGCAGGGAGCCCAATGCAGGGCTCAATCCCAGGACCCTGGGATCATGACCTGAGCTTAAGGCAGACACTTAAAGACTGAGCCACCCAGGCACCCCAAAAGAAGACTTTCAAAATACAGGTTTTTTTCCCCCCGAACAATGATTACTTATACTTTTATAACTAGCTCAAATGTCACCAGTTGTAGGGAATCTTCTTTGACTCACCCAGATATATAGTCATCTCCCTTTTTTCAACTTCCATAAAACTCTACACAAACCTCTTTTATAGACCAAATACTTGTATGTCATGATTGTCATAATAATTTTAAAAAATATTTATATGCTCAGCTAGGTGGTACTATCCTGCAGGTTAAAGTCTGTGCCATTATTCATGTTAGTGTAATACGTAACACAACACATATGTTTAAAAACACTTGCCAAATGAATTGTATGAAAATATATTTTGGGCCTTTTTTTCTCTTACTTTCATTATGTAAATGTAAACTCTGGCTTCCACATAAAAAAATCTCATAAACTAGACCACACTTACTGAAGTTCTGATAACTTCTGGTTGACTAAACTTTTGATATCTGAGGATTAAAACTCAAAACAGTTTTCAAACATATTAGCCTCTCTAATATGAGAGAATATTCCACATAGTTGCAGGGTTTTATGCATATACATTTCTCAGTCATCCTTATAGCCAAAAAGATAAAACCTCAAATCTTACACAATAAAACCACCATGACTGGCTTAAGCCAACCAAAGTTACTGCAGCTTCCAAGAGAGGGTGAAGGAAATACTTCTTCTAAAACCCAGAGAATTAAAATAGCATGAGATATGTTCCACTGGTCCTGCTTCAAGGTTTGCTCTGCCCTTTTATCTATTTGTAATCATGGCCCCAAGACACAATTTATTAAGTGAGTATGATTGCTTCATTTGATGCCAATATTATGTCACTTCTTATAAAAACCAAATATAATTTAAAGCAAACTGTCATTGCTGGCTAATCATCCAGATCCTTCAGTCATGATCTTTTTTTATACCTGTCATCATCTGAGATAGTGTCATGATTTTTGAGCGTAGCCAGAGGCTTGGGTCTGCAAGAGAACTGTGCCGAAGGTTCAGAGCACCAGAGTTGAGAGAACATCTCCACAATAGGCACAGGATGAGTGCATTCTGGGTGGAGGCTAACAGGAGAATGCAGGACGCACTCATGAATGCAGAGTCCTAGGAAGTTTCTTTGTCCTATAGCAGCATCCCTCTAATGGAAATGGCTATGTATCAAGCATGATGTAATGTAGGTTGGGAGGCAAAGCCAGCAGAATCCAGACTCCACAGAAAGGCTGCCCTTTCCATAGTGAGCGGCAGTTTTTAACATAAGTATAGTGAGAGACAAGTGAAGTTGAAAAGAAAAGGTAGGTACTTTGTTTATGGGCAGACTAGGACGAGAACCCTGGCTTCACTACTCTCTGGCTTGTGACCTTATGGAGGATACTCAACCGCTCTGAAATTTAGTTTTCTCTTCTGTAAGAGCGTCAGTGATGAAGTCTACCTCTGGGAGTTGTGAAAAGAAATCTGTTTCTTTCCTCTCCCAGCTGCAGAGTCTGTTTAAATGCCAACTACAGAAGGAAAAGAGAGATGGATTCATCTTAGAACCTGAGTGAGTGGGGAGATAAAGAGAAGACAGAGAAATTTAGAGCACTGCCATTCAGACTGAGCACTGTCCTTGCCGTAAACAAACAATGATCTGTAAAACATCCTGTCATCTCATATGATTTTGAGTGGCAGGCATTCCATGCATACTTGAAATACTTTCTACTTTTAAAAAGCAGAACTGAAAGTAAAGCAGAATCCTAAGTTCAGTCAAATTGAAGCAGGGTATGATTTTTCCAGAGCCAAGTATGGAAATTATACTCAGTTCTTCTATTTTAAAATGGTTTTAAATTCTTGAGTAGTTTTTGAGCTTCGGAATTCTATATTAACTTGAGATTTGAGAACATTCCTCCTTGATAAACATAGGCAAGTTGATAGAGTGTGGCTGGAGAAGGCTGTTTGTCCTTCCTAGCTCTTTGACTCTAGGCCTGGAGAGTTCTGTCAAACCAGTGTGTCAATTCCTAAAAAGGAACAGATCCCTAGGTGGTACCTTCCTCCAGTGAACTTACATAAAAGTCCCCAAGAGGGGGCGGAGCGCCTGGGTGGCTCAGTGGGTTAAAGCCTCTGCCTTCGGCTCATGGTCCTGGGATGGTCCTGGGATGGTCCTGGGATGGAGCCCCGCTCATGGTCCTGGGATCGAGCCCCGAGTTGGGCTCTCTGCTCAGCGGGAAGCCTGCTTCCCCCTCTCTGTCTGCCTGCCTCTCTGCCTACTTGTGATCTCACTTTCTTTGTCAAATAAAAAAAAAGAATCTTTAAGCAAAAGTCTCCAAGGAAAATTGGTTCAGCTCATTTTGTATTGTAAGACGAAAGGAAAAATACTACTTTCTTAAAACAAAACAGACGACTGACTAAACAGCCTTTTTTCCATCTTTCTTTCTTCCTATCTTTTTCTTTCTCTCTTTCGTTCTTAGTTTGGAGTCTGAGGTCCTCTTTGCTTGAATTCTTCTCCAGCCCCTTAACTTCCTTTTGGCCCTTTCATCAATTGCTAAGGTCCCAACCACAGTACAAAGACCTTCTCTGTGATTTTTGAAACAATGAGGCAGTAGCAAGGTAGTGACTAAAACGAAGTTCTGGAATTAATGACGAATTTTTTTCCATGTTATTTTCCCCATCACTAGTTCTCTCTCAAAGACTGTACCCAGAATGCACTCTTAGAACGCTTACAACACAAAAACAAATCAACGACACAATGATCTCCGCACGGGTCTTGGAATATTTTGTGGGGTGGGGAAAAGTCCTTTTAAAGCAGCACTAAGTTAAGTGTGAAGATAGGACAGCCGTTGGAATAGATGAGCCTTCAAAAAATAAAATGACGAATTTGATCACATGAAAACTTCCAAGATGATGGGGTATCTGCAGTTACATAAATTATTCATATACTAAGTTGAATTCTCTAACTTTAAGAGGGGTATCAAGGTTTATATTACTTCCTCTTCTACACACTGGAATCCAGGACACTAGGCTTTTTTTTTTTTAAGATATTATTTATTTATTTGAGAGAGAGATAGCAGATGGAGCAGATGGAGAAGGAGAAAGAATCTCAAGCAGACTCTGCACTGTGCCCAGAGCCCCATGTGGGGCTTGATCCCATGACCCTGAGAACATGACCCGAGCTGAAACCAAAAGTTGAACACTTAACCAACTGAGCCACCCAGGCACCCTCAGGACACTAACCCTTGAATCTATCATTTCATTTTCTTTCTTTCCCTTTTTTCAAAAAATGTTCTTTCAAAAAAAAAAAATGTTCTTTCCTCTTTCTGTTCTCTTGAGAGGTACAGAAAGTTCTGATTATTACAGTAGTTACTAAGAAAAATATTCTTTGAGTCAATTCATGAACTAACTGTTTTTCAGGATTTTTTAAATTCGAAGAAGGCTACCTTTCACATTCATACTCAAAAAAAAAAAAGGCAACTTTAGAAAGGAACATTGTAGTGGCTGTTATTGTTAAAGAGTGGTTCCCTTGCTTCCCCCACCCCCATCTCTAAGTCACAGCCATTAAAATGTGCAGCTACCTTGGAAAATCATCAGACATTGGGCGCTCTCATTTTTATGACCTGGCCAATACACAGATAAGATTGTTATACAATGAACTGGGTGACCATAACGGAAGACGGACGAGTAGTGGAGATGCTCAATTATTCTAGCAAGCTAGGACTCTCGCAGGTAACTTTGCAGAGGGAAATGATCACAGTGGACCCTGTTCCTAGTAGTCAGAGTATACTATTTCCCATGGGAGTCCGGGTACTGTAACCAGGAGGATTCCAAGACGGTTTTGCGGGATAATGGGAGTCCATGCTGAACAACAGGCTGCATTTTTTGTATCTAAAACAAGCAAACAAAACCCAGATGCCTTATAGAAGTTGAATATTACATCACGCCCTAGTTAGTAGGACTCCAATTTAACCACAATGGGTGTGCAGGGGAGGAAAAGGACCACTACGTTCATTTAGAAATACTGCACAGACACCCTCACTGACACGCATGAGATGGTACATCCTCAATCAGTCTCCCATTTACCTTTCGCCCACCAGAAATAATACAAATTATGGCACTTGATCACAGAGACCATTCTATAGACAGTATTATTCAGAGGATGGTGGACTTTGTTGAGCTGTGCCAGGTACCAGTTCTATGTCACTCACTTTGCCCCATTCTCAGTTTCCTCACTGTGAACAGTGGTGATGATGTCCTCCTTTCACAGGATTGTGGCAAAATGCAAGAAAGTGCCTCACCCTGGAAAATTCCAGGAGTTTTTCTGTTAGATACTACACATGGACTCAAGATCAAACATAGCAAACCTACACAGACTCCAGAGATACTACTGTGATCAGTAGTATTTTGCAACTACAAAAGCAAACAAAAAACCCCCAGACTTTCGAACCCATCAGACTGAGGGAATGGGTCTTGCAAGTAGCAGAACAACTCTAGGGATTGTGAATGAGCGATCAATACACAGGGAGGTGGGACCCAAGGGAGAGAACTCTTGCTAACAGGTTCTTCGGAACACACAATCTGGAAAAAACAAAGGAACAAAGCCAACCGACATGGCATCACAAATTTTGTTGCCTCATCCTAAAAGCTCCCAAGAAGATAACCAAACACTTTATTTTGCTTTAAATCAGCTCTGGAGTATAACTTACAGACTTTGCAGTGATTTTGAATCTGTCTCACATGTGTCTGTATGACCCACTGGAATGCACCGATTAGCACGGAAATAAGCCATTACCAGCAAGAACTGGAGGCAACTTCCAGTGCTTCTGGTTTAGCAGACTGTTTTGCTGACTTCTCTGGAGCTGGGCTTAGCTTTAGAAGCATTAGTAGGTGACAAGTTGATTAAAAATTCCCCTTTCTTGCTGTAAATAGCTTGATCTTCAGAATGTGTAATCTTGCCATGTAACAGCCTTGAAAAAAATTGATAACTTTCTCAAAGACATCCATGACTGGTCTCCATACCTATATGTTCCTCCTGATTAAGCACAGGACCCTTCTGCTTGTCTACGTAACACTCAGTACATTTTCTCATTGCCAGCCCTAATTTTGATATTTAACCACAGGGAGGAACCAGATGAAATTTTTAGAAGGGTTCAAGAACTACATTTTTCTTTCTTTTCTTTTTCTTTCTTTCTTTCTTTCTTCTAAGATTTTATTCATTTACTTGACAGAGAGACAGAGAGAGAACACAAGCAGGAGGAGCAGGAGGCAGAAGGAGAAGGAGAAGCAGGCTCCCCGCTGAACAAGCAGTCCAATGTGGGGCTTGATCCCAAGACCCTGGGATCATGACCTGAGCTGAAGGCAGACACCTAACCCACTGAGCCACTCAGGTGCCCCAAGAACTATGTTTCTTTAAGGGCTTGGTCTCTGGCTGATGACCCAGAGAAGCTTCAGGTTCATGGCCCACAAGTAAAGACTGCCTGTCTTTAGCTACACGACAGGTGCAGGGAGAAGAGTGTGCCTGGAGCAGGTAGCATTTCCTTTGACAGAGAAAAGCAGCCTCTCCTCCCTCACCTCATTCCCTGCAGCCTACAACCTCCCCCTCAGGCTCAGAACAGCCTGAGCAAACAGATGGAAGGACTACATTGTTTCTATTCATGAATAACCACCACCAACTTGGACAACCAGCCTTCCAGGTTGAACAACAATGAACAGGTCTGGTAATAGCGTGACCACCACAAAGCCAGCTCTTTGGGGTGGGGCAGGGGTGGAGCAGCTGTCCTCCAAAGGAAAGGAGTGACAGGAAAAGGCCAGAAAGGGCAAGGATGGTCGAGTGCTCTAGGCTAACCATAAAGCTCAAACTTGCCATTCTTCCCAATTGGAGAGCCATCCCTGAACTATTCTCAACGGGAAAAACATGCTGCCGGTCAGCGCTCCTGTACAGCTTGGGCCTGGACTGTCACAAGGGGAAACCTCGCCCTTCCTGCCCGGGAGCGTTCGAAAGAGCCTTCGTGCATGGTGTGTGTCCATGTGCAACTGAAATATTCTTATTTGCATTCAGTTAAGTTTTTCATTAAGCATTATGCTTTTAAGTTTAAATGTGTGGGACCAGTGTATGTGCTCCATGTTTCTTTTTTAATGTGTGCAGTTTCTGGAGTCAGTTCCAGAAGCTACTTCTGTCTGTGCCATGGACTGCCCAGCGGCTGAGGAGGACCCTGAGCTGCAGTTTCTCCATCTCTAAAGCTGGAATAATGATATATAGTACACAGACGTATTGTGAAGATTGTATGAAAATGAATACACTTGCTTAGCACATCGTTTGGCAGAGTAAGTGCACAGTAAATGTAAGTTATAATTATTAGGGTTAATGTTATAATCATAATATAATAATAGTAGCAGAAGCCTTGCACCCTCTTTTCTGGCTCTGCAACAAACTAGCCCTTTGACATAGATAAATATGTTACAATTTTCTCAACTTTGAAATGGATGTGCTAACTGGTACATTCTAGAATTTCTATCCAGATCTAAGTCTGTGACTCTACAGACACACTTTCGGCATGTAAAATAATTATTCATTATGCTGTTAATATTCAAGATAGCATTGGTTTTTCAAAATAATCCGTGGTCATTGAAAAATTCAGCACTTGAATAATTCAAAGGATACCCTGTCAATGAGACACCCCCCCATTTTATTGTGGATGTCTCTATTATTCTGGAGACAAGATTTCACGCTCTTTTCTTTTTTTTTTTTTAGTTCTTTTCCATGATGCCTGTGGTAAAAGTGAAATTAAACCATGAGTGGACTCCTTAAAAAGTGGCCCAGTGGGCAGGCCTGCAGGCCAATAGGGAAGTCGCTGAGCCACGTGGCCATGGGCTAAATCACGGTGCTCACACAAATGGCATAAAAAGGAATTTTTTTCTCATTGAACATTCCAGGTCTTGTAGACTCTGCTACATTTTCAGGAGACGAAGGGAAGAAACTTCCCAGTGTCAGAATAGCCACTTTTTCAGATGGGCATCTGAAAGTGTGTGCATCCCAGATCTTTGATGTGGTACCCAAGACAACTGCATCAAGGAAAACCGCCGCAGGCCCAGCAGTCTCTGGGTCATTTTCAGTCCATCTGCCACCTAGGAGGGGGTAGGGGGAGAGCAGAGCTCCCTCCAGGCAGAGAGCAGAAACTGCAAGACAGTTGGCCCACCTGAGCGTATGTGACCATCCATTAGTCACCTGGGGGAAACAAACACACTTCGGAATACCCTGTGCTTGTCTCAAGCAAAATAACTGTTTGGTAAGAATCGGAGCCAAAACAACCTGCCCCCGCCTCTCTTCCTAATGTTCAGGCACTCCAGAAAAAGGAACTGGTTTGGTTATCTCCCCCAGGGCTCTGATTCAGAGGTCCGTCACTTCCAGAGGTTTACCTCACTGATTCCGGGTTCTGTCCTCTCCCTTTCCCTTTTTCCTTTCTTAAACATTCTGGCTGGTGACTACCACAGAAGGACGAAAGTCCCTGAACCGCCCCATTCCAGCACGTGCCTGCTGTGTCTGAGAGCAAGCTTCAGTCAGCCGAACGAACCCTCAAGGGAACAGGTCTGTTACTTGGAAGCCAGCTCTCAAGCCCCCAGAGTTGGTAGTCAGCCACAGGCAACACTGTCATAATCCAGGTCAACAACAAGGAGGAAGGACACCGAGCATCATCAAAACACTAACTTTCCCTTATCTCGAGTCAGGAGGACCAGGGGGTGACTAAAAAAATTAGCTTTAAAGTAATGAGGTTGAATTAGCTTGTTCAAGAAAAGAGCTATACAGTACATCTTCAGTGAGTTGGAAAGCATGCCTGAACTCTAAAAAATGCTTCCTCATCTAAATCTAAATACCATTTTGTCGGATTTCTATATTGCAGATTGCTATACGCCGTTAAATGCGATAGTTTCCCAAGCTGACTGATCGAGTCAGACATACACGTTTCTCAAAATATTAGTTTTTCAAGTTTCAATGGTGAAATTGATTAAAATCAAATCATCAGTTCACCAGTCATCAGTTCACTTTCGTTAAGCTCTCTACTTCATACGCTGAAACCTGGCTTTGAATCTAAACACCCCAGACCATAAAAATCCCAGACACCAGGAAATCAACAGGAAATCAACTCATAGCTTCCTAGGTAGGAACTGAGCAAAATGCCTTATTCACCCTTAAAGTTAGAATACAACATTGCTGCAAATGACAGATTCTTAAAAAAAAAAAAAAAATCAGTAAAAACACAAATGGCTAGTAACAACAGATAACATAAATAAAATACTTCCTCGGATGCCAAATGGAAACCAAGATCAAAATTAAAAATTGTCAGTGCCTTGCAAAACACACACACACACACACTCTCTCTCTCTCAAATTTCTCCAGTTACTTACTGGGGCGGTTCCGCCGTCCTCCTCACATCGGCACCCTGCCTGTCTGGCTGCCAAGTGCCGGAGCACGCCTCGAGCAGCTGTTTCCTTCAAGCTGCGGCTCTGGGTCTTAACCAGTCACATGCGCCTCCTGATAAATACTGCTGCCGTGCCAGGAGGTCAGAAACTGAAGATCATTATTTTCCTAATTTGCCAGCCTCATAACCCCTGAGCTGGCTCCGCCATTTCATTAGCACTCAGAGCAGTCCATTCCACACTTTGTTTTCTTTTAGTGGCAAACCCCAAACAGCTGATAAGTCACCCTGAAGGGCAGGTCACTGCAAGTGGAAAGTTGATGTGTGTGTGTTGGGGGGGGGAGAAGCTGCAGTCCCTATGCTCTCTCATCTCCCTCGGGTTTTCACTGGGGCTCTTGAGCAGCGGGAAGAAGGAAGCACAGACCCACACAGCAGGTGGAAACCGCGCTGTGTCCCGGTGTCCCCAGGGACCATCAAAGTGCTGCTCCAGCTTGGTTTCGTCTGCTCAGTACCCAGGCTCCGGTGTGTGGGAAGAGCTGTAAGACTGGGCAGCCTGTTCTGAGGAAGGCAGATGAACCATCTCAGAATGTTTAGGTTTAATTTCGAAGGCCAGGGCTGCTGTGCCAAGTGATGCTGAGGGGCAAACTGGTGAGGGGTTAAGGCAGAGTATCCGAGGCAGCTTCGTCTAGAGAGCCCATGGAAACGACTTTCAGGTAACTTGAGACCGAGCTTCTGCACACTGTAGTTATCTGTTGGAGCGGATCAACATGTGGGGGGCCCAGCGGAGCCGTTGAGATTATCAGCTGGGAAATCAGAGTGGAAACAGAAATGATCACCAGATTTACAAGCCACTTTACAGAGGTGCTGCTGCCCTCTTTGGGGCTAGGAAGTTGAACCAACCTGCTGTTTCCTGTGTGGCTCATGAAGGTGGCCGACCTTCTGGGTGCCTTGTTGAATTCATGCTTCTCACCTTAGCTGATGTGCCCCCCTCTCCAAGGAAAGCCTGTGGACGCTCTGACTTTGGACAGCACTGATTTCTTGGTAGAGTAAGAGTGCCACCTTCTAACAGCAGAGCCCAAGCAGGGTAGACTACAGGTATGACAGGCAATTCTTTGGGCAAACTGAACATCCAAAAAAGATTTTAAGAGGTTAAAATGCCCCAGGGGATTTCTGCACCATAATGAGCCTGTTAAAACTGTCAACCTTGATTTTTAATAAGTGAGATATTACTCAATAGGGGAGCTTGTGTGGGCAATCTTCCATATTTGGCTTTTGACTCATCATTATTTACAGAATTAATCAAACCAGAAGTTTCCCTCCATTCAGAGGATGGAGTGGTTTTTCCAGAATAACAAACAAACAAACAAACAAACAAAAAAAACACAAAACCCCTCAGTCTTGCCATTGTTTCAGGGGACTCATTTGTTACTAACATGTGAGTGACCAAAGTGTAAACAGAAAAATTTTTTGCAAGCTTCAAAACATACCCCTTTTGTTCAAAGTTAGTAATACAAAGAAACTACAGATATTAAAATACAGTGTGTTAAAATATGTCACCTCCATAACCCTTTTTCCTCATATGACAATCATTAATCAGAAACAGAAAGGGAGGCCTACTGAAGACTGGAAATGTTATTTTGATTTATTTATACTTCGCACTTACGGTAATGGAAACTTTTGTGATCTTGTGGCATCCATCAATCATTTTATTTGCAATGGGTGGTGTTGATTATTCTGATGATCCATCACATACCACATAGTTAATGAGGCAGAGGCTTCTGGAAACCCTTCAGTGACCAATTAAAGAAACAGCCTCAGGAAAGATAAGCACAGAAATTCTCTCATTCTGTTGGAAGAGAGGAAGGGATGGATCCCAAATCATATGTATGAATTGTCAACAAAGACCAAGATCCTGGGCCCTTCTGACAGCATCAAGGAGTGTCCCTGAGGTTCCACAATGAGGTTCCACAAGACACTCTTCTAGCCTTGCAAAGAAATGGGGAAATCCCCCCTTTCTGCCCCAAACCCCTATAGGTACCCATCTTCTCCTTCCACTCCAAAAGAAGTGCTCTTCTCCCACCAAAGCCTATCCAGCCCCGGGCTTTCTGTCTCCCCCTGGGACTCCGTTCAGAATTCTTAGCCAACAAGTATGCCTTCTCTCCCTGTCCACTCACCCTCCTCATTATCTAAATACGCTCGCATTATTTTTATGTCCTAAAAACAATCTTTTTTGATCTTTTGTCCCTTTAATTACTGCCCTAACCTACTCATTCCCTTCACAGGTGAGCTTCTAGAGATACACTTCTTGTGTCCATCATCTTCACATCCCACTTGGGTGGAGATCAGCTTCCAGTCTGGCTCTTCCCCCAACTTCACTGAAACTCCTTTCCCCCAAGTCACCAAAGACCAATGCTATTGGACACGTTTTTGCTTTTACCTGACTTGACCTCTTGGCGGCACTTGACCTCACTGAGCAAGCACTCCTTAATGTGTTCTCTTTGGGCTTCTGTAAAATTTCATTCCTACCTCCTTCAACCTCCTCTGGGGACTCTTCTAATACCTGCTGCTCTCACATGTAAAAATTCCCTGTGTTCTTCCTGTTTTCTAACAGCTCCCATATATCTTAATTTACTACTGAGTGATTGCAGTAGTTTCCTGATTAGTTGTCCTGACTTCAAAAGCCTGTCTCTGACCTCAATTTATTTTATTTTTACACTTTTATACTGAAAGCCTCTCCAAAACCATGGTAGAATCTTAGGCATCTTCGTATTCCCAGAACTTAGGACAGGGCTTAAATTCTTCTTTGGTACATTCTGTTACTGTTGCATTTCTTACTCTGTGTTGTAAGTAGGTCTTAATGTGTCTGTGTCCCATCCAAACTTTGACAACCTTAAAGAAAACCTGTGACTTCTTCATTTTATATTCTGCAGTGTCTAATACAATGTCTGACCTATAGGACAGACACAGTGGAAACAATGCTGAATGAATAAATGAATGATTAAAGAGAAAGATCTTCTGTTTATTCTTCTCAGAAAAGATGTAAGAAAAGTTTACAGAAACTGATTTTATATTAGGCCACCAAAAAAATCTTAAGTATGTCCCCCCACAAAGAAATTATTTTCACCACATTCTACGACCACATTGTAATACAACTATAAAATAATTGCAAAAGTGTAAGTCAAAAAAGAGCCAAGTTCTTGGAAAATTTTTATGACTCTTCTTTAAGAAAATAATTGATTGGAAAGAAATCAAAAAGGCAATCACAGAATGTTTAGAAGGTCTCAGTAATGAGAATACCACATATCCAATACCGTAGGTAGAGCCAAAGAGTTTTAATTAGAAGCAAACTGACCCAAGAAGTTGAAAAACAAGGATCGATAATCATGAGAAAATGTCAAAATTATTAAGAAATTGTTTGCAAAAAGGTTTTTTGTCCAAATTACTTACACAATCAAGTTCTCCCTGAGTTTCGAGCTACAGATAATTCCCAGGCTGTATAAAATGTTCAAATGAACAAAAGTAACAGAAAGCTAAATGTAATACCACAGACATAAAAACACACAAACAAATGAACTGATAAAGCATAATAATGGAAACCACAGACCAACCTCATATATAAACACAGTTTACCGGAGAGATGTAAAAAACTCTGAATATTAAGGAATGCATTAGTATGATGATGTGATGGAAAAAAGCCTTTGAATTAGCACAAGAGGTACTCTTGAAAAGTCTTTTGATAAAATTCAGTATCAATTTTTTTAATTAATAAAATGGAGTTAGGGGAATTTTTCTTGGCATGATAAAGATGATCCCAAACCAAACCCAAGCGTCATACCTAATGGTACAGTAGTAGAGATATTAACATTAAAATGAGAAACAGGGAAAGGATGCTCATTGTCATTAGCATCACACGGCATCACACGGCGCTGTTTTCCACTTCCAGCCCTTGCAACCAGACAAGAGGAGAATAAAAACAAACAAACAAGCAAGCAAACAAACAAAAAAAATCTAAAGAATTAAGAGAAAGCAAGAGACAAAAATACCCAACTTGCATATGTTATAAACATTTACTCAATGGAACCAGCTTTTAAAAATGTTTTAGATAATTAGAAATGTTAGTGAAAAGTCACAAAATAAAATTAATTGGGTTTCCCACATAACAGCCTAAAACTGTTAGAAAAATTATGGGAAAAAAATCTCATTCAGAATGGCAACAGTAATAAAATTTCTAGGAAAGACAAGAAAAGTGAAGAAAATATAAAGAAATTTATAAAATTCTACTGAGAAAATAGGAAATATTTCAATAAATGAGCATTCTATGATTTTCCAGGACTGGAAGACTCAACACTGTCAAGATGTCGAGTCTCCTCTATTTAATTAGTAAATATAATTAAATGTTGATTAAAATGCTAGAGATTTTAAAAAACAGGTCAAAAAAGAAATTCTGAAGTTTATGTGAAAGAATAAAAACCGAGAATGGTAAAGAAAATTTTAGAAAACAACAAGGTGGGTGAGGGGTACTAGGAATTAAATAGGCTGAAAACATCAAGAATTAAAAGTTTGATTCTGGTGCCAAAAGAGGCAGACCAATGGAGCAGAACAGAAAGCCAGAAAAACAAAAACAAGTACTATATTAAAATGTTTATTTGTTAAATATGATATTTAAACCCAGTGGGAAAGGAATGGATTATTTAATGACTGGTTGAATAGTTAAGTATGAGGAAAAAGTGAAAACCATTTAAGAATGTTTTAAATATTTAAATAGGTAAAAAGTAAAGTTTATGGATGTCAAAAAAAACCCAACCATAAACAAAATGAAATCACAAATGACAGAATGAGATTAAAAAATGAAATCTGTAAGGTAAAAGGTTAATTGCCTTAAGGTACGAATAATCTTTATCGTTAACAACTAGGCAAAGGGGGCGCCTGGGTGGCTCAGTGGGTTAAAGCCTCTGCCTTCAGTTCAGGTCATGATCTCAGGGTCCTAACCCTAACCCTAACCCTAACCCTACTTCCCCCTCTTTCTCTGCCTGCCTCTCTGCCTACTTGTGATCTCTCTCTCTCTGCCAAATAAATAAAATAAAATAAAATAAAAAACAACTAGGCAAAGAATATAATAAAGAGTTTATAAGTACAGAAATATAAACGACCATTTACATACATATGAAAAAAAATCCAGCTTCTTAAAAAGGAGTACAATTAAACAATGATAGGATACCATTTATTACCTCCAAACTTGACAAAGATAAAAATTGATAATCTCCAATGCTGGCAGGAAGTTTTGGAAAATGGCACCTTTATACTTTGCTGGCAAGAGTATAAATTGGTATCACATATAAGAAAGATAATTCTGTGACATGCAGCAAAAGCTTTTTAAAATATGCAGACCCTTTAATTCATCAGTTTCTCTCCCAGAAATATATCCCAAGGAAATAATATGGATTTTCATATGTGCAAGAATGTTTCTCACAGCATTGTGTATACTACTGAAAAATTAGAAATAGTCTATGTACGAAAAGCAGTTGAATGAATTATTGTACATTCATAAGACAGCACTACATAATCAACATAATGTTGTTGAAGTATATTAACATGGAAAAATATTCAGAACAGATTAAGTGGAAAACCCAAGTTATAAAACAGTTTATTCCATATGATCTCATTTTTCTAAGAAGACATGTGAATATATGTAATAGTCAGAAACATTATATAGTTGACACTTGAAACACACAGGGGTTAGGTTGACCTGACCCCCCACACGACTGAAAATCCTTGTATAACTTTTGACCCCCCAACCCTTAATGACTAAGAGTCTTCTTTTGACTGGAAGCGTTTTCCATAACACAAACAATTAACACATATTTTGTATGTTATATGTATTATATCCTGTTATTCTTATAACAAAGTAAGCTAGCGAAAATAAAACGTTAAGAAAATAATATAGAAAATACATTTACAGTATTTATAAAAAAAAAAAATCCACATGTAAGTGGACCTGTATGGGCAAACTCATGTCGTTCAAGGGTCAACTGTGGGTCAAATTTTTAATAGCAGTTATCTTTGGGAGTTGGGGTCAGTGTTTCCTCCCTTTCTGCTTATCACTTTTTTTCCTACTGTTTCTACCATAAATGTGTGTCAGTTGTTCATTTGTAAATGAGATTCTTTTTTATATAAAGAGACCTACGAGCATACGCAAGTGCTTTAACCATCTGCACAAAGAGGAGAAAGCCGTAAGAAATGTGATCAAGGAAAATAGACCCAGATCAACCACCCATTGATAAGGTCAGGCACTTTCCCTAAGTCTCAATTCTCTACCCTTCTGTGTCTGGACTCAATACTGGATAGCAAGTCATTGGAAGTAGTGGAACGACCAGATTCAGAGGATGCAGGAGGAGGAGAGAAGTATGGTCCTCCTCGAGCACCATGGGTTCAGAGATGTCCTGATGGGTTTTTATGCCTACCCGAGATACTCCCTTAAGTAGAAATTCCCAGATGGTTTCCATCCTATGGACACATGGTCAGAAAGCAGGAACCTCCTCTGCCAACTCCCCTCCCCCTACTCCCCCCAGGGAAGCTGCCCATCTATCATTCACCTTGTGCCAAATTCCTGCTCCAACTTGGTGACACATCCCCTCCTGGTCAATTTGAGGTTCTACCACCATGTTGCACCCCCACCCCCACCTGCCTTTCCTTTCAGTAGACCTTGCACACATTACTTTCTTACATCTACTGGGTCATCTCTTTCTAAGATACATACACTTCTCTTTTCTTCCAACATTTTTCTCGGTATCATGGGGGATTTTTCTCTTCCACCCTTGTTCTTCCCCTACTCTTCCCCTTGAGCCAAAATAAACCCCTAGACACCATCAGTTCTCCTAAGAGTTGTGCTAGCCACATGCCTGTAACAAACAGAAAAAACGGAAAAAAAATCAGAGCATGGAGTTCTTAATCTCTAAAGCCCCTGAACAAAGCAAACCATTGTCAACAAATGAAAAAAATATAGTGTCTGTGTTCAAAGTACATTGCATTTAAGGAATCACCGAAGCGCATGACAAAAATCTCTGCTCTTAAAGCTTACAATCTCTCTTGGAGAAAATGGAACATGCAGAAAGTCATACATAAGGAATTCTAATAATAATATATCATAACACTTAGTATCTATTAATATTGTAACATACTAATATAGTATAAATAATATATAACAAGCTAACATCTGTGCAAAATACTCATTTAATTCTCACAACAACGCCCTAAGGAGATGCTATTATTACTAGGAGGATGACCTTTAATGAGATTAACTAGCCTGCCCACAGCTAGTAAGCAGCAGAGAAAGACTGAGAGTGAGAGAGAGAAATACAGATGCAAACAAACTCAGGTCTCTGACTCCAAGCCTCCCATGTTTACCATTTCCACCCAACCAAACGATTTAGTGTCCATGGAAGTTTTCATAGACTTGTTCGTCTTTTTCTAATCAAACCTGCTCATACTCATGCCCAAAAGCAAAGTCAACTATGTTGCCCTTTGGGGTCTAATTATTGGCATTACAACAATAGTTGTAACTTACCGATTTACAAGTAAACCTTTTGACACAAGCCATTCATAAATTGGAGATGGGCTGTACAAAAGTGAAAAGGAGGCTGGGTCAGGATGACAGCCTCTATCAGAGGCTGCAGAAGCTGCTCCCACACCCTATCTGGGCATCCTTCCCCCTTTCTTCACCATCTCTGGAGAAATCCCCAAATTTCTGAACAAATCAGTCTAGTTTAAAAATGGACTTCCTCTTTTGGTCTCTTTCTTTTTCCTATATTTTATCTCTTTTCTTCCTTTTTGTAAAAATTCATTTGTTTTTTAAAAACATATTACATATTAACGTTGCATTTATTTAATCTAATTCATTTAAATTTACCTTTATGGCAGATTCTTTTCCTCCATCTAATCAGCTTCTTAGACTAGGCTAGATTTCTAGCTGAAGCTAGATTGAGTAAACATAAGAAGGAAAAGTTAGCATCCATGACTCAAAGCACCTCGCTTAGCATAATTACTTACATAACAAATTTTTCCAGTAGTTTTATTTCTAAACCCTGATTCGACAGCAACTTACATTAATCTTTGAAGATCTTACCCCTATAGAGCACAGACTGCTAGTCGAATTAATCTGAATCTAAATCTTCTAACATACCACTGCTCCTTTCAGAATTTAGTTTTTTCTTTTTTTAGATTTCTTCATTTGAAAGAGTGTGCACATTGGGGGAGAAGCAAAGGGAGGAGAAGAAGCAGAGGGAGGGGGAGAGAGAGAATCTCAAGCACGCTCCCCGCTAAGCATAGAGCCTGATGCAGGCTAGATTCCAAGACCCTGAAATCATGACCTGAGCTGCAATCAACACCCAGGTGCTCAACCCACTGAGCCACCCAGGTGCCCCCTCAGAATTGTTTTAGTTCTTGAAGAAGTGGCTTAGAAGAAAAAAAAAAACTTCCTAAGGCTGCCTCTGTGCATTTTTCTGAGAATCATTTAATGTGCAGAAAATAATAGAAGGGCAATTTCAGATTTATAATTTCCTTTCTTTTCAAGTTTTAGCATCATTGCTGTTTCAAAGAAGAAAATACAAAGCTGATTCAGGGAAAACGAGGCAAAGAAAATCTTAAAAAAATTTTTTTCTCAAAATGTATGATAGCTCAATGCATGAGATGGGCACCATTTGACCTTTGTAGGAATCATAGGAAAAGTGCCGTTAAAAGCTCCAAATCCTCTTTTTTCTCCTATGAGAATTTGAGCCCCTCCTGCCTTCCTCTCCCCATCCTCCCTCTGCAGCTCCACTCTCTGAGTGGGCTAAACTGCACCAGGTTCAGACCATAGCCCACCAGTCCTGGATGGAAGATGATGCTCACTGGACACTTTCTGAATGAAGGAAGGAATTTTTACACCATGGTTGTAATTATAAAATAGCCATTTTACTTTGATACTAAATCCATCCGCTAAAAATTGTGCGTGCAGGTATCCCCCGCTTTTTGAAAGTTTAAGTTATGCTACTTCGCTTTTACAACAAAAGAGCTGCGTTAGCACCTGTTTCTGCTAGGCAACAGAAATTTTTTTAAAAAGATTGAAAAGCAAAAATAATGTTGAGCACTTGGCAGTGAGCCTTCATGGAGGCAGGGTGCGGCCCAGACCCGCGGAGGGCGTGGTGCCACCAAGCTCCTTTCTCAGGAATTACACTCGGCATCTCAGTATCACACTATTTGAACTGTGAGCATCTGTGCTTTTCATCGATTTATTTTGTGCACCCATTAGTAAGATGTGATAACAGAAAAGCCTAAGAGAAGCTATTTTTGGAGTGTAGGCACACTCAAAAAAAGTTTCCAGATGGGGGCATCTGAGTGGCTCAGTCCTTAAGCATCTGTCTTTGGCTCCGGTCATGATCCCAGGGTGCTGGGATTGAGCCCTGCATGGGGTTCCCTGCTCGGCGGGAAGCCGGCTTCTCCCTCTCCCACTCCCCCTGCTTGTGTTCCCTCTCTCACTGTGTCTCTCTCCGTCAGATAAATAAATAAAATCTTTAAAAAGTTTCCCATATAAATTAATAATAAATTATTAATATAAATAAATTAATCGTTTCATTGCTTTACACCATTTTGGCTTACAAAAGGTTTCATAGGAATGCTCTACTTTTGAATAGCTGGGGAAACCTGTAATTCTAAACAATGTCTAGGGCGCCTGGGTGGCTGGCTCAGTGGGTTAAAGCCTCTGCCTTCGGCTCAGGTCATGATCTCAGGGTCCTGGGATCGAGCCCCGTATCGGGCTCTCTGCTCAGCAAGAAGCCTGCTTCCCCTTCTCTCTCTGCCTGCCTCTCTACTTGTGATTTCTCCTCTCTGTCAAATAAATAAATAAAATCTTAAAAAAAATTCAAAACAATATCCATGTTTTACATAATCACTTCCGCTCTTCACATTAACTATCACATTATCCAAACCCAGCTAGGTGACCGCAAGTCCTGTTTTCCAGTCCTTTGTGCCAAACTATTTGCTCACGTTTTAATCCAACCATCACCACCTCCAGGTTATAAATCTGTGAGGACTGAGCTTCTAACCTCATTTCCATATCCTTTCCTAAAATATCATTACCTTTATCACACACTTCATTAAACACTGCCTTTTTTACTTACAAGTAAATAAGTAAAGAAACACCTTTTTTACTTACGCGGTGTTTGCTCAAACTTTTGGCGGCAGTCTTGGGATTACTTAGAACGTTTGTGTATAGAAAGCCTTTGGATAAGATATTCTTCATCATAACTGCCTGGGACAGCACAAAGGCAACCACAGACAGAGCAGGAACCCACTGAGTAATGAGGCTCTAATATTATTGTAACCAGATTTTCTGATTTGTAGATCAGAGAAGGTAAACTAAGAAAACACTTCAAGAAACACATAAAAAAAAAAAAAGAAACATAAAACGCGGTAGGAAAATTTCCAGTTTTCCTTCATGTTTTAATTAAACAGGAAGTTTCTGTTCTCAGGGCTCGTCTTTGTGTTGCCAATCCTATTCGTGAAAAGCAGTACATCCGATGTATGCTGTGTTCAAACTCTCAAATTGAGGGGGAGGGGTCAGAACTGAGAGTGGGTGTTGTTTCTTTAATATAACCATGGGAAGTAAGAACTCTGCAAAGCTTCTTGGCTGGTGGAGATAAACACCAGATAAAAATGTAGGCTAAAACAGCTGAAAAATACCAGCCTACATGGTATTTGATTGGTATTGCATGCCAACAAATTCTTTTTAAATTTATATTCTAATGGTCAGAATAACTACATTATAACATGGAAGAATAGTCTTATTTCCTTTTGCAAACAGGAAAAGCAGGACTCCTACGTTTCTTTTTTACTTTATAAAATATTTAAGTTTAAAAAGCAATAATGTTCATTATAGCAAATCAAATGATACCAAGATAGACATAAAGAAAAATTTAGTGACCTCTTGGTCCTATCCAATCCCATCTTGCCAAGATAACATACACCTATGAAAAATGTATCTCATATATACATATACGTATGGGGTTCTATTTTTCCATTAAAAAAATCTGAATTTGATTTTTCCCCTTAAGATATCATGGTCATGTATATTGACTCCAAGGTCAATAAAGAGATTTAACTTTTTAATAGCTTTTTAATAGCTGCATAATTCTCCACAGTGTAGTCATATCACACTTTATTCACCCTATTAAAGAACATTCAACATGCTCCCAGTTTTGTGCTAGTATTAACAGTGTTGCACTAAATATCCTTGCCCATATACCTTTAGTTTCTGGTGTTTTTAATTCCATAGTATAGACATCCAAAACTGGGATTATTAGGTTTGTAGAATTATTCATTTTTCAATGAATTCATTATTCAATTTAATTATTCAATTATTCATTTTATTCTCAGTTATTTTCCCAAAACTAACTTAAAATCAATGCAAACATCGATGGCCTTAAAAAGACTGATAAATACCAACTTAGAGGATCAAGGTTTTAATCTCAGAAGCACTAAAATTTCCTTTCAGAATTATTTCCCATCAGGTATATTAACTAAATCATTTATATTTATATTATATTAAGAGAATGGCTGGCTTTTCACGAGTAGTAATAGTTTTAAAACCAAAATGTTTTAATCAAATCAACTCAAAATGTGTCAGAGTTAAAGTTGGAGCCTATTTCCCTCCAGCTAGTCTTTATTATCTTCACACACCAAAAATTCCATAAACTCTAAAGCCCATTCCAATTGTAGAATCAATTACGAATCAATTTAAAAATCACGAGTGAATGTGAACTGATATGTTATGAAGAACAAAAATGTTAATGTCGGACTAAAAATGATTCACTGTACTTTCAAAGAATGCAGTGGTGCTAGTGCAAAAAAGGGTCAAAAACTCACTTGTTTCGATTTTATTCTCTGGATTGTGGCCTTAGTAACTGAAGAGCCCACTGTCACCCCCATGAGACAGGAATGGGTCTTGCAGTCCAAACACAAGGGTACGAGTACCCACTGTCCACAGCTCCACTCCTGGGGGCGGGGGGCTGGTTTTCTAAAACCATCTCTTCAAAGTTATATGGTTTTGCCACGTCATTTGGCTTGGGGCTTTGGCGTGAGAAGTTGGGCAACACTCTCCTGTATTTTTCACACCAACCTGTATGGCTAGAGCCACCAACACACTCAGAGACACAAGCAACCGAGCATAAGGTTCCTTGCCTTAAGAAAAAATAAGTTACAGTCAACATAAATTCAGGGAAATCTGTTCCCATTCCCAAAGCATTCTTTGTTTTAGAAAGCCACTCATTGCAGGATTACAGGAAATGTGTGCAGCCCTGGTGCATTAAAAATGGCATTCAACCAACCAAAATTTAATTCATATTATTCAAGAGCACATTCATTAAGTAAAATAAACGTGAGTCCGATTTTGGACCCAACTTACTGGCCCAGATGGTCTGTGTCCTTTCCTTCGGAACACAAAAGTGAGCAAGCAATTCCTTGCTGCCTGTGATGGACAGGCTATTTCACAACCCTCTCCCCCCCAGAGGGCTTAAAGTAACTTGGTAAAAATAGCCTCTCAGGGCTCACATGAGCTTCCTTAGCTGATGGGCCAGGTGAAAATATAAATTGCTTGAAATACGTCCTGTAAAAATTTTAACTCCATAGGACTACCATCAGCTGAAAATCCCCACTAATCCTCCTGATAATTCCAACATTAGTAACCTTTTTTCTCTTTTAACCATTTTTCCAAACCAGTAGGAGAGGCAGTGTGTTGAGTGTTGAGGACATTGACACACCGGGGCATTGGAAAGTCAGGATCCTCATTTCCTCATCAGCCACTCAACCGCTGAGTACACTCAACTGTACAGTGTAAAATTCTTCAACTGTAAAAAGCAAATGATAATACCCAACTCAAAAGGTGGCTGTATGGGTTGAGAATAATGTGCTATATTTCAGGATTTTATCCTATAGAAATAGTCAACAAGTACACAAAAATAAATGTTAAGGCAAGCTCAGTGAGACACCGGTAATCATAACAGGAAAATGAAAATAACCTAAAAGGAAAGGGAGGTTGAGGGATGCCTGGGTGGCTCAGTCGGTTAAGTGTCTGCCTTCAGCTCGATTCATGATCTCAGGATCTTGGGATGGAGACCCGCTTAGGGCTCTCTGCTCAGCAGGGAGCTGCTTCTCCCTCTCCCTCTCCTGTTTGGGCGCTCTCTCTCTCTCTCTGTCAAATAAATAAATAAAACCTTAAAAAAAAAAAGAGGGAGGTTGATCAAAATAATCACGTGCATTAATTCAATGCTATACACATCATGCAGCCACAAAAAGGATTAAATGGGAAGATGGCTTTGCTGTAAGAAGTGGAAAAAGTAAGCTGCAAAAATTACTAAGTATGAATGATTATTGTTTTACGCCAAAAAGAACCCTCCACTATATATTTAGTTCCATTTTTATCACAATCATGTATGTTTTCTTTTTTTCTTTCTCTTTTTTTAAGATTTTATTTATTTATTTGACAGAGAGAGAGAGATCACAAGTAGGCAGAGAGGCAGGCAGAGAAGGAGGGGGAAGCAGGCTCCCCACTGAGCAGAGAGCCCGACCCGGGGCTCCATCCCAGGACCTTGAGATCAGGACTTGAGCCAGAGGCAGAGGCTTTAACCCACTGAGCCCACCCAAGCGCCCCTCATGTATGTTTTCAAATACATAGAAAATAGCTACGATGATAACAAGCAAATAAATATCCACTCTACAGAAATAAGAGGGTCACAAGAGTTGCAAGTCTTTCCTTTTTTACACTATTCATTTTTTATATTGAGTACATTTATGTATAATAAACCTGTGCTGTTTTTACAATTAAAAATTGAAGACAATAAAGAATGCAGTGAAAATTAATCACCGAAAAGCACTTGGCTCAAGGCCTAGTGGGCTTTGAGGAATGGTGAATATCACAGTTAATTCTACCCAGAAACAACAGAACTTCTTAAGATGAGGTTATGGAAAACAAGCAGACCTTGGTAACATGCAGCCAGTTACGCTCGAGTGTGACCCTGATCCGTTTAGTTTTTTAAGTGACTGTTTATGATCCTGACAGTGGTGATGGCTTCCTGGGTATTTACATAAGTCGAGACAGCAAACTGTATACGTGCAATAGGCACCTTCTATTCTACATCAATTATACCTTGACAAGATTGTGTAAAAGAGAAAAAAAAAAGTGGAGCTAAAATTTTCAGCGGTAATAAGATGGCAGATGGGAGAATGAGAACAGAATGAAAAGTTTCTAAGGTCTTTGTGTTATTCAGAAGAAGCTGTCGATATGAAGACATTAGCGTTAGACTTTGTTACATCAAATAATGTCTTTTATGTGCAAACCCTTACAAGAAAAGAAATGGAGGACATAACTTCCAAAACACTACACGGGAGAAACTAGAATAAGGAAAACTTGAAAATCCAAAAGGAGCAGGAGAGGAGAGGAAAAGAACCTTAAAAAGAAAATAATGCTATTGACTCTTCATAGCATTATAGACTGACCGAACTCACCATGAAAATGCATAGACTATTATTAAGTAAGAAGCAAAAGGATGGACCCATTTGTAATCATTCGGCTCCACAGGTGTAGGGTGTGTGTGTGTGTGTGTGTGTGTGTGTACACAGAAAAGAGGATCAGATATCTTCCCTTAGCTCAACCTTTTTAAACTGCTTTTCTGAAGCCTTGAAATTAATGGAAGGAAAGTTCTTTATACCAAAAATAACAAAGAGAATGGACTTGGTCAGGAGGGGAGAGGGTGAGGGAAGTGTAAGGGAGGCAAAGACAACTGGCAAGCAGACAGCGTGGTCGTCTGCCAGGACCTCAGCAGAGGGGAAATGCAAGGCACAGGGAGTTGTGTAGCGGATACAAAAGGCCACCCTTCCTACCTACAGGGAGGCCCTCTGGCCAGCGTGGGGCTCACGTCTGGGCCCTCACCTCCCAGCACTCGCTCTCCTCGTCTCGGGGGGAGGTCTGAAGGGCAAGAGGCCCCCCTCCCTGCCTGGCGGGGCCGGCACTCGGCACTCTTCGGAGAGATGTGCACTCTACAGGGCCCCGCCAGACGGGACAATTCATCCATTCTTTCACGGAATCTGCAAAACTGGGTAGATGGTTCTAATCAATCTTATCTGGAAAGCAGATGGAAAATTTTTCCCAGAAGTTAATTCTTTAGTCTTTTTCCAAAAGGAGGCCACGTGGCTCCTCTGGCCGTGTGCGCTTGGCAGCGCCCTCCGGGCCTCTGCTGATTGGACACGTGTTGGGGCGGCCGGGCAGGCGGCTGTGGGGGAGACTCTCGGTGACTAGGGACAGTCCACCCTACAGCCCACTGCCCAGGAATGGCAGGCACCTCCACACTTCCTTCCCTGCCCAGTTATCTAGGAATCTCACCGATGGGGTGCTAACATAGAACTCGAATTAGAGGAAGAACCAAAAGGTAGACAAACCAAAAAAGACTCTTTATGATGGAGAAGAAACC
>CM052811.1:23377802-23420241 GCA_028533885.1 Nasua narica | reverse complement strand
CTAGCTGAGCAATAGTGAGTCAGTCCACCCCATTACCATTAGGAGTCCCCCAAGTTATCAAAAAGTGGGAATGACATTATCTGTCTCACAGGTTTTTCTGGAAAGCTAATGAAATGAAGTACTTTGAAACCCATAATATATTGTGGGAATGCAAAGTATATTCATTTCTTACATCAGTAAGCCGGCTTCATAGTACCTTTTCCTACTTGACACCATTGCCTGCAGAGGGGGCCACGGGGTTTCAGCTGACATCTATGATGGGCCTAACGTGCCCATTCGGCCCCTCCTACCTTTGAAACTGCTTTGGTATTTTGGGCAAAGTTCATTGGTCCAGGAATGGGCATGTGATCCAAAGGGGCGTCATCTTAATACTTCTCTTGCTCTGGCCACATTGGAGCATTTCAGGGATGGACGTCTGATTTGATTCAGGCAGATGGTTTCCTAATCTATGAGTCACTGCCCCATGCTTTTCAGACATGGAGCCAGAAAGAACATCCTTTTTCTGTGGTCAAATCTTAAGACACCAAACCTAGAACCTGTTGGCACTCACATTTTCTGCTTTGCCTATACCATTCTAGGAGCTGAGTGGGAGTGGAGGGTTGGTGTCAACCTTCAATTAATTCTCTAGATTTCGGTATAAAATGCCTGCCCTCAGAGGGGCCCTATGCAAAGTTCAAGGTCCTCAGTCTACACGTCTCATGTTTTAACTTCTTGAGAGAACAAACTGTCAGAATCCTGCTATGATGAGAGAGGGGCAGCCTCCCAACTGTATGAGGCGGGGGAGGGGATCTGGAAAGCTAACTGATTTTTTTTTTTTTAAGATTTTTATTTGTGTGTGTGTGAGAGAGAGAGGAAGAGAGAGAAAGAAAGAGTGAGGGAGAGAGAGAATGTGCAAACACAAGCAGGGGAAGCAGCAGAGGAGCAGGCTTCCGATTTAACAGGGAGCCTGACAAGGGGCTTGGGCCTCAATCCCAGGACCCCAGGATCATGAGCCAAAGGCAGATGCTCAACCAAGTGAGCCACCAGCCATCCCAAGCTAAATGCTTTTTAGGAATTTTTCAAACCAGTCTTTCTCAAATTGGCCTCATTTTCACCTACAGTTTCAGGGATAGCTGGTGCCACTAATTCCTGGGTCGTGGAAGGGTGCTCCGGTGCAAATTGAATTAATTTTCTGATTTCTATTGTTGAATTAGTAGTCAGCTGTCTGTTTTCCAGCTTTCAAATATTGTCTCTGTGTATTTGTGACTTAAAAAACAAAACAAAACACACCCAACCCTGTGATCTCATTTGAATGGGATCTCAGAAAGCAGAAGAGGAGTTAAATGTTTGCGTTACACCCTTCTTTCGCTGAAAAGTCAGGGTCTGTACAACACATTCTCAGGGATCGACTTGCTCCTATTTGCAATAGTCATGGTTTTTGAAAAGTGGCTTGTGTTTCTTTGTGTGATTTAAAAACTCACGTATGTTCACCACAAGTGATCTGAAAAGTATTGAAAAGCACAAAGAAGAAAAATAAGATCAACTCTAATCGCCCCATTCTTAAAATTTTATTTTCTCTTTATATGTATGATAACCTGCACATGGATGGTCCCAATGACCCTCTTATGGCTTATACCTTAAGGAATTTATAATTAAGTGGAGAGAAGAAACTCCTGGAAAATGAACCAACCAGGCATCTAACAACTGAATAAAAGAAATATCACCAAACATCTGGTGATAGATAGCATATTATATAGCACACCGGAAGAGGCAAAGTTAGGGGACATATTGTTGGCTAGGGTCTGGCAGAGGGAAGTAAAAAATAAAATAAAATGCCCTATTACACCCTACGGCCAGGTGTGTAAGACATAGCTTCCCAAGCATGAGCCTTTCTTCTCAAAACTGCCCCATCCTCTGGGTTTGTCCTGTGACTCATCTCGCAGTGTCATACATGAGTAGACGAGGAATGGACACCTGAGGCAAGTTTAGGTCAGTCTGATAAACAGATTCTTTCTGAAAGGAATTTGGAATGAAAAGCTAGAGATGTATCCATTTCGATCAGTGCTTGAATAAAAAGAACCTTCAAACTGAGAGCTGATGGACATCCTCCATGCTGTGCTTGGAAGTAGAGGCAGGAAGAGCAGCTGGGGCAGGGGGAGTTGAGCAGAGCCTCTGAGGAATGGGGGCAGAAACCACCATGTTCCAGAATTGATGGCCTCCGGCTCTGATCACTGAGTTTCTGGAGGGAGGCCCCTGCTGTTCTCCACTTCATTACTTGTGCTTCCATGACTTACATCCATGTAGCTACACTGAATGTATTTCCATTCCCTGAACCTTGGCTAAGATCCCAGGTTGTCTGCAGCCTTGTGTCAAGAGTTTAGCTAATAGACACCAGCCCCTCATGCATGGGCCTTCCCTAGATAACAGCCTGACGAGTGATGGTTTACGTAAGTTTCTGATAGGACATCCCTAAAGACCCTTTGTGATAAACAGTCTCCACCACCTCCCAGGGCCTCCCCTCCTGCTAGCCTTAGGTAAGACCTGATGGGACTTACCAAAATCCACACTCTTCGGTTCGAATCGACCAATCAGGCCTTACCCCAGGAATCCCAAAGCATGCCACCCATGCCCTCTGACAAAGGCATGTGCTCAGGTCCTATGCCTGCACCCCACCTTGACCTCCTTGTTTAGCCCCTCAAAGTATGCAGTGTGCTTCCTCCAGGAACTGTGAGTAGTAAATCTCTCTACTTCAGTTTCTGCTGTGGTCTTCTGTTTTGCTCACCATCCAGCAACTCTACGGGGCTCTACTTAACAAACGTTAACTTCATAAAGTATAACACCCTCCAAGACAGATTATTCTCTCAGGAGTGTGGAGAGGTGAGTGTGAGGGAATGGGAGAGCCTGAGGGAAGGAAATCAGCTGGAAGGCTACTGACAGAGTCCTGGATTTAGGTAAAAAGGACCAAGAAGGGATGCAGTGGTGACAGGAAGGGAGGAACTGAATGTGAGACACATTTAACAGGAAGGATAATCTACTGGGTTACCAGGAGGTGAAGAACAAGATGGAGGAAAGATGGCTCCTACCCAGACGGGATGATGTCACCATCAAAGGAAAGAACAGAGGGAGGCTGCGTAGCTAAGGGAAGAAGGTTAGGATTTTTATTTTGGACGTGCTAAGTTTGAAGTGATGATGGAACATTGAGTAGAAACATACCAACAGACGCCTGGTCCTAGAATGCAGGCTACAATCCCCTCAGAGCTAGAGAAGCAAGTTCAGAGTTCTTTACATATGGAAGCCATGAATGAGCTCTCTGAGGGAGAAAGGATTTAGAAATGGAAGAAAAGGACCTCTGGTAAATGGCTGCATTTGAGGGCAAAGAAAAAAGAAAACACTCATCAAGATTGAAAGAAAAGGAACAATGGGGCATCTCAGATTTCAATAGAGGACAATTTTAGGATATTAAATGGTACAGGAATCGAGAGGAATAAAAGTGGAAAGAGGTTATTTCCTGCATCATTGAGAAAGTTTCTGACATTATACTTTCCATGGGGTCAAGAACAGAGCCGCGGATTTTATGTGTTTAAAATCTTGAAAGAGAAATGAGAAAACAAAGGTATTATGTGCCAGAGAGAACTTAAGCGGTGGAATTCGAGAATTCAAACAGGTAACTCGTGT
The DNA here is from genome assembly GCA_028533885.1 of Nasua narica. Taxonomy (NCBI): domain Eukaryota; kingdom Metazoa; phylum Chordata; class Mammalia; order Carnivora; family Procyonidae; genus Nasua; species Nasua narica. The sequence goes on along the minus strand of CM052811.1, from coordinate 23,416,587 downwards.
GAGCAGCAGATTTAGATAGTCTGGGTTGTAGTTTCCACAGCAAAGAAAAAACATGAAGGTTTTAAAGAAAACATCTTAGAAGCCAAAGCAATTGAGAGAGAGGATCCTGAAGAAGGATAGGGTAGGGGTCGTTTCGGATACAGAAAACACAGATGTGCGTGCCCCAGACGTGGCCTGCCTCTTTGAGCAGTACGCGGCACAGCACCCAGCCGTGGTCTGTGTTGGGGGGCCTGCCCGCCCAGAAAGCCCAGAGAGACAGCCCCAGTTCCCAGCCAGAAGGAAGGGCAGGAGGGCGTTCCAGAGGGGAGAAGTCACAGGAATATGTTATCCTCCTGGCCTAGGCTCCTATTCTTGAGCTACGTACAGAATCTCCACTCCCTTATATGTCCTTGAATTCTCTTGCTGATTTGTGAAACCAATCAGTGGCCCTTGACCTCGCCCGAAAGGCAGTTAATATCTCCCTCTGTCACCGGCTCCTCATTTACTAGTAATGAGAAAAAGCCACGGTCCTATCCACAAGATCCAAGAGTTCATGGCACTCACAAAGATACAGAAAGAGCCCTCTACATGCAGAGACCAGCTGCACACGCCTCGCTCTCCTCCTCTTTCCCACCCCGGGGGCTGCAGGGAAAAACACAGATCCAGAGTCCCCAGTGCTGTGCCTTCCTTTCCCCTCCACAGAACTGAGCAAATGTGCCCGAATCTCGGTCTCATAGCCCCACATAGTCTCCTTCACTGCAACCTTTCCCTACGCCTTCCTCTCTGCCAAATGTTACCTAGGAAAACCTCACCCTTTATGGGAACAAAAAAAGATCCTAATTATGGCTACACACGGAATGCAGTGCTAGACATACTTCATCCTTGAGGAAAGGGCAAATCCAAGGGTCAGACATACAAATGAAAAGGCCGTCTCCGGCGATGGGTCATGGAGGTAAGGCAGCCTCCTTAGAAAATAATTCCACCTGTTTCCTCATTCTTGGGTGAATTTGCTTTCCTGCTGACATTAAGGGACAAAATAAGTATATCTTTTACATTTGTTCCCACACCCAGTGCGGCACCTGGCACTTGCTACCTTCTCTACCAATATTTGTTGCTTCAGATATAAGGTGCTGTGTGCCTTGATTTAGCATATTCTTTTTTCATTTTGATTATTCGTAGGTTATTAATGTATTAATATAATGCAATTATTAACTTATTAGTGTATAATACGTAGAAGTGATACATTAATAACTATATTTCACGATAAATGCATTATAATTTAACTAATACATATCTATAAAATTATAAATATATAAAGCATTATTTATGATTTAATTAATAATAATGTAATATGTTGTGGATATAAATAAATACATTGTAATAATTTCATTGTAAGTACACAGTATTTTATTTTTACTTACTTTAAAAATTTTTTTAGATTTTGTTTATTTATTTGTCAGAGAGAGCACAAGCAGGGGGAGCTGCAGGCAGAGGGAGAAGCAGACTCTCTGCTGAGCAAGGAGCCCCATGTGGGACTTCATCCCAGGACCCTGGGATCATGACCTGAGCCAAAGGCGGACACTTACCCGACTGTTTAGGCGCCCCAGTACATAGTATTGTAGGTGCACATACCCCATCAATATTTATGACTTTGTTTCTTTTCTTTTTTTTTTTTTTAATGACTTTGTTTCTGTGGGAAAAGTGGAAAGTGAATTCAGAGGGCCAAGAAAACGCTTACAAACAGGCTTTTGGAGCACTACCAATTTGTAAATCATGCAATAGATGGTCATTATTTACATTTTAAATGTCTTTAACTTTTGATTGTTGAGTTTTCTGACTGCTTTAAATCTAGCTTTTATAAACAGACCCTCATGGAATAAGAAATGAACCCAAACTATGATGGGTCCAGGGGACTGGGACTCATTGCCAGGACTTCGGGGCTCTTGTCTCCAGCTCTCTGCCATTGGGGGGAGCACAGCAACCTAGAGTCTTTTAGTTTGATCCACTTCTACCGGCTCTATTTTTGTATCCCCATATTTAGCACACAGAGCTATCTTTATCGCTCCAGCTGACTGGCATGCGAGTCCCCAGGGCATAGGAGTTATACAAGATTATTGAAGCATACTTCCTACTCTTCAAATAAGACAATGCAGAATGCTGAAAAGACATCAGCAAGCGATCACAATGTTAGAAGGAGTGTGTGTGTGAAGTACTAAAGATTTCTTTCTTTGTACTAAGTTGTATGCATTACTAGAAACACAACATTCTTAATGCTTTCTGGAAGTTAGTTTTAGGCTGTGTAATGAAATCTATTCCTATGCCTAAACTCACTTGAAAACATTAAGAGGTTAAGGCTTCTTATCATCATGTAACCCAGATTTCAAAAACGGGGAGCTTTTTAACCTCTATTACCTCTTCTCAATTGAGGCATCCATTAGTTACATGGTCTAAATGAACAGCTTAATTGTTCTAAGAGGTAGAAATGCAAAAACTGCCAATCTTTTGCTTGCTTTTCAGTCCTTCCGTTTTAGCTGATAACCTGTAAGGGTGGCCAGCTGAATCTATCACAAAGGAGAAGACTGAATCCTGAGCAGATAGTAGGATCTCACAGGCCAAACCTCACACGCTCTTGATGTAACTACACCTTTTTTGTTCAGATCTGCACTAATACTGCAGCCGCCAGGTCCCTGAATCCACGCTCCGCATATAATAATCATTGTCCCAACAGAGATGCGTGCTAAGAGTAACATATACACTGGATGTCAAAGACTTGGTCCCAAAAAACAAAACAATGTAGGATATCTCACTAATACATGTCAAATGATGATGTTTTGATATATTGGGTTAAATAACTACATTTTAAAGACTAATTCTATCTGAGGGCACTGGAGTGGCCCCAGTGGGTTAGCGGCCAACTCTTGATTTCCGCTCAGGTCGTGATCTCAGGGCCTTGGGATCGAGTGGCTCAGTGTGGCGTCTGCTTGAGATTCTCTCCCTGCTCATGCTCTCGCGCTCTCTCTCTCAAAAGTAAATAAACTCTTCAAAAAAGTGTTTCTTTTTATTTTATTTTTTTTAATGTGGCAACTGGAAAATACAGAATGACATTTGTGGCTCACATTCTATTTCTACTGGACGCCCTGGTCTAGTAGCCTCTGCAACGAACAGTGGGGCCTGTAAGTGGTCTTTAAGATCGGAAGCCAGAGCTGCTGCAGGATTGTGCTCCAAATCAGGCTAACCAGAGGAGAATCTGACTCAGAGTAAAAGTTAAAGCATGCTCTGTGTGTTTAGTTTCTCCACCCAAAGAATTTTAAGAGTATCCAACCTGACAGTGACCTTATGTTTACGGGCACAAGCCAGTAGGGAAGAGAAATGTTACTGCAGTATATGCAACACCTGCCTTACTTTGCTCTTTCCTAATTGATAACACAGGCTTCATTTCAGCTCTGTGGTTGCTAACCGTGCCCATCCCACTAGCGAGTGAGTCAAGAATTCACTTGCTTTGAGTTTTGTTGTTTGTTCCTCCAGCCAGTGCTGCTAAAATGAAGATCAGGGATCCTTCCATGGAAAACAGAACTATGAACTTGATATTTTTACACTGAATAGAAAATAAAGCTTTTAGAGTTTTATGTATGGACAACCAATGGCTAGTTTATTATTAGAGGAGCACTGTTAGCGAGGACGGACACACACACACACAGGGAAAAGTTCACAGTGACCCCGAGTGTTGATATACATAAAAAGTTCAGTACCAAACCTTGATGTGGGATTACCAGATTACTGAATCAAAAACATACTGGGGGGTCACGGCTGCCAGCACAGAATTGTGTCACTGCTGGTAAAAACAACAGTGATTTCAGGAGTGGATTGAAACAAAACAATAACATCTTTGTAATGTTCTGAAATCGTTGCGGGAATTAAAACTGAGACTGGCTCCTTAGCATTTCCCAGCCTGATCTGCTGACCATCTTGTCTGCCCATAATTGTTTTCTGCCATTCATTTCCTCCAATTGTCAATTATTACTAAAACAATTATGAAAAAAAAAAAGTGTGTGTCTTTGTTTCCTGTTGCTGATGAATATAGTGAAGTCACAGACCTGGCTAGTGCATCATAATCTTTTCCATTACAATGAATTATGCTGTCACAAACAGGATACAGCTCTTTACTGGGCAAAGAGGCTGTAAATGGGGCTGAATTAGCTCAGCCATTACTGTCAGCCATGACAGCGAGAAATCAACCCTGGGACTTATTAGCTCTCCGCTTTTTTAAAACACACTGGTTTTTGTTCCTGATTATAAGAGTAGTTAGTGCATGCTTATGCTTATCTGGGAGAACATGCTTGTCCTGGAGACAAAGTAGAAAATAAAAATCCCCATTATCCCACCAAGGAGAGATTCCTATTGTTGATATTCTGATATGTAAATTTTTAGTTAACTAATTTTCATATAAACATATATAATTGTTCAGTAAATGAGTTCACACCGTGTATATAATTTTTTGCCTTCTTTTTCACTTAACATTAACTATTTTAATTAATGGCTCTATGAAATGCTACATTGTGGAACACTATTTGACAATTTCCTCATCTTGTATATTTGTCCAAGATTTGTCTGTCAGAAACAGATAATGCATTTTTTTTCACGTACATTTTGGTCTCAATCTATGAATATTTCCTTAGGATATATTCCTAAAAGATAGATTACTTGCTTTTGACTAAAAACTATACTGTGTAAATATTTAGGATAAAAGGCCTAAGAAATTTTCTTTTTTTTTTTTTTGAAATTTTCTTAACAATAAAAGCACATATGTGCATTAAAAGCTTAACAACCAAACTTGATAACATGTGCCCTCCTAATAAGATAAAGAAGTGACATTTTTCACAGTTACAAAGTTTAAGGCAAATCTGAAACAGGTCTATTCAAAATGGCTTCCAGGCCAAAAATCTGTAAGGAGGTATGTAATTCCACGAAGTCCTTTTCCAGAATCTCCTAGCAAAACTAGTCTCCAAACTATTTAGAAGCCCACATATGATTCTGTAGCGATTCTGTGAACTCTTAAGTTTCCTCAAGAGCTTGCTTCTAGACGCTGCCTGAGCGGGCCCTGCCTGGCCTGGGCGTCGTTACCTGGGACGGCCACTAGAGGACAGCCGGGGACAGAGAAAGGAGTTTTTTTTTTTAACATTCGAGGGCCCGTTTTTGGATTAATCTCTGATTCACCTGATAAGCAAGGAAAAGTAAAACACGAGGCACTGAAGGTAAAACCAATTTCAGAAATAAATAATCATGCAAATAAAGAAATATGAAATTCTCCGAGTATACACTCTTCCCTTTCCCTCAGGGAGATTAACCAAAAGGTGCAGAATTCTGAGAGCTACCAGTTAGAAAAAAACTAAAGATCAGTTAAAAATCGGGTGACAGCATGAACAACTGGTGCCTTTAGATCTTTGTAGATGCAGAAGGGGAATTCAGAGCAGATCGCCGGCTTCGGCCTCCTACACACATGGTTTCCACTCTGTCTCTCGCTAGCTAGTCGTGGACAGATTGCTTAACCTGTCTGAGCCTCCGTTTCCTCTTCTATAAAAGGTGGCTATCAATGCAGGCTGCCCCTGGGCAGCTGGGAGCACCAAATAAAACGCTTGACACAGAGGAAATGCCCAATTAGTTCTGGCCCATTGTGATCTCTTCTGCTTCTCTCCTTCCTCCTAAGCTGTTTCCCATTTCCAGCTGTTCGCTTACAATTTCTACCTGGCTGTCCCATCAGGGCATCAATGTTAAGACTTCTAAAACCAGAGTCCTCATCTCCTTCCCTCTCTCTCTCTCTGACCTGCTGCTATCCCTCTGATTGGCTATTTCTTAGAATAGACCATGAAACATAACATCCTCTCTAATGCTTCCTCTCCTCCTATAACCATAGCCAATTAGTTTGCAACACATGCCGATTTGTTCTCTAATGCATCTCCATCTGGTTTCCTTCTCTCTGTTGTCACCAGAACCCAGGCCTTGGCAACCTGCTCTCTTTGCCCCACCAGGTCTTGTCCTGAATGGGCAAATTTTACTGATGTCACTTCCCTTTCCAAAGCCCCTCAGGGGCTTCCCAGTGGCTTTAAATTAGATTATAAACTCCTCTGTCTGGCCTCACAGTCCCACCACTCTGACCTCAAACCTCCTCTAGATGCTTCTCTCCAGCCCCATACGCTGACTGCCTCAGGCCCGGTCAAGCTGTTGATGCATAGCTCCCCACCACGGTTGCCAGATTTAGGAAATTAAAACAGAGGACACCCACTTACACGTGAATTCCAGCTAAACAACACACAATATTTTTGAATATGTATGTCCTGTGCGGTGGCCTCTCTCTCTCTCTCTCTCTCACACACACACACACACACCCACACCCACACCTGTGCAATAGGACAGAGATACACTAAAAAAAAGTTTGTTTAGCTGAAATTCACATTTAACTCGGAATCCTGTTTTCCACCAAACAGTCCTATTCCTTGGGTATACCAAGAATACCGGGGTTCCCTTGCAGCGTGCAGAGGCCCACATACACAGCTCTGATCCCGACTGGGACACTCTCGTCTCTTGCTATAGCCATCAGCTCTCCTGCCCCGCCAAGTCAGGTCACCCTCGTAACTCCACGAAGCCTGCCTGGGGCAGGACTTCCTTACCTGGTACCCACTATCTACATCGTTCACTGAGTTAATATTAATCATGAAGTTGGTGCCAGGTGCTTTGTATCTTACATAATTCCTCTTCTCTGAGTAAATGCTGAGTTATGGAAGGTAAAGATTGCCAGATAAGGAGGAAAACTCAATATATATGCTTTGGCGGTGTGGTGCTCCTGTTAGCCTATAATATAGGGATATGCGGCGATGAGAAAACCTCTAGAGGCCACTTATCAGAGACAAACTAAAACCAAAATGTGACCCCCTCCACAGCACCTGGGCAGATGGGTGCAGCCGCCTGACCTTGGCACGCTTCTCCCCACATTCCACTCCAACACATCCCACAAGCTGTGGACCACACGCAGGGACTTTGCCAGTTCTCACCACTTCCCACCATCTCTTCAGTAAGCTGATTTCCCTTGTATTTAAATATGAGGGCCAGAGGTGGCTCTATCATGTAACCTATAAACACAGAGCAATTATAAGAGTCATGGAGGAAACCAAGCAATACATTTCTATTTACTAGAAAAGCTAAAAAAAACTTGACAATTTTTTTTTTTCCAAAATTGGCTAACTCTAACATCAAATAGCCTCAGGAGCTTGAAAGTACATCAAGAAACCGGTGAAACAATGAAACAATCCTCCCCCCAAATCGATTTTAAATAACTGGGATTTCAGGATTATATTTATAAGCATCTGTGGGGCCTCCAGAAACCAATGACCAATCATAAGGTTTCTAAAAGTGAAAACCAAAAAAAATATTCTTAGAATCAAAGGCATAATGCCAAATTTTCTCTATAACTTAAACGTTTGACAGTCTTTAAACCGTTTTTATTCTTGTAACGTAAATATACAAATGGGTCAGATTCGAAAGTTGTTTTGAAACCCTAAGAGCAGGGAGTTCAACATTCCCAGAAACCAAGATCACCTTTAGCACCGTCTCTCTCACGAGACCCACGTGGAGGGGCAGCTAAAGAGGTTACCTGGGGTTTCGCTTTGGGGAAATAATAAAACAGACTCAGAATTAACTTTGCAGCACCAGAGTGTCTTGGAAACGCACGCAAAGAGTTCGTCTCCTCAGATCCATCATATTTACCCAGATTAATTTTATTTCCCTCTTTCTTTGTATGGTTGAAGTTCGACGAAGAAAACGTGTTCTTCCTACTCAAGAATACTACACTTTACTACAGTTTCCAAGAAATGAATTCTAATATTCTAATCAGAAAAAAAAAATATCCCTTAAATTCTCCTAGGAAAGAGAGCAGCCAGCGGACCTCCACGTGGAGACAGATCCACGTCCTGGCGTCCTCGCGGCTGCAGTCACAATCTGGCGGGCTCAGCCTTTCTGGCTCCCAGCTTTGCTATCTCCTTGCGACAGATTCTAAACATACCAATCTCAAACTGGGATAAGCCAAAAGAACAGCAACACATTTCCTTCTGCTCTCTCTTGTCAACAGACCGCTAGAAACATACTCCTTTGTTGTCATTGTGGCAACATTAATCAAGCTCCCCCAGGACACAAATGTGGGTATTCTCAGCAGTGGATGCAAATACGGTGCATCATTTAAACAAACGTACTTGTTTGATGGCAAGGAATGTTAAAAGAATTTGGAATGTCCCCAGAAGCTTTCCAAGTTTTTGTGGGCAGCATCAACTGTTCTTGGATTTAACCCATTCCCTTTCCACCTTTCCTCTTCCAAACCCAGGGGCAGTTTTCGGGTCACTCAGAAAATGTACGTGACATGAATGTTTTGAAATTGGAACTTAAATGTAAATAATTATTGTGAACAGTTTCTATCACTGGAGCTGGTCAGTGCTGTTTTTGGTGCTTCTGGAAGGTTCTCCTTTGTCTGAAAATGAATGTCCAGGAAAAGCAGCTCTGTATTAAAGACAACGAGTTTCTCTTCGCTTACTTTTCTGCAAAATTTAACTTTGAATTCAAGCAACATTTCTAAAGTTGCTTATTTTTGTTGGCGAGCCAGTTTAAATGTATCCTAAACCAGTAGTGATCGAAGGAATGGTACATGGATTATTAATCAGCAATTTGAAAGGACTGGACAGACAAACTCAAGAAATTATTTTTCAAAAATGATCTTTAGTAAAATTATTTATACTATTTAATCCCTAGTGATGATGAAACAGAAGGAAACTTAAAGGAGATAAAGCTATCTTAAGGAAACAACTACTATTTAAAAAAAAATTATCATTGTTAAAAACTAAACATGTCATGACGGAGACTGTTTCTACATTTCTTCGGAAATATAAGTAAGCTTCTGAGCTCTTCATGAGGCCCTGCCCTCACAGCATACATACTGTCTCTGGCCGATGCCCATTGCTCCTGATACGCATGTAGACACAACAATGGATGGTCTTAAAAATGACACTTACCTTAACTCACAGATGTGGAATCATTTCCAGCTCATTCCTCTGTTGAACTGTCTCTTTCCGCTTCACCAACCCCTCCCAAGTGTCTCTTGCATGCAAACACTTAGAGATTTCTGTTCTGTCTTCTAAAACACTGCCATCACCTCCATTGCCCCAACACTGGTCAAAAGTGGGAAGAAGAAAAAATTTCAAATTTGCAAGCTGTTTACGCCTCACCACGACAGTGAAGCTGCTAAGCTTTGAGCTCAATGAATTAAAGGTTGTTTGGCTAAATGGCAGGCACACTTCCTCCTATTCTTTCTGAACTTAGTTTTCCTGCCTCCCCTGGAGTTTTTTCCTTTCCTGGGCTATAAATAGGCTGGTCTTAAGAGCACTGAGGAAAGAAGAAGGCAGGAAATGTATTTGATTTCAAAAAGTAGTCTGAGGTATGTGTGTGTGTGTGCGTGTGTTTGTGTGTGTGTGTGTGTTTCTTTCAAGTGAATACCAATAAACAAGCTAAGGGAAATTCAGCTTTGGTAATGGTATCACAGTCAAAGTCGAACTTCCTATCGTCTTGGTTGTGCTAAATTGACATTTCCCACAAGCAAAGCTTGGGGTTGGAGATGTACCATTTTCTATACAAAATACCATCCACAAACCTATATCACCTTCATTTCCCAAGGGAATGACCTATAAAGTGAATTTCCTGGGGGGAAACGAGGAAGAGGGCAGACCATGGGGATTGCCACACTGATTTCTTTTCATCTGAAAGGAGCTGACTTACTTTTGGAGGCAAGGTTCAACAACAGAAGATATCAACAGGTGGACGAGAAAAGCAGATATTTTGCCTTAAAAGAAATGTTGAAGCTAAGTTTATAGACCAGTCATCCATTGACATCAAACTAAAGACTGTCCACAGCTTTGCTATTCAAAGTTGTTTGACTTCTCTCATAATTACAGACAACATAAAATAAAAATTAGACCTCATTTTTCACATATCAGATGGACAAATCCAAAGGCTGGTATTGTCTGAGACCATTCAAGTGTGGAGGAATAAGAATTCCCATAACACCAATGGAAGTACGAACTGGCTTCAACTGTGTGGAGGGCAATTCTCAACTGCTTTCAAAATGTGACATTCACACACTCTAACAAAATACTTAGGCATGGCTGATTTTGCGAAGTGGGACTGCAGATCTGGAATGTAGCAACAGTTTAGTTTGAGATAGACACATTTAGTGCTCTTTTATTTTTTAGAGTGTGCATCTCATGCTTTAAAAACTCACTAATTTTCAGGAAGCCTGGGTGGTTCAGTTGGTTGAGCATCTACCTTCAGCTCAGGTCATGATCCCAGGGTCCTGGCATTGAGTCCCACATCGTGCTCCTTGTTTAGCAGGGCACCTGCTGCTCCCCCTGCTTGTGCGCTCTCTCTCTCTCTCTCTCTCTGTGACAAATAAACAAATAAAATTTTTAAAAACTTACTAATTTTAAAAACTGTTAATACTTAAGGTCCTTCCTATGATTCTATTGGTTATCTATTATCTATCATTTTTTCTGTTGGTCATCCCACAATTACCATCTGTTAATAGACTGTTCTTTATGTGGGGGGAACACTTTGAGAAGCAACACAGTGAGCCAGAGAATCTCTTGATAGGAAGGGCTACTGGGCATGCTGTCTGCTGTCCGTGGACCAGTAACGTCAGTAGCTCTTAGACCAGAATCTCGGGGGGTGGGGGGGTGCCGCAATCTGCATGAACTCCAGGGGACTCCCGATGCTCACTACAGTGTGAAGAGCAGTGATCTATACAATTATTTTATGAATACCCCACCTTCTGAAAAGGATTTGGTGACTCTATGAATAACATTGTAATGTATATTTGCAAGCTGCTAAAACAAAACTTCAAGTCTTTATCACAAGAAAAAAAAATGTTTGTAACTATGTTTGGTGGCAAATGTTGACTTACTGTGGTGATCATTTCATAATATATACAAATGGTGAGTCATAATGTTGTATCCCTGAGCTTAATACAGTGTTATATGTCAATTATACCTCAATGAGAAAAAATAAAACTGAATAGGAGTGAGGACAACTGATTTTGTTTTACAGAAGAATAAGGAAAACTTCTAGATGCTTTTTAAGCTGGCGACTCCTGTTAAGAAGATCAGAAGAGTATTTATATATAATGTTAGGAAGACACACTAATTTCCCTGTCACCATGGAGAAACCACCTGAAGCAAAGCAAAAGGAGTAGCAAGAACAAGCTGATGGTATTTAAGGGAGAGACAAAAGCTCTCTCCCATTTGGGGTAGTCATGATAAAAATGAATGAAGTCAAAGCCAACTTTACTAATATGTATATTTGAAAATGATATGTGGTCTGAAATAAGAGGAAACCAAAGAAAACAGGAAGAAACTAAGTCTCTGGATGAAAACAAAATGTTTCATTTCCCTACTTTTGTTTAGCCCTTTGATTAATGTTTCCAGATCCAGCCATTTCTAGCCGTCCATTTGTAGCCTTCATGAGAAGACCTGTATATTAGAAAGAGTAGGTTCAACATTGAGCTCAGCCAGAGCTGGTGAGGGAAAAGCAAGAGTATGTACATTCTCAGGCACAGATGGGGAGGAAAAGATTTCTTTAAAAAAAAGGGAGAGAAAGGAGTGAATGACCCTGTTGTAATAGCAGAAAGCAAGAAGGAAGTCCATGGTGGTCAGGATAGAACAGCTGTAATGTACTGAAGTGATTACAGGCATATGAGTTGACATTGGCCTGAAAATGGGCAGCCATGGGGAGGGATTTCTGGGAGCAAACCATGCTCCCATGTGCAAAGCATGAACTCCGCAAAAAAAAAAAAAACCTCCAAGTACATTTACTAGGCTTTCATTGTTCACTGGAAAGTTCCTTCTCTTTTTGTGGGGAACTGTTTTCCTTCTCACAAAGAACAGCTTCACAGAGCTCCCCATATAGGCCATCTCTAGAAATGAAGCATTAAAACATGTATGGGAACAGAAAGGCTCTGTGCTCTTACTCTAAAATTAATGATAGACTCTCTCAAAGGCATTAGGGGAAAAATCAAAAGGCCTTGTAGGGAAAGGTCATGTGTGACTTTCTTCTACTACTTTGGTTCTGCAAGTGGAGGGAGATATACTTTTTTATTGTAGTTACCTACAAAGAATTTCTATGTATACAATACAGAGGAAACCAAGCAAAAATTGTCAAAGAAAATGCAAAAAAATCTGCATAATACTTTCGTTCAAGCGGAATACACTATACCTGAAGTCCTAACAGATATTTTTAAGAAAAGCCTATCTTCATTTACAATGTGTAGAAGTGCTACATGATTACACGTTGAAGGGAACCGTGCTCCTCTGACTTGAACTGTATCATCTAATGAAAATAAGTCAGAACTCCTCGAATGACTAACTGAAAGAATGCGGGTAAAGGATGGACCTCTACAGTGTAGTAGGAAATCTGAAAAGATGGTTGAAAGTTAGGAAGGAGTTCTACATTACAAAAATAAGATATAAAAGTTAACAATTCTTTGAAGGAACAAGAACATTTAGTGGGATAGGAATAAAACTCTTCCATTAATTTCATTAAAATTGAATTGTGTTCATCAGTAGTTCATTTTTACTAATTGTCAATAAACAATAATGTTAAAGTTACCTTGCAAAATTCCAAGAATTTCCAAAAGAAATAGTTCAGAATATCTCCCAGGAGAGGCCCAGTGTTGGTAAAGTTCACTGGGAAAATCTAAACCAGACTGTCTGCCTTCACTGGCTTTGGCTTTGGCCTCTCTTGCTATTCGGTCACTGACAAGCACTGAAAATAAAACAGCACTAGTTTCCATGTAATGAAGGAAAAAAAAAAAAAAAAGGATCCTGAGACTCTCCAATAATAAATGCCTAGAGCACTATCAATTTTGTCCAGACTAAAATCTGATGTCATCATTACCGAACAAATCATAATTGGTGTTGTGGTCAAAGTTTTTCTATTGATTTTGAAACAGGAACACTTTCTTTTTGCTGTTTTTGCCCCTTGTGTGTCCCTGTGTGGAAAGACTTTGGACTCAACCATAAGCTGGTTTGTGAACTAATCGCTGCTGGAGGCAGGGGGGAAGCGAAGCTATCGCTTGGAAGAAATATGCAGAAAAGAAAGCAGATCGCTGTAGGGACAGGGCATGACACACTTCTGAAGGCAGAGGGCAATTACTGTGGGCTCCAAGAGCTTTGGTGCCCAAACATTACCTTATTTTTGTGCAACATTTGGAAGGAAGGAAGGAAGGAAGGCAGGAAGGAAAGGAAAGGAAGGAAAGAAGGAAGGAAGAGAATGTGGAAGTGAAATTGGTTTGCTAGGCAAAAATTAAAATTTACTGCTTTAAAAGTCACTCTGGTCTAGTAAAGGCCAAGTGGTGGGTGGGTTGCGAATTTAATAGTGGCATACAGTTTCCTTGCTGAAAAAACTACATTTGTTTGAATTCACAATAGAGTCAATACACTTCATAATCCCCTGAACCATATAATTATGTAACTAATGAAAAAAGTTCAAAATGGGTTTATATCGATATTGCCAAGGTGAACATGATCACAAGGTTTAGAATTCTAACACAAATTATGGTGTGCAAAATCACCCCAAAGAGATGCAGCAAATCAGTTAAAATAAGTGAGTCTTCTAGTCATACCCAATATGACCAAGAGCTTCTCTCTTCCTTGCGGGCTTTGAAGAAGCAAGCTGCCACGTTGGGAGCTGCCTCTGGAGACCACTACATGGCAAGGACCTGGTGGTAGCCTTCTTCCAAAAGTCAGCACAACACTGAGGCCCTCATTCTGAAAGCATGCAAAGGAATGGATGCTGCCAGCAATCACATGAGCTTGGAAGCAGCTCCTTCCCCAGCTGAGCCTCAGATAAATCCAAAACTCTAGCCAATACCTTGACTGAGGCTTTATAAGATTCAGAAGAAGTGGACCCAGCTAAGCCATATCTGGCCAGGCAGGCTATAGAAGAGTCTCCTATCAAGGCAGTTTACAGTCATATGGAAGGTAATCATGCACACATAACCATGTATATCCCATCACCTTTGCTGCATTCTATTAGAAGCAAATACAGGTCCTGCCCATACTGTAGGGAGTGGGGGAAATCAAAAGGCATAAATACCAAGAGGCAGGGGATCATGGCATCTGCCCTAGGGTCTATCTGCCTCGATGGATAAAAGACCTAGAAAGAAGAAACAAATACATGTAGTATCTGTTGGATTACTGAAGAATAGTTAGGGCAACAATGTTACCCAAAGACCGAACAGACAGAACTACTTAATTGTTTCTCCTTTGAGGCAGAGGGTAGCACACTGCCTTGGGAGAGAAGCAGGATGTCTCTTGACCATTACCCCCTCTTGAGCAACTCTGTTGTTACCTGAATGTCCTCAGGCTACATCTCTGAGGTCTTTTCAGTTCTACATTTCTAGGCCTTCAGACCTGATCTTCCAAGCCTCTGAAGATGTTTCAGAAAGCCACAAACTCCCGGTTGTATTCATACCAAGCATTTGGTGACCTCTGGGTTACTGTCGACATCTCAATAAAACAATACTGGGGAGAAAGAGAATATATAACACATTAGTCCCTTAGAGAACTTAAAAGCCAAATCTATCGGGGTGTTACTCTCTGATCCAACTTTTGATTTTCCATTTGAATATTTGTATTCCTACAGCATGATATCATTCTAAAAAATACACAGAGATAAAACCATTATGAAATTCACTTTGCATAGGCAAATTCTGAGCAAAAAACTCTGTTGTCTGTAGGGAATAAGTTACATTTCGTATTACATCCAAGTAATACTGAGTGCATCAAGAAGTGACTCTGACACCATGAGTTTACAGACTCAGGATTACAAAGCCTTCACGGACCACCGCCCATCTGATGGGCAAAATTCCTCCAGAGCATGAAGAACAAATTATCTTATTTTCCAAGAAAAAGCTGCCACGGCACACTTTTGTGATATCATAAATATAAATGATGCTATTAGAAATAAAATCGTGAATTTAATCTAAATGAAGCAACTCCAAATTGCTTTAATCACTAGATAAATGAACTTTTCTTTTTCTTCAGGCAAAAAATTAAAGTCTAAAGTATGTGGAACTTGAAGCATATGGTCACAGTTACTCTTGTGTGGACAGACTCCACACTGAAATACACCACAGTGCTGTCTAATACTTCATTAAGAACACAAATTAAAAGCTGTAAGTCAGGTGGAAACCAGGAATGCTTCATTTCCCATTTAAAGGCTGAAGAGGGATAAAAAGTTCAAGAAGGAAATGACTTTTTAGAGTTATATGAGATCAGAGGATCTGAGAGTCTGGATTTCAAAACACTACACACTAAAACCACATATGTGGAACTTGCCTCACATTCTAGCCCCTTATTATATGGCTTGCTCAAATACCAAGTATTAATGCACAATTAATTCTGAAAGAAACCACATGCTACAGATTATATTTTGTTTGGACAAATCTAGCAAAATACTTTTTTTTTACTGTATTTTTTTGAACCACGTGTAAGGCCCTACTAAGTACAAAGCTCTGAACTTGAATCATGGAAGAAAAAAATAAAATTAAACACTTAACCTTTGCCCTAAAAGCAGCATACCTTCTAAAGCAGACTTTCTCAAAGTATGGTTCAAGGACCACTTATATCAGAGTAACCCAGAGTTTATTTAACATGCAGATTGCTGGGCCTCAGCCTCAGAGGATTTCTAATTCAGTTAAGTCCAGGGTAAGCCTTGGAATATGTGTTTGTAATAAGCCTGTGACTGTTATTAGGCACTGAAGTTTGAGAACCAGTGATCCAGGGGTCAAATCATACATTAAAAAAAAAAAAAAAAAGATTTATTTGCGAGAGAGTGAGAGAGAGAGCACAAGTGGTGGGGAAGGGCAGAGGGAGACAGAGAAGCAGACTCCTCACTGATCAGGGAGCCTGAAGGGTAGCAGGATTCCATCCCAGGTCCCTAGGATCATGACCTGAGCTGAATGCAGACGTTCAACCGACTGAGCCACCCCAGTGTCCTTCAAAACATACATTTTTAACTAGTACAAGAGAGAGTGACCCAAGGGGAACAGGTTATGCAAGTACTGAGTGAACTCTGATTATAGCTATAGCCAACATCAAGGTTCCACACTAGAACACAGATGAACGTGTAAACTTCCTTTAAGGTTGGTTCCAATTTGTGCGTAATATAGCATTATAGCATCAGTTTGTGGCTTTTAGGAAAAAGCCGGATAGAGGGAACTTTTTTCCCCTGGGTACTAAAAAAAATTTTTTTTGCTATTTTTTTTATTATGGTAAAAATACCTAACATAAAACTTACCATCTTCACAATTTATAAGTGTACATTGCAGGAGTGTTAATTACATTCCCATTGTTGTGAATCAGATCTCCAGAACTGTTTACAAAACTGAAACTCTACACCCCTAAAACAGCAACTCTCCCTTTTCATCCCACCCTCACCCTTGGTAACCACCATTCTACTTTCTGTTTCTATGATGGGAAGACCATTTTTAAAACCCAATCCAAAGACAAAGTACCAGTTCTGAATAAGAGAGTCAAACATCAAACCAGGGATTAGATTTAAGAAATGAAATCATAAAGCAGAAGAAAGGAACAAAGCAAGACAGACCAATGTGGAAGCAGAGGCATTTTCCAGAACTGAGTTGATCCAGTTTGGTCATCTGGCTATGGGTGTTCGGTGCCATGAGACATGCTCTTTGAAGCCAGAACATGAGCTGTAAGTCACTGTCAGCTCTCAGATACTCCCCCTACATTTGGTGAACAAATGACATGACTAAAATAGATGGGTGGAGGTCAGGGGATGAATATTGGTAATTATAAAGGATATTTTCCACTTATAAAATTTGTTGCAGACTTGGGGGATGGGCAGCCCTGTGATAAAATCCATTGTGATGGTTCGTTAGGATTGGAGTGATTGAGGTAGTCCTTGGAACACTGTGGATCTCTCCGTTTTGGGCACAGTTGTCCTAAGTATTGTGTCAAAAGGCACCATTCCAAATTTAAAGCCACCCTAAGTTCTGGAGGGCCATGGCTCATGCTTTGAATAGACCATGAGGATATAACACATTTGGGGAGATGGCCTGAGGGAAGTCGAGGACTTAGATGAAGGTGTCCCCCAAGACATTAATTTGTGGGACTAGACGCCTCTTTTACTGTGTATGCTGGGTAGCTGTGAATCTCATCCACATCCTGCTATTGGGAAGGAAGCAAGGAAAATGTAGAAAGAACCTAGGCTTTAGAGTCAGACACACCTCGCTTCAAATTGACTGCCTCTCAACATCTGGATGACCTTTAAGCCTTGTAAATATCCATTTCCTCATCTATACCTCGAATTGGAACAATACCTTTTAGAATTAAGGGTACTCATGCAAAATACTAGCATAATACCTGACCCAAGAGCAGTCAGTAAATGGTTGTAATGGTTATTGCCACTACCAATAGTGACAAGTTGTGTCCTCGCTTTTGTTATCAGAATAGCCGTAAAATGGTCCTGGCCACACCCTGTTATTCAAATGTGCAGGACAGGAGATTTTTCTTAGCTCTTTTGGCTGTCTGGCCCATAATGTATGTGGAATTCAAATAAAGAAAGAGGGGGGAGGAAGAGGGAAGGAGAGGAGGAGGAAGAGATGGAGAGAGAGAAGGAGGAAGGGAGAATGGGGGAAAGGGAGGAAGGGAGGGAGGGTGGGAGCTTCATTTTTGCTTTGTCTTAAACAGACTCCAACCATACAGACTCCAACCATCAGATTTTTCATCACAGGGAGTCTGGTCCTTAAAGGTGACATATTCTTAAACATGGTTTTTGAAGTATCAGAATATTACATTAAATCTGTTTTATTATCTTTTGTGCCCTTGCAAGTGAAAAAAATACAGATGTGGCTTGATAGTAATAATGAGTCTAGTGATGAAATGCCTGGGGGGACCACCTGGGCCGAGGCAAGCCCCCACAAACATTTCCCATTTTGGAGCCAATGTTGTAGCTGAACTGGCCCATGTGGTTCTTATTATGAATGCAAGGCACACCTTAGCGACGACCATTAGGGAACTCTGGAAGAAAACAAACAAACAAGCTTTATTACCCACAAGTTCTAGAGGGTAGATGTCATACCTGGGGCCAGAGGACAAGTTTGTGGATAGAGAGAGAACATGCAAAGACCTGGGGTTCTACTTTAAAGGGGGTTGAGAGTTCAAAAAAAAAAGGAAACTTCCTGGATGGGGGTCTGACTCTTTATCCAGTTGTGTTGCCAGCAGTGTGTTTATTGTCTTTGAAGTAGGTGCTTCTGCCACCAGAAGCTAATGTCAGGCATGTATATTACACCAAAATTGTTAGATGTTGACAATACAAGTGGCCTGAGAGTGTCTGGAAACCAACCCTGGAACTCATCATGGCTCGCTCTTTGGCTAAAATCTTTACTTAAAACTGTCCAACTGGATTCTCCTTGAGACTAGAAATGTAGTGCCCTGGGCTCCTATCTTCACAGCGACTAGAGAGGAAAGGGACTCCTCCCCCTTCTCCCCTTCTCCCCTTCCCATAAGAAAACTCCTGTGGCAGGACTTTCATTGGCTTGGGCAACAGACCCACTTCTTAAAAAAGTCACTGTTAACCACAAAGGACTGGCCCAGGCCGAGTTTCAAGCCCATTCCCAGTGTCAGAGAGGCTGATTGCTGGAGAGCAGGGTGCGGAGGGGTCATGACACACAGAACAATGGGGGTCCAGAGCAGGCCTCCCATTCCCACTCTGTACCAAAGGGCCCCAAGGGTTGAGGGAAATTCTAGATCAAGATAAACCAAAATAAAGATGAAGAGTTTGCAGTTCTCGGAATTCAGGCCTGGTGGCTGGTATCTAAGCAAAGATAACTCTTTTCCTTCTGGTATTGGTTAACAGGAGATGAAGAGTGGGAAAATGGAGGAGTGAAGTCTTGGGCCCAGAAAAATCTCTGGGAATTAGTTGATGGCATGAACAGTGAGGGTCCACCAAGGCTAGAATCATGAACTGCATTAGCTACCCAGAAATGAGCTCAGGAGTTGCATTTCTGGTCTACTGAAATGTCAATGCTGACACTGGAGACAATGTTTCTACAGACTGGATAGAGAGCACCCATACCCAGAGTTCATACCATTTTGGGCCAAACATCAATATTTCCAAAAATGGAGTCCATGTGTCGATATCTACATTCTCTATAAAAAATATTTGATTTTGGACTTATCTGAAATAATGATAACCTTTAAAGAATACAAATACTTTGGATCATGTGATCACCACCTTTTAGCTAAGGGATTGCAGGGTGATATCAAAGAATGTGCAAAATAAACAAGTAAAGGACACATTTGTCATAGAGAATAAATCAGTGGGGAACTATATAAACAAAAATTCCTAAGAGTTAGAAGAGAGAGAAAGGTGATTAAAGAAATAAATGGTCATTTTGGCCAGACTTCGAAGCCAGACTTCAAAGAACATACACCACAGCAGACAGCATAACTCATCTAAATGAAAGACAATTTAATCTTGGAAAATGTCATTAGTCATATTAAATTAATACTATTTTAAATATATTCATTTCACTGTTTTGCTGGCTTGTAATTAGAAAATTTGTTTTGACTTTGTACTTGCAAAGGAGCCATGAGCACAGGGAGTCTATGTTTTATACGTGAATATGTAAGTAACATGATAAAAAGGAATTATTCAGCACTGGGAAGGCACAAAAAGGAACTCGCAGGCTGTACAGTTGAGTTGAATTCATGTTCACCAAGAACCTCCAGAATGAGACCATGTTTAGAAGGAGGATCTTTGCAGATGTTCTTTTTGGGGGATCTCAAGATGAAATCATCCTGGGTTTAAGATTGGACCTAAACCCAGTGATTTAGTGGTGTCCTTATATGAAGAGGAAAGGACATACAGAGATAAAGTCCCTATGAAGATGAAGGCAGAGATTGGTGTGATGTGGCAGCAACTTAATGAACATCAATGAAGGTAGGAAGAGGTAAGGAAGGATTCTCCCATAGAAACTTCAGAGGGAGCATGGCCCGGCCAGCATCTTGATTTCAGACTTCTAGCCCCCAGAACTGAGAGAATAAACTTCTGTTGTGTTCAGGGACCTCAGGTTTGTGGTAATTTGTTAGAGCTAGCCCAGCCCTTTGCCAGTTCCTATCAAGGGCACCAAGAACAGCTTCCAGGCTACCAAGCAGGAGATGCCTCACCTCAGCCCTCTGGACATCAGGTGGGGTGCTGCTCAGGCCAGGCCACATGCACAATGTGACATGCCTCCGGCCCAATCCATGCATAGCTCTGTGGCCACCTGGGGGTGCTAGCAGAGAACTCTGGCTCTAACCACTGCCCTGGCTTGCATTCAGCCCCTGGAGCTCTCTGGGCTCAACAAGGAAACTAACTCTCTGGGCAGCCATTCTCAGAGGACTTCCTGGAACCAGGCTGGAAGCACCGATGATTCCATGTCTGGACCTAGGGGACTCTCCAGTATCCAGGCTGAATGCCCCTCCCTTCAGTTCTTTGCTTTACTCCAGTGCAGTCAATAAAACATGCCGTACAGTATGGTCAGAAATCTTGCTGCTCGAAAGAACCCATTTCTAGATATGAGAAAAACAACTGTTTAAAGTTTTCCCCAAATCCTAACATGTAGGTGCCTGTGAGGTTTTAAAAATAGTTATGAATTCTTTTGCACTCCTTCCATCAAATGGTGGAGCTTATGTTCTCTTCCCTTGAACCTGGGTGGGCTTTTAGGATGGCCTTCATGAAAATTAAAAAAAGGTGGGCACCTGGGTGGCTCAGTGGGTTAAAGCCTCTGCCTTCAGCTCAGGTCATGATCCCAGGGTCCTGGGATCTAGCCCTGCATTGGGTTCTCTGCTCAGCGGGGAGCCTGCTTCCCCCTCTCTCTCTGTCTGCCTCTCTGCCTACTTGTGATTTCTCTCCTTTATGTCAAATAAATAAATAAAATCTTTAAAAAAAAAAGAAAATTAAAAAAAGGTGGCAGAAATGATAATGCATGACTTTCCAGGTGAAATTAGAAAAAGAAAAGACTTTCTGCTGGTTTCTTTGGGGGTATTTGCTCTGGAAACCATCAGCTACTATAAAATAAATCTACATACTCTGAGACCATCGGGCAGAAGAACCCATGGAGACAGAGGGAGGGAGAGACACAGAGAGAGAGACAGAGAGAGACCTAAAGAGCTCTCTACCCTTAGGACACAGGGTGTACGTGTGCAAATCTTTATGTGGCCAAAATTCTCAGTGACTTTAGCTTTCTCCCTCTTTCCGATGCTGTAATTTTTGTTCATCATGTTTCGCTGTGATGTTGCATAGGTGGATTTGTATATTTTAGTGCCACCTATAACAAGACGTGTTTGCTAGCAGATTGTCCAGAAAGCACTGCAAATGAAGAGCTATAAACCTTAGGAGCCAAAAATTCTTAAAGGAAAAACCAGCTGCCGCTTTTATGTACACATATGACATACAAGTGGGTGGCAAACTTTACAATAAAAAAAAAACCCTGAACATGTTGATGTCATGAAATGCATAAAGCTGAAACCTGTTCGTTCACTGCCATTGTAGTTAATAGGAAGCAATTATAAAACTGTCTCCAATTTTTCTCTGGTTTATCATAATGCTAACGATCCCATTCTTTGTGAATACTTTGAATACTTTGAATGTTTCCTAACAGTTGTGACGTTACTGTTCCGTTTTATGCTCTTATTCCTATTTCATTTTTAACGGTTTGGAAGCCATTTTTATCATGAATAAATGTTCACTCTGTACAGTATCAACCAGTATGAGCTGTTCTGGATTAATAAGAGCAATTTAGTATGTGTGGATAAAAAAAAAAAAGGAGGAGGAGGAGAAGTTGTTCCTTGTATTCCTGCCCCCAACTATTTGAATCTCTCCAGCCCAGGTACCAGAACCTTTCCAGATGATACCAGCCTCAGGCACCCCTGAAGAGACCCCAATCCAGAATGCTCAGCCAAGCTGCTTCCTACTTCCTGACCCACTAAAGCCATAAGCGGTAATAAGTGCTGCTGCTGCTTCTTTTTTTTTTTTTTTTTTTTTTTTGAGACAGTGCCAGCGCACATGAGAGGGGCAAAGGGTGAGAGGAAGAGAGAATCCCAAGCAGACTCCATGCTTAGTAGACGGCTGGACACAGGGCTCGATCCCACAACCTGCTCAACTGACACAGCCCCTCAGGCACCCCACAAGTGCTTATTATTTTAGGCCACTAAGTTTTTGGGTGACTTATTACACAGCACTCAGTAGCAGACCAGAGCCTGAGAATAACAAACTGCTTAAGAAAACCCCAGAGATTCCTGGAATAACCAAACTTCTCCAAAGAAAGGAGTGGAGGTGGGCCAAAGATCCGGGAGCAGCAGGGGCCAGAGTTAGGGGCGCTGGTAAGGCGGCCGCTCTGCCCCCACCACGCTGATCCTAGCCAGGCAGCTCCTCCCTGGAGCCCTAAGGTCCTCCTGCAGCATCACCGCACCAGGAATTGGGGGGGATGAGAGCAGTTTGCTCACAGATGCCAGGGCAAGGGCAGTGTCTCTGAGAGCTGAAGCGGAAAATGTTAAAAATGTCGTTCTCCGCTGGTGGGGGTGGTGGGGAGTGGTTAGTGGGGGAGGAGCTGGAGCTGGCTGAGTGATCGGGGTCTGGGTTAGGACTCCAGAACGAGAGTGAGGCGGTGCCATTTTCAGTTATTATCTTTCTATACCCTGCTTTGTGCAGCTGGAGATAGAACCGCACAGCGCATTGTTTTTCCAGCTGGATCCCTTTGGGGGTCGGTAGGGGGCGCTGGAGGAAACCTGGAAGAAGTGATAACTTGCTGCTTCCTGTCCCTACTCTATGATGTCATCTCAGCAAAGCCTGTCAGCTCACCAGAGGCATCGCCTTCCACAGCAACAACCGAATGCACTTTTCAGTTATGTCCCACTTCTATAAGCAGCTCCTTGTACCCCTTCAGAGACACCAGCGCCCCCCCAACTGCCCGCTAGTACCACCTCCTCAGAGATTGTTTCAGCTCTACAGACAATTCTTTCTTATCCTTTAAGTTTTTATTTTAATTCCAGTTACTTAACACAGTGTAATATTAGTTTCAGGTGTACAACGTAGTGATTCAACACTTCCATACAACACCTGATGCTGCTCACAAAAAGTGTCCTCCTGAATCCCCATCACTG
The DNA here is from genome assembly GCA_028533885.1 of Nasua narica. Lineage (NCBI taxonomy): Eukaryota > Metazoa > Chordata > Mammalia > Carnivora > Procyonidae > Nasua > Nasua narica. The sequence continues at coordinate 23,393,353 of CM052811.1, read as the reverse complement.
GTTTCACTCATCCCGCCCGCCCCTCTGGTGACCATCAGTTTGTTCTCTATAGTTAAGAGTCTGTTTCTGGATTTGTCTCTCTTTTTTTCTCCCTTCCTTGTTTGTTTTCTTGAATGCCATATGAGTGAAATCATATGGTACTTGTCTTTCTTTGACTTATTTCAAGTTATAGTACAAAGCTGTGGTGACCAAAACAGCATGGGACAGGCTCAAACATAGACAAAAAGATAAAAAGAACAGAGTAGAAAACCCCAGAAATAAACCCACAACTATATGGTCAAATAATCTTTGACAAAGCAGGAAAGAATACCCAACAGGAAAAAGACAGTCTCTTCAACAAATGGTGTTGGGAAAACTGGACAGCCACATGTAAAAGAATGAAACTGGACCACTTTCTTACATCAAACTCAAAAATAAGTTGAAAGTAGATTAAAGACCTAAATGCGAGACCTGAAACCATAAAAATCATAGAAGAAAACACAGGCAGTAACGTGTCTGACATCAGCCACAGCAACTTTTTTCTAGATCTGTCTCCTGAGGCAAGGGACACAAAAGCAAAAATAAACTATTGGAACTGCATCAAAATAAAAAACTGCACGGCAAAGGAAACAATAAACAAAACTAAAAGGCAGCCTACAGAATGGGAAATGTTTGTAAATGTCATATCCGATAAAGAGTTAGTGTCCAAAATACATAAAGAACTTAATAAAACTCTATAACCCCAAAACAAATAATCCAATTAAAAAATGGGCAGAAGACATGAACAGACATGTATCCAAAGAAGACATCCAGATGGCCAACAGACACATGAAGAGATACTCATCATCACTCATCATCAGGGAAATGCAAATCAAAACCACACAATGAGATATCACTTCACACCTGTCAGAATGGCTGAAATAAAAAACACAATAAATAACAGGTGTTGGCAAGAATGTTGAAAAAAAGGAACCCTCATGAACTGTTGGTGGGAATATAAACTGGTATAGCCACTGTGGAAAACAGTATGGAGGTTTTTCAAAAGGTTAAAAACAGAACTACTCTATGGGGCACCTGGGTGGCTCAGTGGGTTAAAGCCTCTGCCTTCAACTCAGGTCATGATGTCAGGGTCCTGGGATCGAGCCTGGCATTGGGCTCTCTGCTCAGCCCGGAGGCTGCTTCTCCGCCCCCGCCCCCCATCTTTCTGCCTGCCTCTCTGCCTATTTGTGATCTCTCTCTGTCAAATAAATAAACAGAATCTTAAAAAAAAAAAAAAAAAGAACTACTCTACAATCCAGCAATTGCACTACTGGGTATTTACCCAAGGAATCGTAAAACACTAATTCAGAGGGATACATGCACCCCTATGTTTATAGCAGCATTCTTTCCAATAGCCAAAGTATGGAAGCAGACAATTCTTTATATTAAAATTCCCCTGTTCACATATCTGGTGTGTTTTCTGCCTCCTCGATGGATCCTGGCTGATACAGAAGTGTTCCTTTCAAAAATCATCTGTAGTAGTAACTTAACTGAGATTTAGATGCCAGGGAGAATAAGCTCAAATACCAAATATAAGGACTGGAGACAGGATTTGAAGTAGTAATCACAAAAATCAGAAGGTTGAAGCTGGGCAGGGACAGGATCACAATAACAGTGGGCAGGAACAAGATAGAAGGTTTAGGGCCATTGCTATGAAGATGGTTCGTGATCAACCCACGCCACCCCTAAAGGGTTCTGCTGCTGTGCTGCATAATTCAGTATCCAGGGGAGGGGGGAGGGTGGGCTTAAAAATCCCAGGCAAAGTGGACATAAGTTGTCTAGATTTGGGGTTGGTGACTTCCAAGGGCAGCTTGCAAAATGATTCCTATTGTGTAGTTGTCTATGGTCATAGCATCACGTAGACATGGAAAACAGGTTCTTTTGCCTCATGTTATTTTCTGGCTCATCATATCTACTCCAAGGACCAAAACTGCCTTGAGACCAAAGTCGTGAGAGTACTTGCCCAATGTGTACTCAAAATTACTATCTGAACCTTATCAAGTACTAATCCCAGAGGCTTCTCAGCTCCAGACTGATCCATGGACTCTCCACATCTCCATGTGAATGCTCCTAGGCATCTCAAACTCACCATGTTCAAGATGAGAGTCAATCTTCTTTTCATGCAATTTTCCCAGTGGGAAGTAGGGATAAAGCTCTGGCTTCCTTGGATGCAGCCACCAAACTCAGAAATCTAGCATCCTCCTGGAATCTTTCCTTCTTCCTTTTCTCTTACTGGCTTCAGACCATTTGGATAATTTGTTTGTCGTATCAGTGAAAAAGATGTAGTCTAGTTGGGGAAATAAAATCAGTAAAAGGTAAATGTGAGCAAGACTTTTTATTCAAATGTCTCTTATAAAAGGGAGTCACAATCAACGGATACAAGGGGGGCAGTGCTGGTAATAAGAAACAGGGATGGGGAGGGAATTCTGAAGATCTCTAGCCCCAATCTGAAGGAGACATATGAGAACAAAGTGCTCTATGAGCTGTTTGACTCTTGCCTGATTCTGAAATGCGGAGTCCCCTGGCAGGAAACCCTGTGGAGACTATAGACTAACCCATCCTGCCATTGTCAGCCCCCCCAGGGGCTGAGCAACTGCAGCAAAAGGAAGCTGTGTTATTGTTTTGTTTTGTTTTGGTCTTAAAGAGATAGCCTTCTTAAAGATTTATATTAACGTCTTGGGTAAAGATGTAGGGGGTATGCAAACTTGAAAGAGACAGCAAGCATATTGGAGGATGGAATCAGAATCTCAAAAGATCTTCATGGGCTAAAGTAAAGGGACAAATGACAGAGGTGAAACTAATTGGAGCAAATGTCAACTTCTGCATCGAGGTCCAAAACGACCACTCATTCAAGTTTAGGATGGAATTTACAGGAATTTATACTCTTCAAACTTGTTATTGATGTTATGTAATCTGGAGAAGCTGATTGCTATAATTACAATTCCCAAGCCTCTGTGTTCTTAAAATATTCCATGGGGAAAACGTTCCAAAGGGATGCCCATGCTAGGTCAGTCAACTGATTGCTTCCAGCATATCTGCAGACATTTCCATTAATGTATGCCCAGTAAGGGGATTTTAGATATTATTTCATTTTACCTAAGTTAAATTCATAATGGGAAAAGTGGTTTAAAAAGATTTCTTCAAAAAAGTAGCATGTGAGAGAAAGATAACAGCGAAATAAACAAAAAGGAAATGACAGAGCAAACCTTATTTGGGGTACAAACTCTTCATCAGCCACATTATGGCTAACTAATCCCTCAAAATCTCAAGTTATCAAGAAGGTTGTTTGAAATATGGATTTGCATCCCGTGCCATTAACGGTAAAACGGTAAAACTTTCCCTTCACTGGCGAGCACGTTATGTCTTGAGTAATAATACATTTGTAATTAGCAAGACATTTAAAAACTAAGCATCCGGAACAGGAAGACAAACTTTAATTTTCCAGAGCGATTGAAAGCAATGTGGAACTCCTATTTATACACAGTTTGGATACGTAGGCAGAGAAATCACTAAAGCTTTTCACAGAATTGCAAAAAGTAAAAGATGAAAGATAAATAATGTGGAACAAACCCAGGTCTTGTCCAAGCTCATGAAACTTACAGGTAATTGCTTAGAGGCTTCTTTTGAGATTTTTCACTTTATAATGAAGGAGCAAAATCCACAAACCCTCAGGGTCTCTGGTTTGTCCTGCCATTGGAAAAAGAAATGGTTGAAATAATTGTAAAACAAAAGACCAACAAACCGAAAGGCATTCCTTTGTCAGCAAATTTTTTGGAAAGTCACATAGAAAACATTGCTGAAGATCCAAAGAAACAAATACTAGAGCAGATTACTCAGTACTGGCCATGCATTTGGGTTAAAGTACAAATGTCTGTAACATGTCTTAGCTTATGGTATTTGTTAGCTCCCATTTCGATGGTTACATTCCTGAGGAACTGCTTTCTCCTGAGGCATTGTAAAGAAAAATCCTGCCGAAGACTATCCCAAAGATAAATGACTTCATAAATAAAAACAGTATTTTCTGGGGAAACTGCAAGTGTAACCACTGAATTCAGAGGAACGAAAGGTATTCCTGGAGAGGAAATAGAGGAAGGCTTTGGGAGACCCTGACGGGGTGCTCATCCAATACTTCATTAGGTATGAAGGGAGGCAGTAGGGCCAAGAAACTGATGTGGCAAGGGCACATGATGTCACCTGATGTCACTGATGTTAGTTTTCATGAAACCTTCAAAAGCAGAACTTTACAAGATCATGAGGAGAGAGCGAGTCTGTTGAAACTGCATCGTGACTCACTTTCTTCTTCTGCCCAACACTGCTTTCCTCCTTCCCTTCTACAGGCACCATTCCCAAGAACACTCCCTAATTCAGTTTCTGTCTGCTGACCTCCGAGCTGGCTTCCTGGGACACTCAACTTGCAACACTGGCAGGTCTGAGAAGACAGATGCACACATGGGATTCTGAATCTGTCACCCACAGGCCAGGTCACGGTGACGATCCCGATCGTGAGGAGGAGGGCTGCTGTTACACGATGGGACACAGAAGAATGCAATGGCATCCTGGTGATCCGCTGGGATGCCCCTTGAGATTTCCTTGCTCAACTTGATGATAAATGGCCAGACATCGCAGTTGTGCCTAAGAAGGGCATAGAGCTCAGGAGCTCAGAGGCCTCTGCGGTGAGGCTCTGAATTATGCCCGTGGGTAAGCAAGCCATCAACTCAGCAAAGATGGTGGCTGAGGATAAAGCAATCTAGCATGGGCGGTAGGTGATGGAGAGTGACTGTGGCGCCAATTGCTTGGGTTCCAACTGCTTGTATCTGGGGCTGCAGTTTATCTGTTTCTTCTAGAAAAAGAGGTCCAACAGGATCCTGGTGGAAGTCTTTCCAGAATTGATAGGGAGAGCTGGATCAGAGGAGTGCAGCTGGTAGGCCACGGCAAAAGCTGACTCTTTTAAGACTGAAGTGAAGGGCTTGTTCCTCCACCTACCGAGGGGGCTATTGGCCGACAGTCCACAGAAATTACCCTAGGTTAGAGAGTTCTACCTTGCACAAAGACATGCCTCCTTCCCCAGAGCAGTCCGGATCCAGTAACTGGTCAATGTATGGTATAAAATGTCACACTTCTCTTTTCTCAGGACAACAATGATAGATCATCACAGCTTTAGAGTTCCCCAACAGTTGGCCTAGTCCTTTTTGAGACTGCATCAGTTTCTTCTTCTGTCCAGTACTGACTGCTTCCTTCTCGTTCCTTTTATAATGTTGATCCTAAGGGTGTTCCTTACAAAATTCCCGCACACTAATCTTCATCCCAGGGTCTGCTTCCTGGGAAACCCATCCTTCAACAAGAACATTATTGGGACACCTGATGAAATCTGAATATAAACTCTTTGGTTAGATTATAAGACTGTATCAATGTTAAATTTCCTGATTTTTGATGACAAAGTGTGTTTATATAAGATTATGTCCTCGTTCTTGGAGGAAACACACTGAAGTAAGTAGGGGTAGAGGCACAAGATATCTACAACTGAATTTGAAATGATTTATTTTTATTTATTTATTTATTTATTTATTTATTTGAGAGAGAGAGAGACGGAGAAAGTGAGAGAGAGCAAGTCAGAGGGAGAAGCAGACTCCCCGAGGAGCGGGAGCCTGATGTGGGACTCGATCCCGGAACTCCGGGATCATGACCTGAGCCGAAGGTAGTTGCCCAACCAACTGAGCCACCCAGGCGCCCAAATTTGAAATGATTTAAAAGAAAAATGTGGGGCGCCTGGGTGGCTCAGATGGTTAGGTGCCTGCCTTCGGCTAGGGTCATGATCTCGGGGTCCTGGGATTGAGCCCCATGTCGGGCTCCTTGCTCAGCGGGGATCTTGCTTCCCTCCTCTCCCTCCGCCTGCTTCTCTGCCTGCTTGTGATCTCTCTCTCTGTCAAATAAATAAATAAAATATTTTAAAAAAAAGAAAAAAAAAGAAAAATGTACATGAAGAGGTGGAAGGTCAGAAAGAGAAAGGTAAAAGAAAATAGGGTAAAATGTAAACATTGGTGAAACTGGGTAGAAGGTATAAGGGGGTTATTCATATCCTTCTTGCAACTTGTCTGTAAGTTTGCTTTATACCAAAATGAAAAGTTACAAAAATAGAATGACCAGACCTTATCCCATTGCCAGTAATTCTGATTTACTTGGTAGGGTACTGGCATCAGTTTTGTTTTCGTTTTTTTTTTTTTTTTTTTAAACTCCCCAGGGCTTAGAACCATTACTAGCATGGGAAAGGTCAACATTAAACAAGTAATTCCAGTCAAGTGTGATGAGTATTATGCGAGAGGAAGTACAGAGTACCAAGAGAAAACCTACAAAGAAGGACTAACCTAGTTAACTGGGTCAAGGAAGATATCCTTGGAAAAGTGACAGGTGACACCTGAGGGGGAACTTAGACGAAGACGTATTGATAAAAAGAAGGGAGTATTCCAAGCAAAAAGAACAGGCTATGGGAAAGTCCAAAATGAAGAAAGAGGGAGTTACTATCATGGAATTAAAAGAAGTTAAGGGAGAGGGGTAACCGCTCACTGAAGATGGCATGAGATGAGTCTGAGGAGGTCAGCAGAGGACACATGGAGATTTAGCTGCAAGACAATGGCAGGCCACTGAATGGTTTTTAGCAGGGGACTGACTTGATCAGGTTTATATTTTTGAAACCTCTCTCTGGCTACTAGATGGAGAATGATTGCAGGATGGCAAGAGTAGGAGCAGGCGGACCCATGAGGACAGACTCTGGCAACAGGAAGATGACTTAGACCAGAGTATTAAATATGACAACAATGCGATGTGGATGGAATCCAGAGAGATGTAGGATGTAGAATATATAATACCTGCTGTCGATGGGCTGTGGGAGATGGAGTACAGGCAGGGAGAGGTGACTTTCAAATTATGGGTTGGACCACTGGATAAAGGCAGGGAACATCTGTGCTCCATGGAAGGAGGGGCCTTGTCTTTATTGGTTACTGTCATATTCTCAACACTCAGCCCTCATCTGTAGGTGTTCCATAAATAGTTGTTGAATAAATAAACAATCTTGGAAGTGAAGATAACGAGTACCTGTGAGTCCTCTTTTGAAAGCAGACTCTGGGGACTGTATAACCTTGCATCTAATTCTGAAGATAACCAGTGGAAAGATAACTCCTGTGTCCTTATTTTGAGACCATCGGTCTCCCTATTCTCTATTTGGAAGTCTGGAGTCCCCATGAGACCTTATATAATCAATATCTCATCACTTTGGACCTAATTTGATTTTAAAATGACACAGTGACTAAATATTGACCTTAACTAATGGGGGAAATTGCCTGCCTTTGTGGTCATCCAAATTTCTTTATCCTGTTTTGACCACAATATACATAATTGTTTTTTTCTTTTTTTCCTTTTTTTTTTTTTTTTACTTTTGGAACGTGAGCACCACATGTCATAAGCATTTCATATTAAGATGTTCTGGTAAAAGTTAATTCTAAAAGCATGGTGTTTTTAAGCAGACAAGCAGGACTAGTTAATGAGTGAAAGACAGAAAGAAAGACAAAGAAAGAAAGAAAGAAAGAAAGAAAGAAAGAAAGAAAGAAAGAAAGAAAGAAAGAAAGAAAGAAAGAAAGAAAGAAAGAAATAAGAAAGAAATAAGAAAGAAAGAGAAAAGGGGGCAATCCAAGGATTTTTACTGCCATCCAGTGGTGGCACTCTCAGACAAATATGGTACTAAATCCACGGTTGATCTGTTTTCCACAGTAAAGTCCCAAATGCCATTCATTCAAGCATAGGGATTAACCTGCAGTGTTAACTTGCCATGAAAATTGTATTATGTTTTCCTGATTTTCAAGTATTAACTTCATTTGGTCCTCTTGCGGTCTTGAAGGAGACCATAGGCTTCCTTAATGACCAGTTTCCTTTGGGGGGGCACTCAATATGGGGAGAATCTAGCTCATGAGAGCCCTTGTCTTGATGACCCACCAAGCTCCTGCCCTTGTTCTCCCCTAGCCCACCCTAGATACACACCCTTAGGGAGAGTGGTCATCACTGATTCACCTTTTAGTCCCTACTGGACATTTCCAAGTCATTTTTTATCTGTGCTCTTATAAATGTGAGCTTCTGGATTGATTGACTGTTTAGAGCCCGTGGAAACAAAAGAAGGCATTGGCCAAACCGCAGCTCATTGATTTTAACCAAGCAAGAGCCTTTGCCAACCCACTGAGGGAAAAAAAAAAAAAAAGAATACGCTTATCCTAAGATTTAGAATAAAAGAAAAAATTGGCCCCAGCACATCATGTAAATTTTATATGAAGCACACTTTTTGGCCTTGACACACACTCACCAGTTTACATGAAGCTCATAAAAGTTAATATTTCCTACTTTAAAAATGTACATAGAGTGTTCTCTGTGCACTAATGATGTGTTAACCAGAGTTTGACCTTTCTGTGCTGTAAATCCAAGCCCACCCACCCGCTTGTCCAGTAATCTTGTCATAATCTCTGGCAGTGATGTCATTCCTTGACATTGAAAACAAACACTCCCCAGAGTTCTGTTTCCTTGCGTCTGTAGGTTTATGGTCCATTGTAGAGGAGCCAATGGGCAGGGGTTCGAGAGATCACAGGGTTTTGCTTGTGTGCACTGGCTTAAGCAACTTGCTTCCAGGGACTGGGCCAGACCAAAAAAAAAAACAGTTGTAGAGAATGCTGTGCAGGCTCTACTTACATAATTCATGAGGGTGGGAAGACCAAAGCACCCAGTTGGTATCCAAAGAATGTCAATATACATATTGTATTCACTGGTAGATAAGATGTCAGTTTTACAAGGAAATTTGGGGGGGGGGGGTGGAGGAAAAAAACTGAAATAGTTGCCATCGCACTTGTTTTAGAGATACTTTTAAGTAGTTCTGTAGATACAGTATACTATATATAGGAGTCGAGATGAAAATCATTGGCTATGGTTACTAACATTCTACTACACCTGAAAAAAAAAACCCAAAGCATATAGTTAAAAAAGAAATAGATCAGTGATTTTTGGTACTAAGTAGGCTACAAAATATAATAAATGTGCTGGTAAATGAAATCCCACATCCCATATGGAATGCTATAATAAATATCAATACAATCTTCCAAGGAATACTGAAAACCAAAAGTAAATTGCAACATGAAATCATGCTAAATAAGTTTCACAGAAACGAATGCAAATCAACTAGCAAAACAAAATACATAAGAACAATTTCCTACAGAGTAGCCAAAAGAGTCAGTAAAAACTTGGTACAAAACAGAGGAAGGAAATAAACGTGAAGGAATACATACTTTATACTCATATAGACAGTGAAGTAACTCACTGAATTTAGCATAAACAACAGAAAGAAAATGCATGGGTTCTAACACAAATGAGGGTCACCTAAGATTATAGCAATTCCTCCACGGGCTCGCAAATAGATTAACACCCACTTTGCTCTGATGTTTGGTGACACTATGCTCTGCCACCAGGGGGTCTCATCATTGCTACTGTCTTCCTGTTTTCTAATCCTTCCCCCTCTCTACATTGTTGGGCCTTGCATCTTTAATATAGATACACAGGGCAAAGGGGCCTGGTGGTGGGAGAGGAGGGGTGGGAGGGCAGATAACATAATTCTGTGCTTCCTCGATTTGAGAGTACCGCATTTGACTGTTCCACGCCCTTGAACTGAATATTTCCTAGACAAACCTGCTGAAAATACAATACACCAGTGGTTTTAATTTTCTACTATGATATGCACTTGAACTTGTCTGCTGTTAAAGAGAAGTCAGGTTACGATTCCCAGTTAAGTGGCTAATGTAATTGCCTGCCTAAAGGGGAGATAATAAAAGATTTATCTCAATCAATGACCTTTTTTTTTTTTTAATACTCCCAAGTGACCTGGGTTTCTTGGGTGATACATTGCCTATTCATCCCCAGCAAAGACCAGGTCAGGCATGTTTCAGCTTAGAGGTTTACTCTTGAGTTGCCTGAGCTTTCTGTAAGCAACAACACTAAAAGGAAATTTCTCTCTAGCTGCAAATAATTCAATAAAATTCTGTATTTATTTTCATATTCAGCCCACTACCAAATTAGGAATAGGAAGGAAGATTCATCACCAGGTAATAGCCTACATAAAAAACAGGGAAGCATCATAAGTGTCATATTTAAGAGGGCAATAGTGAAAAGATTTTCCTTAAAATTGGGATGTCTGCTGTCACAATTCAACAATTCAGTACTGTTGTGGAAGTATTAACTAGTTCAGGAGACAAGAAAATTAAAAATATAAAAACTGAGAAGGAAGAAACAAAACTGTTGCTGTTGGAAGATTCAATAAAATCCCCAAATCATCTAAGGATCAACTGCTTGAATTAAGAAGAGAGTCTTATTTAGCAAGGTTATGATCAACATATAAAAGTCAATGTATTTCTAGATAACAGAAACAAACTATTAAACATTAATATTTTTCCTATTAAACTATTAAACATTAGACTTTTAAAACATATAAGATTTCTAGAAAAATACCAGCCAAAAATAAGATACTTAAGAATGAATCTAGCAAAATGTTTGTAAAGCCTGTGTGAAGAGAATTTTGTAATTTTACTGACAGACATTAAACTAAATAAAAAATTTTTTTAAAAAGGGGGAAGGGGTGCCTGGGTGACTCAGTCAGTTAAGCGTCCGTCTTCTGCTCAGGTCATGATCCCAGGGACCTGGGACCAAGCCCTGCATCGGGCTCCCTGCTCAGCGGGAAGCCTGCTTCTCTCTCTCCTGCTCCCCCCAGCTTGTGCTCTCACTCTCTCTGTCAAATAAGTAAGTAAAATCTTAAAAGAAAAAAAAGACATTAAAATAAGCCTAAACAAATGTTGTGGACCAGAGGACTCAGTACTGTGAGCTAGTACTTCTCCCCAAACTGAGCTATAGAATCAATGTCCTTCTAATCAAAATCATAACATGTTTTTTTTTTAACTTGACAAAATGATTTTAAAATGTATATATAAAAGCAAAGAGTTTAACAGAATGCAAAGAAAGCCACAGACTAGGAGATCTTTGACAATATATACACAAACTATACAAAGAATTGTTTATAATCAACAATAAAAAAACAACCAATCCAATTAAAAATGGACAAAAGATCTAAAGAAGAACATATAAGAAGATCTACAGATGGCAAATAAGTATGTGAAAAATGTTCAATATCGTATGTCATGAGAGAATTGCATATTAAAACAAAATACCACTATATACCTATTAGAATGTGGAAAATCCAAAACACTGACAATATCCTATTGTGGCAAGAATGGGGCACAGCAGGCACTCTCATCCACTGCTGGTGGGAATACAAAACAGTGCAGCCACTTTGGAAGATGGTTTGGCAGTTTCTTACAAAACAAAACATATTCTTACTATATGATCCAGCAACTGCACTTATTAAGAAGGATTGAATAATTGTTCACCAAATGAGATGAACACTCACACCAACCCAAATACTTTTATATGAATGTTTATAGAAATTTTGTTCATAACTATCAAAACTTGGGAAGCAACCAAGATGTCCTTCGCTAAGTGAATAGATAAACAAACTGTGGTATATACATAAAATGGAATATTACTCAGCTCAAAGAAATGAGCTGCCAAGCCATGAAACTTAAATGCATGTTACTAAGGGAAAGAAGCCAATCTGAAAAGTCTATACACTATCCAATTCCAAAGAAACGATATTCTGGAAAAGGCAACGCTATGGAGACAGTAAAAAGATTAGTGGTTTCCAAGGGTTTGGGGGGGAAAGAACGGAGGGCTGAATATGTGGAGCACTGTGGGGAGTTAGGACAGTGAAATAGTTCTGTATGATACTGTAATAGGGGACATGTGTCATCATACATTTGTTACAACACATAGATACATAACACAAAGAGTACTCTAATGAAACCATAGACTTGACTTAATAATAATGTATCAATTAGTGACATCACTTATAACAAAGGTATTACACTGGTGCTAGGCATTAATGGGGGGAAGGGGTAGAAATTGAGACATATATGGGAACTCTTCATCCTTTCTCTCAATTTTTCAATAAATGTAAAGCTGTTCAAATAAAAAGGGTTTTAATTCTTTTTTTAAAAAAAGGTAAACACATCCCCCAAAAAGAAATATGATAAGATTTACCTGACATCAGAAATGAAGGATTAAAAGGCTAATAATAATGAAAACAGTATGATACTGATGCAGAGAGACATCAAAAGTGATGAAATGGAACAGAAAACTCAGAGATAGACCCATGCCTAGGTGGAAAACTTGATCTATGACAGAGCTGTCCTTGTAGATCAGTAGGGGGGGGGGGGAGGAATGACTATTAAATGTATAGCCTGAAATAAGGCTTCCCAATATTTTTCAAATGATGGCAAAAAGCCCATTTTACAGGATATTCATTTGGCTACTGGAGTAAAAGAAAAGGGATTTGAGGCTTCTAGGTAGAGCTTGATGGATAAAAATTAACCACAATTTCTTTATATTATATAATCATTTAAAAAAATAAAATATGGGGACACATGGGTGGCTCAGTTGGTTAAGCAACTGACTCTGGATTTTGGCTCAGGACATGATCTCAGGGTCGTGGAATCAAGCCCAACATCAGCTCCACGCTCAGCATGGAATTCTGCTTGAAGATTCTGAAGATTCAAGCATACTCAACAGGAGAGAGAAGAGAGGAAGAACTGCAATTCTAGGAGCAGAAAATCGACCACTTTCCGAAAGGTAGGACGCTTGGAAAAGTGAATCCAAAGCGATGGGAAGACAGACTGCGGGGGGAGGGGCTGGCTCCCTGCAGCCTCAGAGCCACAGAGCACAAAATCCCAACTTTTAGAGTCTGCTCTGCTGAGGAACATCACTCCAGAGGCTAAGTGGGGGGTTTAGCACTCATGGGAACAGTGTGGTTTCGGGACCCATGAGGTCACAGAGGGACTGGGGGTGTTTGAGTGCGGCAGAGCTCCCAGGTATCGGGGCGGAGAAGCCGGCAGCAGAGAAGGAACCACACAGTGCACTTTCAGCCTGGGCTTACCATGCACCGTGATCTGATGCACAATCCGGCCACGGCTCTTCGAGCAGGAGGCAGCTCCGGAGAGACCCTCTCCTTCCTTCTCTGGGAGGAGCAGCACGGGAGCACGCAGCAGGAATCTGCTGGGTTCAGAGCAGGGCCCTGAGCACTCGGCTCCTCTGGCTGGAGACTGGGAGGCCGCCATTTGCATTGGCCTCCAGGGCGGTACAGAAAGCGGTCAGGGAACAAAGACTCCGGAAAGCAAACCTGAGCGAATTGCTTGGCCCATCCCCTGGCAAGGGTGGGGCAATTCCACCTCAGGCAAAGACATTTGAGAATCAAGGCAAAAGGTGCCTCCCCCAGAAGATCAGTGAGAATATCCAGCCAAGACCAAGTTCATCAATCAGTGAAAACTGTGGAACTCCAGAGTATTTCTCTCTCTCACTCATCTATTCTTAGCTCGATAAAGTGACAAGGTGAAAAAACTCACCACAAAAAAAAGAACAAGAGACAGTACCGATGGCTAGAGACCTAGTTAATACTGACATTAGTAATATGTCGGAAATAGAATTCAAAATGACAGTTATCAAGGTGCTAATTGGTCTCGAAAAAAGCATGCAAGATATTAAAGAATCCCTTTTTGGAGAAATAAAATCCCTTTCTGGAGAAATAAAAGAACTAAAGTCTAACCAAGTGGAAATAAAAAAAGTTATTAATGAGGTTCAACCAAAAAATGGAGGTTCTTAATGCTAGAATAAATGAGGCAGAAGAAAGAATTAGTGATACAGAAGACCAAATGACAGAGAATAAAGAAGCTGAGAAAAAGAGAGAGAAACAACTATTGGACCATGAGGGAAGAATTGGAGAGATAAGCGATACCATAAGATGCAACAATATTAGAATAATTGGGATCCCAGAAGAAGAAGAAAAAGAGAAAGGGGTGGAAGTTATATTGGAACAAATTATTGTAGAGAATTTCCCTAATCTGCCAAAAGGAACAAGCATCAAAATCCAGAGGCACAGAGAACTCCCCCTCAAAATCAATAAAAATAGGTCTACACCCCATCATCTAATAGTAAAACTTAAAAGTCTTAGTGACAAAGAGAAAATCCTGAAAGCAGCTTGGGACAAGAAGTTTGTAACATACAGAGGCAGAAATGTGAGAATTGCAGCAGACCTATCCACAGAGACCTGGCAGGCCAGAAAGGACTGGCATGATATATTCAGAGCACTAAATGAGAAAAATATGCAGCCAAGAATACTATATCCAGCTAGGCTGTCACTGAAAATAGATGGAGAGATAAAAAGCTTCCAGAACGAACAAAAACTAAAGGAATTTGCAAACACCAAACGAGCCCTACAGGAAATATTGAAAGGGTCCTCTAAGCAAAGAGAGAGCCTAAAAGGAACATAGACCAGAAAGGAAGAGAGACAATATACAGTTAACCAGTCACCTTACAGGCAATACAGTGGCACTAAATTCATATCTGTCAATACTTAACCTGAATGTAAATGGGCTAAATGTCCCAATCAAAAGACAGAGTATCAGAATGGATTAAAAAACAAGACCCATGGGATGGGGAAGGAGACAAACTATAAGAGACTCCTAAACTCACGAAACAAACTAAGGGTGGCTGGGAGGTGTGGGGGGGGGTAGGGTTATGGACACTGGGGAGGGTATGTTTTATGGCAAATGCTGTGAAATGTATAAGCCTGATGATTCAAAGACATGTACCCTGGGGCAAATAATACATTATATGTTAATAAAAAATTTAAAAAAAAAACAAGACCCATTGATATGCTGTTTACAAGAAACTCATTTCAGACCCAAAGACACGTCCAGCTTTAAAGTGAGGGGATGGGAAACAATTTACCATGCTAATGGACATCAAAAGAAAGCTGGGGTGACAATCCTTATATCAGATAAATTAGATTTTAAGCCAAAAACTATAATAAGAGATGAGGAAGGACACCATATCATACTTAAAGGGACTGTCCAACAAGAAGATCTAATAATTGTAAATATCTACGCCCCTAACGTGGGAGCAGCCAATGATATAAACCAATTAATAACAAAATCAAAGAAACACATCAACAATAATACAATAATAGTAGGGGACTTTAATACCCCCCTCACCGAAATGGAAAGATCATCTAAGCAAAAGATCAACAAAGAAATAAAGGCTCTAAATGACACACTGGACCAGATGGACATCACAGACATATTCAGAACATTCCATCCCAAAGCAACAGAATACACATTCTTCTCTAGTGCACATGGAACATTCTCCAGAATAGATCACATCCTGGGACACAAATCAGGTCTCGATCGGTACCAAAAGATTGGGATCATTCCCTGCATATTTTCAGACCACAATGCCATGAAACTAGAACTCAACCACAAGGGGAAAGTTGGAAAGAACTCAAATACATGGAGGCTAAGGAGCATCCTACTAAAGAATGAATGGGTTAACCAGGAAATTAAAGGAGAATTAAA
>CM052811.1:23317274-23377302 GCA_028533885.1 Nasua narica | reverse complement strand
ACCTCAGCCGCAGTAACTTTTTCCTAGAAACATTGCTAAAGCCAAGGGAAGCAAGGGCAAAAATGAACCACTGGGACTTCATCAAGATCAAAAGCTTTTGCACAGCAAAGGAAACAGTCAACAAAACCAAAAGACAACTGACAGAATGGGAGAAGATATTCTCAAATGACATATCAGACAAAGGGTTAGTATCCGAAATCTATAAAGAACTTCTCAAACTCAACACTCAAAGAATAAATAATCCAATCAAGAAATGGGCAGAAGATATGAACAGACATTTCAGTAAAGAGGACATCCAAATGGCCAACAGACACGTGAAAAAATGCTCAACATCACTCAGCATCAGAGAAATACAAATCAAAACCACAGTGAGATACCACCTCACACCAGTCAGAATGGCTAAAATCAGCAAGTCAGGGAACGACAGATGTTGGCGAGGATGTGGAGAAAGGGGAACCCTCCTACACTGTTGGTGGGAATGCAAGCTGGTACAGCTGCTCTGGAAAACAGTATGGAGGTTCCTCAAAATGTTGAAAATAGAGCTACCCTATGACCCAGCAATTGCACTCCTGGGTATTTACCCTCAAGATACAAATGTAGTGATCCAAGGGTCACATGCACCCAAATGTTTATAGCAGCAATGTCCACGATAGCCAAACTCTGGAAAGAACCTAGATGTCCATCAGCAGATGAATGGATAAAGAAGATGTGGTATATACATACAATGGAATACTATGCAGCCATCAAGAGAAACAAAATCTTGTCATTTGCAACGACATGGATGGAACTAAAGGGTTAAAGTTAAAACTTTAAATCTTCTAAAAATCATTCAGAAATTTAAGACATTTAAAATTATATTCAAAGCAGCGCTTCCTTTTTCACACTGGCAAATGTCATTTGAAATGTCTTGTCATAATGCCAGTGTAGTTAGAATCTAATTGATCCTTTTCACATGAAGTCTATTCAGGTGTTGGAGCTCTAACTTGCAGAAAGCCGGTATATTTTTAGAGCCCTTGCCACCTGTTCTTATCCATCTATGGAACATAGAAATACCCAGTTTTCCAGAGATTTTTCCAGACATTGGCTATGCTCCCAAATGGCTTTGTTAAACCATTCTAAAGGTGAGTCATTTATGTAATTATAGTTAACAGGATTAAGAAATCCGGCTGAGGGACGCCTGGGTGGCTCAGATGGTTAAGTGTCTGCCTTCAGCTCAAGTCATCATCCCAGGGTCCCGGGACTAAGTCCCTCATAGGGCTCCCTGCTCAGCAGGGAGCTTGCTTCTCCCGCGGCTTGCCACTCCCCCTGCTTGTATACTCTCTCTCTCTCTGTCTCTTTGACAAATAAATAAAAGCTTTTTTCAAAAAGAAATACGGCTGAGAAAGAGAAGACATCTTGGCAAAATGGAAATCAAAGAATTAGACAATTTTTGTAAAAACTTATTTACTTATTTGAGAGAGTGAGAGAGTGAGAGAGACCACGCATGTGCATGCGTGAGTAGGGGGAGGGGGAGAGGGAAAAGGAGATTCTTCTCAAGCAGACTCCCTGCTAAGTGCAGAGCCTCTCGGGGCTCTGATCCCAGAACCTCGAGATCATGACCTGAGCTGAAATCAAGAGTCGGATGCTTTACTGACTAAGCTATCCAGACGTCCCCCCAAATTAGACAATTTTTGACATAGGAGGGACCTTCCAGTTTACTGATGACAAAACAAAGTTACAAGAGAAAAAAGACTGGCTATGGAAGGGTCAGGAACTAGGACCCTGGTAGTTGTTCTAAGATACCAAGTTTAGTGCTCTTTCTAAGGTAGGTTCTGTGACAAACAAGAAGAGGCAGGTGAAGTGGCTGAGTTGTTACTTTCTTTTCTGTTTCCTAGTAAGATTTAAGACCCATAAAATTCCCTTTATTTCCTCTTCTCTGTAGGACTTCTATCCCAGCTCTTCTCCCACCCACCACAGATCCCAGCCAGGCAGAGTTAACTAGTACCTCCTTGTTCCCATTACACTGAGTTCTAGCTTCCTCTGGATTACTTATCTGATTGGAGTATGGTTAGCTTGCTTACCACACTTCCGTCTTCTGAGCCAGCTGTGGCATCGAACACTCTAAGCTGTTCTTCTCCATATTCCTAAGATCAAGCACAATGCCTGGTACAGAAAAAGCATTTAGTAAATATTCATTGAATGAACACAATAACAGCAACTCTTTGGGCTGTTAAAATCTTAGCACCGGACACTAAGCGCTTATTCGGTTTTCCTACATGGGAGAGTTCTGAACAAACCTTTCCAACTGCTTCCTCCCCCGCTCCCTGTGTACCTTGATGAGCACACCGCACCCCCAGGTCTCCCCCTGTTAGGGAGTTCTTCATTTTCTAGAAGAGGAGCCGAAATGGGCAGTTCTCAACACCTACCTCCTCACTATTTCTGTATGAGGGTCTCATTATCTTACTTGCTTCTGCTCTTTGGGCTTCCCAGTGGCGAGAGGAGAATCATTCCACTTCCGGGAGCAGGCCAGTCCACCTGGGGCCGAAGAAGCAACATGACGTCTTTTTTGTTTGTGCCCTAGGAGGCTCTGGGATGTTTAGAGTTCAGAATAACCTTTAGGAAACTGTTAAAGCCACAAGGGAAGGAACTAGGGGAGGATAACCCCTATGGAGAGGAAGAGAGAAGTTTGCTTACAAACAGAAAGACTGCTTGTCATTCAAAGACATTTGCATCTGGGAATGGACTGAAAAGTTGAGATACTTAAGGGTTGAAAGAGAACTTTCCAACAATCTTAGGAGGTAGAAAAACTTTGTCACTCTGGCCAATAATCCTCACAGGATCAGGCCTTCCCTCGACTCTCTGAAGACATCAACGACTCCCTCTCAGGTGCTCCCGTCCACTGCAGCCACACTGGCCTTCCTGGTCCGAAAGTTCCCCACCTCCTACCTCAGGGTTTTGGTATGTCCTCTGCGACAGAGGAACTCCTGCCCCAGACATCTGCAGGCCTTTCATTCCTTCATTTTGCTGAGGACTTTGCTCAAATACAATCCCAAGAGACGCCTTCCCTGGTGTCACACATTAGCTTCCCTCCATTGCCCTCGTCTATCGTCAGAGTTTTTATTCAAGTAACACTATAGTCGGTATTATTGTTCCCTCACTAGAAAGGAAGGTCCATGAGGACCGGAATGTTGCTTATAGATCACCGCTGGGTCCTGGCACCCAGCAGTACTCATCTTCATCGAGTGAGTGAGGGGATGAAAGGGATGAAGTCAACACCAGTGGCCTGACATTCTGCTTCTTCCTCTGTGACTGGGGACTCACTGATGCAAACCAGGAGCTTGAGCAACGGTTTGCCCTAAAAGATTCTACGGGAGAATCCCCTCTATACTCACATTTGTTTTCTGTTGTAAACTGAGAAATGTGTGTTTTCTTCCTAAGCTATGGGAAGTTCAGCATAGTGGGTAGGAGTTATGGGTCGCGAACTCAGTTGAAGCTCTGGGTGTTATTCCTTGCAGGACCCTGAACAAGGTCCTTAGCCTCCCAACCTCTGTAACGTGGACAGTTCTTATGAGTATCAGAGGACAGGCTTGCCACAGAAGTCATCAGTGGAGAGTAGCCTTACGGTTTGAAAAAGAAGACCAGAAAGAGATGGCACAGAAAGGGATGGTAATGCAGGTATGGCTGAAAGCACCCTGCTGGGGGCAGGGCCAGTCACCTCCAGTCCCCGTGCTGTGGGGCGCTGGCCAGGGTAGGTGATCAGCCTCTTACGGGAAAAGTTCTCATCTGTAAAATGAGGGCAGCTCTCCAGGGCCTCTTACAAATATAAACGTGAACCCAGCTTTTCCCATAAACATGCCAGGGGAGCAAGGGGATGAAGGTTAAAAGAAAAGCAGAAAATCTTACAGTGGAGGAGGTGAATCAGCTTTCAGAGTGGATTCAATGAGGGTGGGGAACCCAGAGGAGAGGCCCCAGGGGAAAGCCGCCGTGCGGGTCGGCCTGGAGAAAACCATCTGGAGTTGCCGAGTGGACAAAGTTCAGGAGGACAACGCAGGCCGGGGAACGAGGTTGATTCCAAAGGGATTCTCGAGGAGAGACAGCCAAGAGGAGCACTGAGCTGAGGCTGCATCCCTGGGTGTCTGTCAGGACAGAAATGGAGAGAAAGCTCCAGAGCCAAGTCACCCTGGGCACAGTGCCCAAAGGGAGCCAGATCCACTATCACCTATAGTTGAGAGGGGGGCAGGCCCTGCCTGCTCCTTCCCAGGTCCCAGCTCTATCATGCCCTGGCTCCTAAGCAGCAACTTCCTCCAGAGAACTATTTCAACAAGCGCCCAAGAGTCGAGTCTCCACATTGTGGGGATATGAGGAGTTTAAATCAAATCATATCCAAGGGAAGCCTCAGGTTTGGAGGAAAGCAGCTAAGAAGGGAATCAAGGAGTCCAGACTAATTCTTCAGTATGGCCAAAGGAGAGCATACAGGAGTCAAGGTTTTAAAGTGTGGTTAGTGGCATAGAGCAACGAATAATCATTCCTCATCTGCAGGCAATTAATTCTGGCTTATAAATATGATCCTACTTTGATCGCTTCTACACTCTTATGAGGTAGTAAGGGCAGGTGTCACTGTCCCTATCTTACAGAAAAGGAACACTGCACAGAGAGTAACAATTAGCTAAGAACTCCTCTACACCCAGAACATTAAACCAGAATTTCAAGGGATAGGGTCATCAGATTTTCAAGCTCCCCAAATCATAACCAGCCAAACAAACCAAGCTGCTTGTTCAGAAAAGCGTGTCTGAAATTTAATATGCGCAGAAACCATCTGGAAGGTCTTGGTACACAGGCCTGAGATTCCGCATTTCTCAGTCTCTCTCAGGAAACATAAACTGGGGTGAGGACCACACTCTGAGTGTGTCTGACTCCAGAAGATTTTTCTCCAGAAAAATCCAGATACTTGTACAGATTTCAGTGAAAAAAATTTTTTTAAAGATTTTATTTATTTGTCAGAGAGAGACAGAGAGAGTACAAGGAGGGGGAGCTGCAGGGAGAGGGAGAAGCAGGCTCTCCCCTGAGCAGGGAGCCTGACGTGGGATTTGATGCCAGGACCTGGGATCATGACTTGAGCCAGAGGCAGATGCTTAACCAACTGAGCCACTCAAGCACCCCAGATCTCAGTGAATTCTTACACATGTGTATGTGTTGCAGGTGGGACACATTAAGATAGATTATCAGTGTCCTATCGAATATTCTGTGTCTGGTCACAAGATAGCAAACTCTGCTCTAGTTATACCCGGAGTCACAATAAAAAGAAAAATCATCTTCATAAATGACTAGGATGATAATTTCTTCCTCCAGTAGTGGCCATCCTACACTCTCAAAGAGAGGGGAAAGGTGGTTAGAGGAATCTCATATTCCTGTGACGACTGTCAACGTTTTATCTGAAATGAAGGAACTCTTTCACCTGAGGGGTCTTTTGTCTTATCATACTGTGGTTTATTCATGCACTTTGCAGCTGATACCTCCCCGTAGAGTTTTCTCCTAATTGTGATTCCCCATCCCTTTGCCACTCATCAGTGATGGCCATTGTTTTCTTACCAGAGATTCGAGCAGTCATGGAGGCTCCAGTACATACTTAGGTCATTCCTATTTGAAAGGTGAAGAGAGTGTTAGAATCGTAATATTTTAATGCTGGTATTAGGGCAATTCCTAAATCGGTGGTTCTGGTTTGTCTACACAAGGAGGAACCTAGAACACCGACATGCATGTTGTTTTCTTGCACTGATGACCCAAATGAAATGTTCATGGACTTCATTTTTAAGCATATAGGATTTGTCATTTCTGCCAATACGAACACATTAAGATCGCCCAGGAAAATGCAAGCATATTTTAGAGCAAAAAAGTCCTTTGTGCGTGAAAATAGTAACGCTAAATTATGGTATTCTTTTGAACGTATAAGCATTTTTTTTTAGAGGAATGTGGATGCAATTGTATAAAACACCTTTGAAATGTTTAAGGTCTCGGTTTGGTAGGTTTGTATTTAGTGCTCATTTTGACTAAAAGGGCAGATTTCAAGAACATAACTTCAAATTACGTAAGTTTCAATCAGATAGCCAGGTCTAGTGTTTATGGTGCAGAGTTTGCTTTTCAGGACAAAAGAAGAGAATGTTATTATTTGTATTTTAAGGTATGCAGACTCATTCCGTGGATGGACTCTTGCTCGGTCAGCTGGAAAATACATATATGAGCCCAACATATTATATAACCAGGATGATGATCAGAATGCACTGATTATGCACCTGTCTCTTCATGGCACAGAATCCAAAACCCGTGGTTTTGAGGACGATAGGCAATGAAAGTAAAATTGCAGTAACTACTGAAAGGAGCTAAAAGAATCATACGTTATTACAACAAAAGAAATGTTTTGGGGGGCATGTGTACAAAACTAGGTAAAAACAATGGGTAGACAGACACGGAAAATACACGGAAAGGCTGGTGGAAATGCACCGAACACAAGCACACCAACTGGCCAGCAACATCCCAGCGCCTGCCCACTTCGTTGATAGTCTTAGTGCTTCTAAGACATCCGCAATGATTCCAACTATGCTAACATTTGGAATGTAATTCAAGACCTGCGCCAACAAGTCATTTTATTTAAAATGCTTGTGCTGAGTTTGAGGGTTATTAATATAAGTTTCTCCTATACGTAAAGAGTTGAGAGTGCTGAGAGGTCCATTTTATGATGAGTGGGTGTTTCAGATTTCTGTCACTGCTGCAACCAATGATCCCACGTTTAATGGCTTGCAACACACTCATCTGTCATCTTACGGCTCTAGAGGTTAGAAGTGGATCCATGTTACTGGCTGGAAATCAAGGTGTCAAGAGAGTTGTGCTTTCTGCAGGCTCTAGGGGAGAACGGTACCCTCCCTTTTCCAGCTTCTAGAAGCTGGCCACATTCCTTGGCTCATGCCCTCTTGCCTCTTCTTGTGCCTTCAAAGCCAGCATGACAGGGAAGTCCTTCTCACCTGCATCTCACCTCTCCCAGACTCTCCTTTTCTATCTTCTTCTTCCATGCTTGCGATGACATTGGGCCTGCCTGGATATACTCCCTATTAAGGCTGCTAATTAGCAACCTTGATTCTATCTGTGACCTTAATTTCCATCTGCTCCATACAATAACATAGTCCTAGGCTCTAGGAAAAGAGGACACAGGCATCTTCCATATCCCATTATTCTTCCCAGTCTAGGTTTTAAAGAACAAAGTCCTGTATTTCAGGCAAGTGTTAAATGAGATTTTCTGTTGGGTATCCCTATACATGGTTTCATTGTTTTTCTTTAAACTCAGATGCTTTTATGAAATAAAACAAAAAATGGATCCTGAAACTCATTTGAACACTTGTGTAACTGTAGCTGGGTATTAGGCAGGGACCAGACCCTTGAGAGCGGATTTCCCTGTTCCTGCGATCTCTATCTGTGATCTGTACCCTGTCTTCCAGGGCTGGTGAAACAGAGTACCACAGGTTGGGTGGCTTTAACACAAATTAATTTCCTTATAATTCAAGAGGCTAGAAGGTTGAGATCAAGGTACTGGCAGGGCTGATTTCTTCTGAGGCCTCTCTCCTTGGCTCAGAGATGGCGGTCTTTTCCCTGGGTCTTCATATGCTCTTTCTTCTGTGTGTCCGTCCTCATCTCCTCTTCTTACAAGGACAACAGTCATACCGGGTTAGGGCCCACCCCAAAGACTTCATTTAACCTTTATTACCTCTTTAAAGACCCTGTCTCCAAGTACAGTCACATTCTGAGGTACTGGGGGGGGGGGTTGGATATCAACATACAAATTTTTGGGGTGGACACAATTCGGCCCCTAACAATATCTAACAGATTTAACAATTAGCCTGTAAAAGACTTTACATTACTAGAGAACCATTCGTAAAAGTAAATGGGGCAGGGGGATACAACTCGGACACAGATACTCACTGACAGTTACTCCCAGGTAGATTTTTTTTTTTTTCTAAAAAAATGGTGATTTATTTTGCTTTAACATACAATGGTAAATACGGTGGGATCATCAAGTTTCCAAAAAATTTTGCTGGGCTGACTTTACACAATTACAACACTAATGTAAGCTCATTAGTTCTCCCATTTCAATGCAGGAAAGGATCCAATTGACGCCTACTAGCAGCTTGGCTAAGAATGGACATTAAAATGAGACAATACGCCGTAAATATAAAGTACTTTCCTCCAAATGTGTATAAAAGTTTTGAAACAAAAATCACTGCCTGCTCCACAGGACAGACAGCTTGGATTATTTTTTAAAAAAATGCTCCAGACCAGGAATAACACAACCCTGTGTAACAACACTTATAATACAGTTTAACAATATTTTATCAAAGACTTGTGCACTTGAGCATGAAAAAAAAAAATCTGAAGAAAAACAGTAGCCAAGGAACCGCACAACCAAAAAAGGAAAATTATATAAAATATTTCCACCACTATTTAAATGCCGAATTTAATCAAGCAATAGTAAAAACAAAACAAAACGAAAACATCATAATACAACCTTCTGTTTAAAATAACAGCACTGTTCCGACTCTCTTCCACTGAATTTTACATATGAACAGACTATATATACTGGTTTTTCAGAGAAATGTCCATTTGGTCTGTCACACACCAGTCAGGCTCCCACTGGATCCTCTCATCCTCTCTCCGAGGACACACAACTCCACGATGTTGCCGCGTTTCCGACGTGCCGGGCTAGGTGCAATGTCTCAAGTATAATACATTTCTCTCTTCTCCTTTACACAGTGCAGAGTATACGGGCTTAGGTTCTGTAGATTCTCCTTTACTCCAGATCACTGTCTTGGTCGAAATTCAAGGCAGTATTCAACGGGGTGCAGAAGTTGGGCTTGTCAGAAGGCACGTAGCCAGGCAGACACACGCACTTGTAGGAGCCGTCGGTGTTGATGCACTTGGCATTCTTGCAGAGAGACATCCGGTTGTTCAACTCATTACATTCATTTACATCTGCAACAAGCCAAACCACGTAGGTAAACAAGCTCTCCCGTGACTCCGAGAGGAAATGTAACCTAGAGCTTACCTGAGGCATCGGGGCGTCCGGCCGGGGCACAGCCTGGCGCTTCTCTGCTCTCCCCCCAGTAAACTGGACAGTCTTTCTCACTACTGTTTGTTGTGGTCACACACAAGATAAATACAACTTTCTATATCCAAGAGGTTCTAGGATTTTCTTCCCTGTTATTTAACACAACACAAACATTTGGCCGGCTTGATGTTTTAGAGTCAGAACTCGAGAAAGCTGGAAGAACTTTCCTACTTCTAAATTCCCTTCTGCAGGTACGGAAAAACCATTCGGATTTGTCGGCAGGAACGTAGAGAAGAAAAGAACCAAACAAGTGAGCGGAGAGCCCTCGAGACAACCTCTGTAAAGGCTTGAGTTATCTTCTTAGATTTCTTTCCACGGAAAAGAAATGCACTCTCGAAACACCTGTAATAACCCAGGTTTACCTCTTTTCCAGACCCACCGCCGATGGAGACAGACAAAACTGAAGTGGGGAAGGGGGTTGCTGCCGGAGGGAGCAGAAGTGGCACAGAAAGAGGAAAAACCCCTAATTCAAGGGTCAGGCTCTGGAAGGTGGCACGGATCACACGAGGAAGAAGAGTCTTTTAAAAATAGAAGGAATGGCCATGCGAGAGAGAGAGAGAGAGAGAGAGAGAGAGTGTGAGTGAGTTAGTTTTGGGAGGAATGTTCTCCGGAACGATTACCACCACAATTATATTTTTTCCAGAGGTTTACATTCCCTTTTGCTGGTGTCAGTTACTGGGGGAAAACACTACTTGCCGCAGAGTCAAAAGCCGAAGTTAGAAGAATCCAACTAATGACCTGGAACATTCTGTCCTTTCTTCCCGACGTACCACTATGTGAGTTCTTAAATGAGCTATGAGGGCTATCTTTTAAAATTGTGGTAAAATATACAGAACATAAAATTGGCCACTGTGGCCACTTCTAGGTGGATCGTTCGGTGGCACGTGGCACGGTCACACTGCTGTGCCAGCATCCCCACCGCCCATCTCCAGAACATCTCTCCTCTGCCCAAACCGACAAGGCGGATCTCTCTCCAATGTACTCGATGTTATATGCGATCTGGCCACAGGGGGCGTTAGGGCGAGAACAACCTGCCAGAGGACACACAGCATCCTTACCGACACAGGTCATCTTGGCCATGTCCAGGTGATACCCGTCGAAGCAGTCGCAGGTGTAACCTTCTTGCACCCGCACACAGCGGCCATTCTCACACCCATTGAGGATGCCACACTCTTCAGCCTGCAACTCCTCAAAGCTATTTAAAAAGCCTGGAAAGGAGAAGACAGGAGCCAGGTTAGAAGTTTCCAGCCTCGGTGGCACCCGGGTGGCTCAGTAGGTTGGGCGGCCAGCTCTTGATTTCAGCTCAGGTCATGATCTTGGGGCTGTGGAATCAAGCCCCGCTTTGGGCTCCGCACTCAGTAAGTGTCTGCTGGAAGATTCTCTCCCTCTCTCTCCCTCTGCCTGCATCGTCTCTCTCTCTCAAATAAATAAATCTTAAAGAAAGAAATTTGAAGCCCCTTACACCATCTTTTAAAACTATATAATTACTAAGGTTATGGTTCATCAAATACACATATTTTAGACACCTATTTCAGATGCCTTAGAGTTAGCAGTAAAATTTCACGCTGAATATACCTGTATACAACATTAAGCATATGATATTAAAAACTCTATATATTGTGCATGAGTAGCCCCACATCTTGAATTCTGATATTCTATATTAAAATCACAAAAAGTGATAAAGTCTGGATTTTGGTCTTGCCTTTACTTAACAGAAGTGTTTATCTAAAATTCCAAATTTCCTGAGTTCTCAGAGGGCAAATGGCAGAACAATTTTCAGAACGGAACCAATGGAAGTCACTATCACAGTGCAGCAGACGTTTGCTCGGAAGATCCGTGAGAATTTCAGGCTGTGGTTTTTCACTTGGAGTTCCCCAAAAAGCCAGGCTGGCCTTGCCCCATAAAGTCTGTTTGTTTGCTCTAGCTTTGGAATGAGCCTTACAAAAGGGCTCTCAGAAGATCAAAGGACAAAGACAGTAAAAGGGACTCAGAAACATCTTGATAAATGAGAAAAGTACATCATACTTGTGTTTAGAAAGCCAAAAACCTTTTTTTAAAGGGAAACAAAGAAGTCCTTGTTTGGCTCTTTTTATAGTTTAGATATCTTTAAACAGATTTAGAGCTCGGGTTTAGTAATGTAAAAACGGATTTCATCACAAGTGTTTAGCTCTCTTTCTAGAGAGGAAAGCTGTAAATATAAATCCATGGTGACACAGACACACTGTTGTTGTAGGTTCTCCACCCCCCTACCTTCTGCTCCACTTCTGAACCACATCAGGTATCTGCTTAAAAAAAAAAAAATTCAAAATATGGCCGTAAGTCTCTATCTGGCCTCTGAAGTAATTCTCCAGTGGAACTGCAGGGGGCAGCAAAACATCACTGCTTATGCAAGGCTGTAAGGTGTAACTTAAGTGATTTTAAAAATTAACACATCCAAAAAAAAAAAAAAATTAACACACCCAGGGACATCTGAGTGGCTCAGTTCATTAAGTGTCTGTCTTTGGCTCAGGTCATGATCCCAGGATCCTGGAATTGAGTCCCGCACTGGGCTCCCTGAGCAGGGAGCCTGCTTCTTTTCACTCTGCCTGCTGCTCCCCCTGCTTGTACTCTCTCTCTCTCTCTCTGACAAATGAATAAATAAAATCTAAAAAAAAAAAAAAAATTAACACACTTATTACAGGCCCCGTTAAAAATTCTGAAGAGGGGAAAAAAAAATAAAATAATGAAAGGCCATCAAGACTATGTCATTAGGGCCCCAAAGCCAGTTTGAAAAATACTTTAGAAAATACAGTCTTAATCTACGGAAATATTTTCAAATTCCAGGTACTATCATTTTGACTTTATAACTACTAAAAATTTTTGACTTTATAACTACTAAAAATTTTTATTATTACAGAAATTAAAACATGGAATTAAATTTTGAAAACTCATTTGGACTTTATAACTACTAAAAATTTTTATTATTACAGGAATTAAAACATGGAATTAAATTTTGAAAACTCCACCACACTTATCAAGTAGACTCCCCAAAATACTTCTACAGGAGCCTGTAAAGTACAGCCCCTGCTCTAAATGTGGCTGGCTGCCTACTTTTGTAAATATCATTGTACTGAAACGCAGCTCTCCCCATTCACTGACATGCTGTCTGTGGCTGCTTTCGCGATATCCTAGCAGGGCTGAGCAGGCCTGCAGAGCCTTTTGCAGGACTGCAAAGTCTGAAATTTTTACTCTCTAGTCCTTTCTAAGAAAAAACTGATTTCCACTCTAGGAGATTCTACTTTTATAGAACACTGCCTTCACTAAAAAGGTACCTCCAAGCTATCAGTTCAACTTTCTTAAATAACCAGAAGTCAGGAGATAAGAAACCTCAGCCTTCCCTCTGTGTTACTCTGAACCCAAAACGATCATTCTTGAGCAGGGCCAGAAAGCCCTTGCTCCTGGTCTGGGAAGGAGGAGGTATTTTTTGTAACCTGTAGTAAGTTTACAGGCCATTGACATAGTCAAAGGTCAAGGTCTAAGAATTGCATCTCAGCTTCCCATGTTGCTAAATAGGAAACTGATGTGACAACAACATGTTTATTTCTTAACATTTGTAGTGGATTAGAAAAGAGTTTTAAAGCAACATCAGCATTAAAAAAAAACAAAAACAAAAACAAGTACACAAGCCAGAACATTTCAACATGAAAATTCCTGGAATCTGGACTCTATCTAATGTGATAGAGGCTGCACACAGGAGCCACACGACTGCGCCATAGCTACATAGAGACTTATTAACCTATTACGTGGGATTACGGGGCTTGCTTTCTTTTTCTTATATTGCTTCTCCCTTTTAATTTTTTTTAAAGGTAGATGCCCATTGACCAGTAACATAGTCATAGGTAAGTGCAGAAATTGTAAGTGCACAGTCTTATACCTGTCGGTGTATTTAAACACATTTCATGAAGTAGTGCTTGGAGGTATGCTGTTGATTAAAAGCAATAATCAAAGGCATTAGAAGTTGGGAGGCTTGGGGCGGGGAACCTGGCTGGGAAAGGGCTTCAGGGGGCCTTCTGGATGCTGGTAGTGTTCTGCACCTGGGTGAGGGTTACACAGGGGTGTGTTAATCAACTGAGCTCGACTGATACAATGCTGTTTTCATGTAGATCTTGAAGCACTCTTAATTCTGCTGAATGATCAATATATGCTTCCACCAAAAAAAACAAAGGAAGGCAGAGGAAAGAAAGAGAAGGGATGGGAACGAAGGAAACACTCTTTGACTCAGAACTGAAGTCGCTCTAAATGTCGCCACAAAGCTTGGGTTGCTCCTCAGGAACCAGGTCATGGCCAGTGTGCTTTGTTCACAGGTAACAGGATCCGAAGAAAGAAAAGGCTTTGCTGTAGTCTGTAATTCAGCAGTGTCTCCAAAGTCCTAACTGCAACTCCCTGGTCTGCAGGGATTCCCTACCTCGAAAATCTGGGAGCGCCCCTCTAGGAGATGCGGAGGAGGCAGCTGGAATCCACATTTCCGCATTCCCATTCTTGAAGTGAGGCAACCTATTCTTTACCAGTACTGCATTTGGAATTTGAAAAGCTGTGGCTTCCCCCAGAGAAACCTTTAGCTTGAGTGGCTTCCTTATCCAGGACACTCCCATTAACCAGCAGACATTTTTTGCTAAATGTGATCAGGGTTCACACAGGCACACTCCACCTTCCACAGAAAAAACTCTGCACACAAATCTTGGAGAAGCCAGCTTGCATCTTTCCTTACTTAACAAATCCCCCCACGAGTGGATTCTAGCAATTTCTGACCAGAAGTGCAATTTTTTTGTCCTCCCACTCTAAAATACCTGTAAAGATCAACTTGGCACAGTTAACATGTCATCTCCTTGTGTGAAAAAAAGATGGCAATTATCACCAGGTTTTCAAGAAACCCTGCCCCTTACATTAGACCATCATGTAATGAGTAAAGAAATGATTTTGTTTTTAAGAAATGATTTTCTTATGGATATCAGAAGACTTTTTCTTTTTTACTTTAAAGAAAGCAAACATAACAGTATCCCCACCAGCATGCCAATAATTTGATCCAATATCTCCCAAATTCGAGCATGCATAAGGCTTAGGCAGAGGGTGGGTAAAACCATTGCGTCTCACCCCAGTTTCCCATTCCGCAGATCTAGAGTGGGGCCCAGAAGCTTACATATCTGACAAACTCCCAGGAGCTACCCTCTGAGAATCATGAGTAACTTGAACCATAACTTAGCTTCAACATAACTGAAAAGTTTTGCTTACGGTCCTGAATAAAGTAGGGATCAGCTTCTGGAGCGTACTGCTCGCTGAAGTCCACCAAGGCATCCCGTCCATATGGGCGCCGGCGTCCCATGACGGGGATGTTACACAGCTGGGCATAGTCGTCTGAGAAGGAAATGACAAGCAGTGTGAGATGTCATGGCTGTTTGCCGGGGATACACCCCCTCACAGCTCAGAGTACCGGGGCGGGGACTGGCTAGGGCCCCGCCCCCACGCGCTCCGCACTCCCCCAGCCCCCCACCCCCACCCCACGCACCACCGATGCTAGAGCTCTTTTCCATACTCCACGGAGCTGTAGTCGCCCCCGCACAATGAAATGCTGGAGAGCGTAGCTCAGATCCTACATGGAAGACCAAAGGTAGCGGCCGAGCAGTTGGTAGGATGCATTCCAGGAGAGTAAAGAACTGCGAAGTGAGCCAGCGCTCAGGCGTTTTGGAAGAATGACTTTATCTGCAATCATCAGGTGTTTTCGCTTGAAGGTACAGTCATTCTAACCCACAGGGACATTCGTTTTCACTCGGAAGAGACAGAAAAGATGCATCCCCGGTGATCCCAAAATGACTCAACCAAGCACCGATGCCCATATTGTGACTGTTCTAATTCTACGCTGGAGGCGGGGTCTGAACCCAGTATTACAGTAACAGTGAGGGTGATTGTCCAAGTGGAGCGACAGCGGTAGTAATAAGAGTAGCTCACGGTCGTAGGACGCTGGCTCTGCTCCAGGTGCCGTTTTAAGCACTTATTACGCACCGATGCTCGGAAACGCTCGAATCACCCTATGCAGAGACACCATCACCACCTCCATTTTATTATCTCAGCTCCTCTGAAACCCTTGCCTTTACTTCTTCCGCACCCCAGACAGATTCTTCTACAGTGACCACCTTCCAGAGGTCATACTCCTACTCTGAGCTGGGTCAGCCCCAAAGCCACCTTCCCAACTCTCCAGCAGTCCCCTCACAGGACCCAGCCGTCGCATGGGATGTTGGATTTGTAGATGTCCTGGGGTTCCTGAGCATTCAAGGCATTTCATGGTCCTTGGCTCTTGCTTGAGTTTTGGAGCAGAGTTACATGGCAAGGTCTAGAGAAGAAAGCTTTAGAAGGGGGAGCTTCACGGTCTGAATACATTACACTGAAATATACTGCTCAAGGATTTATCTAGCAGATCGTGAAAATCCTGGGGCTCTGCAGACTTCAGCAACTCTGCTGGAACTGGGAGTCTAGTCTGGAGGCCCCAGGACTGGATGGATACGTTCCGGACAATCGCACAAGGCAACAGCCACACTTTGAGAGCAGTTTTCCTCTCTTTGGTTTCCTCCTGTGACCTATGAAACTGAAGAAATGCACCAGGGCAGGGTGCCTGGGTGGCTCAGTGGGTTAAGCGTTTGCCTTCGGCTCAGGTCCTGGGATCAAGCCCCACATCGGGCTCCTTGCTCAGCAGGGAGCTTGTTTCCCCCTCTGCCTGCTGTTCCCCCTGATTATGCACACTCTCTCTGACAAATAAATAAAAAATCTTAAAAAAAAAAAAAAAGAAGAAATGTACTAAGGGCAATAGTGTGAATCCTCAGGCTTTCTTTCACCTCCTACTCTCACTTGAAGGAGGCAAAGCTGTGTGTGTGCGTGTGCACGAGCACACATGTACACACATACACTCACACAATTCTCTCCCAGAATTGCACAAAGGAAGCACAGGGCAGGAAAGGCCCTGCACAGGTAGGATTATGGCTGCCCCTTTCTCAAATTCTCCTTGTGTGGAAGCATTTCAGGAACAGCATACAGACCCAGATACCCCAACACTTCTGCGCGAAACCATTTCAGAAGAAATACTAATTTCATTAAGGAAATAGCTGAACCTGGAAAAAGATCCTCAACTCCCCCTTCTCCCAGATCCACAAAGAGAACACAAATGGTTGTCGGTTCTGCTTCAAGTTTGAAAAAGAATTAAGGAGTTCCCTGTAAGAGCAAGATTGCTGAAATGTTTATAAGTTTCAAGAGCTGAGGTCATTTTCTCTCCTGATGTTTTTCTATATGGTCATTGTATATCCGAAAGGGGGAGTGTTCAATATTTTATATCCAGGCAACACTTGTGGATCAAGAGTAAGTATTAAAAATAAATTCATGCTCTTATTTTGTAAAAGTGAATCCAGAGGTGGCTGAGCACGGCCCTATCTGATATCTGCCTGGTGGGGAGGCCTTGCTGAGCCTCCAGGGTCCTGAGCTGTCGAATGACACAGGGCTGTGGGGCTGCCTGGTGCTTAGCCCTAGGTCTTCCCCTAGATCATCCTTCACGAAATGAGCATGTCCCTCCCCCTCAGCTCTCACCATCCAGCACCACAAAAGAAAAGGGCCAAAATGGGAGAGTGAAGAGGAGGAACAGCTGCCTGGAAAAGGGGCACCTGATCCAAAATGAAAATGAGTAGGATTTACTTTGACAGTAAAGGTATTTGGGATTTATTAGAAAGAGCTTTCCCAGTCAAGAAAGCTAGTTGTAAGCTCTGTTTGGGCACTACCACGCGGTTCCTAAGGCAGGCTTCTAACTGGACCCGGGCTGATAAAGGGAAGCGGAGGAGAGGAAGGGGGTGGGACCTCAGGGATGAGCTGAATCTTCTTTCCCTGACCTTTCTTCCTCAGCCATGCATTTTTGGGATTCTAGAACTTATTGTCCTTTGCTGCCTCACTTTCTTTAACACATTAAACATTCCAAATTTCAAAATAGTCTTGGTCAGTTATCAGAACATGATTTCTGCATTAAACATACGCTCTTTCATATTTGAGATGTGCTACGTTCCCATCATCACCAGGGGTGCATTTTGAGTTATTTTTTGGAAGCAAGGATGGGTCTACCCTAATCCATCTGTGCTGCCCTTTCCATCCTGCACATCTGCTCTCATTCTTGGCCAGGGTCAAAGGTGAAGTGAGCATTGGGGCGATGGGAGGAACACGGGTTCTTCTGAAGGCAGAAGCTGGGGCTCGAGTCCTGACTGGACCACTTACTTTCCAGTTTAGCAATTTTGGGCAGGCCTCAGTTTCCCTATCTGTCACATGGGGGTAACAATTCTCATTTGTCTACCTCTGTGTTACTGATGTATGAAAATGAGATAGCGTTAAGGAACTGTTCCTAAATTTTGAATCCCCAAGGAAGTGGAGGTTCCAGTTTATCTCAGAGGCAAAAATCGCCAAGTCCCTACTGAACATGCGCAAATAAAGAAGGATTTTCAAAGACAGTGAAAGAACAAGTTTCAGGGTTAGCAAAGGGTAAAGGCAGTTGTGGGTGGGCAAAGAAGTGTGCAGCAAATTAAGAGCAATAAAGCACACTCTGGATGTTTTAAAATAGTCTTTCAAGATTATTTGGAATTTTTAAACACATGGAGGCAAACTCTTGCTCAGTAAACACAGGAAGATGCCTCCATGGACTTCATCTCAAACAACAGGCGACAAAATCATTTACTCCTTGACACACTGAATTACTTGGTCAGGCAGTGAGAGCGGGAACACAACATCAGCAGAACTCAAGGAAGGGAGACGGACGTGCAACAACTCTCAGTATATGCCCGAATCCTCCAGCGAGGTCTCAAGGAGACACACTTCTCATCCCCTTCCAGCGGAGCAAATGAAGTATCAAAGAATTTTCTGAGTCTTCAGCAAGGCATCCTCTCCAGGAACTGGGCATGGGCACATTTCTAGCACCTGCTGGGCCTCTGAGCACCCCAAGCCACAACTAGAGCCCATTCTTGCTTGGGGCTGCATGGCCTTGGTCAGCCCTAGGGCTGGGACGTGGCTACACTCCAGCTTGGGGACCAGTGAACTGTGGCGGGTGGAGGGTACAGAACCCAGGAAAAGCAGATCCCCGAACCATTTCTACAACCTCTCCGGAAGGCACATGAGGCTCTCTCAGCTCTCCATATCACCTCACTCATCGTGTGGGGATGAACACATACGTGCCTTCTTTAAAACACCATTTACTTAAGCACATCAATGGCGATTAAGTGCCCCATTGCCTGGGGATTGATACAGAGAAAGAGTTTTGCTTAGCAAAGCTTATACTTGATGGGGCAAATAGCATTTCTAAGCCACCGTACAATGTGTTCATCCAGGATCTAGCCCGATACGAATGTGAAATGAACAGGAAATAGAAATATTCACACCTCAAAGCCTCCCCCACCTCACCCCTGTCATGCATGCTCCACCTCCCCAAGGACAAATGCGAAGCTCTTGATCAAAGCTATGAAAGACACACATGGGATGGCGTGGGACACTGTCACGACGTGGTCTAAACAAGATCCAGGCCATCGATCACACTCCTTTCCCTGGCCCGGCAGATGCATATGACAGATGGTGCGGCTTTGATTTTAAATTGAAAAAAAAAAAAAAAGTTTAGAAACTCCCCCCTGGAGCCCCTGGGTCTGGGGCCTCTGCTGTCGGCAGCACTGGGATGCACATAGCTCTGTTCTGGCAGGAAATCTCCCCTCCTGACGACAGACCCGTCTGCAGGGCTGGTCTGGGCAGTCACGTGCCACGATGCCACTCTGGCACGTGGGGAGACCGGGGCGGGGGTGGTGGTGGTGGTGAAGCTTTAGTCCTGAGGCAGATTAAAGTCAGCTGCCTTGAGAAGGGAAGAAGAGGCTGCATTTCCCTATCCACACGCCAAGGCTAAAATCTCAGGCTCTGAAGTCTGAAGGGCATTATTTCCAGATAGAGGAGAACCAAGGACCGATTCTTCTACAGTAAGAAGAACAGGCCACATTTTGCTCAACTTTCTAGACCGGTGTTTTTCTCAGAGTCTTCTACACATAGTACTGACTGATGATGGTGTTTGGAAAACATAGACATGCAGGAAATGAAGGGAGAGGACAGGGAGAATGGAATGAGTCCTTCCGCCCGTGCGTGCCGAGCCAGCAGTGTCAACAGGCATTTGCGACGGAAATTAGCAAAAGCTCTGAGATCGGAAACACAGTCACCACTGACAGAAAATGCCAGCCAGCACCAGTGATGAAGGACCGCGAGCGAGCATTCCACCGGCCACGCCACACCCTGTGGAACTGGACGCCTGTTGTGGGTGGGTCTCTCCCTGCTTATACTCTGCTCAGAAAAAAACTCTGACCCACAGAGCCTGGGGAAGAGGCCATAACCCTGCTTCCCGGATATGAAAACTTGCTGAGCTATGAGAGGAAACAGGGTATACTAAAAAGGAGAAGGACCCGGAGTCAAAGGTCTTGGGTCCTAGTGCTGCTCCTCTACTTTCTAGTTCCTTGGACTGGACCCATTTTTTTGAGCTTCATCTACTCAACAGGATTAGGGTACCTGCCTTTGCGCTCTTAAAGGCAAGTCACTGTTTCATCCCGTGACTGACTCATTCACTCATTCCACGAGACATGGAGAGTTATTACGGGCAGGGTGGGATCTGGGAGAGAGGAAGGTCACGACGACGCTGTGAACAAAGGCGCACACGGTGCACACGGTGACATGTGCAACAGCCGATCGGGACCCCAGAGAAGGTCATAACGACAGCCAGTCAGGAAGAGCTGGGGGGAGATTCACCTCAGAAGTGAGCCTATAGGGCAGAGGACAACCAGGCGAAGAGGAGGAGGAAGGTGGTAACTCAGGGTCATAGGCATATGTTAATGGATAAGAAAGCTTAAGAGAAAACAAAAAAAGTACCATGTAAACGCCAGCTACTCTAAATATCCCTTCTTTAGGAACATCAGAGAAAAAGGAACCTGAGCTCTCAGGGACTATTAAGTTCCCATGCGTCAGCTGCTGTGGGCTTTTACACACATTTTTCACTTCAATCTCAGAATACCTTATGAAATAATCGCCATTAACTCCTTTTGTTTCTGATTGATCATATCACTCGTTCTAGTTGAGATGAGAGATTCAAATAGAAACTGGTCTATCTGCAAAACCAGGTTCTTTTTTGCAGCTGCCCATCAGAAACCCTGAAAGAAATTCATTATTCAGTGCGCTCCCTAGACCGTAAGCCCCAGGTAAGTACCTAGTTCACCAATAAGCGTTTGCGACTGAAATTCCAGGGAGAGCAATAACCACGAATGCTGATGAGCTCAGCCCCACCAGGGTCAGCTCTATCATTAGCAGGATTTATGTTTATTGAATTTGCTCGATTTATTAGGTGAAAGAGATCAAATTGCTTAATGTTCAATTAAACTGTACTTGTCGAGGACAGGGAGGTAATGAAGTCTAAAGTCTTGGCAGGGTTTATGTTCTGCGGGACTCCTGTAAATGTTAATGCTCTAAGGAAACTCATGGGCCACAGACCAAGCGAGCTCCGCCACCCCAGCAGTCACCTAACCCTGCCCCTCCAAGATCAGTGACTCCTTGCGTTTCCAACAGATTGCTGTTTATTTAGCCAGACTCTCCTGGAGAGACAGATTAGTTGGGTACGAATGCCAAAAAGTGGAGGCTCCCTCTGCATTCAACTTGGATCCAAAATTTATACACTTGTAATGGTATTAAATCATGCCACATACGAAAACCATAAAATTATGATTGATCACTTTGAATTCTCATTAAGGACGGCATGAAGAGTTTTCCCCATTTCTAAGTAGCCAGGGCTTTGGAGATACAGCATTCAAATCTTACATTCAGGCAATCACAGGGGAAATGGGAATGAGGCAATCTCTAGTGTTTGATGAGAGAAGACCGAACAGTACAATAAACAGGCAAACAAGAGGAAAGTTCAACATGTTCGTTTTCTCAATCAATCTACCTCTTATTTTCTAACTGTAAGACACCTACACTTTATCATTCTTAAGTGACAATCTGAGAAGGCAACAAATAGCAAAGATTAGTAAGTACTATGTATCAGGAATACGCTGGTTTCTCTCTTTTTGCATTAACCAGGTAAGAATTACTTTAAAATAGGAGGTGAATGTGTGCTTCAGAATGAGGGGGAGGTTTTACAATGCGGGGGATGTACTAAATGCCACTGAACCGTTCACTTGAAAACACATAATTTTATGGGGAACCTGGGTGGCTCAGTCAGCTAAGCATCCAACTCTTCATGTCGGCTCAGGTTTTGATCTCTGGGTCGTGAGTTCAAGCCCCATGTTGGGCTCTACACTGGGCGTGGAGTCTACTTAAAAAAAAAAAAGGAAACTGCAAATGTTTAATTTTATCTTATATGAATTTCACCTCAAAAAAAAGTACGAGAAACAAAAATAATAGAGGAGAAAATCTTTTTGTATATTGTCTGAAGTTCACCTAACCTTTTTATTTTTAACTGGTAAAATGAGGAAACTAGTTGATTTCTGAGGTCCTTTCTACTTTACATACTCTACATACTGAATAGAAAATGTTTACTATTAGGCTGCAGAATCCAGGGAAGACCATTCGTCATGGAAACGTGTGGTTGTGATAGGAGGTAATCACCACTAGATGCCGCTATCGAGTTCAGCGATGCTCAACGAGATGTTTCTGGAATGACGGACAATCATGGAATTTAACACACTGTAAGAAGTCAGTGTAACCTGTGAGGTTAGTCTCTCATTCACTTCTCTGCTGAGGAAATGGAGCTCCAGAAAAATTTAATGATATTCCAAAGACCAAGTGAGGATAAATTCTCAAAATGTAACATTTTCTTTTACTAAAAACAAATTATTAAATTATAAGGGTAAAGGTAATTGGGTTTCAAAGTATATTATTTTAACCTCGCCCACTTAAGTTTTGAAGCAAAGAAAGTTGTATTACTATTTGTTCAAAACTAGCTTGAGGGGCGCCTGTGTGGCTCAGTTGGTTAAACGTCTGCCTTTGGCTCAGGTCATGATCCGGGGTTCTGGGATTGAGCACCATATTGTCAGGCTCCCTGCTCATCGGGGAGCCTGCTTCTCCCTCTCCCTCTCTTCCCCGCGTGTGCACTCTCACTCTCTTAAATAAATAAAATCTTTTAAAAAAAACTAGTTTAATAATCTGAAGTACAAATCTCAAGGTTATAAGATAAAGATACACTGCTAAATCTGTTATTATTTGAAGAGCAAATTCTAGGTAATTCATATAATATTAAAGTAATCCTAAACATAATCAATGTTATTATTCCATTCACTTATCACAAAGCAAAACTGAGCTTTTTTAAGATCCCTGACTCAGTTTTATGATTTTCCTATATATTGCCATTTATTTTAATCTGAAATGACTCTCTTTTACCTTCCCCTCCGGATCCATTCAGAATCAGATAGAGTTTCAGCAGCTCTTCCTCCTGGCAGTGATTTCTTTAGCTATATTTTGTAGGTGCTCATAGATGACCACGTGAATGGTATCTTCTAGGGTTGAGCAGTGTACAACCAGCACAACCGTTCAACAGCAACTCTGCAGGCCACTGAGACTTGGCTCTCAGAAGGAAGCAGAAGGAAGGCATGCTGTGTGCTAAGCTCCCCAGTGAGCTAATCTTTTGAAATCTGCTTCTTTCTTAAGATACTGGCTACTGATAGGGAGCAAAAACATTGCTCTCCCTAGCAGATCTGTGTTAGCACAAAGATAAGAGTGTGATTGCTTTCTAAGCACTTTCTAGATGCTTTTCTCCCAAACATCAGAGACACAATCTGGGTGTTGCACGAAGGGAGACCAGATAAGCTTTCCCTTGCTCCCCTTCTTCCAGGCTTGCCAATTCCGACTGTGGGGTCAGCATTTAAAGGCACGGGCGGCCAGCGGCTTTGTTCTAAGCACCGCTGTCTCATAAGTTCAATTAAGAAGAGGGCAGAATCATTCCAATGTTAGTTGAATCCAAATCCTCAAACATAAAATGCGGCTTTCAAAAATCATGTGCAGTGGCTTCGCCACAGCCCCATTCATCACCGTTCATTCTCCTCAGAGGACATTTCAACTCCTCTTATCACTGCAGAGGAAAAAAAAAATCACCACAGCAGCAAAATGTATTTAAAAATATGTGAAAGTAAAATTTTCACGGAAGAGCAAATCAGCGAACAAAAAACAATACTGAAAAGGTGTTTCTAGAAACTGAGTGCCTATTTGTAATCTCTGATTTCAAGGGAGAAAGTTCAAGCTGCTAAACATTGTATTTTTGAGATCAATGAGACTGACTGTTCATTAAAAATAAAAATGCTGCTTTTTGTCATCAGATTGGTCAATTGCTTGGCTTTGGCTGTAAATGAGAAAGATTCAGATAGGACATCAGTGCGATTATAATCACAATCAAACTGACTCTCTGTTCAGAGTATTTTATGTAAGAATAGGGCCAAATACCTTCTTAGCCCTTCAAGGCAGCACAGCTTTTAAGAAAATAGGCACTGTGGGTGCCTGGATGGCTCAGTGGGTTAAAGCCTCTGCCTTTGGCTCAGGTCATGATCTCAAGGTCCTGGGATGGAGCCCCACATTGGGCTCTCTGCTCAGCGGGGAGCCTGCTTCCCCCTCTCTCTGTCTGCCCACCTCTCTGCCTACTTGTGATCTCTCTCTGTTAAATAATTAAAATCTTAAAAAAAAAAAGCACTGAATACAACGGACACCCCAAAGTCCAAGCTGTCTGCAAACTAAAGTTTCAGAAGCACTCAGGACCCCAACTGGCAATCTTGTCATCAAATCCTGCTCACACTTAACTGTTCTCTCATTGTTCAGGAACCCTTGAGACAATAGTTCCCACGGTTCTGAGAAGAGTTAATACTCCGCTTTGCAGTTTAACAAGGCCTGCAGCTGGTGTTCCAGACCCTTGCAGGCTTCTGATCCCAGGGAACCGGGTTTGGGAACTGTATCTGGTTCCCGGACACACCTCCCGTTCTCCCCCCATTAGGGCTGTGTTGTCGCTGGTGTTTTTTTCTTTTTCCTTCTTAACTGTCCTTACTCTGAAAGCACACCAAGTTTCCTTTCTTTGTAAAAATGTTTTTAAACAGTGACTACAAAATATGATCTTAACCTGAATGTGACCGACTTTTCTGGTGCTTTCTCTTTGAGGCACCTGCCAAAGGCAAGGTTGTTTTTAAAAACGCACTTTTTAGCTCCATTTCTAGTATTCTTCCTCGGAGGCACTGACCCTCCTTTTTGTAGCAGGCTTCTCTGTCACTCATCCCTGCGGGCTTCTTCCCCCTCTGAAATCCAAGTCTCTCCTACACAGCCCGGGTAAGGAGGCCCTGACCTGCCCTCCGCCCAGCTGGGGGGCCCTGGCTAAGTGCTAAGCATTCCACCTCCTCCCTGCCCTTCCCCAGCACGGATCGGGGGAGGGGAAAGAACTGAAAACTAAGGTCCTCCCTTGAGTGTGATTCCAGCGGGCAGTGCAGAAGGCCCACAAAATGCAAATATTTAACTTTTGCTCAATCCCACTTGTGATAGCTAATTTCATGTGCCAATTTAGCTTGGCCACAGGGTGCCCTGATGTAGTTGGTCAAACATTGTTTTGGGAGTTTCTGTGAGGGTGTTTTTGGATGAGATTAACATTTAAATTGGTGGATCTGGATAAAGCGAATTGCCCCCTATTCTGTGGGTGGGCCTCACTCAGTCCTGAATAACTGAGTCACCGGAATCCTTGAAAAGAACAGAGAATGACCTTCTTCTGAGTGAGAGAAAATTCCCCAGCCCCCAGCCCACAGCCCACTCCCTTGGGCTCTTCCTGCCTGAAGGTCTGTGACCTGGAGCCTGGGGTCCCCTCAAGCATTCCACATCATCAGCCCACCCTGCAGATTTTGAATTTACCAGCTTCTATGTTTACGGGAACCAATTCCTTATAATAAATGAATGAATCAATCAATCGGTCAAGAAATCCCTCTCTCTTTTATTGGGTCAGTTTTTCCGGAGAACACTACACCCCAGCCTGCCTTATAGGCACAAGGGAAGTTAGTCATCAGTCTGAGCCATCAGGGTGGTAGGGAATCATCCCACAGGGTGAGCACATCCCTTGAGAAGCAGGTATCTGATTCTTATAGGGAGTCATGCGTAGATGGAGAAAAACTTTATTTTATCTGCTCTATTATTCCCTTGACAGTCCCCTGTACTGGAGGATACTGATTAGAAAAGTAATAGATGAGAAACCCTTGAGGTCCTCTCCTCACACAGAAGTAATGAAATGTGCCCAGCATATCATGTGCGGAAACTCAGACTCACACGTGATGATACACACCGGTCCTAATTCTCTAATAATGGACAATCATAGCCATGAATCTTTCCACCCAGTAACTTCGGCTGGCCTGAGGTGGAAATTCTGCTAGTAAGGATGATGTACGTTAAGTCTAGAGTAGGAATACTCTTCTGTCAAGGTTTGAGAATGAGGTTTTTGTTATTCTGTATGCTCATAATGTTTAGGAGAACCATGTAACAGAGAATCCGACAGAGAGACCTTGTGATTTTAATCTGAAATAAAGCTGACTTTAGATGAGGATTTGTGTGGAATGAGAATTAAGAGAACATGATTAGGTTGGCAAACAGGATTTAAATTTATTAGAAAATTCGGCTTGTCATTTTAAGTTTCATTTATTAGATTTGTAAGAGCTGCTTCAGCACTTAAGAAGAAAATGCTTAAGGACTGTGGGCTGCCCTTTCCAGTACATGAAGTGCTGGAGGGAAAATGAAATAGATAAAACTTATAAATGGAGATCAAAGTGTTAAGAGATTTAATTAACACAATTTTGATATAGAAATCACTCTCAAGGAAAGTTTTACTTCTTCCTTGATATATTTAAAGGTCCATCACAAAATAAAACTCGATCTTACTATAAACATATTGGACTTACAAGGAGCAGGGCAAAATGTGTAAAATTCTCCGGAAAATCTAGGTTCTAACATTATTTTGCTTTTTTATTTAAAAAAATGGATAAACTGAACACATTGAATGTTCATTTAAAAGCCAACATTAAATGGTCCATTCTTGTCATAAAGCCTCCCTTAGCTTACATACTGGTAGCTTTAAAGCCTGGAAGGGCATGAAAGGAGCAGCTTCTCTTGGGATTCACAGAGCTGTTTGACTCTGTTAGTCCCCAAACACTCTTCCAATTCTTCATTGTCTTTAATTCTTGCCTCCTTTCAAAGAAGACTTCTAGTACCGAAGAACAAGGTAGCAGTAGGGAATAATCATTAGCTCAACTCATTTCCTGGAACAGGATTTGATTCGCTAACACCTACAAAGCACTAACTGTAATCCAAGCATCTCCCATACATTTATCACATTTAACCCTCAAATGACCTATTGTTGCTACTGCCATTTTACAAGCAAGGAAACTTACGTAATGCTTATATCACAAAGCTGTATGTGCCTAATTTGCTACTAAATTTTACTTTGCAATAATCCTCTTATAGAAAGAAAGCAGTTTTACTCCTTTCTGGAAGGAGCAAGATGAAGTAAATAAATCTTTTCCATAAGAAACAACATAAATTGCTTACTTGCCATGCCATACGGTATCCAATTCAATCTAGTTCCATGGATACCAAGGATTACATCCCTGGGAACTGGACCACTTTCTGCTCTGTGTATCTACGTCAGACATTATGTGTGCGGCCTTGGTAGCCAGAATTTAAGAGGCCTTCTGTATCTTTCCACGGCGATTTCAATGCTCCACTATAATTTATTAACGGTTACACTTCCTTTAATCATAATATCCAGGACCTCTGATCAAAAATGATCAATGCTTTTGTATTCAGAGAATATTAATTACCATATCCCCTCACAAGAGTTCTCCACTTGGGATAAAGGAAACTAAAGTAACTTATCCAGTGCAGTTGACTGAAGCAGAGCCAGAAAGAGAACGAGATCCCTGGGCTGCCTCAGCCGAAGGCAGTGACCACTCACTGTGCCTCGGATGGAGGATGTTCCAAAGTTATTATTAACATTCTTTGGAAACAT
This sequence comes from Nasua narica, assembly GCA_028533885.1. Lineage (NCBI taxonomy): Eukaryota > Metazoa > Chordata > Mammalia > Carnivora > Procyonidae > Nasua > Nasua narica. The sequence continues at coordinate 23,350,099 of CM052811.1, read as the reverse complement.
GTTTCTTGGAAAAGGCTTTAAACCATGACTGCTGAAAGGACTTTTGGAACCACTGCCCAGTTACAATATTTTTTCAAGTTCAGTCCATGACTCAAATCCCTGTCTTCCTTCACACCTCCAAGGGTATTATGAAATTTCTTACATGGAGATATTTGGGAATATGTAAGAGCCGACATGGATATGGAAGAAATCACCAGCTCGATTGTTGAGAATCAGATTCCAAAGTCTTTTCCCTTTTGCAAAACCATATGAAAAAATTGGGGATAGGTTAGCGGTTAGGCAGTATTTAAAAATTTGGTGTTGCAGCAAATGGAGAATTTATTAAATAAGGGTATCGCATGCACATGAACATGAGACAACATTTAGGAAAAAACTATTCTAATTTAGCAAGATAATTGTATAGTATGTTAGTTTTATAGAATTAAAATTTGCACTTCATATAAATGCAAACTCTGTATGTTCCAAAATTTGTTGGCTACTGCATAGCAGGTGTGTAGTAAATAATGAAACGAAGGAAGGAATATGTAGGTAATTTAGCTAAAACTGAAAACAGGTAAACTATAAATAATTTAAGATTGCTTTTCAATCACAGTTCTTACTACTAATTGTACCTTGCATATACTAGTTTACAAATACCCTAATGACAGAATTGATCTCAAATTTTTCTTATGCTGTAATGATTACATTTTCCTCCCTGGGACTCAAGTAGAAGCATGATGTGTATCCCCAGAACTAGAATTTCTGCACCACACGTATCTATACATTTCTATCTTCCAACTGTTCTCTCAGCAAAACTGAGAGGACCATTTCTCTGCATTTTGATTAATATTAATGTTTTACAAAAACTGTCTTAACATTTTCCCATTTCTTTTGCAGCACTAGTTTCATTAGAGGTTTTTAATTTTTATTTTTTTAACTACTACCCTCACCTTTCTACACCTGACTAGGCATTAAGAGTACTTCAGATCCTCCAACACGTATGGTGCAGTACAGCATACTACCAATAGGTGGCACTCTCCCAACACACTAAGTGTCCCATCAAATTTCTTCGGTTTTAGGTCAAGACTTTTAAGTCTTTATCTTCAATTTACTTACAATATGTCTAATTATTTAAGTAATTTCTTTAACAGATGCCTAATTATTTTAACAAGATATCCATAAATATTGGGAACCCTGGGTATTTTATTATTTTTTTAAGATTTATTTGAGAGTGAGAGAACACGTGTGTGTGCACACGCAAACACCCTAGAGTGAGCAGGGGAAGGAAATGAAGAAGAGAATTCTCAAACAGACTCCCCACTGAGCACGGAGGGCCCCCCTACCACAGCGCTTGATCCCAGGACCCTGAGATCATGACCTGAGCTAAAATCAAGAGGCAGACGTTTAAAGACTGAGCCACTCAGGCACTATAACCCTGGGTATTTTAGATTCCAGTATTCAACTGTGTCTAATTTTCTTTCACATGCAGGTTAATGGGTTTTTATTTCCATGTGATAACAGCATCCCATATATTCTGCAATTCATAAGTACATTTTCCAGAAAATTGAAGTTTATGCTTTTAAGAGCAGCAATAAAAATATTAAAAATTCATTTTTTGAAAAGATTTTATTTATTTGATAGAGAGAGACAGTGAGAGAAGGAACACAAGCAGAGGGAGTGGGAGAGGAAGAAGCAGGCTTCCCGCCGAGCTGGGAGCCCGAAGTGGGGCTCGATCCCAGGACCTCGGGATCGTGACCTGAGCCAAAGGCAGACGCTTAATGACTGAGCCACCTAGGCGCCCCTAAAAATTCATTTTAGATAAATGCAAGGCATCACCAAGTTTTACTTACCAAGAATTATTGCCTTGCTTTAGTTCCCTAATTCATAAAATATGGTTATTACTCCCACCAGCGTGCTAGACTCTGATGCACAGCTGATGAGACAGCAGCTCTCATTTGGCTAACCCTTATCCCCTAGCTCTAAAGCTGTAGTTTCTCCCAGTCCTGTTAATGATACGGGTAAAACTGTTTTCCCTGACTTGGTTTTCCAAACAGCGTTTTTTTCTCCCAGAGTCTGGAAGGAGACATCATGATAAAGAGCTCAAACTTGCGGGTCCTCCCAAAACAGTTCATGCCCCCTCTGCTCAAACATTTTAAAAGCAGGCAGCATCCAAAGGTATAGAGAGGGGAAGGAGAAGAGGAGGCAGGAGTGGGAATGAGGGAAGAGAAGCCTCCAGGATCGAGGATGGGAAGGCTGTCGGCACACAATGCCTTCCACAGACTGTGCACTGTCCCGCCCGCAGGGTGGCCCTTCAGTCATCTGGAATCTCGGCTAATGCCTGGTGTCTGGCCTCCATGACCCTAGCAGAGAATGAAGACAGGAACCTAAGCGGCCCCAGGAAGGTGCTAAATCATACGACTCTGCAATTCTCCTCATGTAAAGTTGCCCAGACACAATCCGTCCCCCTCCACTCCTTCCCCTGCATTTGGTACCAATCCTCGAGATGCCATCTCACTTCAGAGAACACTACTGAACAAGCCCCTCCTACCCCCTCCAACGACCAGTATTCTTAGATGGAGTTGCTGCCGTAGCAAGAATTAGTGCCCGTGACCTCTTGGACCAGAAGTGTGAAAGCCCACTCCAGAGCCAAAGCTTTACTTTACACTGCACTTTAATGCTCGAGGCTGATGACAAGTGCTGCGATTTATTCCTCAAAGTCCTCCAGCACTGTTTCCATCAGTAACTAATTGTTCCCCAAAGCAGTGCTGAGCTCCTAGGGAAATAGGACGGTTCAGTGCCTGAGAGGCTGGGATGAATCCCATGCTTGTACTAACAAAAAGACGATATGGTCCTTTTCAACTCTCAGAATATCCATGAACAGCATATTTAAAAGATTCAGTGACAGAAATGATGAGGAAACGCATATGAAAATCACACACTCTCTGTTTCCTCGTTGGAGAACTGGTAACAGCTTTCAAGTTGGTTTTTAACAAAATCAAGGCAGATGCTCTTTAGAACTGGTCTGAGGACCAGCAGCATCTGTGTCATCTAGGGACTTGCTAGGAATGGCGAGCCCTGCTCACCTCTTTGCACCTAGAAACCAGAATCTGTTCTCCGATAAGATCTCCAGGTACAGGTCATCGGCATGCCCAAGGATATCTATGAAGCAGCTGTCTCGAAAAGCAAGTCTTCTACGAGAACAATTACTTCTGCATTTGTCTATCCTTAATTCATGTTCAGACGCTCTTAGGTAATTGTATATTTTACAAGACCCTCTGATTTCAGGTACATTTGAAATGGCATCTGACCTGAGTCACTCGGCACTAAGTAGCAACAGCGGCTCCTATCTTCTGGCTTGTCAAAGACTCTTCTAGGTGTTCACATGTTAACTTACTCGGTTCTTAAAATAGCGCCGAGGCAGGTGAAATTATTTTCACACAAGGAAACCGAGGCACAGAGCGAGAAAGTAACGAGGTTGCGTAGATAAGAAGTTGCCCGAGCAGGAGTCAAATGCAGCCCCTGTGCTGACCGCTACACTCTGGCTCCCCTTAGTGGCTCTGTTCCAGCAGGAGATGGTCGGGTGTAGGTACAACCAGAAGGTCAGGAGCTAATCCAGGCAATGCAGGCTGGTCAGAGGACCGCTGCGAACTTTGCTGTGGTCCTGTTCTGTGGGTTCAGAATAAATGACTCCTAAGTGGGGCCTAAAACCAGAATCTTAGGGGCGTATCAGAAATAATCCTTCTGGGTTGCTTAACTTACTCCTATCCTCCAACTAAACCGTTTAGAACAACAGTTTTCAATATGTGTTCTTTGGAACCCTGGGGTCCTTCACAGATACCTCAAGAGCCTAAGGAGCTATTCTCCCAGCATCTTTGAGGTTAATGAAGTTATATATTGGAGCTTAAAATGACAATTCAGTGGACAAAAGATTACCAATGTTTAAACAATAAAAGATTGAAAACCACTGACTTTGAGGATTTGGCAGACTATAGGCTAGAGATTCTTTCTGGGGAATTTATCCTAAGTACTGTACTGTGCATATGTAAATGAAAGTGTGGCAATGCTAGTTAGTATAATTATATAATGCTATTATAATTAGCAATGCTAACTATTTTTTTAATTTGGCAATGGGTACCATTCTTTTCCTGATACCCCATATCCTAAAAATATTATACAGTATACAATTTGTTCACACGTATTTGTTTAAATTTGCATTTAAAACTGTGTTTAGTCTTAGTTAAAAATAACTGATACAATATTCTAAGATTAATTTCTAACAGCAATGTACTTGACTATTCCTCCAAAGCTAAGTCAATTAAATCTGATTTTCAAAGGCACTGGCTTGTCAGATTTATATGCAGTACATACTTAATATCACAGGAGCAGAACAGGGACAGAAGGAAATGGAAATATGTGCAGGATTTCCATAAAGGAGTTTGCATAAAGACTGGCACACGTACCATAACCCGAATGTTGGGGTTGTGAACAGAATATGCACAAAGCTCCTACAAATTAGTAAGAAAAAGACACCAAGTCCAACCAAAAAAAATGGCCAAAGGATGTGATCAACAGTTCACTGACAAAGAAATGCATGTCACCTATAAACATGGGAAAGATGATCTAATTCCCTAGAAATAAGTGAGACGCATGTAAGATACTCTTCTCACTCACTGGTAAAAACAGTTCTCAGGATTGCAAATACCCAGTAGTAGAAGGGTATGAGGAAAGAGTCATCTCAAATGCTGCCAAGGTGAGTGCAAGTTTGCACAGTATGTTCAGAGTAATATAGTAAATTTAAAGTGCACATAATTCCCAAACCGGCATCTTCATTTGCAGGAATTTTCTCCCGCAGGTATATATAAGGTCCAAACATGGAGGTTCCCTGCAGCTGGGTTTATACTGGGAAAATCGAGATCGCAGCAAGGGGTGGGGAGGACAAACGACCCAAACATCGTCTGGGTCAGGGCGAGAGCTGACTTGAAAGCAAACCTGATACATCCACAAAGCAATCTGTGCAGCCATGTGAAACTTACCATCTTTCATCAGTTTCAAGATACTACCGATTATATCAAGCATTGTGATATAATAGACATTAAAATGTGAAAAATAAAAGCTCGTGGCCACTGTTTGATGCTGTTAATTGTAAGATAGCCCCAATTTCACAGATGCTGAAGAGAAAACAGAAAAACAAAGCGTGTCTAATGGATGATATGGAGTTCAGTTTTAAATATGCTCTTAAACATACAGGTGCCTGAGTGGCGTGGTCGGTCAAGCATCTGACTTGTGATTTTGGCTGAGGTCATGATCTCAGGGTCATGGTCTCATGGGTGGTGAGCTCGAGCCTCACTCAGTGGGGAGTCTGTTTGCAGCTTCTCTCCCCTCGCTCACTCACTCCCTCCCTCTCTTCCTCTCTCTCAAATAAATAAAACTTAAAAAAAATACAAATATAAATGCAGCTATATAACCATTAATTAATTAATGTGAAGGAAAAAGGTTTGGATGATTAAAAAAAAAAAAACCCAACTGTTAAGAATGAATATCATTAAGGAGAAGTGGAGTTCAGTTGGGATGTGGTAGGTGGAAAGGGACAGAATATCTCCGATTATTTCTTTAGAAGGGGCATATGCTATTTTTGAAAAAAATTAAACAGCAAAAACCACTGGCTAAGTAAAATGATCTGAAGTATCAGCGCACCGTGAGATGTCCCAAGCCCCCGTATGCTCACTTCCTCTGGCTTTCACTCTCCTCTTTCACTCTCCCTGGGCATCTGCCTCTGGGAATGGAGGCCACAGTAATGTGAACAATTCCAGCCCTCTCTGTGTTCCTGTCCCACCTGCACCTTCCCCGTCCTCAACAACCCAACAAGGAAGACATAAGCGCCACTGTTTCACAAATAAGCTGTGCTGGGGGAGGTTATTCTTCTTCAATGGGCAGTTCTGGATTCCTGGACCCAGGCTGTCTGGCCCTAGAACCCATTCTCTTTCTAGTCCCGGGCTACTGTCCTCACCATCTATTTCTTTAAGCCGTTGCTCTTTATCCTTTGAAGTCCTTTTCCTTTTACGGCATTTTGAATCATTTTCCTTTTTATGCTATGTTGGTTTTAAGTTATTGCCAATTTGAAAAGCTACAGAAGAGCTTGAGAGTTGCATTCTAATGAAATGAAAATCAATGCATTTCCTCTTTTCGAGACATTCTTCCCCTCTTGACCATTCTGAGAATGTTTTCATTATAAACTTCTTCACTTTATACCCACACAGTCTCTTTCCAGCTTTAACAGATCAATTTCAGAGCCAAAGACAAAATGATATACCGAACACTCTCGAGGACTTTCCTCTAAAGAGCAGTAAGTGGCTGCAGAGGTTTAGACGAGAAGAAGTAGCAGTCAGCGCACAAGATCACAGTCACCGAACGACCCAGAGTCAGAACCTCCAGGTCCTCCCCCGACGCAAGGAGAGGGGATAACCCCAGAGCCTAGCTGCTGCATTTTCCATCTGGCCAAAGGTTCATCCTCCGACCCAACCCTTGAAATCAAAGGACATTTGTCCAAATACATTTTCACTTACTTTCTACTCTCTTCCTTTATTCTTAAAACCCCTTTTTGATCCCTTCCACCAAGAGGCTGACATAAAAAGCAGGACTTTGCCCTACAAAGATTTTCTACAGTCTCTAATACTTTTTGCTCTGAGTAGACACTGTTAGAAATGAGAAAAACTATAGGAAAAAAAGGAAGAATCGGGAAATATAAATTCTAAAGACGTATGCCACCAACAGCTACATTGCATGATGTTTCTTTGGGTCATCTGTCATTCTCTGGTGAAACAGAATGGGTTTCAAAGATTCATGGCAGGGTCTGGACTGGAGCACACACACCACACAAACCCTCTGATGGAAGTAAGGCCTTGGGAGTGAAGCTGGAGATACAGAAGTGAAAGGAATGCCAGGCTCCAAAGGAGAGGAGGTGACCTCCAGCAGAAGGAAGCGGATCGGGGCTCACCTGAATCCTTCATGGGGCAGAGGGCACACTGCATACCCCAGGCCTCTCCATACAGGCAGCAGCACTCCGTGTACGTCATCTGCTTGCCAACGAGAGGCCGGCTACACACGTACTCCTCACTCAGATGTTCCCAGCACAAGTCCTGGTAGACATCAGTTTCTTCTATTTGTTCTGAAAGGGAAAACATGGTTCCATGACAATCGCACTGTTATTCCTATTTTATAAACAGTGTGGTGGAAGCCAGTGAGTTTCAAAATTTCCATCTCTATTTCTGAGAGTGACTTCCAAGTACAAGTCTGAAGCCAGCCTGGTCTTTCCACGGATCCAACCTCTGTCATCTCCCACTGGGTGTCATTCCATCAGCTGAAATTCAACCTGCCCATCATGTTCCAATTAGGTCCCTCCCTCTGCAACTTCCCATCATTACAGAAAGCACCGCACTGTCTTCCTTCTATACTACATAATCCTAAAGCACTTCTGATTTTCCAACCTTTCCTTTTTTTACACCCACTCTTCTGTCAAATCCTATCACTTCTTTCTACATAACACTTTGCAGATTCATGCTTTCTCACCCAATTCATCCACGAAGCCCTGGACTAGAGACTCTTCCTGCTAGAGTACTCAATTCCAAACTTCCTGCCTTTCAATTGATGTCATCCGAGGTTGTTCCCGACAGTGATGATGGATAGACCAATTATGCCAATTATGAGTAGCACATCATCTCAGTGGGGATGAACAGGGATTCCAATCAATGGACGCCAGGGGTCTCTTCCGCCTTGTTGGAGCCCGCTGTCTGTCCTGCCCAGTCTCACCTGTGTTCTCCAGTCCAGGTGAACAAACCTGATTACCCTTCTCCGAACTCACACCTTCCTCAGTTGCCGTTGAGGGTGAAATGGGGCAAAGCCTCAGGCGGAGAACAGCTCTGCTATCTGCTCAGCCAATCTATATTCTGTTATCTGTTAGATAAGTATGTGCAGGATACTGACTCTCCTAGTGCTGACGATATGCAGCTAATTATTTCTCTTACAACTATTCTCCTTTATTATTTTTAGCGTGTCATTTTAATTACTCCAAAATAGCCGAGGAGTCCACTTTGCTCTTTCCCAACAGTTCACATTTTAGTCAAAGGAAAACCCGGCCATTTATTTGGACACAGACTTGCATCTCACTTTCAGACGTACCATGTGATTCAGTTGGTCGTATACACCTTTTCTCTGAAGCATCCAGAACCATTGGGTGGGTACAGAAGCAGTTATAGGAGCCTTCTGTATTAACGCACTGGCCATCAATACAGCTGTTGGGGTCCTGACATTCATCCAAATCTTAAGAGAAAAACATTATTAAAGACAATCAGCCAACAGGTGTACCTCATACACGTCCCAAACTTTACACACTTCTAAATCTCGTCCAGATTCCAGGGGCTGCCACGTGATAATTAACTACACATCATCAACCAAGAGAGAATAGTTCTGACTATGAAAATATTAAGTTGTATTGATTGGAAAAATAATGGTGCCCTGCTGCTGATGACATTAAAGAAAGAAAGAAAACATTTAGGAACAGGATATGCTTCGAAATTTAAGATAAAATGCCTCTTTATGATAGTTTTAAAATTATTTCCTTTTGCTATGTTTTTCTGCCTAGTGTATATGGTTTTCTGCTTAAGCCTTAACGTCTGGGTCAGTATTTAAAAATGACTTTCACTTGCATGGTATGAGTGATGAAACAGGAGTCTCCCCAGACCAAAAAATCACTTTGGTTAAACCAGTGACCTGAATTATAATTCCACATTGAATATTAACTCTTTGCTTGAAATCTGTTTAAATAGGAGTATGGAGGTTTTTTATTTTCTTAAATCTTGCTCAAGAAAAAGATCCATAAAACATTTAAAGATCTTTTTGACACGTGACTTAGACGCTAGGGAACTATTTTTACTACACAGCATTTATTTACTTATCTTTTTCCATCTGTAGATTTTCACAGCACAGTGTAGCTTCTTAACACTTACCAAAGCACTGCAGTTTGATGGGATCATAGTATGTCCCCTGCTTACAGTAGCATTCGTAACCAGGCTGAGTGTTCAGACAAAAGCCATTTTTGCAGATTTCTTGCCCAAAGAGCATGCATTCATCTGCATCTATGGGGGGAAAATGGAGAAAGAGAACAATTAGCTTTGGTCTTTTGGTTAAAAAGAAGAGTCTAACCAATATGGGGCTTCAAGTTAGATATTCTAATATTCATAGTCCAAATGGATCTTCAGATACAACAACAGAAAATTCTTAAATTTAGGCCTAACTCATGGATGCAGAGACAGACTCTGTGATATGTAAGGAACAATGTCTAAAACATTAGAGCAGAAGGTCTTTTTGTAAATACGATTTCTGGGTTACGACCTCCTGTTTGATGAAATACTCTACGGATTTCACAATGCAACCAACGATATTTTCATAAGAATATACCTTTTAAGAAAAGTGCCCTTCTATAAATGTATATTTTGGCCCATTAAGTAGTTGAGATGAAGAACACTCCCAAGAAGAGTTTGATGGAACTTGATGAGGCTTCTTTCTTGGTGATAATGACCAGCTAAGAAAAGCATAAGTTGCTAAGGGGGTGGCAGACCCATTCCTCCACAGAATTTATAGTGTTCATCATCTCTAAACCTCAGTTTACTCAGTGGTAAGCTGGGGACAACAGGAATATCTGCCTGATAGGACTCAAACAATTAAATGAGAAAATCCACGTAGAAGACTCCATAGACTCTCGAAAACTATTATCCCTTGCTTTCATTGCTATTATTATTATCATCAGTTCTAGCATTTTAGAGCAAATGTTGTGTCATTAAAAAAAATCGTTGGCTCCACAGATGAATCACTCAAAGTCACACAGCTGGAAAATGGCTGTCCATAAAGTCAAGTCCATAACACATAGCTGTTTGGATCTGCGACTAACATTCCAACCATTTACAGCACTGCTAAGACAGGGTGAGGAGGAACTTATTTTTATATGAGAGAGGGTGACTTATTGTAAAATCGGGGCTCTGTTCCATAATATGAAGTGAGATTTAACTATATCCCTGCAAAAACAAAGTAGGATATTTGTGAACTTGAAAACTGTTAAACACATATTGCAAACGAAGTCTTCTTGTTATTTAATTGGACTAAGTCATAAATAGATTTAAAAAACACATATGGAATTTCTTATCCAGCTACTGACTATCATTAAAACACTAGTTCTCAACAACAGAAGGACAATAAAAATGTTTATCTATATTCCAGCCACTTAACAGTTTTCAATCTTAAACTGTAAAGGAGAAAAAAAAACCCCCCACATTGTATATAAGAGGTCAATAATACCTCTATCATGGAAATGTCAAAAGTGAGTGGTTACCAAGGAAATATTCACACATGTGGTTTAAATTTTGCCAAAAAGGCTGTGCATTTATTTTAGAATTACGGACTAATAGCATTAAATATAGAAAACACATCTACTTTAGTTTTCTTCTTTTCTATTCCTTATGAGGAATCCGTAGCCTTTGGTAAAAGTACCTTAGCCATAGTGGGATGAGTTCTAAAAAGGGCAAGAATCTTAGTTTTGTCGATAATGACACAGACCAACATAATGGCCATCAAAATTATACGGTCTTAAGTTGTATTATTTCTAACATCCATCTGGAATAAAAGAATAAATTTATCAAAGTACCTCCTAGGTACAGAATTTTGTGTTAGGTATTTTTAGCATGTTATCTTATTTAATTCTCATGATAAACCTCAGAGACATTATTCCTACTTCAGGTAGGAAAAGATGGAAACTCAGCAGGTCAACTTGACGTCCCAAGGCCAAACAGTTCTATGTTTTCCAAATCCTAAGACAGACCTCTGCCTGGAGTCCATAGGGGTCCTCCAATAGAGGAATTAAAGGCTTTCTAATCAGTTTCCATAATTAGAAGAACTCTAATTCTGTCAAACCCAAGCCATGCTTTTACTCAAATAATGATACGCACGTGTTGCAAATTCATTTCTGTTTGATTCTGACCTTTATAGTTCTCACCACCCATCTCGTAAGAGGATTCTCCACTGGGGACAAAACCTTTCCCTCTAGGACACATTTCGGTGAATTCAGCTGAGTTCAGGAGAGACCCCAAAAAAAAAAAAAAAAAGAGTTATAAGAAGAAAAAAAAAAAAAGAACATCCTCCATCATTAATTTGCGTTTTAAACTCAGTTTTTCTTTCTCAGACTCAGTAACTTTAAGACAAATCTTGTCATCTAATTTGGGCAAATATATTCAGGACAATCTCCAAAATTACAGAGCAGGGGCAAATAAATTTAATGGCTTTATAAGTTTACTTGTAACTTGAAAAAACTCATACACTTTTTATTTACCTACGTTTTGACTGATGTGATGACTTACTTCTCCCTTACTGCAGTTTCTAGTGTTTGAAAGGTTTAGTAAGATTCCATTCAGGCAAGATCTTAGCCTAAATGTGCAAGCTCTAGTTACAGATAATGCGGTGCCAGTTTTAGCACAAAAGACTGGTTTTTAAAAATACCCTTTCTGCCAAAATACCCTATGGGACCTCACTGTAACAGTGTATTCTGTGATGGACTGAAGTTTAAGATTTCATCTGGAGGTGGGATGACGGGGTTCCAGGCCCCAATGAAACGTACTGCAAGGTGATCTCATCTCCATTCCGCTACGGCAGGCCCCAGGCAGTGCCATTGTTACAAGGCTTCAGTGCAGAGGCCAAAATGAGAACATGCCAAGGCCCTGGACACCAGAGGACCAGACCCAGGAATGAACACACCACTCAGCTGGTCCTTACCCGTCCCCACCACGGGGCAGGGGAAGATCTCACAGTTGTCTCCCCACCCGGCCCCGGAGGTGCAGCAGCACTCTTGTTTGGTGACGTTGGGGGCCAGCACGTTATCACAGAGACTGGCATCGTTGAGATTATAGTAGCATTCTTTCTTTTCTTCCTTGGGTTGATCTTCATCTAAGTCTAAACAGAGTGGAGAAGGTAAGAAGAGGACCTCCAGGACCCATCAGGTGTGTATCACGACCGAGCAGAAGACACAACGGGTGTGTCAGCAACATTTCACTGACAAAAAATAGCCTTTTACTTCCAGCGGTGGATTCTTCCATGGCAAGATAAAAATGCCCTGGAATCCTGAATTTTGATGGATTTCTAACACACCCCGAGAGTGTAAATCTGTCAAAATCATTTCCTTTTACGTTAACCAATTACTTTATTCTTGTACATTTTGGCCGTGACAAGAGTTTCCATATCTGCTTTCTTGCCAAACACAGAGCTGTTCTATATAAGCTATAACACCTACTTAAATCAATGAAAATTTTCCCCAACATTTGACCAGAGATGTGGGGCCACACAAAATATTTAACTCTTAGGTGGTTATTTGAATCAACCATGCCCCAGTCTTTTCTGAATAGAATAAGGCAGCATAAGATAATCAGAAAAACACTGCAATAACCTGAAGTCTATAAAATAACCTTTCGTTACTAAAAGTCTACCTTAGTTGCTACAAAACAGGGCTTTGAAGGAAATAATGAGTACCAGCTAAGCCTCAGGGTAGAATTTCAAGGCTGGGTTCTAGTCAGGCTCATATATTTTCCAACAGACTCAGTTTAACCCTCTGTGAGAAAAGACAAAGTGATGGGACAGAAAAGAAAAAGTGAGAACAAAATCCACCTACTTTCAGATAATACCACAAATGATTTAATCCTATCAGATTTGTAGTCTATGAACAAGAGTGTGCTTTTAAAAAACGATCAATAGTTTCAGACTAGGCTTGTATAATAGTCTAATCTCTTCCCGACCATAGGCTGTAGAGGTCGAATTACTACTGCCTGTGATTCAGTTAGAACTTATTAATAGTTTTTAATTTATGCTCTATCAAAGAACTGACTTCTGCCATCACAATTATTTAGATTAATTCCAATGAAATACTTTCATTAGAATGCTATTTCCAGATTTTTAGACACAAAGAAACTACAGGGATAAAGAAAAAACATTTGCCAGTGAGGATAAGACTTTAATGTCAACATCTTTGTTTTGGAGTTGTTAGATAAACTGTATTATTAGGAAAGTTTAACGAGGTATTTTCACAATAGTTTCCTATATATTTATTTTGGCAGGTTCAGGTTAACTGTGAAAACTAGATTAATATGCCATATAGCAAGTCTTCCTAAAATAGAAGTTCAGAGAATTCTATCAGAGAAGCTACTACCCTTTCTTTCCTCCTACATCAAAGAAAATAAGCAAATGACAAACAAACCTGACGTATACATTACTCTCAAAACACAGACCGTCAATGAGAATGTAAAAGATCCCTTCTCACACTTGATTCTGGCTACTTCTTAGATCATTCTGTCTTTGACATAATTCAGTCTGGACTCTCAGTTAGCATTAACAGCTGATGACAAGTTCCAACCTAGAATAAGCGTCCAGGAAAAAGCAGAAATGCTGATTTCTACAGCAGTTGATGAAGCGGTTTTAAATCATTTCCTTGTGTGTGAAATCAGATAAAACCTGCCATAGCCCTTGTCTCCTCTAGCTTTCAAGTATGCAGAAGACAGAAATGTACTTTGCCCATGTGGATGGGGCAGATGACCGTCATTCACTCTCCTCAGGAAATGGAAGGGCGTTTTCAGTTATTATTTAAAATCCTCCATGAGCCCTGTAGAAAATTTTATAAATGCTTCCCCAACACTTGTGAATAAATTGACAGCCTACTACTAATAATTCTGCTCATTTTATTCAGGTGACCTAAAAGTGCAGCTAATCTTTAATGGACGCATTTAGAAATACAAATCAAAGCAGCAACACAGTTAGTTTGTCAATAGAGTTTACAGTCTATGCTAGAAGAGGGCTGAATAACTGTTTTCTTCTTGTGTTCAAAGTCATAGGTATGTCATGGTGTTTCTTACAAAATGGAAAACTATACAGTAGGGCATCACGAAGACTGCTACATCCATAGGCAATTTAGACACCACAGGCTTCTTTGTTAATATATATGGTCTGTTTTCTACCATGTTTGTTTTACTCATAGCACAGAAACTAAGAAAAAACTTGTCTTTGTTTTCCTTTTTCTTTGGAAGGAAACTCACAAGTTATTGCATAAGGGAAACAACCAATAATATCACTGTATTATTCAGGTTTTACATTGGTTGTTACAAGTTTTATTTTTTCTCCAAGCAGACTGAAAATTCAATGTTTACACAGCTGAAATTGGGGGTTAGTCAGGCCCTCATCTGTGTTTGGAAAGAGATGCAAATTCTTTTAAAAAAAACTGGTCCACAAAGGTCATTCTGTGAAAAACGGCAATTTCCCTATCTTTCTAACCTTTAAATAATTAACTTCCTAGAGCATTTTTCCACTGGGGAAAACTGAGCAGTGAACACAATGCAATGTGATTTCTTTAGAGAATCTCTGTAGGAGATTAGGTCACTGTTGCCCCGGGAGGAATGGTTCTAACACAAAAATAATTTTAAGAGATCTAATCAATGGACATAAAAGTGTCAAGCATTGAAAGGAATGAATTTTCTCTTAAGGATGTTATGAGTAAGATTAGCTACACCACATACCTCAAGCCACAGACTTCTAAGAAATAAACTACCTCTTCTCTGGTATTTTCAGACGTCATTTTTCAATTTTATTAAAAGGTTGGCATAACATCTGTGCATAAACAGGAATTTGCGTAGTTTAATCCCAGGGTAGGGACGGTGATAAGAAGGGAGTTTTTGGACCTTTTACTGAAGCAATTTCTACGGAGCCCTTTCTTGTGATCCACGGAGTAGCTCCGTGAAGCAGGCTGGAAAGGTTATCAAGCATCCTCACCTTCCCGAAGACACAATTCAGGTGGGGTCCAATGTGTCATGCCTACTGCTTTCCCCAAACTTCTCCTATGGGGCTCGGCTTCCTAGCATCTGAACTAGCATGCATTTGTTTTGCTGTGCTTTTTTTCATTTCTTTCTCCTCTTTGAGACAAAGAGGGAGGGGCCAGTAGATAATCTCTGCTAGGGTAGGGTGTAGCTATAAGGTAATACAGGGCCATCACCTTCCCTTGCTTTGAAGAGAAAGTTAAGGGTTGAGTCATATGTGCCACTTACGAAGAGCACCTTCGAGAAATATCTTCGTCAGAAAGAAGAGGATGTGGCATTTATTTATAGGACTGTTTCCTTCTTTGGTCTAATCTTAGGTTTGCTGTTAGGTTGAGGAAATCTGGAACTTTTTCTAATTAAAGTGGACATGGGCATTTTAAATGGGTTTTTGGGGGTGCCTGGGTGGCTCAGTCGTTAAGCATCTGCCTTGGGCTCAGGTCATGATCCCAGGGCCCTGGGATCTAGCCCCACATCAGGCCCCCTCCTTGTTGGGAAGCCTCCTTCTCCCTCTCCCACTCTCCCTGCTTGCGTTCCCTCTCTTGTTGTATCTCTGTCAAATAAATAAATAAAATCTTAAAAATAAATAAACGAACAAACGGGTTTTTGTTTTCAATTTCCATTTGCAATGTATTCTGAAGGTCTTTATGAGCTAACAATCCTCTTCAAACCCTTCTGGGACAGTCAGGATTTTGATAATGACCAAAGAGTAACATCACAAATACTCGGATACAATGCCCCCAAATAAAACACCTGCCATAGTCCTGAAAAAGACATCAGTTTATAAAACTCTAACTACGGTAATGCTCAGTAAATTACTTTCAACACAATCATTCACGAAGCTTTAGTTCCCCCTTCCCCCTCCTTTTTTTATTTGAAAATCTTTATAGGCACTAATGTTTTATACCAACTCATGTTTTTATGAGAAAACAATTTCTAGTGTAATATTCCAAGGAGGAATAAAAGAAAACTTGGAAGTTCATTGTCTCAATCAAAGACTTGGAAGACGAAGTGTGTGTGTATTCAGTGGGATTTAGGAGAAAGCTGTCAGTGAGTTTCAGAAAACAAGCACTGACAACAGGAAGAGGCTGGACAGGAAGGGACACAAGTGAAAAGGAAGACTGGAAATAAGGGCTAATAAGTTCAACGGTAAAGGTGTGAAAATCAAAACGGAGATGAGAAAACCAAGCACAAGAGAAAAAAATACATGGGAGAGGATTCCTCCACACAGTACCTGTCCTTAAAGAAGTCAGACAGATGGGAAGTCAGGCCCTGATCTAAGCCACACCACATACGGCCAGGGTGGGCAAGGCTACCACGGAAGGCTGCCTGGAGGAGCTGACATTTGAGCCAATGTCTTCAAAGATAAATTCTGGAAAACTGGACAGGAAATAAGGTGTGACAGGGGTGAGGAGGAATAAAAAGTACAACTGTCCTGAAGTCTGTGCGGGTGGAGCAGGGTGAGGGAGGGAGGGGGCTCTGCAGAAGGAGTCAGGGAAGGTGACTTTGACAGCCTGAGGAGAGGGCAGGGATGCATGGTGATGGGAACAAGTGGAAGCTGAGTTCCTGACTCAGGTGTTGGGTGGAGGACAACCCACTGTCTGCTGGAAGAGGGTCACCTCAGCACCTCAGCTTAGAAGACAGGCAGTAAATACTGGCCAGGGTGAGGGAAGGTTCTTTGTCTTCCTTTCTTTTTCTGGAGAAGGAACAGAACGGGAAAAGCAAGCCTGAGACAGGAACAGGCTGGGGCGAGTGGGGATAAGAGAAAGCTTAGGATTCAGGGGGAGAGTACTGGAAACTGGGAAAGTCAGGGCAAGAGACCAGTGACAGAGAAGCCTCCGGAAAGCAGAATGAAGCCCTGCAGGAAAGAAACATGGGTGTGACGCGCTGAGACGGGTGGGTGAACAGGTGGCACGTGTGGAGGCAGAGAAAAGAGCAGAGGTCACAGCAGCAAAAGCCCCATTATGGTCCCAGGGATGCCTGGGTGGCTCAGTCGGTTAAGCGTCTGCCTTCTGCTCAGGTCATGATCCCAGGGTTCTGGGGTTGAGCCCCGTCTCTGGCTCCCTGCTTCTCCCTCTGCCCCTCCCCCTCATGCTCATGCTCTCAAACAAACAAACAAATGAAATCGTTAAGAAAAAAAAAAAAGCCCGGTCACAACACTGATAAGCAGGTTCCGTGAAGGCTTGTGAAGACGACTGGGACAGTAAAGCCACATCTGACGTGACAGGTAAAATATCTGGAAATGTTTAAAAGGAAACATACAAACCCTTCCTCTTCAGGCCCTATTTATGGCAAATGCTAGGATCCCACATGATTTCTAGTGCAACGGTGTGGAGGTCTCTCCTGCAGCCTCAAGAACACGAAATGGCTCACGTCCAGGCTGAGACTGTCACTTAGTTCAACTGTTCTCGGTTCATTCAAACGTGGACATCTCTTTATTAAAAACTGAAATATTACTTTGGATCCTAGATAGAGGAAGTAAAAAATTTCCTAAAAGTTAAAAGCACAGTTTGGTAAATTTTTCTATCCTTTCTGAATGTGGGAAGAAACCTGACCCAACTTTCCCCCCCAAACAAATGAGCCTATTTTCCTTAGGCTTTACCTACATTTATGGTATAGATCCATTACAAATACACAAGAAGACCTCAGGAGTCTGATGGCATTTTACTATGTTTGCATTTTAAATACTATGCTCTCTCTGTCTTCAATTTTTTGCCTACCGAAGGCCTTTTTTTCTAATCAGGAATTATTTTTTAAAAAACTCTTTCAATGTTAATTTATTTTACAGGTTAACTAAATACATTATTAAAAAAAACCCTACTCTGCCAAATATAACAGTTGAATGATATTATATTTGGTTTCCTGTCTTTAAAAAAATACGTACATACATAAAACCTATAGTGAACCTACCTCTCCAGGAAGAGAACAAGAATGCTGTGTGAGTTCACTTGTCAGAACCATGAGAATGATTTGCACGTGCCCTTGATGGCAGGGAAGCTCTTTTTTTTCTTCTGTTCCACTTGTTATTTAACCAAGCATAGAGAAGAACCATCCCCCCTACACAGAAGCATAAATAGATAATTCCTCATTCAAGTGTGGCCCCCCATGTGTCTTTGATAAAATGAATCTCTGATAAAGCGAATAATGATATTAATTCTACAGAACCAGCTGGGAATGAGATGCTAAGATACAAAGCGGATACACTCTCGAATATCGACAGGCAATGTGATTCAAGAGTCACTGAATGTGAAGGTCAGGTACTGTGAGTGCTAAGCAGTAAGCAAGGTCACAGGGGATGCAAAAAAGGAGTAAGACAGGGTATCAAGGTCTTATTGCCCTGCTAATGGATTTGGACTTCATGCTGTAGGGAGGAGGAAGCAGCTGAAGCTTGCTGTCATGAGCACTGCAGGTTGTACGCAACGAATCACTAAATCCTGTACCTAAAACTAGCACTGCACTGTACGTTAACTAACTGGAATTTAAATAACAACTTGGAAGAAAAAAGGTTTTGGTTTTATTAAACCAGACTCATGTTTTGCAAACATCAACTGCGGCAACCACAAGGAGCAGGAATTGATGGGAGAGGCTGCAGGGAAATCAGGAGGGTACTGCCATGGTCCGAGCACGGGATGCTGAGGGACTGGCCCACAGGGGTGAGGAGCAGGGAGAGTTTTGAAGGACACTGTGGAAGTTGAACTGGCATAATGTCATGATGGCTTGGATGAATGGTGAGAAGAATTAAGGTATGATGATGCCAGGATTTCTAGTACTGACGTTTGGCAATTAGTGAGTGGATGCAGGTTAGGGAAGGAATGGTAAAGAATATGGTTTTGGATAATTTTGGGCAGATACACTTACAAGACACCCTGGGAGAAATGTCTAATAATAGGCAGCCGGAACTAAGAGCGCGGCCTTAAAGACAGAGGAGGAGTCAGAAGATATTTACTTGGCAGCGTGTACCACGAAAGTAATCGTTGACTCAAAGACGAGGATTAAATATCCCCAGAGAAGAACAGAAAGTAAAAAGAGGCCTCAACATGCAATTCCCCAGGACATTATTATTTAAGGAATGGGCAACAGAAAAAGAGTCGGGGAACAAGAAAGAAAAATGCAGAGCAAGAGGAAGGAGGATCCAGGGAAGACAAATGTTCTAAAATCAATCAGAGGGAAAGGAAGGGAGAAGGAAGATGGGAAACGACTGTCAATTATTTCAGGAGGAGTCAGCAGAGAGACTAATGGCTTTAGCATGTAGGAGCTCACTGCTGACCCAAGGGAAAGGTGCCTCATGCAGACGAATGAGCGGGAGGGCCCTGGATCAAACGGGAGACAGTCCCGTGGAGGTGGGGGGAACACGGATGTCCCCAAAAAGAATCTGGAGCTAAGCAGAGAGAGAGAGAGCATCCCTGGATGGTGCCATTGCAGGGGATTTTCATTTTTGATCTATTTTCGTATTTGCCAATTTTTTGAGAAGAATGCGCTTTATTTGAATAATGAAAACAAAACAAAGAAATTCAGTGAAAAGGAAGCCAATTTTAGAAGAATTTGATGTCATGGGGTCCTCAGCCTTGAGCAGTGGAATGGTGACATGGAAAAGATTTCAGAGTTGGGTTTCTGCCCAGCATTGGCCATAGGGCGCTAAGGAGAACATTTAGAATTTCTCGTTGAGCCTGGGCTTCCGCACACACAAATACCAGAGCTGGGCCGGAAAACCATGAAGGCGCTTCCTTGTTGTAGAAGCCTAGGCCCGAGCTCGTGATTCGAGAATACGCTCTGAAATACATCAGCGAAAAATGGCATTTAAGGAAATCCTGAAATAATTGTTCTTGTGTCAAGAACAATTAATTTATAATGCCCATTATCCCTCCAATTTACGTCTGATAATTTCTGATCTTATTTGCTTTTCTTAAAGTGAAGAACCCTTGCCTCGATTATAACACACATCTTTTTGTGTTCTTTTCTTATACCTTCTGTTTTAAAAATAAGACCCAGCTCCTACCCCCAGAGTCTTCTCTGTGCACCAAACAAGACAGAGAGCAGTGTTTTGTGGGTAAGGCCTGAGAGCTTCAGTTGCCAAGACTACTTATTTACTGCTTCCTTCAGAGTGCCTGAGGACGTAAAGTTTTTATTGAGCAATTATCACAGGCACTGAGGAAATAAAAGCATCAGGGCTATATTTCATATGTATACCCTCTTATATGTGAGGAGTGGCGTGGACGTTTTTTAGTTGTTTCTGTCGCAGGTGCTTTTAGGCAACATACAGCAATGCAAATTAGTGGCCAAAGGCCCAGGCAGTGAAAACCATTACGCTAGACCTAAAAAAAAATTAGGTGGGAGCCAAGATGTAGTTTAGAAACAAAAATCTTATGACAGGAAAACTCCAAAGTACAACCTGGCATGATATCCTGCTGGAAGTGGGTGCCCTTGCGGCCTTGGGTATCCCGCCTGTTCCAGGATACCTCGCGGGAAACACCCGCGATTCGTGACAGTGATCTGCTGTCTCTAGTTATTGGACAAGTCCACAGACTGATCTGAAATCTGCCTTCCTGCCACCCACCCCTCAGTTCCAGTTCCGTCCTCAGTCTGATTCCATGGCAAATTATTCTCTACTACTCACTGCTGGGATACCCTCTGTGCTGGGGACACTTTTCAGCCGAGGAACAATTTAGTTACAGCCTATATTGCAAATTCACCTTTCCTTTCTGAATTACTTTTCAGGAACGAGGAGATCTGAGCTGTTGGTCTACCTTATATAGAATACTATTACTCTCAGTCCTTGTTAAAAACTTTCACTTAAGTTTCGTACATCATGTTGTTTTATTTAACAGCAGATCCTTTGGTTGGAGGAGACCAACTCTTTAAGTGGCCTCCATTTATCCAACCTGTTGCATTAGCCAATGTTCTCCCGCCCCCTGAAAAGCAGCCTGGTCAGTGTCCTTGGCCAGTTGGCTTCTCTCGGGTGGGAACACACACTTCTGCTCTCACAGGTTGAGCAGGATGCTGACCGAGACTCGGCTGTATTTATTCTCAAACACTCTGCGATGGCTTATTACTTCTTTGTAATTGTATAACCGAACAGTATTGACTCGGTTGACTCGAGTCAAAACAACGCTATCAAATTAGGTGTGGATAGGACAACCGTAAAAAAATTGAGAAAAACTATAAAAGACGAGAAGGATTTTACACTCATTTACTTCGAAAAGGCCTTTAAATTCTTACCCCCCTTTAAAATGGGTGGTGTCCATCCTGCATAATTAGTTCACGCAGGACAAGCCGTGCACGATTCTAAGAGTGCACTTCTACTCAAAGAAAGACTTTGGCCCTCTTTCCAAGATCGGCAAGTGAATGTACCTTTGGGCACTTTAAGTAAACATTTAAATACTTAAAAAGTATATTATCTTTTTTTAAGATTTCCAGCTTCAATCACCTTCTTTTTTTAAAAAAGATTTTATTTATTTATTTAGCAGAGGGAGAGAGATGAGAGGCAGAGAGAGAGGGGGAAGCAGGCTCCTCGCTGAGCAGAGAGACCGATGCGGGGCTCAATCCCAGGACCCTGAGATCATGACCTGAGCCGAAGGCAGAGGCTTTAACCCACCGAGCCACCCAGGCGCCCCTTCAATCACCTTTTTAAACAGTAGGTCAATTATTGGCCCTGAAGAAGTCAGGGAGGGAAATCTCCTCCTACAGTTCACAGCTGGCCAGTCTCTCAGGACCTGCACAGAGAACTGCTCTGATGAAGATGTCATCAGAGACAATCTTAAGACTGCATATCATCAGTTAAAGTTTGCCAAGAACGATGCAAATTGAGGTATAGTAGTCAGAGCTGCCAGGAACTATATAAATTAGTCAGATTATACTGACATGGACCAATAAAAACAACTGGGTATGTACGATATTTAGCAAAAGCCAGAGAACTGGGGGGAAAATATGTAAGAAACCGTAAATGGAAAGATTAGATACAAAGAGGAAAGAAACTATGCACCATTGGCAGGCAAGATTTATGAAGCTGAGTATTCAAAATGAAGTTCTTTAAAAAACCCAAGACAGTACATAGTGAGCTCTAACTGGGAGAACTTTCCAGAAAGAGTTAGTCAGTCATGGAGAGAGCGATGACACTAAAGGAGGAAAAAAGCAAAGCAAGTGTCAGGGACTTTGTTACAGAAAAACTTAATAATAGAAGATGAGGAACAAGGCTTATAAAATGAATCACTGTAAAGTTTTAAGAAGCAGCTTATAATGAACTATTCCAGTTCTCCCAAAATGGTTCAAGTGGTCTCATGATCCTATTAAGGTACCATTAAGCTCTAAAAAAAGAAATGAGCACGCTTTAGGATCGCAGACATGTACCTTATTAGAATCTATGTGAGGTGAGTGAACCATTCTTTGATGTTGCTAAAACATTCTAGCAAAAAAATATCAAACTTGTAAAAAAACGTTAAAAGATCCATCATTACAGAACAGATTCTAAAAAGATGAGAATGAGGTATCACTTAAGTGCTTGGATTATAGCTTCCTTCCTATAGAACTCTGCCATTAACAAATGGCTTTTATGTATAGGATTTTTTTTTAAAAGATTTTATTTATTTATTTGACAGAGAGATCACAAGTAGGCAGAGAGGCAGGCAGAGAGAGATGGGGGAAGCAGGCTCCCCGCTGAGCAGAGAGCCTGATGTGGGACTCGATCCCAGGACCCTGAGATCATGACCTGAGCCGAAGGCAGAGGCTTTAACCCACTGAGCCACCCAGGTGCCCCTTACATACAGGATTTTTAAAAAAATCATAAAATTCTATGAGGTAAATACAACCTTTGTATTTTATCAGAGAGCAAATAAAAACTCATAAAAGGTGAATGACATGCCCAAGCTTACACAGCTGGAAAACAGCAGCCCACCGCGGTCATTCCAATTTAAAGTATTACAAGAAGTTTGGAAAACAAAGAAAAAAGCTAAAATTTCCATTAATTCCAATAATTATCTTTTTTAATAGCTTCTCCTTTTCCTTCCCACCACAGATTGGAATCGTTCGAAGAGCCTGCTTTGTCACTCAGCATTGGACCACACGCATTTATCTTGACTACCTAACCTTCATATGAATCATTCAATGACTGTACAGTATTATAATGCGTCAATGACTTCTGTCAAAATAGTACTGTGGGTGAGGTGCTACTCTCCAGAACCAAAGACAAATAAGAAAAAGATAGTTATTTAACCAATCCTACTATGGACCAGCCAGGTTTTTGATTGGGTGTTTATTTTTGCTATTACAGGAGCAACTGAGAGGAAAAGTCTTTTCCCTTCGGCTCACGTGTCACAGGGGTGGTCACTGGAATGAAGAGTGACCCCTCCCTCCAATAACACTTCATCGCATCCCGTTCACAGGCAATGTTTTGACTTGCTGTCTTTTTGTGTAATTCTGCACCCCTCCTTTCTATATTTAATAATTAAGAAGAATATGTGTAGGTGAAAATATTTTTACATTTTATTCCTGATTACTTGCAAAGATGGTTATTTCACACAGGACAAGTGAACCCTGTTGAGAAGTAGTGAGAGCTCTCTTAGAAGCATGGATATAATCACCGAGATTGAGCAAGAAAGTCAAATGGCCAATGTTTCATTTTATTTGGCTCTCAAATGACTATTTGGTCTTTTGCTTCCCTTAAAATACAACCAAGCTATAGCTACATGGCACAGACTAAAAGAGTGATCTGGAAGTTGATTAATTTATCTGGAAAACCATCAGCTCTCCATTTCAATTCGTGCCATGACGACACAGACTAAATCAAATTTTAAACGAATGCAAACACAGCCACTCTCTCTGGGCCAATTTCTGAAAAAAACACCTTAACTCTTCCAAGTGGAAGTCTTTGTAGATCCTGAGAGGCCTATATGTTGCTTTTAATTTAGAGAAGTGTCAAGATACGCTTCTCCAAGGGCCAAGAAAGCAAGATTATGCAACCTAATGAGATGACGCCACATTAAACCCTGAGCTGATGGCTCTCTCCTAGCTGTAAGCAGTTCCCAGTCAATGTTCTCATCATTTTGGACCCTTTACCCTACACATGGCGTCTCTGGGTTGGAAAGCACGACAGAGGCCATCAGGCTCAAACAGTCATCACTGACCACATGCTAATTCACTGATAAGGCAGACTCGGAAAGAGCAGGGAAGCTTCCAGAGACAGCAGTGCGCCAGGACACTTGGTTATTCCAGATCTCCCTCCCAGAGTGTGTGGCTCAGACCTGTGTAGGTACAAGTCCCCAAGAGGAGCTACGGCGACTTACCTCCGGAGGCCCGGGAGCGGCACTGCCCAGTCATGGGGCTGTACTCCTGGTTTTCATCAGCACACACACAGAGGAAGGACCCTTCCACGTTTTCACAGAAGGCTTCACCACACACGCCACTGAGCAGCTCGCATTCGTTCACATCTGGAAAAGGGAGCGCAGATCAAGTCAGATGCGTGCCTCCCTCCTGACGGCTAGCTCTATTTCACCAGCTGTGCCAGGGCTGGTGGTGTCTGCTGGTCACAAATGGTCCCCAGGGAGCAATCAGACCCTTCTATTATTTTCTGGGGAAGGGGATCCTCGAGGCTGGGCTGCATAATTTGGTTTGTGTAAAATGACCATAAAAACACAAAGCCAAGTCTACATTCCAATTCCACTTTACAGAGGGCCCTGGGATCGCACTGCAAGTGGCGTATGTAAGCCCTGACCATTTAGTTCTCTCTTCCTTGACTTTTTGACATAATGAGGTCTTAAAGAACATGACAGTTCACTCACTCTTTTGAATTCAAGGAAAATTAGCCAAGTTGGCACTTTAGAAACCAGAACCTTTCTTACATTCATTACATGATTGTTTTCAATCTATTCATACATCTGAAAATACAATTCTCTAGTAGCCAAAATGTCCATACTTCAACAACCAGAAATCAGGTTGTGGATCCCTTTGGGAAATGAAGGAAAGACCCCTGTACATACTCACCAGGTTACATTAATCATTCACACGAAACAAGCTATTCCAGTGACTTATCACGGGCTGTGCCTTTAAAAATTCGGGGGGGGGGGGTCCATAGCGTCCGTTCTATTTTGCTAAGTACTTTTCATCTGTACTTGATACTTAATTAAAACACAACCCAGGAATCTATCACTGAGTACATTTTATTCAATATTATGCAAGCACATAGTCCTAAAAAAGGACTAATTCTAATGTCTGACCTCACCTAATACTACATTTTAACATGTCTCGTCCAAAGAGATTTTATTAAGGAATGCCCAGTTCAACAAAGTACTTGACTTGATATCTGAAATGCTCATGCATTTTATGCATTAAACACGTACAAACATCAGCTCTCATGAGCATACTCTGAGATGGTTTACACAAAGTCAAATATTATATAAATTAAATATTATATGAATCATTTAGGGGAAAAAATCTTATTTTCACCTGCTATACCCAGTTAATTGGACAAAAAGTTTATGTATCTTGACTTATTTGGATAATTACCTCAGTTTTCCATTTCACTGTGTATATAAACAGATATAAACCTAATGAGCTGGATTTTGCTTATGAAAAGGTATTATAACATGAAGGAAAGCAGAGAGTTGGCTTATTTAATCAACCCAGAGAGTCATAATTTAGACCAGAAAAATTGACTTTAGAAATTTGCCAAGTTCACATTTATCAATTTGGTAAATGTCAAATGGAACTTTCTACTCTCTTACTTGTATTATTTACATGACTCTTGGTATCTCTCCCACGAGAATGAATTCACTCAAGCAAGAAGTACTTTCTAGTTTACTCCCGCGGGCCAGGCACCAGGGAAACAGTGATGACGCAGGGGGGCCCAACTCCTGCCTTCAGACAGCTTCTAGTCAAGCCAGGGAAATCAGCCAGACGATCTCATAAGCCATGATAAGTGCTAAGAATAAAAAATGCAAGGAAAGCATGGAAGAGTGGACCTTCAGGAAAGGGGTGGGTTAGGGACGTGATCTTGGAGCCAAGTTCCACCTGAAGGATGAGATAAGGTGAAAAGGAGCAGAGTTGGCAGGGGGCTGGTGGGCGTGGTGGAGGGTGAGGTTGTAGGCGCAGGCAGAGTCCAAGTAGAGGAAACAGAATATTTGGCCAGAGTCTGGCGTCAGGGCTGATCCAACTCTCAAATTTTACAGAACACCCAGCAGGAAGGGCATATAGTAGGTGCTCAGTTAATGTTTTTGGGACGAGTGAATAAACAGAGGAAATGACACCTGTTGAGTTCGGTAAAATGAGAGCAGATAACCCTCCTTTAAGGGCAGTGTTCTGTGGGCTGAAACAATGTCAGGATGGGTTCGGTGTGCTCACAGGACCGGGGGGGGGGGGCGGTGTGAACCCCCACCGGGGGCTCGGGAGCTGACACGCCGTCAGCGGCGGGACATCTGCTAGCCCAGCAGGTCAGTTAAAATCTGCCACACCCCTACAATAGGCGGATGGTTAGTCCCAGCCAGGGCGGAGGCAAGGTTCTCAACCACAGGCTCTGCAGGCCTCGGAGAAGGCAGCTGCAGGCCGTCTGCACGAATGACAGCCCCAGAGTCCGTCAGTACCATAACTGAATCCGCGGAAGGTGTTCGGGAAGCAGGAGGGGTCAGCGCCCAGCAGAAGCGGGGGCAGCGTCTGGGAGGAGAGGGACAGTATCCTCAGGAGGCAGTGGGATGAATCCCCACTCCGGCAAGGGGACGCTGGGAAGATGCTTCCGGCAGAAAGAGCAAACGACAGCCACGTCACTGCACAGCGGCGTGAGCAGCCACATGCCATTCCATGTTGCAGGAGCGTTCAAGGTGAAGAAGGAGGTGCTGAGGCTGGGAGGTGGCAGCCAGGTCACCTGACCTGTTCCATCAAAACATTTAGACAATTTTTATTGCCTGCATTTTAGCGCAAAGGAGACTAAAGCAGGAGTCGGAACCAGCAGCGATGACTGTTAGTTTAAAAGTGGTGACTATTCAGGGGGGCGATTTCACCACTAAACCTCCAAACCGATTTTGCTTTCCCTGTTTAATCTGGACGCGAAACGAACGAATGCTTGGAATTGCAGACGTTCGAACTCAGAAGTTACGGACTCCTCCGGAGACAGTGTCTGCCATGAAGCGAACAGAGCAAGAGTAAAGAAAAAGCCTCGTTACCTGTGATGTTCTCAATTTCATAGCCTTTCGTCCTTCCCGGTTCCTGGCTCTCATAGCAAATGTTTCGTAACGATATTGATTTAAAGCAATCGCAGCTGATCAGAAAATGAAATATAAAATGTGGTGCCTGTAGGAGTAGGAGCTGGGCCCTGTTCTAGGACATCGGATGATATTCAGGATGCCTTCCAGCCCTGTCAACCCAGACAGACTGAAGAAACACAGCTGCACAATCCAAAGCATCATTTTACGGGTGTCATTCCTGGAAAATGAAACCCCTGCCAACACTTTTCCTTGACGGCACTGCCTAAGGAGGTTCATCTTGAAGACAGACAAGCCACACCAAGAACCAGACAGCCGCTGTGCAGGAGGGACTCTGCAGAGGGGCTCCGTAGCCGTGGCTCAAAGTTTCAACAGATGTTCTTTTTTAATATACATGGAATTCAAAGTTCTTCTAATTTATTTCTTAATGTCCCGAGCAAGTTCAGAAGCCATCAGAAAGATGGTCACCCCCAAATCGGGTGACCAAATCGAATGAGGAGAAAATTCTATCCTAATTATCTTGCTTACAATCTTTCCTGGTCTCGATAACTCGGACTGCATTTCAATGGGGGAGGGGGAGCGGGATGTGAAACGTGTTGTGGAAAGAAATCTAAACACTCACCCACACACCCTTGCCCATCCTGTGGGGCCTGAAAGCCCTGATAACAGAGGCAGCGGAAGGAGCCGGGCGTATTGTCACAAAACCCGTGACTGTCACACACAGTGTTGTTTACACATTCATCAATATCTGCAAAAAAGACATTTCACGTCAGACACAAAACACAGACTGACAAACAGCAGATATCAATGGATAGACAGAGGCGCTTGACACACCTCGATCGGCATGAGATGATCACATTTACACAGAATGAACTTCTAAAACATTTTACATAGAAATAAAATGTTTCGATGACAATGTCTTCATAGACAAATGCTGGGCTCTGGGAGAAAACATGTACTTTTCCTGAGGAAATGTTTTCGAACAGAAAGAGCTGCCGTAATCGCCACTGTCAGTGTTTTCTGCCTGCTTCCAACCCTTATTTCCAAAGAGAGTACGTTCTTCTACCGGGGAAACCCACTTCCCCACGGAAGTATTGTCACCTTTGTGAATCACCATCAATGCTCACAGTTCTTTCTGCAGAGGTGGCTTACTCATCCCTATAGATAACCTTGGGCAAATCTCAACAGCATTTACAGGGAGGGAGGAAAGAAGGAGAGAGGGAGAAGGAAGAAGAGGGGGAGGAGGGGAGGGAGGGGGGGAAAAAGGGAGAGGGAGAGAGACAGAGACAGAGAATCTGACAAGTTCAGCAGCGTACCCACCCAGTCTGACTTATTCACAGGAGAAGACTTCCTGTCACCAAGTTACAGCCACTCAAGGTCCTAAATGTCAGTGCTGCTCCCCCTGGTTAGCTAGTGGCCAACTTGTAAATTCCTATGTTCTCTACAAACTTGATGATAGTGGTCTTATGCCTTTTTTCCCCCAATAAACATGTTCTCATGAAAGTGATGTCTTGATTATGAAGTTACAAACAGATTTAGATATACTTCTTAGGTATACAGTGACTGACTTCGCCTTTTCGTTCCCCTTCCCCTTTTCCTGGTTTACTGCTGCAGCACACTTTCATCTGTCAGGTTCTGTCCTCTCTGCCTCTGGATTACACGCTCCCTAAATACAGGCTTTTGGAGAAACAATTATGAAAATGCAATTACTGGGGTGCCTGGGTGGCTCAGTGGGTTAAAGCCTCTGCCTTTGGCTCAGGTCATGATTTCGGGGTCCTGGGATGGAGCCCCACATCGGCAACGGCATCGGGATCTCTGCTCAGCAGGGAGCCTGCTTCCTCCCCACCACCCCCTCTGCCTGCCTCTCTGCCTACTTGTGTCAAATAAATAAATAAAATCTTTAAAAAAAATAAAAAAGAAAATGAAATTACTGCACCCAAATACATGGGAAGATAACAAATAATTTAAAAAAATGGTAAGTTAAGTAGTCCTTGGCAGAATTTAGTTTGGTGGAGTTAATAAAATTGAACTATCCTCTTCCTCAATTTCTAAAAAAGCTTTATTTATTTAAGTAATCCCTACACCCAACATGGGGGCTCAAACTCATGACCCCGAAGATCAAGAATCACATGCTCTTCCAAATGAGCCAGTCAGAGGGCCCTGCTCTTCCTAAATTTTTAAATGTCGAGTCAGGAAACTTTCCAGAAGAAAAAGATGAACACAACGATGATATGAGAGCTGTCTTACTTCCCTTCCTAATTTTCCAACATAATCAACCGTAAGTTCAGAGTGTCTCACTTCTGAATTGTAAACTATGAGTGACTACCCACTTTTACTTTACTCAACTGGAACAAAACTGTCCCTTCTCCTTTCAAGGCCGGGCTCTTTCCCTACCAGGCTCTCCTCCCTAGAGTCCCGCCTGCTCGTCCTTCTCTAGCTTCCTCAGTGTTACTCCTCCCTTCACTGACTTCAAACACGTTGAAATCTCTTGGAAAAGCATTCACTTCACTGTGAGGTCACCTACTGTGCTTTCCTATTCATTCTACTGTTACAAAACGTCTCAGAAGAACTATCTACATGCATTGCCTCTGTTCTTCATGTAACTCATCAGTAAAAAACAAACAAACAAACAAACAAACAAACAAATACTAGTTACCACACTACTACTACTAACATTGGTATAGTCCTAAAATTACTGTGAGGACTTAACAAAAGAACATGTATAAAGTGCTTACTTAGAACATTGCCTGGCATGTGACACAGGAAGCATACAATACGGGCTGACCGTTATTATTATTACTCCTCCCCCTGTTCCTTCCTGACCTACAAACTCACTTTCTCACTCTTTAGTCCATGGAGCTCCTCTGAGAAAGGCCACCAATGGCTGACCTGTCCATAAATTTGGTCATCATTTTCCAGTCAGCCACCATCATCCTTGACGTCCCAGGCTGGCCTACTCCCTCCTTGAAGTCTCTCTTCCCATATCCCACAACAGAGTATTATTCTTGTTGGACTTCTAACCACGTTGGCCGGCCTTCATCCTTCCACAGCCTGAAGATGGGGTCTGCCAGGGCTCGGGCTCCCTGGGACCTGCTGCTTCCTTAGTGTTGCCCCATCCCACCCTTTCTGGACAATCTGGACTTCAGTTACCACGGTCCTTGGAATGAATCCCAAAGCTTTATCTCCAGCCAGGATCCTTCTTATTCTTAATTATTTCCATTTCATCTTTTGCTCTAATCTCAAACTTATCCAGCCTGAAACCAAATTCATTGTATTCTTCCTAAACACATTTCCTGAGCTTACTGACAGATCTCATTTCTGCCTTTTTTTGCCTCTATCTCCTACCTCAACTTGAACCAAAAACTCAATGACATTATTTCAAATCTGAAAAACTGACTCTCCCCTGAAACATCTAGCACAAAGATGCAGTAAATCGGTTCTGATGGGTTTCCAACGTCAGCATGAGGCTACAAGTTATTTACTGATCACAGCAGTCAGAGCAGTTAACATCACAGTATCATCAAATCACTTAACACAGGCCACTACTAATTTTAGACTTCCAGAAATGGGTATTTGTCTAAGAGATTATTCGCTGAGCCACAAGATTTAAGGGATGGAAAGAAACTCAGAAATGCTTCAAATAACCAATTATATACTGATGATTTCCCAGTCTTTCTCAGAGGCTGACCTCTGGCCTTTAAAACTATTTGATATTATGGGACATGTTCATGATAAATGAACTTACTATCACCCCCCATCCTCACTTCACCTTCATTTCTCCTATATTCTCTTCATCAGAGACTCCAACCAGTCACCCTAGTTAGAAATCTTGGGGGCATGCTTCCCTCTCTCCTCTGTTGTGTCCCTCCCCTATCATACCCTCTTACCTGTCTTCCCCATACTCCTCACACTCCTTATCCATAGTCTTGCCTCCCTCCCTCTAATCCATTCTCCACCAACCGCAAATCTGTCAGTGACACTCTCTTTTTCAGAATATTTAGTATCTCTTCTTGGCTGCAGGACATCAACCATTCTCCTTGGCAGAGCACGGAGCACCCATCCTCTTCAGGCTCCTGGCTAAACGTCCAGCCCGAGTTCTTAGCCAACACTTACTTCCCAATTTATGTTTGAGCCGTCTCAGGATACCAGAGTTCTTGAAAACACTATGGTCTTTGACTTCTCACTGACTTGGAGCCCTGCACTCCCTTTCTCCACTAGAAATTCTCCCCACCATGTGCTTTGCTCGGAAACTTTTCCTGGCCCATCAGGAGTCAGCCCAAGGGACATCTCCCAAGTGTCAGACTTCAAGGTCTCTCCTCTCTCCTCCCAGAGCATTTTGTGCCATTACTGTCCCCGTCCTGCAACCGAACATCACTGGCAACTTAGCTCCCTACTAAAATGAGACGGCAAAGAAGGAGGAAGGAAAACCAGTGCCAAAAATCTGGTGGCTTTTAGCCCAGATTCTTACAGTGACATCTCTTGCTCCTTCTCATCAATTCTGCGCAGTTACGACAGATGATGACTTCATGTTAATGGCCACCAGCTCAGGAACTGAGAAACTGACTTTAAGGTGAACAAGTCCCGAGATGGTTATGAGTTACTGGGCGTCTTGCAGCCTCCGACTTAATGTACCAGTGATTAACACCGAAAGTTTAGATGAGCAATATTTTGGATTTGAATGAACAGGAAAAAATAATGTGGAGTGCCTGCTGGAGACCAGCTCTTCAACAACTCATATTTTATGAAAATGATATACTATAACTCCCAGCAGTTCCATGTTTTCAACAATGAGGTAAGGTAATAGCTGAACAAAAGGACAACATTTGTTTTATTTCTCTAATGATCTGTATAAAACATTATTTCATTAGAATTGTCTTTGATGATGTGAGTGCTGAGGTATTTTTCCATTGTTAGTCCTGTCTATAAAGTTCTAAGACCTGCTATAATTAAGATCAACTCTATAATAATAAAACTAACTGCAAGAACATTTATTATTATGTGAAAATAAAAGCCGACCAAGATGAAAGCTTCATTAAATGAACAAGTGAACGCCATCTTGTTTTACTGAAGCTGATTTTTTAGTATGAAACTCCATTTGGAATGATGCTAACATGACAGGTTTTTTGTCTTTGCTTAATGAAGGGGTCATTCTATTAAATTACTAATACCAATTTTGCTTAGTTGGTTTTAGCTCTGGAAGAGCCATGCATAATATTACCAGCAGTCATACTGTCTCCCAGATGAGTGATGAAGGAATGACTGTCCAGAAATCCTCTGCCGGCAACCCAGATGAATTAGTTATGCTCCTGTAAGACTGCTGATTTCTCATGCAACTTTTTGCCATTAATATTTTATAGAACAAGGCATCCAAATTGGCAAAGAAGAAGTCAAACTCTCACTCTTTGCAGATGATATGATACTTTATGTGGAAAACCCAAAAGACTCCACTCCAAGACTGCTAGAACTCATACAGGAATTCAGTCAAGTGTCAGGATATAAAATTAATGCACAGAAATCAGTTGCATTTCTATACACCAACAGCAAAACAGAAGAAAGAGAAATTAAGGAGTCGATTCCATTGACAATTGCACCCCAAACCATAAGATACCTACGAATAAACCTAACCAAAGAGGCAAAGAATCTGTACTCAGAAAACTACCAAGTGCTCATGAAAGAAATTGAGGAAGACACAAAGAAATGGAAAAACATTCCATGCTCATGGGTTGGAAGAACAAATATTGTGAAAATGTCTACGCTACCTAAAGCAATCTACACA
>CM052811.1:23284823-23316774 GCA_028533885.1 Nasua narica | reverse complement strand
AATGCAAGCTGGTACAGCTGCTCTGGAAAACAGTATGGAGGTTCCTCAAAATGTTGAAAATAGAGCTACCCTATGACCCAGCAATCGCACTGCTGGGTATTTACCCTCAAAATACAAATGTAGTGATCCGAAGAGTCTCATGCACCCGAATGTTTATAGCAGCAATGTCCACAATAGCCAAACTATGGAAAGAACCTAGATGTCCATCAACAGATGAATGGATAAAGATGATGTGGTATATATATACAATGGAATACTATGCAGCCATCAAGAGAAACGAAATCTTGTCATTTGCAACGACATGGATGGAACCAGAGGGTATTATGCTAAGTGAAATAAGTCAGTCAGAGAAAGACAATTATCACATGATTGCTCTGATATGCAGAATTTGAGAGGCAGGGCAGGGGGTCATGGGGTGGTGGGGGAGAGAAATGAAACAAGATGGGATCGGGAAGGAGACAAACCATAAGAGACTCCTAAACTCACGAAACAAACAAAGGGTGGCCGGGAGATGTGGGGGGCTAGGATTATGGACATTGGGGAGGGTATGTGCTATGGCAAATGCTGTGAAATGTGTAAGCCTGATGATTCACAGACATGTACCCTGGGGCAAATAATACATTATATGTTAATAAAAAATTTAAAAAAATATTTTATAGAATAAGGCAGATATAAATATTATAGATATAGATATGAATTCAAGGAAGAATTACACAGATGAAGAATAGTGGACCACTGATACAAATTTTCTAATAACAAGATTAACATAGCCATCAGAAAGAAATAGAGCATCATTCTGGATAACTGGAACTACCTACCAGTGGCTCATTTTTAAAGTATCAATGCTGTCGATGACTACACAAGCTCACATTTTGAAGGTCTTAACTTTTGACCCATTTGGTAGATCTACTTTCCTTGCCCAATTGCTTTTTACCTGGTACATTTTCTCCACAGACCAAAGCTTTCCAAAACCTACTAATTATTATCAGGGATTTTACATATAAGAGAACTCCACCCAC
The DNA here is from genome assembly GCA_028533885.1 of Nasua narica. NCBI lineage: Eukaryota > Metazoa > Chordata > Mammalia > Carnivora > Procyonidae > Nasua > Nasua narica. Next base: position 23,315,755 of record CM052811.1, on the reverse strand, counting down.
ATTCTTCAAATTCTAAATAAAGGCATAAGGCCAAATACTTGGTGTCACCTTCTCTCTTAGGTAAAGTGAGCTATGAAATAAGGTGAAAGTATGGAAAAGAGGCATGATTTTCTAAAAGGGATTGGGGTTCTGGGATAAGGCTTATTTAGTCCTCAGAAAATTACAACTATGTTCAAAGACCTCAACAATGAAATTCCTAATAAAACCCCAATGATTCTATTAGGTTTTCTGTACTATATACCAAAAAGTATGGGTATGGGGAGAAAGGAATATCTATCTGTATATACTTTGTCAAGGAAATGATTTGGTTTTCTTCCTCTCAGATACACCCCTCAGGTTTTTGTTCTGAACTAAGAAAAAAGCACTTCTTTTTCTTTCTGAGTATGTCCTCTCTTTGTGTTGTTGATTTTCTTTTTCCTTATTCTGAGTAGGACACAACTACCTGTTGGAAGCAAAAGCTTGTCAACGACCTTTCTGCAGCTGCCAGCACCCTCTAGAGAGGTGGATGACAGAAACTAAATCCTATTTCTGGTAGCAGATCATTCACAGGAAAATCTCCACAGCTGCATGGTGGAGGAGAAAAAGCCTTCCTGTCATCAAAACATTTTTACATGAATGATAGGGTTTGTCTCAACTTGAAGGGACTTTGAAGATTATCCAGTTCAACTCCTTCATTTTAAGAACCAGAAAGCTGAGGCCTAGAGAGGCTCAGTAACTTGCCTCAAGGTTACCCAATCAGACCTGGCAAAGGTGCAGAGCTCAGTGAAGGAACACTCTTCTGAATGTAAGTTTGTGGCTCTACCCATCACAACCTCTTGCCTCCCACCACAGTGATGCTTATTAAAGGCCAGTCAACAGGACAGGCAGAAACAAATATGAGTCGAACAAGCATACTGGAGTGTTTTCACTACAGAGATGGAAGTCAAGATACCCACTTTTCAACTTATTTCTTACTAACTTACAGTTTAATCAAGTGCCCTGCTCTTATCCTTAAACAAGGCCTGAACATCGAGTAGGATCACACATGAAACCTAAACACCCAAGGTACTGTATGTCCTGAAGAGGCTATACTTTTGGGAGACCTCTGCAAGAAAGGCCCATCAAGCACCAAGGGTGTTGCAGTCCCGGAAAATCCCAGGACTATGTCTAGCAGTGGGGCTCTCTGAATTTATTCATAAAAAGGAATGACCCACTGTTGCAGCTCAGGACTTCCTGACCAACTTCAACTGGTTAAATATTTGGTGCCAGAATCTTAGGAAAATAAAGCCAAAAAAGTGTATGTCTGTGTGTGGGGGGGAGGCTTATACTGGAAGGGATGTAGGGTTCCTGCTTCAAGGAAAATGCAGCCTTCATACTTCTTACTGAAAGGAACGGAAGCCGACCAGGAGACAGTAAATTCCAGCCAAGAAGTGGGATTGAACAATGTTAAACCAGCTGCATAGCTGCCCAAAGGAATTTTAAAATGGCATGGCGGCTGGCCCAAAAGAGATTAAGGTCTCTCTCACAGCAGAGGAGAGAAGCCAGGATTAAACGGAAGAGAAGTGCAAGGCCTAAAGAAAAAAAATAAAATTTAGCCAATAGGAAATTAAAAACTGGATTTGGAGATGGTCCAGACAATACAATAGGATATGGAAAGAGCCTTTAAAAGAAAAAGGTCCACTGAGGTCTGGCAACATCAACAAGGCTGAAGAATATAGGCCTTATGTGTTATGGAAAATAACTTTGTTCTGAGAAATGCGGATGAGCCAGAAAACAGCAAAACTACGTCCTTATGCAGAGTCTGACTGCCACACCGATGCCTGATAGGGAAGGGTGGGGGAAAACCTGGGGACCTTGATGGTCGCAAGTATGTTCTGAAAGCTAGTAGCCTAAAATAAGCAGCAAGAAATGACAGAGGTAGCAAATTATACTTCAAATCTAACTTTCTAGTACATAGATTCTAGAAAAGAAGGCTAGCCAATGAGAGATCATTTTCTTCCTAGTTTTGAAACCCACTACTTCAAAAAAAATATTTCCTTAAATTATTCTTTAAAAATTATCCAGAGCTGGCTCCCATTTGATTTCTGGAAACAGCTAGAAGTGCCAGAGAAAGTAAACCAAAATTTTGCCCTGATTTTAATCAATCATTATGTGGACAACTTATATTCACCATCCATAGTTAAAGACATCCTAATGAAAACCACCCTAAAAATGCAAACATCATCCCAGTCCAAAAGCATGGGATTCATTCTTGATTACCTCCCCACGATCCAATCATTGCACTCTTCTGATTTTCTCTCTTGGTTCTTTTTGTTGTTGTTGTTCAATTAGCCAACTTTCTAACAGCCAAATTTCTGGACCTTTCTACACATGTTGTATCCACACCATCAGTTTTTATTTGTTCTTGGGCAGCTCTCATATATACTAATCCGGTGGAATGGTTGTGGATAAGGTCACCATTTTGTAAAATCCAAAGGACTCTTCTTGACTGGCATCTTCACAGATCTCTCCATGGTATTTAATATAGTTGACTACTCTCTTCTTCTTAAAGTACCTTCTACCTCTTTTATGCTCCTGGGTTTCCTCTTAATCCTGTAGCCACTTTCACATAATCTTTTACTTTATTCCTAAATGCTAGTGTTTCTCAGGGCTTAGTCCTAGACCCGCTTTTCTTCTCATTTTATGATCTCTCTTCATGGCCCCATTCAATCCAATAGCTTCAAATACCATGTTTATCTGACCACTCCAGGTTATATCTCCAGCCTAGACTTTTCTTCCAACCACTATATCTAAATTGATCCCATTGTCTGCCTGATACAACCACATGAATATTACATGGGCAACTCTAATAAACCCAAATCATAAATGTGATCTTGAAAAAAAAAAAAAAAACCCGCTTCCATCCCCACCACCCCATGAGCAAAGAGTGCCAACAAATGTCTACTTGCTAAATGAAGAACCAGAGATCTATCCTCAATATTCCCTCTCCTTCTTACCCTACATCCAAACCAACACTATGGTCTAACTCAAGACCAGGTTCCATTTTCAAAAAATTTCGTGAGTCATTCATTTCTTTCCTTCACACTGTTGCTACTCTAGCCTGAGGACCAAACTGTTGTTTGGCCTGAACAACATCCTCCAAGACTCCTCCTGACTTTTCTCTTGTCCCTCTAATCCCATTTCCAAACAGCATCCTGGGTGATGTATGCTTTAAATATTTAGAGTATTGAGTAAAACCAAATGTAGGAGTACATATACTGAAAAGGACACAAATACTTTATGTGCCTCTAAGGGGGAAAAATTCTGCAAACTATTTCGTACTGCTTTAAAAAAATCACATTAACTATAAGAAGTATCCAAATATTACAGTATTAAAAATATACACCTTCAAAATGATGACATATGGTATATCGCCGTCCTTAAAATTAACCAGTCTCTTTCTTTTACACTTAGAATGATATCCAAACCCGTGATGTTTCCTGGGAGGCTTTGCATATTCTTCCCCTGACTCTCCAGCCCATGAGTCACTGTGCTCCCTTCTCTATGAGCACCACTTTTTCATTTTCACTTCCCTGAATGCAACTACTACTTCCCTGCCTCAGAGTCTCTGCCATCACTACAATGCCCCTTGGGAATGCTCCACCCCACCTGCCATCCCCACCCCACTCTTCGAGTAGCTAACTCACTCTACAGAGCTCAGCTCAAATGCCATTTCCTAAGAGAGCTATCCCTCATCCTCCTTCTCACTGACTCTTCTCTTTCCTTCACAGCACCTGTAATGGTTTGAGGTCACATGCTATTTGGAAAGCTTATTTGTGTATTTACTGCTTGCCCTGTGCCTATGCAGTTCCTTGAAGGCAGAGACCATGTCTGTTTTGCTCATCACCACACGTCCATAGTTTGGAACCAAGTCTGGCACAGAATAGGTGTGCAATGGCGACAGTCAGTGTATTACTTGTTTGATACAAAAGCAAGCAAAGCTTCCATGATCTACCTCTTTAGCTATATCTTATGTATCACTTTTTCCCCTTCTACAGGGTCAGTTGAAACTCATTTATTTAGTGTTCCTAAACTTATCCAGTATTTCACATCTGCAAATCTTCACTTGTGGCATTTATTCCAAGCCCGTCCTCCAAGCCTCCAAACCTGTCAAGGTTTAGATAGAGCCTCCTGGAAGCTTTTTCGACCCAACCTTGTGTAGAAAAATGTGTCTAATCACACGGCCTCTTCCTGCCCCTCGCTACACACTTATGAAGACCCTAAAAAGATGGCACATCACATTACCACCAAAACCCAAGACTGAGCACTCACAGCCATAGTCCGGGACAAAGAGTCGCTGAACCAGTGGCGATGGGCTGGAAGAACAGCTAATAACACAGCCATGTGCCGTCTGATCAAAAGCAACAGTATGTGAAAGCTGCACCGGAGTTTAAGAACCTGAATTTATAATGTAGGAACTTGTATCTGAAACTTTCAAAGGTAAACTCGAAAAGCTCTTCCAGGATGAAGATAAAAGAACAAACGGAATGGCAAGAAAATACTCATTTTTATATCCCAGGGTATGAAAGAGTTAAATACAAGAACACTATCACAAAGATAAAACACGCTAAGAAGTAAAAGTATACAATCAATCACAACAGAACACAGAAAATGGCAAAGTAAAAAGCCAGGACAGAAATAACAGCACCGTAAAATTAAAAGGGCAAATTAAAGAATGGGAGAAATATCTATAAAATGTTGATAAATCATTATTATCGTTAATACACATAAATCGGTCAGAAAAACACAAACTCCACCTCATATAGGCAAAAAATATTTCACAGAAGAGATAAATACAAAAGAAGTTAAGCTCACTGATAGTAAAGGCACATTAAAATGAGATATCTTCTCTTTATAAAATGAAGAGAAAAATAGGAACATAAGCTGGTTTGTTTTTTTTTTTTTTAGATTTTTATTTATTTATGACAGAGAGAGATAGTAAGAGAGGAAACACAAGCACAGGGGAGCTAGAGAGGGAGAAGCAGTCATGACCTGAGTTGAAGGCAGGCGATTAACAACTGAGCCACCTTGGCGCCCCAAACATAAGCTTCTTGAGAGTGTCAAGAGCTAGGTCTCACTGGGTATTGATGGAAGCAGAAACCAGCAGAACATTTCTGGAAAGCATGGTGGTCTCAGGTGGTGTTAAGGCCTATAAGGCTGTCATTGTCCTTTGATCTTGAATTAACTGTCTTACAGTCTAGTCTAGGGACATGATCACTGATACAAAGGAATATAGAAGTGTATTCATAGAGTACTAAATGGCAACAACGATAAAGGAAACAGTTTTTATCTCCATAATTCAGGAGATACTTTTACAAATACATGGTACAATCATGCTATGGAATTATGAGGTCATCAAAAATTTATTTATTTTTAAAGATTTTATTTATTTATTTGGTAGAAAGAGAGAGATCACAAGTAGGCAGAGAGGCAGGCAGAGAGAGAGGGGGAAGCAGGCTTCCCGCCGAGCAGAGAGCCCAACGCGGGGCTTGATCCCAGGACCCCGAGACCACGACCCGAGCCGAAGGCAGAGGCTCAACCCACTGAGCCACCCAGGCGCCCCTCAAAAATTTATTTTTAAAGATCAACAAAATAAAAATAATATAATGAAAAGTGGAAAAGTAAAGATAAAAGGTGTAAGATCTTATTTTAACAGTTAAATAAATTAAAGCTCTAAAAAAAGAAAGAAGCCAAATATTAACTGGCTGGAAGATAAATGATTTTATACTTGTGAGTATTTTCTAAATTTTCTGCAATGAGCACATGCTACTCTTAAAAATCAGAAAAATTATATATTAGAAAACAATTATTTGAAGATATTAAAAGGAGAAAATTCTTTAACTTGAGTGTATATCCAAGTATAGATTATATACTGTATTATATATATATTATATATACTATATAGATATAATAACAGAAAAAGCAAATAAAACTACATAAACAAAAGTAGAATATTCATTAATATTCTAAAAAGAATTTAGAAACTGAAAACATTTAAATATCTTTTTCAATTCAACTGACAAAGCATAGAATGTCTTTTTAAAAAAATCTCTTTATTGGAGCACCTGGGTGGTTCAGTGGGTTGAAGCCTCTGCCTTCGGCCCAGGTCGTGATCTCAGGGTCCTGGGATTGAGCCCTGCATTGGGCTCTCTGCTCAGCGGGGAGCCTGCTTCCCTCTCTCTCTCTGCCTGCTTCTCTGCCTACTTGTGATCTCTCTCTCTCTCTCTCTGTCAAATAAATAAAGTTTAAAAAATCCATTTTAAAATCAAGTATTCTTCTTGAAATGATAAAAATCACATGAAGGGAGCCTGGGTGGCTCAGTAAGTTCGGTGTCTGACTTTGGCTCAGATACTTCTCAGGGTCATGATCTCAGGGTCCTGGGTTTGAGCCCCCTATCAGGCTCCCTGCTCAGCCTCAGCAGGGGTCTGCTTCTCCCTCTCTCTCTGCACCTCCCTTGTGCTCCTTGTGCTCGCTCTGTCTCTCTCTCTCAAATAAATACAATCTTTAAAAAAATTACATGAGAAAAATGTTATTACTAATACTACACATATTTTAAGTTAAAAAACCACAGCAGTTCTCAATAATTGCAACTACAATTGAAAGCGAGCAAACAAAAAAAAAATTTAATGCTTTTTAAACTAGCCAAGTTTTTTTTATTTGTTGCATACAAAGCTGTATTTGTTTAGTTTCAAAAACTCTGGAGACCCTGCCCCAAAATATAATCTTCGGAACATTAATTAAGAGATTCTGTTGAATGAAAACTAAAAACACTTTAGACTTAATCCCTTTCTCCAATACAAATGGCAAATTCCCAGTTATAAATGTTTTCTATTGAAGAATGACTTTTCTACAGTCAAGTACTGTATACAATTTTACTTTTCACTGTGTGAAAATAAACCTTGGGCCATATGTTTCAGATCCCAAAGTTATTTTATTTTCCTTTTGTACACTGTTTCATTACAAATCATAGGGAAACAGTCTTTAAAAAATATGTATAAAGGAGAAGGGTAGGAAGGGAATGATATAATAAAAACTGAAAAAGGCAGCCAAAAAAAAAAGAGAGATGAGACAAATGGAAAACAGAGTATAGCTTTGAACCCCCAATACCAGTAATTATGCTAAATGTATATGAACTAAATTCTCCGGTTAAAAGACAAAGATTGTTAATCTGGATTGAAAAAACAACCATATCCTGCTTACAAGAAAAGGGCCCTTTCAAAATAAGAATATGGAGAAGTGGAAAAAGACAAACCATGTAAAATCTAATTGAAAGAGACATATGTAATTACACTGATAAAAGACAAATTAGATTTAAAGACTAGATGCATTGATAGAGACAAACTGGGACATTTCAAAGAAATAAAAGCATCAGTACACCAGGAAGACTAAAAAACTTCAGTATCGGGGCGCCTGGGTGGCTTAGTGGGTTAAGTCTCTGCCTCTGGCTCAGGTCATGATCTCAAGGCCCTGGGATCGAGTCCCAAGTCCAGCTCTCTGCTCAGCGGGAAGCCTGCTTCCCCCTCTCCCTCTGCCTGCCTCTCTGCCTACTTGTGATCTCTCTTTCTCTGTCAAATAAATAAATAAAATCTTAAAAAAAAAAAAAAACTTCAGTATTTAATTCCATGGTCAGACAATATATAAAAAAAAACCTAGGAAACTAAAATTATAAACAGATAAATTTCCATAATAACGGGAAATTATAAAACACCCCTTCAGAAAATTATGTAATTAGCAGACAAAAACACAGTAGGGATATTCGCGATTTAAACAACTTACAAACTGGGCCCTAATTAGCATATATAGATCAAACTGCAAAATACATGTTGTTTTCAGGTACACAAGGAATATTTACCAAAACTGACCATATTCTGCACTACAACAAATTTCAAGGATTGAAATCATTGAAATTATGTTCTCTGGCTAGAGAGGTATTAAGGTATAAATAAAAAAAATAAAAATTTCCCATTTAAATTTTTAGACATTTAAAAATAAAAATATCTGGATATTAAGCAAAACACCTCTAAATAACTCATTGGTTGAAAAAAAAATGACAATGCATTTATAATACTTTTATCTGAATAGCAAAAAACACACTAAAACTTGTAGCTACAGATAAAGCCATTCATAGAAATATATAGCCATAAATATATATCAGAAAAGAATACATATATTACAGAAAAGAAGATTGAAAACCCAAAGATCTAAGAATCTCTGTCAAGAAATTATAAAGACAAATGAAGCCCAAAGGAAGAATATAAAAACAGAAATTAACATAATAGAAAACAAAGAGAAAAATCAATAAAAGTTCCTTTGCAAGGACTAACACCTGTGAAAGACTGATTAAGAACAAAACAAAGAAAGCACAAATTACTAAGTAAAAAAGAAAAGGCATCACTAACACATTCTACAGGCACTAAGGAGAGATAAGAAAAAGTATTATCAACAATTTGGTGCCAAAGAATTGGAAATTTACCTAAAATTTTACCTAACATGAATAAGTTCCTTGAAAAAAAAAAGTTACCAAAATTGTCATGAATAGTCCAAGAACTGAGACCATTACTTCATCTTTTAAAGAAATCTTAACTGCAATTTTTAAAACTTTTGTAACATCCCCCCACACAAATATAGACACACAAAACAAAACCAAAAACTTCCAGGCTCAAATGACTTTACTTGTGAATTCTTCAAGGAAGCCAAGAAAGAACATGAATTTCTTTTTTTAAGATTTTATTTATTTATATGAGAGCTAGAGTGAGCGAGAGAGACAGTGAGAGCCCACAGCAGGGGCAGAGGGAGAGGGAGAAGTAGGCTCCCTGCTGAGCAGAGAGCCTGATGGTGGGACTCCATCCCAGGACCCTGGGACCACAACCCGAGCCAAAAGGAGACACCCCTAACACGAATTTACATATACTTTTCCAAAAAAACACAGAAGGGGTACTTTCAAATCTAGTGTGTGAAACCAGAGCAAACTTGAGCCAACAACTTCACAGAACATTCAAAGAAAGGAATATTAAAGATTAATCTCTCTAATTACACAGATGCACATATTCTCAACAAAATGTTAGCAATTAGACTCCAGGGATATACTCTATAAGGATACTATAGCATGATTGTTAGGTTTATTATAAGAATGTAAAGGTATTTTTCACTAAAAAATAAAATCAATATGGCTTAAATGTGTATGTGATGGTGGGCAGTGGAGTTACCATGATTTATGACATGTCAAAGCTCGCACAAGACAGATGTTATCTGGTGTCCAGCATTGTAAACCCAGACTCTCGGCCCTGGATTACTTATGCTTGAACTGTTACACAGAGAGAAATAAACTTTTATCTTGTTTAAAACAAACAAAAGGGGGGAGAGAACCAGTCCGTGTAATTCATCACATTCACAGAATAAAGGGGAAAATACGATTTAAAAAATAACACAATTATTTCAACAGATGCAGGAAAATCATCTGTAATAATTAAAAACGACTCATAATAAAGACTCTCATCAAACTACGAATAGAAGGGAATTCCTTTACCTGAAGAGAGCATACCAAAAACATCTATGGCAAACACCAAAGTTTAAGAAATATTCAATGCTTTTTCTGCTGAGATCAGTAGTGAGACAAATAAGCTAGCTACCATCATTTCTATTTGAGAGCATGTCCTAGATAGTGTAATAAGAAAAGGTATAATTATTGAAAGAAAACAAATAAACCTAGCACTACATTATTTGTAGACAACATAACTGTTATGTTCAAAATCCAAAAGAATCTGCAGATAAACTAATGGAAATAACAAGTAAATTTAGCAAGCTCAAAGGTACAAGGTCAATGCACAAAAATCAAATTGTTATAAAGGTAGAATACATTTTTAAATACCCTTTGCAACAATATAAAAATACTGCAAACTTACCTAGGAATAACTCTAAAAAATTATGTTCAAGACTACACAAAAAACACCAAAACAAATTAAAGAAAACCTAAATAGAGGGATATGTCATGTATATGTATTGGAAGACTCAATATTGTAAAATATTAAATCTCCCCCAAATTGATCTATTGATTGAATGCAATTCCAATCAAAATCCCAGCAGAATGTTTTTTCTGGTATAAATTGATAAGCTGACCATCATGCTTATATAGAAATGCAAAAGGCCATGAATAACACCCTGATAATCTCGATTAAAAACAAAACTGCACAATTTAGAATTTACAGCACATACACTAATGTTCATTAAAAAGCTACTACAGTTAAGACAATATGCTGTTGCTGTAAGGATAAACCAACCTGTGGATGGAACAAAAAAGACTCATATATATTTACACACTGTTCATGACAAAGTTACCAGTGGAAATCAGTGGAAAAACTGTACTCTTCCCAATAAAGGGAGATGATCCAATTGGAATACATTTAGGAAAAAAGTAAATCTTGACCTCTATTTCACACCATACACACAAAACAATTTCAGACTATTATAGATTTCAAAAGTAAAACATAAAACAAGAAAGCTTTGAGAAGACAATATAAAAAGTGTATCACAGGGGTGCCTGGGTGGCTCAGTCGGTTGGGCAACCGCCTTCAGCTCAGGTCATGATCCCAGGGGCCTGGGGTCAAGCCCCACAGTGGGCTAGCTGCTCAGCGCGGAGTCTGCTTCTCCCTCACCTTCTCCCTCCGCCTCTCTCCCTGGCCTTTGCTCTCTCTCTCAAATAAATTAATAAAATCTTTTTTTAAAAAGTGTATCATAATGACTTCAGGGCTCGCAAAGACCACAGACACAAAAATTACTGATCCCAAATGAAATAATTAAAACACTGGCCTTCATTAAAATTAAGAACTTGGCTTCATTTCTTAAGACCATTGTATTGAGCACCTCATTTTGAAGAAGTCTGCTATGCAGAATTAGATAACTCAAACAATACCCAAAAAAGCTAATAAGGGTATGAAAAGCTGTTGAACATCAACCCTCACAAAGGAAATGCAAACTGACAGATACCATGACGAGAGATCCCTTACTAAGCAAGGCTAACCTTGAAAAGAAATGACAATACCACGGGTTGGTCAGGATGTGGAACTGGAATGCTCAGAAGTAGCTCTGGGCCCTGTAAACTGGGACTCTGAGAACCGGCTGTATCTACGAAACTGAGACATTCTTTATACAATGAAATGACATACAGCAACGAAGACGAAGCACTGCTACATAGAACGTAGATGAAACTTGCAAACGTAATGTTGGATGAAAGAAGTCAGACACAAATGAGCGCCTCCTATAGGATTCCACCGAGAAGATGTTCAAAAACAGGTAACAAAGAGAAAATAGAACTCTGTTTGGGTAATGGGGAGGGGAGTGGGTTAAAATTAGGAAGAAGCTCCAGGGAGGGTTCAGGGGCTCATTACCAAGTGTGCTCACCCTGTAAAAGTTCGTCAGGCTCTACCCTTACGATTCATGCACTTTTCTTTTAAGTATATTAAGCAATTAGAAAGTTTACTTAAGGGGTGCCTGGGTGGCTCAATGGGTTAAAGCCTCTGCCTTCAGCTCAGGTCATGATCTCAGGGTCCTGGGATGGAGCCCCACATTGGGCTCTCTGCTCGGCATGGAGCCTGCTTTCTCCACTCTCACTGCCTGCCTCTCTGCCTACTTGTGATCTCTCTCCTCTCTGTCAAATAAATAAATAAAATCTTTAAAAAAAAAAAAGAAAGAAAGTTTACTTAAAAAGAAAAGCCAATCCACACTGCTCTATTTCCTGGTTAAAGAGCATCTTAACCATTTCAAAAAGTTCATTTTCTTTCTTTCTCTCTTTCTCAGTGGTAAGAGGTATATATTAGAGTAAAATATTAAGGGACTATGAATAGTAATCCTGATCACCACTCCCTATCTGTCCATAATAAGCCAAATCTGTGAAACTTAATTTCTTCCATGTACAAAATAAAGACAAGCTTTTTTTTTTTTTTTTAGATAGGAATACAGGTGGATATAAGAGAGTGTATGTGACACAACAATCTTCCTTAAAAATGTAACACCATTTTTATGTGACCTAGTGCAAGTTAAGGGAGTTATATGATTCTCTGTCCCTAATATGCTACTATTTTTTTTTTTGGTCTTATAGAAGGTGAGAATTATTACGGAGTGAGTTTTTAAAATCATTTACTTAAGATTAGAACAGCATTGCTATGTATTCAGAACAGACTAGAATTCTAATATTCTAGGATATCTAACCTAGGAATTGTGAAGATTTAAATACATAATGGAAAATGGGAGGCACATTTAATGTTTGAAGGGGGGGTCATATTTGATGGTTAAGCATTAATGATGAGACACTAGATCTGGAACAGAGTGCTGGTCAGCTCTGCCCCCTCCCCAGAGTCTACGTGAATCACTCCGAGTGGGTCCCAGTTACCGTCTCTCTCTCTCTCCACTGCACACGGCCCTTGCATATATTTAAAGATCAACACAGTGAGTAAAACACCCTTTTACATGAGGGTAAAATATAAAATTAGTGCGATCTTAAATTTTGTGATTTTGTTTGAACACCCAAAGGAGTCCTAAGAATTTTTCAAGTATTTAAATCATGTGCTTGACTCTCACTTGCATTAGGTTTTCAAAGACAACACAGTGGGACAGAGGTACAGAAGAGTATCTCTTTATCCTCCAAAATGAGGTCAAGAGTGAAAATCCTCATGAACGAAATCATCTTAGAGTCATTGCTTTAAAAAAAAAATCCAAGACAGTTTACATTTCAAACTGTCTTAACAAGAGGATGCAGTGAAAGACCAAGAACATGGGGGAAATGCTCTGGGTCTCAGGGATCCTCACGGAGGGAGCTCACAAGGCTCAGCTTCCAGAACTGGACCGGACATGTGTCAGGAAACAGGTTCAAGAGCCTGCAGTGCGCCCCGGATGCCTATCTTCCCTCTCAGAGAACTAGGACACAGGGTGGGGAAGCCACTGTGTGCGACAGATGTTTGTGCAATTATAAAAAAAAACAACCCTCAATATTATTGGCTAAAATCCAAAACTACGTATCTGTGACACTTAGGGGAAAAATTCTGAATCGAGTTGAAAAGCAAGGTATTTTCAATGAGACATAAAACACTTTTTCTTTGGACAAAAGCTAAACCTGTACACACAAGTCATTAGGCTTCTTTTCAGAAAAAGAGGATCACAGCATATTTCTGAATTCGAAAGCTGTTTCTTCCCATTATGGACAGAATTTTATATAAAAACTGGAAAAGTGGGGGTGCCTGGGTGGCTCAGTGGGTTAAAGCCTCTGCCTTCGGCTCAGGTCATGATCTCAGGGTCCTGGGATCCAGCCCCGCATCAGGCTCTCTGCTCAGCGGGGAGCCTGCTTCCCCCTACCTCTCTGCCTGTCTCTCTGACTGTTTGTCATCTCTCTCTGTCAAATAAATAAATAAAATCTTTAAAAAAAACTGGAAAAGTGAATGAGAAGGGTTTACATTTGCTACAGAAAGAAACATTCCTCAAAATGTGAAGGGAAGAAATGAGAAGAAAGCTTAAAAAAAAAACTTTCTGTGCTCCTGAAGGTAAAGAATAATCCTAGTTTGCTGTTATATAATGGACTACCACAAAAAGTGAAGTATTTGAATAAATTCTCCATGGGGAATAAATTCCATGCCACTCAGAAAAATGTCCCCTTAGATACTTACAGAAATTGGCCTGAACTTCAGTTGCATATTTCTAATACAATTACTTGCAAAAGATAATGGGTGAAATAGATTTTGGTTTTTTTTTTTAATACTCTATAAAATTTTGGAAATGCACTATTTTCTCTGAATATATTTATTCATAACCACTGGATTATCTCTGCCTTAATTTAATAGCTGTACATTTTTACAACCAAGATTTTCCAAAAAATAAACGTCTTCTTCTAACTTTAGAGTCACACTGTATATTTTCTCTTTTCCTATAGTCTTTCTTATGCTAAGAGGTGCTGCCAACGAGGACCGGGAGGAAGCACTCAGCATAGGCCAAACACATCAACCCCAGATTCATCTTTTTGACACTTAGGCCCCAAAAGCAACATAGGATCAGCCAAAAAAAATTCCCATTTTTTTTTACTATTCTAATTTTTCTCTTTCTATATTCAAATAGGAGGCCAAGAAAGATTAGTTATGAAGCCACAGAAAACAGACAGTGTATCTCTAGAAATAACTACTGCAATGTTTAAATGCAAATAAGCATCAGCATTAGCCATCGGTTTGTTGGCAATTGATTCATGAACCATTTCAAAACCTGAAATCTTTTAAAACTTAGGGGATGAATAGGGAAAGTAGGTCATCTAGAACTCTTAGGGAAAACAAAAAGTAAGGAATTAAAGCAAATTATGTATAAATAGGTTACTATCCTATATTTTATAAGATTTAGATAATTTACATTAAATAAATTTGGGGTTTAAAAGTAGATGGAATATATGTAATACTTCATTGATATCCAGACCTAGACTTAGAACAATTTAATTCACAAATATCTGTGTAATCTGTTATGTTGTGCATTTTGTAAGCATTGATCACATAAAAAGAAATAGGTGTTAAATGCTCCCTCCTTTTAGATGTCCACATGTTAAGGAAATAAATGGGAACATAACTAGGGTTTCAATGTAAAAAGCGCTAAGACATTGCACACAATTCACATTCATGGAGCACATCTATGGGGACAGGCTCCATTCTAGTTGATACTTGTCAAGACACAACAACATACTTAATTCTTACAACGACTCCATGAATGCATTATGCATGTGGGGAACCTAGGCAGATGAGCCTTAAGTAACTTCCTCAAGTTTACACAGCTCAGAGGTAGAGTAAGAGTTCAAGCCCACATATTCGGAATCCACAGCCTAAACTTTTTTTTTTTTTTTTTTTAAGATTTTACTTATTTATTTGAGATAGAGCGAGAGTGAGAGAGAGAGAGAACAAGGTAGGGGAGCAGCAGGCAGAGGGAGAAGCAGGCTCTCCACCGAGCAGGTAGCCTGATGTGGGGCTCGATCCCAGTACTCTGAGATCATGAACTGGGCTGAAGGCAGATGTTCAATTGACTGAGCCACCCAGGCGCCCCCACAGCCTAAATTCTTAACCATTTCTGTACCCAATAACTAGGCAGGGTGTGCTTTAGAGAAGTCAGTCTTCAAAAAATAGGAAAGACCTCAGAAAAGTATACAACACACTCAATTTGGAGTCATCTTATTGTATCTATTTCCTGATACTCCAGGATGAGTTACAGACCTCTTCTTTATCTTTGCATTCATGCACCATTTATTGTGCCCTAACTAATTATTCGCAATGCCCTACAGCTGTGAACAAGACCGACCGAGAACGTCCAGGAGTGGGGTCTAAGGATAAAATACAAGAGAAAGTAGTAGAAAAAGGTGGTTAAAAGGGAGTGAAGGGGGGAACAGGAAGTGTTAGAGGGTGAATGTGAGAAAGGGTGGCATGAAAGGGTTCCCTGAGAAAGAGACATTTGAATAAAGACCTATAATAGAGAAGAGGTGATCATCTCTACACTTCTTAGTATAATAAATTTCCTTGTTTTAAGCTGTTCACTGCAGCCAAAAGCATTCAGACTAATACTCACCCTACCCATAGGTTTGTCATGAAGATCACATGAGAAAACTGGTACAATGCACTTAGCCTCATGCCTGGCTCACAAGAAAAAGTCAGCAAATGAAATCATTTTAATAAAGTCATGACATCAGCTATAGGAAGAATCTCCAGTCTACTCATGTTGGGAGTCCCACCATGGGATATTCCATCAGCAGGATGCCCAACAAGGAACCAATTCTGGAATTAATGTATTAAATGCTACAATTGAAGCCTAATGTTTACAAATACTACTCACAACAACCTTCCATGACTTATTAAGTATTCTATTTGCAGAGGACATTGAAAGACTCACCTAAATGGCTGCAGGAAGCCTGACACCCCGGCCGAGCGCTGGGTGGCAGCATAAGGTGCGAGGGGCGGGGCACCTGGGTGGCTCAGTGGGTTAAAGCCTCTGCTTTCAGCTCAGCTCAAGATCTCAGGGTCCTGGGATCAAGCCCCGCATCGGGCTCTCTGCTCAGTGGGGAGCCTGCTTCCCCCTCTCTCTCTGCCTGTCTCTCTGCCTACTTGTGATCTCTCTCTGTCAAATAAATAAACAAAATCTTTTTTTATTTATAAAAAAAAATTTATAAAAAAAAAAAAAGGGGAAGCTGACTATCTACAGACTCCACTCCCTGGCAGTTCTAGGTCTATTTTTTTGGCTGCAAGGAAAGTGTTTACTTCTCTGTCTATGAACAGATGATTTTCCATAGCTCTGGGGTTTTAAAAGGTCAGCAGTGATAAAAGGCTTAGGAAGAGCTCTTGAATTTCTCTGCTACTATTATGAATTTCTTTATAAAAATGTTGATATACGGAAGACAATCAAGCAATGCATGGAAAATATGTATTCCAGATCCAAAAGCAGCTTATTCCAGCAAAATTTCCTCAGCTCTCTCCCTAATGATTTAAACATCCATTTTCACTCACTTCTGCAGAAGTACATTCACAGGAGGAGTGAGTGTGAAGAACAGTAGCCTTTATAGCAGGAAGCCCTTCTTTACCTGGAATGTTGTAGGATCTTTTTCCTTTTTACACTGGGCAGGTTAATCTAAATTATCTTTTGTTAGAAAAGAAACACTCAGGTTGTATTCTCTTGTTAGATTTTTCCATTTCGGACCCTAAAGCTACTAAAAAACAAAACAAAACACCCCAAACCCAAACAACAACAACAACAACATAAACACAAAAACTAAAAAACCACACACACAAAAAAACAAAACAACAACAACAACAATAAAATAAATCTGAAAAATCTTTGGGCCAAGTGGCCAGATGTAATATATCTGAGTCAGGGCACTTCAATGTTCTACTTGACTAAATCATTTAAAAAAATATTTTCTCCTTGGTGACAGAAAGTTCTATCTTCGCGCCACAAAACCTCCAACTGCCTTGGTGCACAGTCAACAATGGTTTTATACTTTCTTTCTATACTCTCCGTAGAAAGCGTACCTAAAAGTCTGAAAACACCATGCTTGCTCCAGCTTAGTTTTTATTTTCTTGATTGGGCAAAAGTTGCCTTGACTGTATTTTCTGGTTCCCATGGACACAAAATTAGCCTGAGTTTGAACTCAACTTCTTTTAGGCTTTTTTTTTTTTTTATTTTTTTTTTAGTAACGTCTACACCCCATGTGGTGTTCGAAGTCACAACGCTGAAATCAAAAGTCACAGGCTCTATCGACTGAGCCAGCCAGGCACCCCTCTCTTAGTGTTTCTGATATCACCATTCTCAGCAAAGTTCAGAAAGCTAGCCATCCTGACCACCTGCCTCTGATTACGTTTTCCCTTTCCAATGAGTGAGTTAGCAAGAAGCTGTTTGTAGAAGATACTCTAAAAAGTTAAAGGATTAGAATCTCCAGAGCCATTTAACAACAGGACTGGATTCTTTGAATATGCTGGGATCCAGGGTTCAGGCTCCACGTTATAAGAAGTCTGCTTCCCATCTTTTTAGTTGTCAAATTCGGAATCGGCATTAGAATTATTTTGAAAGTGGGAGCAGAAGCTTCTGATCACATAGCGCGACTGCGGTATTGTTTTAAAAAGTAAGAAATAACAACCAGGGGTCGAAAATATAGGAGAACACAGAATTAAAATGAAGGGTTTTGATTTTTTCCTTATGAAAAAGAGGTGATGTTTTTCATAAGACTGACTTTTAAATGTCTGACTCCCCCCCCCGCCAAATACTTTTATTTTTTCAATGTTACAAGATTCACTGTCTGACTTTTACAAACAGAGGTTATTTTCAAGAGTAGTTTCAGGTTCACAGTGAAAGTTTACTACAAGTTCCCATAATCCCCTGTCCTCTCACCCAGCCTCCCCTGCCCCCACCACCACCATCCCTGAACATGTTATGACTGATGAACATACGCTGATGTGCCATTATCAACCCAAGTCCACAGTTGACATCAGGGTTTGCTCTTGGTGATGTTCTTTGATTTGTACAAAATGGAACTCATGTGGGCAGAAGATTAATGTCCCGAGCAGACAATCTCATGCCCTCTGTTCTACTTACTGACAAGCTATTATCCTTCAGCCAGGGGATGACCAGTGTGAAAAAGGGTATCTGATAAGGCTTCCAGACACAAAATTTCTCTGATTTCTCTCACTATCGAGACAGAATGGCCAATTCAGCCCACCCAAGTTAGTATGGTACCAGCTTTCCATTCCTTGCTCCAGCCCTCAGATCTCGCTCACCCTGCTCTAGTTCCTTTTCCCACAGGGCTTCTGTCTCTCTAGCCTATGACGTAGTTTACAAGAAAGCGGGAACTGAGGTTGTTCACTGACGTAGCCCCAGAAGTGAGAACGGTGGCTGGCACCTAGCATATACTTAATACTTGTCAAATGAACCAATGAAGATACTTTGTAAGAGACGAGGCTTCAGGGAAGGATCTGGGCCGTGGTTTGGAGGCCTAATGGGCCATGACTAACCAGGTTCTGTAAGCCACCAGTGCCGTGCTGCTGGGCTCCTCCAAGGTCCCCGCTAGATCAGCGTGGCCGTTCTACAGTGTGAACAGGCTGGAAAGCACAGTGAGGTCTAGACATGTCTTATGTTCTCACGTGCACTTGTTGTATAAAGTCTCACTCAACCTGGACGCCCAACGGAGAGAGCAACATGGCCGCTGGCCAGAGCAGTGTGCAGAGACCCATGGGAGGCACAACGTAAAGTAAGAGGCCGGGGGATGGGGGGCAGGCATGTGATAGTCACAAATTTCCCTGCTCTCCCACTCATACACATTCTGCTGTCGATAATGAACCCAAGCCCTGGGTCAGCTTATAATGGGATGATAAATATTTTTCATGAATTAAAGCTCTGCAACAACAAGAAAAAAAAAGGAAAAAAGGAAAAAAAACTAAAAGAGCAAAAGAACTGTGATTTTTTAAACACATGAATAAGATAAAGTGGGACATAAAACACTGAACTTAGTTAAAGAGGTGCAAAGTTTCCTTTGTTTTTCTACACAAGATGAACACTCTGGCTAGAGAACACACGGGGTGGCAGGAGGAGATGAACCACAGTTCGAGGAAGAAAGGAAAGTAGAGAGGAGATAGTCCATCAGAAGAGACCAGTTTCCCTGCACTTTTCCAAAACCCATATGTGGGTTGGGAGAAGAACGACCTACCATATATATGTATGTGTGTGTGTATATCTATCTGTCTGTCTATCTATCTATCTATCTATCTAGAGAGCATGCTGCAACCTGTACTTATTTATTTATTTGGCTGGGGGGAGACAGAGACAGAATCTTAAGCAGGCTCCACACTCAGTGTGGAACCCAATATACGGGGCTCAATTTCACAACCCTGAGATCATGACCTGAGCCAAAATCAAGACTTGGATGCTTAACTGCTTGAGCCACCAGGCACCCCAACAACCTGTATTTACTTATATCCCTAAAACATTACTTATATCCCATAAAACATGTTATATTGTTCAAAGGCAAAAACATAATTCTCTGCATGTACCACTTCCTTATTTCTCCCAGATTCCCCTCCTGGAAGGCAGGTTCCAAGTGGACAAGAACTGTTTTTTGCCTGGTACAAGACAGGCACTCTGTAAATGAGTAAAAGGATTAACAGCTCACTGACCACATCCCTTCCATTCTACTCCAGCTGAACGTCAAAGAACACTGTTGTTCTTCATGTCCCGTAGGAGAATCAAGGTGTGCCTCCTTCCTCCATCAGGCACATGCTCCCAGAACACCACGTACAGAAGGGCAAGGAAGGATCCCGTGGTGCTGTTTTTATTTCTATACAATCTGCCATGCTACCTGGTGCCTGAAACAGTTGATGCTGACAGAGCACGCCTCTTCACTGTGTTTCAGGAACCGGGACCAGACACCAAGGAAGCCATGGGAAATCAGGGAAGGGTCCTCCTTCCCTCAGCTGGGCGGGATGCAGTTAGCCCAGCTTAGAGCAGACTAGGCCAGCCCTGCGTCCACAGGTCTCCAGCCACTTAACCCGAAGTTCAGAAACAAGTTGGTAGAAGGGCATGAAGAGAGCCAGTCCCTTTTCAGTGTTAACCCAAGTACTGTGCACATCAGTGCCACAGCGAACCCCAGATCACATGGGCTGGCTTCACCCTACACCACAGCCTGGGGTAGAATCAGGACATTCTGCTGCTGCCGCAAGTTTCAGGCTCAGTCCAGCACGAGAAAATCTGGGCCAGTTTAATGCAGCGGAGTAAGCCCGTAAAAAATGAAAGCTTTGCAAAGCTCCTTCTAGAAAGAGAATAACATGCCTAATACTCACAGAGATTTCTAGTTATACTACCATATATCAACACGGTATTCTAAATTACCTATTTTATTACTTATAAAACTGTCCAGTTTCTTAAGGAAAAAAAAAATAGGGACCAAGTGTCAAAGAAAGTATACTAAAGTATAGTAATTTACAAAGTACTAGAAGTTTTCTAAAAACACATTTTAAGATTCAAGTCTTTGCCAAGTAGATGCCTAACAAAGTTAGAACTGCAAGTAAATTAGGGTGATTATATAACTCTTGAGTTGCAGCAATCGGTATTTAAAAAGACATGGAATTAAAAGAAAATCGCTAAGTACAAAAGACAAAATGGAGGTGAATGTTACTTATATTGGTATATTCTTCTGGAGCAGTAACTTTGGCTAGTAAGCATGTGAGGGGACCTACATTTTTTTTCCTGAACATCATTTCTGCATGGCACACTATCCGTAGTTATAACGTGGACCATTTTTCAGGGAAGGAAGCCCTTATAATCCATGTTTCAGACCCAAATGAAGAATCAAGCCTGCATCTTTCTGGAATGCAGGGGAAATGTGCATTCTGCACACCGGTGTCATCAGTGACTCAGATGGGCTAGCACCGTGGCCCTCTGCCGGGAAGGCCGCTCTGCACAGCAAAGTGTGTATTCATGTAGGGTCTATCTGTCTATCTGTCTGTCTTTTTTTTTTTTTTTAAAGATTTTATCTACTTATTTGACAGAGAGTGAGAGATCACAAGGAGGCAGAGAGGCAGGCAGAGGGCGGGGGGGGGGGGGAAGCAGGCTCCCCACTGAGCAGAGAGCCTGATGCGGGGCTCAATCCCAGGACCCTGAGACCATGACCTGAGTCAAAGGCAAAGGCTTTAACCCACTAAGCCACCCAGGGGCCCCTCATATAGGATCTTTCTTAAGAACTCTAGGCTCGAGGTCTAAATATAAAATTCAGGTAAAACTCGAATCACCATTCTGCGGAATCCCTACAAAACTCTCGTGGCCACCTTTAATGATGTTTGTTTCCCCACTTCCCAACGTCTGAGGGCTTCCAAACCCCTCAAAATCCGCTTGCTCAAATTGCACCCACACTATCTCTCTTTCACTTGAAGCCAAATCTGGCATCAATGTTTTGTCTACTCAGCAGGAGAGGGGTTTCAACAATCTCCTGCGTTTTATAAGATCCGTTTATTCTTCCCAATATAATAATTAGTTTCAGATGAACCTGGTCACTATTTCTAGGCTGGATTCCACTGTGGTACGAGCAAGGAGAGGAGGCGTTTCCTGCTGAGCTCTTTTTTAGAGCAAAGAATTGGGGTACTGTCCTAGGTCTGGGACAGAACCTTCGCAATTTACTTCTTTACAACTCAGTTGGCTTTTTGATAATCTAGATGTTGTAAGAGATGGACTGAAATCACGATTACGGGAATCTTCTCAGTTTACTTTTAGAAAGGTTGGGATGAATTATTCCTCAATTTATCAAACTATAATAAATCATCAAGAACATAAATCTCACTAATATAAACAGTTCCGGTATCTCTGCAAACACACCAAGGTTGCAAAGAGAAAGCCAACCCTGTTATCTGAATGTCTTACAACACAATTAACTTATAAGGAGATAATAAATACCAGTGGGCAAGAATGTACACCAGCCTACAGCTAATGATGTTAGAGAAATAACTGGAAAAACTCTGCTGACAGTGCTTCAGAGAAGAATCACGCAAGACATGTTTACAGTGATGAAGATTCTCTGTATGCCCCTTAATCAAAACTGGCAGAGTCTTGAGTTATATCAGGGAGGCTGCTTACAAGTTTCCTCTGGGTCTCCCCCAGTGGACCTAAACTCATCGTGTCCTGCATGTTTCCACTAATTAATTCAGTACCAGTACTAGAATCATCTATGAGTGTTGGCATTATCATAGGTCACCCTATGCGTAAATCCCAGTAATTCCTGAGCCACGAATGAGGGCAGGAGTCCCCTTGATGCATACATGCTTGGAGGCCTTAAATCAGGAGTATCTCATAGCTTCTTCCCGGTGTTGCCTGCTTCACAGAAAGCAATCTCCTCTCTGCCTTATCAGGAGATAATTACAGGCTTCCTGACGGTTTATCTTACCTTCACATGTACGGCCATCTGCAGAAATTGAGAAACCCTGTTCGCAGACACAGTGAAAAGAACCATCTGTGTTGAGACACTCTCCGTGAGGACCACAGCGTCCAGGCCGTTCACATTCATTAATATCTGGAATTGAAATGAGTTCCAAATATGTGAAAAAATTTTTTTTTCCTTTGGTTTCATATGATAGCAGACATAGAGTAAGCAACTCTGTTTACAAAATGGTCACTTATTCTGTGGCCCAAATGCACTATTTATACCTATACCAGACCACAAGTTTTAAGAGAGAAACGACTTTGATTCAATCATATGAATAAGCCCATGTTCAACCATTTTCCATGTATAAAAAAAAAGCATTTTCATCTTCAGACAAGCAACCTGAACATACTTTTTTTTAAGAGCTACTGGAGGCTTGAGGAATACTAAGAAACAACTCTGAGAAAGGATCTTCATCAGGGAGCATGCTGTGTTCTTCTTGTCCTCTCCCATGGCCGTGCACACAATTCTGTTGGAGCCCCACAGCATCGTGTCCCCTCCACGCCGACTGACCCCCATGACGTGAACTTAAGGGCAAAACTGGAAATGTCTTACTGATAGCCTTTGGTCCATAAAGTGGCCCTTCACAAATGTCTGCTGAATATATAAATGAAACAGCCTCCCATCTATACTTGGTTGAAAATGGATAAAAGAAATAAAATACAAGAAAAATAAGGTCTATTAGATCAGGGAAGTTCTTATCATTTGTACAGCTTTGTGATGACATAATTCGTGAATGAGGGTCAAAGGGTTAGTGCAGTGCCAAACATACAATGAAGGGTCAGCAAGGGGTAGCTACGATTATTAACGCTCATGAACATACAATGCTGTGCATGCGGGCTGACCATCTTAGCGTAAGTCTTATGCTGACCTGCTTGCTCTCGATGAAACGTGATTATACTCCCCATGGCCAGGGTCATGACGCACTCCTAAACACTTTTTTAAAAAAATATTTTATTTATTAACTTGACAGAGAGAGAGAGCACAAGTAGGTAGAGTGGCAGGCAGAGGGAGAGGGAGAAACAGGCTCTCTGCTGAGCAGGGAGCCAGATGCAGGGCTCAATCCCAGGACCCTGGGATCATGGCCAAAGGCAGCCGCTTAGCCGAATGAGCCACCCAGGCGCCCTTCCTAAACACTGTCAATGCATGAAGTTCTATCAAATGTTCTATCAAACCAGTGCTAATTATTATGGATATAAGTGCCCCCAGGGATGATGTAACAACTCCTGGAGAATGGTCACTTATTCACACTGGTACTGACCTATGCAACTACCTATCTGCACTGTGTTTTAATCAGTGTTTTACTCAGCTGTGTCCCTTATTACAATGATGACTCCTCAAAGAGAACTACATATCTGAATGGAGTCCCCAAATCCTAGTACAGCATATTTATAGTGTATTAGGGATGTCTGTCCACCACAAAATCTCAGTTATGCTCATTCTCTCCTAATTAAACCGTGATTGGTTAAAGTACTCATAGTTAACTAGGGCCATGAAAACTATCACAGGTCCTTGGCACCCTGCAGGCAGGAGGCTTACTAAGGCCATTTTCTTATCTTCCTAAGGTCTCCTTAACCTCTCAGTGAAGAAGTCCTTGATACATCTTCTTAGAAGTCCATCTTTAATTCAATTAAAACCATTTACGGAATGCTTCCTACGAGAGGGGTGAACAGGCTGGGGCCCTCACCATTATGAAGCTCACAGTATAATAGGGGAGGCAGGAGCCAACATGAATAGTTGTAAAGCTTAATGGGCACATGGAAAACATATGGATTATGAGCCCTTCCCAGGGACCTCTAGAACATGCTTACCCATCAATCCTATAGTTCTCCTCCATAAAGTCATCCTTTTCTCTGCACCCAGGATCTCCTAGTGCTCTTCTTTTTGGCCTATTCACTTCACTGTGTGACAGATATTCTGTCAACAACATTGATTTATTCATCCGTCTATATCAATCCTTAACTCTTTACCATTCTGTTGGCCATATAATTCGCACTAGTTGGCCCATCCATAGCTGAATCAAAATAAGAAACCAAGCAGGAATTACTCCTATTTCTTAACAATCCCCTCACTCTTGTTATTGGCACTGATTTAAGAGCATTTCAAGGAAGAGCAATGAATCATTTTCTACTTGACTATTTCTCAATGTGACTTCACCCTGTGAAATCTTTTACTTCTTTTATAAAATCTGATACCTTTTATGATTCATCCCTACCCACTGGTAATACCTTAGACTGGTCATCTTTTTTGAACTCTGACCACCTCTTGGCTTTTAGTTTCATTCTTTCTTTCCAACCTGCTGTATTGGGTTACCTCTACCTGGGCAACAAGGTTCAATAAAGTTCTACTGGCCTGGAGGGTCATATAAAGCCCAAGGTCCATATCTACCTTGTGGAGCCCAATAGGTTATCCAAACCTCCTCCTTACTTCATCCTATGTCTCAGTGTGGCCCTTTAAAAGCTGTCACCTTGCAACTTTGCAGAGGGAATAATGTGCATGAAGGGCTTGCTTCAAGAGAAGTCACTGATTAACAAATAATTGTCTAAAAAGTTTGATGACAGGAACTGAAGACGAATTCCCCGACTTTTTTCCAGGAAACCGCTAAGAAAGAACAACATGAATATCTGGAACTAGAGAAACATATGCATTCAATTTGGGTTGTACTTATCAAGGCATTTCTAAACTATGCTGCTAGTAACTCAGCTGAAAGCCAGACTATATTTAAGTTGGGTTTCTTTCATGGGTCTGAGATTCCACAGAAATTCACAGTTTGGCATGTGTAAGTCAAAATGCAAAACTGAAGTGTGTTCTGAATCTCAAATGTACACTGTCACATTCCTACAGAGACTATTAACATGGAATTTCCATGCTGTCTGTATATCAGCATTAATTTTGCTGGGGGAAGAGACTCTTAGACTTCCAACTGAAAAATGCCTTACTGAATATGGAACTATCTACAGATTAGTAGGTAAAGTTTAAAGCTTTTATCTATCACACATTGTCATTCACATACATCCCATGGTTATTAGCACTGGCATCAATCACATTTTTAGCATTAAAACAAACTCTGAAATTGATGTCTAGGAACAGAATGTGTCTTGGCCATGAGATTAGACTGAAGTAGGCTAGTAACTTCAGGTGAGTGAAATATCAGAAGGCTGCCTCCAGTGGCACGGCCAAAGAGAGAGGACTTAAAACAAGATGAGTGTACATTGCCATTACAAACAGCCTCTAATCGGAGAAGATGGGTGATAGAGC
Organism: Nasua narica; assembly: GCA_028533885.1. Classification (NCBI taxonomy): domain Eukaryota; kingdom Metazoa; phylum Chordata; class Mammalia; order Carnivora; family Procyonidae; genus Nasua; species Nasua narica. Next base: position 23,290,026 of record CM052811.1, on the reverse strand, counting down.
AGATCACAGATAATACTCTTAATGGAATTAAAATCTGCTTCAGGAATATTTTTCATTTGTTTAGATTTAAGTTTTTTAAGCAGACATAGTAATTTATTCAGGAAAACAGGAATCACCAATGTGACAGAGCATGAAGTCAATTTAATAAGGATTTATAGTTCATAAAACATGTTTGGAGAAGTGACATATTAGAGTTGATACCAAATCACAAATTTAATGTACTGAGAGAAGACAGTAGTATAATAAATCATATGACTAAATTACTTCCTTATGATTTAACTCTAGAAGTTTATGAAATCTGCAATAGGAAATCATTGTCCATTTAAAGAAGACTTAGTTTGCCTCTATTTGGTAAAAAATTGTGGAGGAGAGGAATGAGAAAAGAAAGTATTGCTTTTTAAACCCAAATGTGTGTAATAAAAACAGGATACTGGGGCTTTTTAGGGGGCAACTCTTGGCATTTTTATATAAATCAAGATTCATTTGAGGATGAAGAAGTTCCAAAACGGTAATAATCACACAGTAATTTTATAATTCAAGTATTTCTTCTCTATTGCATTAAATCCAAGCTCATTTACTTTCTGCATTGAAAATACTGAAAAATTTAAATTCACCTTACTGCATCACAGTGACAAATGAATATAGGACATCGAATGAGGTACATCACAGTATAGTTAAAGCTTGGGATTGGTAAGTAAATTAATTTAAAAAAATCTCGAGGCAAAGGCCTGTGTCTTTGGTATCACAGGGACACACAGCTGGGTGTGGATAATACTATGGACAAAGGGTATAGTATGATTCCAATGCTACATCTTAGAGAGTACACATAATCCTCCCTTTCAAGTACTATACATCTGGGACGTGAAAGAGAAGACACAATTGATGATAATCCAAAATTAAAAAGTTATTCATGTCCAGTAGCGGTGGATAAAGAATAACTCCAACAACCTTTACTTATATGTACTTTGGGATATACTTCAGAGTTCACTAATGGAGGGGAAACAATTAGGGGAAAAAATTATCCAAGTAGCAGAAATAAGTATAAAGGTAAATATAAGTGAGAGTCTTCAGTGGAAGAAACAGGCATGGATTTATTAAGACTAATAAAAAGGAAAAGTTGCAGGGCAGCCAGGTAGAGCAAAAATGTTGAGATTTTTTTTAAGATTTTATTTATTTATTTGTCAGAGAGAGAGAGAGCACAAGTAAACATAAACAGGGGGAGCAGCAGGCAGTGGGAAAAGCAGGCTTCCTGCTGAGCACAAAGCCTGATGTGGGACTCGATCCCAGGATCCTAGGTTCATGACCTGAGCCAAAGGCAGACGCTCAACAGAATGAGCCACCCAGGCGTCCCCACAATCTGATTTTTTAGTCCCAGCATCACCAGTAACTCAGTGTGCTACACTGAGGGGAAAACACTGAATCCAGTCTTCTTTTTTTTTTTTTGCTATAAATGTAGTATAATTGATAGGGCAACATAGGGAAGAATAGTGGAAAAAGATCTTGGCCTCAAATCTCTACTACTTATTGGGGAGGACCAAGCTAATTAATTCCTCTGAGCCTCAGTTACTCATGTGTAATGGATATAAGAAAAGCTGCCTCTTAAATTCTCTGCAAATCCATGAGCTACCTACAGCAGTTGGCACATAGTAGGTGTTAAGTTAAAGCTCTTTTGATTGGTGCTGTGTTCTTATCAGTATCTTGTGTCCTCTATACCTTTGCTTGGGCGATGAAATATGATAGCATTTTGAAGAAATAATAAAATCGTGCCCTCTTTACCTCTATAATTTTGAGCAAATTATTAATGAGGTGTTTTTTTTGTTTGTTTGTTTTTTTAGGAAGAGAAAAGGCTGAATACTGGGTAAAACAGGGATCAAGGAAAGAATGGATAAATACCATCTATGAGACAAAATGAAACATACCCACGAAAGACATAAAAAGCCAGAAGATGATTTTTAATCTAGCACCAAGATTGGCCCATGAAAGGAAGAGCAAAGTACAGGTGAGCTCAGTTACCACAGAAGCTTGCAAAGCTAGGACACAGTTCCAAAATGCCTGAGTTTCAGTAAACGTGGAGTGCAACGTGAGAACTTCCCATACCTGATGCAGACCCAAGAAAGAGATTTTAAAACTATAATTTGGCATAGCTCATTTATATATAAATGGGTAAAGCCAGAGACTACCATCAGGAATCATCACAGAACTGAACTACGTAAATTAGGACTAAAAGCAGAGAAGTACCTTGACATCCTTTATTGTCATTTAGCTGGAATCCATCTGGACAAGTACAATCATAGGACCCTTCAGTGTTAATGCAGTCTCCTCCTTGGCAAACACTGTTGTCCTCCAAGCATTCATTGATATCTGTAAGTCAATTTTAAAAACTTAAAAGACGGAATCAACTATATTAAACAAATTAAGCATTACTCTTACACACAAAAATCACATAAATGAACATTAATTTACATCTTTCACAAGAACATAACATTTAATGGAAGACAGCTTTTTAACTTTTAATTTTTAAAAATGAAACATTTTGAAAGGATTTTGGCTTTGAACAATAAATAAATTAGGGCTTTAACATCAAATGAAATTGGGAAGAGAAAACATCAAAGTCTTGTACTAAACAATCCACTTGGCTATGTTCTTGGTGACAACAGGGAATAAAAATATTCTTTAAATATGTATTAAGAGGGATACCTGGGTGGTTCAGTTAGTTAAGCATCTGCCTTTGGCTCAGGTCATGATCCTGGGGTCCTGGGATCCAGCCCAAAGTCTGTTTGTCCCTATCCTTCTGCCCCTCCCCCTGCTTATACTCTCATGCTCTCTCTTAAATAAATAAATAAAATCTTTTAAAAATAAATAAATGGGATCAGGAGGGCAACAAACCATAAGATACTCTTAATCTCAGGAAACAAACTGAGGGTTGTTGGGAGCTGGGGGGGGGAGGGACAGGGTGGCTGGGTGATGGACACTGGGGAAGATATGTGCTATAGTGAGTGCTGTAAATTGTGTAAGACTGATGATGATTCACAGAACTGTACCCCTGAAGCAAATTATACATTATACGTTAAAAAAAAAAAAGAAAAGAAAAGAAAATAGAAGTAACTCCCATCATACACTTTACCCATAGTTTTGTGGGAATATGAATCTTATTTTATTTCATTAAAGAAGGCCACTCGGAATAAATAAGTAAGTATTAAGAATATCTTGAGCATCTAGGGGTGCCTGGGTGGCTAAGTTGGGTAAGCATCCCACTCTTGATTTCGGCTCAGGTCATGATCTCAGGGTCCTGAGACTGAACCCCAAATCAGGCTCTGCATTGGGTATGGAGCCTCCTTAAGATTCTTTCTCTCCCTTTCCCTCTGCCCCTCCCCAACCTCCCCTAAAAAATAAGTAACAAATAAAGAAAGAAAGAAAGGGGGTGCTCGGTGGGTTTAGTGTCTGGCTTTGATTTTGGTTCAGGGGATGATCTCAGGGTCATGAGACCAAGTCCTGAGTGGAGCTCACACTAGGCATGGAAACTGCCTAAGATTCTGTTTCTCCCTCTCCCTCTGCTCTTCCCCCACCTCTCTCTCCCTCCCAAAAATGAAAAAAAAAAAAATGAGTATTTTGAGCATCTATTTATACAAGATCCTGTACTATGCATCATAAGAAAAATCTTAAAGTATTTGGCATGATTTCTGCTCCCAAACAGAAATGATTTAAAGTATATTAATAAAAATAAACACAAAATATTACACTGCTTTGTAAGTCCAAAAAAATTCAACCTAAGAGTTGCCAAAATATATAGTTACTTGTTGAAAGAATAGTACCAATCTCATGTGCCACATGGATTCAGAGAGGAGATATCATAAAGGCCAAAGGTGGCCTCATATAACAGAAGGGATTTACCTGAAGCCGGGACAGCAGAGTAAAGGGGAGGAAGGGGGCGCTTTTGGTGGGAAAGGGAATCAGCAAGATCAAAAGCTCCATTGAAGTCACTTACTCAGCAGCTATCACCAACAGGTTTGAGGCTGACTGGATTTTTTAATGCATATATTTATAGCATATGCAACTAAACATGGTTTACATAACCAGTAATGAGTTCTGACTGTGAGCATGCGAGACAATTAATGACCCCCCTCACTGCGTGAATGCTGGGTAGACCTTTCACAAGGGCTGTTTATTACCACATTTACTTCCAGTCAGAGCTCATTACTCCTAACACAGTCCATGACTCCCTCTTCTGTTGTCTGCGCAGGATTTCAATTATTAGCACTGAAGAAAGCTAAGGAACAAAACCTTCTTTGTTTTCTCAGAATTTGGCATATGATGGCATTTCTTGCCAATAATTATGATTGCTGCAAAAACACATGAGAAGTTCCAGGAAGAAGTGAACATGGAGACAGTTGCAGTCTCGATCTCCTCACTGTCTCGTTCAAAATGTTGGCACCCCAAATTAAATTTTCCTCATGGAACCCAATTCACTTATTAACTGGCTTCTGTACCGTTCATTAGGCAAATAGAAGAGAAACAAGCAAGCACCTTACAGTTTCACTCCACCAAAAGAAACACAAGTCAGGCTGCTCCCCTAGATTAAAATGTTTCTGAATACTGATCCTAGAACATAAAACACAGCTGACGTGACTTTGTCACAACTAAAGTGGGTCATCCCTTCTTCTTTAGTGTGTTTTTCCAACTTCACTCAAGTAAAATTTACATACAATACATGCATCTAATTTAAGAGTTCAGTGAGTTTGAACAAATGTAGATATATTCTCATGATCACTGTACAAAGTACCAACATTTCTTTATTCATTTATATCTGTTGGGATCACTGCTGGATTCTTAAATCATGGCAAATGCAGTCCTTTTTTAAAGAAATGTGAGGTTTCTCAGTAAGAATGTTATTCGGTAGTTACAAACATAAAGCTTAGTGATACTTCCCTTTAACTCTTTTTCCAGGCTGCCCTTAAATTTCCATTCCTAATTAACCTCAAGCCACGAAAGAGACACTAAAGGAAAATCATGCACAAGACAGAAGAGCATGCAGGAATCAGTGTCCCCCCATGAGACCTTCAGGTCTCATTCCCATGCCAATTAATATTTTATTCACCAGCTAACTGACGCTTGGTATATCAAGATTTCTAAAAGTGGAAACAAAGTTAATAGAGAATAGGCTTTTAGATATAAACTCTATGAAAATAATTCATAAGCTCCAACT
>CM052811.1:23111590-23284723 GCA_028533885.1 Nasua narica | reverse complement strand
CCAAAGAAGACATACAAATGGCTAACAGACACATGAAAAAATGTTCATCATCTTTAGCCATCAGAGAGATTCAAATCAAAACCACACTGAGATACCACCTTACGCCAGTTAGAATGGCCAAAATCAACAAGACAGTAAACAACAAATGCTGGAGAGGATGTGGAGAAAGGGGAACCCTCCTTCACTGTTGGTGGGGATGCAAGTTGGTGCAGCCACTTTGGAAAACAGTATGGAGATTCTTCAGGAAATTAAATATACAGCTACCCTATGACCTTGCAACTCTCTGATTTATTTTCGATAATGATTGTGCCAAATGGGGATAAACACTAGTCTACTGTGTATGACTCTCTGACATAAAGCATGTATTAAGTGAATATATTAGATCAACCATTAAAAAAAAGGTGCAGGCATTACCATCACCCGAAGTTTTCCTTGAGCCCCTTTTGTTTGGCTTCTTCTGCACAGTGTTTTTGAGACTAATCACAGTTTCCGTGTGTACCAACAGCTCTCTCCTCTTTATTGCCGAGTAGTGTTCTACCATATGAATGTGCCACAATTTGTTGACCCATTCACCTTTGATGGGTGCCTGGATGTTTACAGTTTGGCTACTATGAATAGTTTGTGTAAGTCTTTGTGTGATCACAGGCTTCCATTTGCTGTGAGTAAATTCCTAGGGGTGGAACGGCTGGATCAACGGTAGGTCTAAATTGTGATAAAATGGCCCCCTGCAATGGCTGCACCATTTTACTTTCCCATGAGCAGCCATGAGAGCTCCAACTTTCCATACTTATTCCAACAACTCCACTGCTATTTTCATGGGTGTTATGTAGGCCTTCGGTTTTTAGATTTACCTTTCCTTGTTCTGTAGGAAACTAAGATAACCAAGGAAAGGCATATTTCATCATCAGCGTCATGTGAAGAATCTCAATTCAGAAAAGATGAAGGAGTGTCCTGAAAACACGAATTTCATCCACAAGAGAAACACTACAGTACCTAGATGTTTGCCTTAGCATAATGAAAGTGCATTAGCTTTGTTCATACTACTTTAAAATCATTTGATTTTCACGTATTTTTCAAAATCTAAGGGAACCTATATGAGGAAAAGAAACAGTATTCTAAGTATTTATAAATGACTGTCTAGATTTGAAAATCCTGCATTACATTAGAGCCCGATTCTATCTTCAAAAGCAGGAAGGAAGGAAGGAAGGAAGGAAGGAAGGTAGGAAGGAAGGAAGGAAGGAAGGAAGAAAAAAGTAGGCTGAACATTAAAAGAGAACCCAACATGGGACAGTCCTGCATCACCGCCCAGGGTGATATGAAAGACAGAGCCCTTCCAGGATTTGGGCAAGAGGCTTTAAGGAAAAAATGTCAATCTTGGCCACACCTTCACTAAGAATGCACTGGTCAAAGTCACCAGGGATCCCCACCCTGCTTAATCTCATGGTCAATTCTGGTCCTCACCCTGCTAAGCAGCAATGTTTGACACAGTTCACGACTCCCTCCTATCGGAAATGTTTTCTTCTCTTGGATTTTGATTTTCCTCCTTCCTCTCTTGCCACTTGTTCTCAATTCCCTTTGCTTGTTCCTATCCACTTCCTTACTTATAAATGAGGGGCCAGAACTCCATCTTTTGACCCCTTCTCTCTTCTAGCTATGCTCACTCCCTTGGCGATGTCTTCCAATTTCACAGCTTAAACACTGTCTACACGTTAATGACTCATAGCCCAGGACTCAACACAGGTCCAACTGCCTCTCAGAGATCATCTATATACTCATTACAGGCATCCCAAGTTTAAAGTACCCAAGTCAAACTCCTAATCTTTTCCACAAAGCCTTTTTCTTGGCACCTGCTACTCCTTTGAATGGACTTGTCTTCCTATAAATAATCAAATGCCATGATCTCAAGGCAGCCTCTGAAAAATGAGCCCCCTCCCTTCCCCCACACTCTCCATATACCCCCTTTTATTTTTCTCCATAGCATTTATTGCCACTTAACAAACTATACATTTTACTTATTTATCATGCATATCTCCCTCACTAGAATGTTAGCTCCACAAAGGAGGAATTTTTGTCTGTTTGGTTTATTGCTATATATCCTATACCTAGCACAATGCCTGGGACATACTAGGCACACAAATATTTGTGGAATGAACGCATACATGAAAAGAATGAATGATTCCGACTTGTTAAGAAATGTCATGAGGAAACAAATACAAGCACTCCTTTTTGCACCTTTTTTGATTTGGTCCACAAAGAAATGACCAAGAGATAGGGGCCACAGAAAGGCAGAGTAAATCCTAAGTCTTCTTTTTCAGGCTTCGCAAGGGACTAGCATGGAGCAATCATAGTGACGGGCCGGGGAAGGTGCTAAGGTGGGGCATGGAAGAAGAAATTGTATCTAGAAGGGGAACAAGTCAGAGGCAGAGCCTTTGAAGGCTGAGATGCCAAGACCTCTAATAACCACGACAATGGAATCCAGCCTTCAGAGACCGAATGGCTACCGAGCGTGTTGGAGCACGTACCACACAGAAATTAGCACAATATTTGGGATTCTGACTTCCAGAAGGAGTGAGGATAACACTGCAAGAAAACAAGGCGTTTGGCAGAGTTACGAGAGGAAAGTTACACATGTAAATATAAAAGCCAACAAGAAAGATGGTTCTTCCTCTCACAGCTGTGAGAGGCATGTGAACAGCAACAGCTCAGTTAATTAGAGCTAAATACCACTGGGGAGGGTCGGAAACACTACTGGTTGGGAATTAGCAGGCTGAAGTGCTATTATAGTTTCAAAGACAGCACTGAATTAGTTGAATGGACGCCAATCCTATTTATAACCTAGAACACTAGGGAAATTATCCCTGACTTCAAGAGAAAAAGGACCAATTATATACTCCAACAGAAGCATCCTTATCGAATATCTGTGTTAACAATGATGAGTAAGCGGGCTAAAAAGTTTTTGTTTGGCTTTTCATGCAGTTGATGTTGACAGAATAAAAATCCTGGACTTCTGATAAAATGGGCGACGCATTAAAACAGCCAAAAGAGAGCAACATGCCCCCTACCGAGGACCAGTCAAGGGCCTTGGTTGCCCTCTGGGTCAGTCAGGGGTTAGGACAGAAGAGATGCTGGTGGTCAGCTCAGGTTTTCAGGGCCTTACCATGTGCCCCGTCACCTGCTTCTTCTGAAGAGATTCCCCCATGGCTGGTCCCTAGCTACACATCTGTCTCTCCCACCTTGGAAAGCCACTATGCTGAACCATTAACAGTTATCCATATGTTATAGAGTTCCCAACACACAGTTTTTAAATCAAATTTCATTATTTTAATTCATCACTTGTTTGCCTATTTTTCAATAGGTATGTTGATTTCACCTCTTGACAGGAGTGAAGACCCGTTTGAGGACCATCATTACCTTAGGATCAAATCCGAGATGATTTACTTATTCGGCAATAACCTACATTTTCAGGCCTCTGAAACTGCCCCAGCTGCCCTCTGGAAAGGCTGTCTTTCGTTGTGCCAAGTTCTCTGGTCAGTAAAGTAGGATGCTATGAAGTATAATGGATCTTTCCCAACCAAGAGGGACTGACAAGTGAGAAAGTATCACGGCCATTTTTCAATGTGTGCCACATTTGTGCCACAAAACCTCTCACTGAAAGGCTCATGTGCTTCTCTCCAAGGTGGTGTTCAGCCCCTCACTCACAGACTCTAACTCTCCAGGTGAGGCACAACCCTGCCTTGCTCACATTTCTGGTTTCACAACTGACAGGGTCTACATGCGGGACATCAGAGGATGAACTGGGAAAAAATGGTGAGTTGGGTAGACAACAAGCACAGAGAATTCACGCGTGACGTGCTGGGGAAAGACCAGCCCCGCAGCCCTGAGCCGTCCCGAGGCTGTGAGGCACAGCAGGTCGTGGGGTCGTGGGTGGCTAACAATTACACTGTGCTGTTCACCCGGGGTCTCTTTGAGAAATACTTATTCAAAAAGCTCAAAATTGAATAAAATTTAGCTCTCAAAAACTTCAGTTACCTGGAAAATAAACTTGTGGTTATGTATTTGGATGCCGGTCCTGTTTAAATAGGGTATTACTGCTCAGAACTACAGACGCAGGATAAACCACCTAAAGCAGGGAAAAGTGAGACTGATTCTTGACGCATTTAGGCTGGCATCACTCTTCTAAAACTCAGCTCTGAGCAGTGCAAGGAAAACCTGGATTCTACTGGCTTCTTTTCATTATTTGTGTGACCGCGGGGAAAATGATTTTGCAGGAACCTAGTGTCCTGACTGTGAGGTCAAAAGGCTGGACTCGAGGACAGAAGGCAGGACGATGTCCAGATTTCTCTGGGATTCTGCAGTCAGGAGCAATTCTCACCTTCACAGTGGTCCCCAAGGGCGGACGCTCTGTAGCCTCGGTCGCAAACACAGAGGAAAGAGCCCTCTGTGTTCCTGCACTGCCCATTACTGCAGAGATGATGGTGCTGACATTCATCAATATCTACGGGCAAGAGAGTAAAAGGAAACTGTGTAAGTGGTACTTTAAAAATATTTTTCATCATGCATTTAAAGAAGTCTGTGAACTATCTAGTCTATAATTAATTTAGATTCTTTGTTATGCAAATAAAACTGATCTATAGTAAAAGGTCGTGAATCCCCCAGGATGGAAAATCCAGATGAACTTAAAATCTTAACCAGGAAGCTAAGAATCTGTATACATTAATCCCAATGTTCACCGATGAGCGGCAACTACTTTGCCGTAATCTGTAAACCTCAATTTAGCTTCTCGAACCTCTTTCATAGGTTCGAATAGAACACCGAGTTAAAAGCACTTAGGCCTGTAACGGTCTAAAGCAGAGGTCAGTGAACTGCCTACTACTGCAAACAATGTTTTATTGAAAAATAGCACCAAAAATTCATATACTATCTGGCCCTTTATAGGAGAAGTTTGCTGACCCCTGATGTAAAGTGTCATGGCAGAAACATCTTCATTTCTTTTTCACAGATACACCCTTCAGCCTCCTAGCGTTTAGGCTTCCGTTTTTTTTTTTTTTTTCCTCTCTCTCTCCATGATTTTCTAGCCAAATCCAATGGCCTTTCCTCTTAGCCAATTTGATAACTGCATTGCCACCAAATCTCTCTCTTCCTTGACCTACATATCCTCAGCTTAGAGACGATTTGTTTTGTAACCCAGCCCTTGCTCAGGCTCAAGCACACACACGCGTCACATCTGCTCGACAGAAGGCACGATGATATATTGCATGTATTCAATTATTTTACTTTTACCATGAGACTTTAAGTTTTCTGAAGGCGGGACTATGTCTACCACACCCTTTCTGACTTAGATGATCTAGTGTCTCACAAGGAGCAGCTATTAATTCATGTTGTTTGTTGGCAGGCTTTGTTCTTCACATCTGAGCACACTGACCTACTTCGGGCAATGGGATTCTAGAAGAGTCATCACAAACATCAGTTTCCCCGGGGACCCCGCACGACTTCGCTCTCCCTTGCTCTGTTACAGCACTGCTTTGATTACCATGGCATTTGACACCTAAAACTGGTTTGCCCCTATTGATAATTTGGTGTGTGGTTTTGCATGCATCTTATTTTTGGTAGTGACATCGTAGGCTCTTCAAAAGAAAAGATTATGAACATGATAGCCTTATTGTACTATTTGTAGACCGACCTCTTCTCTTATTCTACATTCATTTGTAGTTCTCTGCGCACGGGGCGGGGGGGGGGCATTTGATAACTGCTTAGCTAATCAAGGTCAGGAGTCACAAAATAAAGTAAAAAACTTTGAGGTGGACGTGTACACTCTAGAACAGATTACTTAATTTATCTGTGTGTATGAGTATGCTTGTGTGTGTTTTCCACTTCGAGATTAGGAATTGTAATGTCTTTCCTTGTTCAAGAAAGGGGAAACTGGGGAGGATCACGATGATATTGGTAGATCTCTTCACAGTACCATCATTTGTAATAGCATCTCAGAAGACATTTGCACTCATTAAATAGTCAAAGTTTGCATACAGACATGGATATGATTTGTTTCCTTATTGGTCCTGTAGAGTGTGCATTCTGTTCTTAAATAAATGGCATTTAAATGACCTTTCTTTTCAAGAACTCTAGGCTCTGGGGCACCTGGGTGGCTCAGTGGGTTAAAGCCTCTGCCTTCGGCTCAGGTCATGATCTCAGGGTCCTGGGATGGAACCCCGCATCGGGCTCTCTGCTCAACGGGGAGCCTGCTTCCTCCTCTCTCTCTGTCTGCCTCTCTGCCTACTTGTGATCTCTCTCTCTCTCTCTGTCAAATAAATAAATGAATGAATGAATGAATGAATGAATGAATAATCTTTAAAAAAAAAACAAAACAAGAACTCTAGGCTCTGGTGCTTGTCACCAGGGATACCATAATATCTTTAAGCTCAGGAAGCATATACTTATGGAGAAGTGAAGTAATTCTGTGTGAAGTTCAATAAAATATATTTTTTAAGTCTAAGGTCGATCTCCACAAGATCCAAAATACTACCACCTGTAGGAACAGGACATATTTCACAAACTTTATCTGTGATATAAGGGGGATGCTGTTTCTTTCAGTCTTGCTGAAAAGTCTTCTTCCGTAAAATTTTTTTTAAAAAGGAAAAATTTTCGAAAGGGGAAGAGACACAAAAACGAAGGTCATTAACATTTCACAGCATAATGCTGGGCTGATATAATCACCTTCCAATTGCTGAAATATGAGTAGGTAAAACTTTCGAATGAATTGAGTAGAACTGATTTTCCACAGCAAGGAATCACACAGGGACCAACGCTTTTTCTTCCTAAGACAACTTCTCAGTCACTGATCACAAATACCTTATTTTTCAGATTTAATCCTTTCCCATCCTGCGTTATGGACTTTTCTGACTTCAGCTGAGGTCTTGCTTTCTGGTGCTGTCATGCAACCATCCAGTTACAGTTTCTGAAGCACAATCCCTTTACTGAGTACCATTTTTCAGGCCAGGGGCCTTAAACCAAAACCACAGCAGTTCACGTGGCCATGCTCCTACCTTCACACTGGTCTTTCGCCGCTGACAGCTGGTACCCCTGCCCACAGGTGCACCTGAAGGAGCCTTCTGTGTTTTTGCACTGTCCATTCATGCACAGATTCCCTTGCTGACACTCATCAACATCTGTAAATAGAAACAGGGACCGTTTTGTTAAATTAGACCTGTATCTAGAACACAGCGTTACCTAAATTTGAGCCTATAAATCAAGCTATGAAACTATGTCCTAAAGATCAATGTCTAACTACTCTTCTCTTCTGAAAATATCTTATTATTTAAAATGCATCTGAACGGTTTTGCCTGGAAAACCCCATGTGAGGCACAGTCCTTCCCCTCAACTATGACGATAATTACCCATTTCCTGAGCAAAGCTGTATTTCTTAGTCTCCCGTGTGGCATTAATCTTTTGAATTGTATCCTGATGTAAGCAAGGCGTCACATTATCCCACATTTCCTGAGATAGCTCACATAAACTACTAATGTAATTACAGCTCATGAATTCGTTTTTAATTATTTTTTTTAAGAGAAATTAATTTGGTTTACTAGAAACTTCTGTTTCACTTAGTTGTAAAGAAAATGGATCAATACCACAGTAAGTCCCGGCTGCCTACTACTGACTGCCAATAGAGAAATTCTCATCAGCGAGCTGAACGTCACTTTCAGAACGATGTTGTACCTTTCCAAATGCTCTAAGTCCATTAGCTTTAGGAGTGGTCGACAGCAAGGAACTGCCTACCCCACGTTTTCTTTCAGCACATTCTATTAAATACTTGAGACGTCAGTTCAAGAACTTAAGATCAACACAGTGCGTGGAGCTGGTTGGATCTCACGTAACGTCTGACAACATTTTTAGTGCCTTGGACTCTTTTTGAGTTTCTCAAAGACGACAAATTAAGCATTCCTATGGGAAGATGTCTGCAGCAAGAATATATCCTCCATTCCAAGTAATGTCAGGGTATGCCAGATATCTTACATAAGTTACTCATTTATGTCGGGAATACCATCAGAATTCATTCATTATAAGTAATGATACACGCACTTGGAACAACTTGAGGCAACCCCGTTATCTTGAATAAGGTGATCTTTGGGTCTTTAAAATGACCACAGGGACCGAGGCAGCGTAATTCTACAGATAAAAAAAGCCTTTTTCTTTTCAGATGAGGGACAAAATTCCTACGGCAAAAGAATGCTTTCTAATAAAACAGGCATGCAGGACAAATGTCTTCTCTGTTGTGTGCCAAGAGATAAACAGAGAATATCGTTTTCCCTGAAAAAGGATTTCTTAAAGAGACTCTCACACATATCACTGTGACACATCCAGCTCAGAGTTACAATAGAGACTATCTCCAGGTATTCATAAATTTAGGACATATAATGCTATAATGTACAAAGAGATACAAGAACACAGACACAAAAAAGAAATAAAGAAGCAAGTACTGAATTAATACATTAGATAGCATATTTACGACATGGAAAAAAGTTGTCAGTACATTTAGTGAGGTGAAAACAAAGTCACTATTTAGCACTAAGGTAAAATTTGGCAGTTGTTGGAATATTGGAAAAGGAACAGATTTAAGATCTGGGAAGACTCTGACATTGGTGCGCTGAGGTGGTTTGGGAAAGATTATGAAATAAATACAGAGAAAGGATGTTATGTAATTTATTATTGTAAAGAGGGTGGGTTTTGACTGGAGAGTAAGGAAAACAACCAGTGTATACGTCGGTTTCTAGAGCAGCAGATGGGGGTCTTGCCTGACCCCATCTCACACCGCAATGCAGACACCAGGAAACCCGAGGAGGGGCAAGGTTCACTGGCAAGTGGCGGTAACAACCCTTTCCCACCTCCAACCTTTGACATGTGTTGCCTTCTCTGCCTCCTAAGGTTTTTTTCCCCGCCATATTCAAAATTTTAAAACCAAGGTCGAACAGCAGCACCTCGGGTAGTTTTTCAGCAGCACACAAGCACTTGTTGGCTTTAACAGAACTTCGTACCTGCCTATGATTCGGTGAATAACAGCATCAACTACATGTCAGACTCTGTCCCTGCGTCATCTCCTTCTCCACGCATTCTCTCTGTGTCTGTACTTTTTCATACAATCCTCCCATGCACCTGAAGAGGTACTGTTACTGTTGCATTACTTTTTGCAGATGAGCAAGTATGGCTTAGCAAAGGAAGAAAACTTATCCGAGCTCACACTTCTCAGTGTCCGAGCTAGGTTCTGATACCCTAAACTCCTTTTTAAACTAACTCTACACTTCATTTGGGTTTCACCAGCATTTTCATTCATGCACTCTTTCTGTTCTAGGACCCAATCCAGGGTACCACACTGTATTTAGGAGTCCTGTCTCTCCCATCTTTCCTTGTTCTTCACAACTTTAATAGTCTTGAGAGTATGGCCCAGACTCCTATAGAATGTCCCCATTCTGGATTTGTCTGAGGTTTTTCTCATGATTAGACTGGGGTTCTGGGTTTTTGGAGGGAATAGGACAGAGGTGAAACGCTCTGGCCTTCATGTAAGGTCAGGGGTACATGATATCCCCTGTTAAGCTTCATTGTTTGGTACTTTTTTATCTATACATTTCCGTAGTGTGTTTCTATCTTTTCCAACCAATACAAGTTCTTCGAGAGACTAAAGCCTCTCAGTAGCATCTGCATTTGAACGCAGGGCCCGGAACACGTGGGTTCCTCCACACACCCAAAAGGAAGGGAACGATGAAGAGAAGCATCCTCAGTAGCCCAGCAGAGTGTCACGCAGATGAGCAAGAACTAAAAATGAGTGGGAACTTCGAGGGGAAAATGAATGTTCCTAGGGCTGGCATCAACTGATGGCGTGAATTTGGGGATGCTGGGGAGCTTTCTTAGAGAGGAGTAGGCTCAGCTGGGACGGCTGAGTAAGAAAGAGTAAAACAAGTGATTAAAAGTCATTCACCCACCATGTGTTTACTCAGAGCATTATCCCTCTAAAGAGTCCAATCCTCAAATTTTAGAGATGATATGAGACCTGGAAATCAGAGTTTATTAATCCAGTGGTTGCATGGTAAACCACTAGAAGAGCTTTGTCGGAAGGCTATAGATGCAGGCTGGCAGGAAAAGGATCGAGAGGGAAGGCAGGTGAGCCCATTGATCTGCTCTGCTGGGAGCGGCAGGTGCTCCACCATCCACAAGGAGTTGCCCCCCAAGCCCCCCAGTGCAGAAGCCGGTCAATTTACTACTGCCATTGGGAGACGCTACAACTCTTACAAGACCGTAAGATATCTGTTTACTACTGGCCTACCATGGTGAGAAATTAACCTCCACCCTACATCCTTCACATTCATTGAGACACTTCAGAAAGAAGATAAACTTCACTTATTTCCTCTCCTCCTCCCCTGCAAAGAGCATGCTTTTCAAGTATAAAGAACTAGGATCAGAAAGAAAGCAATCCACAGATTTGACCACAGAAAAAATTTAAACTTGGAGAACCTCTGGACAAATTACAACAATATACCCCCCAAAAATGTATTTGTAATGCACAGACACATGTATATAGGTTTATGCATGGATTATACAGACTGATTAAAAACCCGATAAATGGGAACAGATATTAACATAAACTTACATAAAATATAAATGTTTAACAAGTATATGAAATAAATGTTGTAATAATTAGAAGTGTCCAGGAATTAACAGATATAAGCATAAATAATACTCTTTTAGAATTAAAAGAAACACATTTTAATAATTAGAAATTAGTGTTCTGTCAAAATAATAAAAACATTAAACCTTTTGACCCAATTTTTCCACTTTTATAAATAAGGAAATGGTCCTAAAATTCAGACCAAGTTTTATTTTAAAAAAGCTTGTTAAATTTGCTTTTTTTTTACTTAATGATGAGAAGTTGGGAAAAAAAACATGGTTGTTTAACACATGAACAACAAGAAAATGCTAAAATTGTAATACACTGGACTATTAAGCAGCTTTCAAAAATAATATTTGAGGAGAGTTATTAATGATCAGCAAAATGCTCATGATATACTATTAAGTGACAAAAAGCAAGATACAAAATTGCACACACATGATCTTAGTGATAGAAAACATCCATGAGATAGGACTAATGATGAATGAGATTGAGAAATCGTTATTTTTGTTTTGCTTATTTTCTGTGTTTGCTAGATTTTCTACAGTGAATTTTTTTTTAAAAGATTTTATCTATTTGTTTGACAGAGAGAAAGAGATCACAAGCAGGCAGAGAGGCAGGCAGGGAGAGAGGGAGAGGCAGGCTCCCTGCTGAGCAGAGAGCCCATGCGGGGCTCGATCCCAGGACCCTGAGATCATGACCTGAGCCCAAGGCAGAGGCTTTAACCCACTGAGCCACCCAGGCGCCCCTCTACAGTGAATTTTTTTGAAGAAGATTTTATTTAGTTGAGAGTGAGAAAGGGAGGGAGAGAGAGAGAGCATGGGGCGGGGAGGGCAGAACGAGAAGCAGGGTCCCCGCTGAGCAGGGAGCCCAACATGGGGCTTGATCCCAGGACCCCGAGATCATGACCTGACCTGAAAACAGATGCTTAACGGACTGAGCCACCCAAGGTGCCCCTACAATGAATGTTTTGTAATAGCAATACTATTGAGATATCATTTACCAGCACGTAATTCATCTAAAGGGTACAATTCAATGGTTTTGAGTATATTCACAGAGTGGTAGAACTATGTGTATTGTTTTTATAACGATAAGAAATGAAATAAATAGGTCTGTGGTTTATAGGTGCTCTCTAAAAATATGCTATTTTCCTCTATGTAAATAGATATGGTCTGTATGTAACCGCAATGAGCAGTGACTTTCAAAGAATCCAACAAAAATGTGCTCCGAGTAGCTCAGTCAAAATAAATGACAGGTAGCATGGTTCTCTCTCTCTCTCTCTCTTCTTGGCTCCCTTTTCTGAGCTAATTACTCTAACATATTCTTAAATGCAGTTCAAATAAGAAGGAGAAATCCAATCACAGCATTTACCTTTGCAGTGCTTGTGGTCTGGCGTCGGGGTATAACCCTTGTGGCATGAACACATGTAGGAGCCCTCGAGGTTGGAGCAAGTGCCGTTTGTGCAGACCTGTGGTTCCAGGCATTCGTCCACGTCTTGAAGAATGTTGCAGAAGGGGGGAAAAACCCACAAAGACAAAGAAAAAAAGAAAACATGAATAAAGTTGAATTTGGCTAAAAATAGAAACAGTGCGTCCTCCAACATGGGACAGGTTCTTTAAGATAAGCTTTCAGATGAGCCCAAAGGAGGAAGAGGAGCTCTGGTGTGAGATGCACGTATGATAGCTCTATGCTGTGATTTACTTTATGCGAAGTAACTCAGAAACGGAACCAAACACGCCCTATGAATCAATTTCACGGAAAGCTCCTTGTAGAGGGGAGGGTGAAGAGAGGGTCGTTTTACAGCA
The DNA here is from genome assembly GCA_028533885.1 of Nasua narica. Taxonomy (NCBI): domain Eukaryota; kingdom Metazoa; phylum Chordata; class Mammalia; order Carnivora; family Procyonidae; genus Nasua; species Nasua narica. The sequence goes on along the minus strand of CM052811.1, from coordinate 23,272,264 downwards.
GCCTCCCCGACACAATGAAGTATTCCAAAGAATCAAAGAGGTATTGAGGTCTAGCCAGGGAACAAATGAGTTCAGCAGGAAGTGCGACTGCGCTAAAGCCAAAGACAGGACTTAGGACCTGGAGAAACCACAAGAGTTCTTATCAGAAAGGTGAAAAAGATTCCAATGCTATGTTCAAAGATGGCACTGAATCGGTATTATAAAAACCAGTCTAGGGGACAAGCAAGCCTAGTGAGCTAGTTTGAAGGTAGGAGACGGGCTGCAGAGACAGAGAAAATAATAGCTCTTCTTCGCCAAGCACTCACCACACGGAAGCGCGAAAGGACGAAAGGCCGTGCAGGTACGGGCTTATTTCATCCTCACAAGAGCCATAAAAGCCAACCATTTACAGACAAAGGAACCAAGATTCGAAGAAGTTCTAACAGATTGCCCAGGGCCACGTGGTTTGAAACTGGGGGCTCCTAGAAGCATCCAGTCAGCCTAACTCCAAAGACCATCCTCCTTTGGATCTGTTTCTGTTTACACAAGCTCAGTGTGGTGATAGAAACCGCTGAAGAGAGAATTAGGAATGTCTGCTCTTATTATTGCTAACACACCATTTACACAGAAAACAATCACTGAAGTGTCCACTGATTTCATCCGGCATTCATTACATTCTTACTAGAATATTGTTAATTCAGGGGCGCCTGCGTGGCTCAGCTGGTTAAGCATTTGACTCTTGATGGATTTCGGCTCAGGTTATAATCTCGGGGTTGTGAGATCGATCGAGCCCTGAGTTGAGCTCCAGCAGAGAGAGTTTCCTTGATATTCTTTCCTCTCCCTCTGCCCTTCCCCCGCTCACTCATACTCCCCCCCCTAAAATAAATAAATCATAAAAAAAAGAATATTGATAATTCAAAAAGAAAAACTTGGGTTCTATTGCCCCACCTGCGTACTTCTGGTAAATCCACTGTATGTTATAGTGAGAAGACACACGGCATCTTCTCCTCATCTTAAGAGGAAAAATTTAAACCACAAAGTGCTGAAACTACACACAGTGTCGTGATGTAGGCTTAATCTTGCAGCAGTGTGCAACTTAACCCAAGCATCTTAATCACAAAGCAGACCGAAAGAATGGAGAAAAATGCTCTTGACCATATCCGTTTTATTTTGCAATGCTCAACCATGAAAGCAATAAAGCTTTCCGCCCTCTAAATAGTAATGGGCAGAGAGCTACAAACACATATCAGAGACTGAGTTCTAATTCAGCATTCCAGACTCCAGATTGCATTTGTGTGCATGACATTTCGTTAAAACTGTATTCTGGTGTTCTTACAATGATCTCTAGAAATAGAGCATTACCAAAATGAGGCAATGGTGTGAGGGCACACGTGCATACCGGCAAACATTTCATATGCAAGCAAAATAGCCAACTCGGGGCGCCTGGGTGGCTCAGTGGTTAAAGCCTCTGCCTTCGGCTCAGATCATGATCTCAGGGTCCTGGGATCAAGCCCTGAATCAGGCTCTCTGCTCAGCATCCCCCCCACCCTCGTCTGCCTGCCTCTCTGCCTGCTTATGATCTGTCAAATAAATAAATAAAATCTTAAAAAACAAAAACAAAAACAAAAACAAAAACAAGCCAACTAACTGGCACTGGCTGGGTGCTCCACCTTGCGTTCACAAAATCCCTTACTATGGTGAACCGGACCCCTACTTTGTGACAACAAAAACAGCACTTCCAGACTGACTCACTGTCCGTCGTTTCTTTGGTTGTGGGAGTCCACTTTTATAAACACCGAATGCAAACAACTTGAAAAAAGAAGCTAAACGCTGAAGCCAAAGTAAATAATGGGACAGAATGAGCCTAGACATTAGGCACGTAAATTCCAGACAGCAACGTTAAAATGTCACGTCTAGTATCTGGATTGGTTTCAAAAACATTAAAAAGTTGAAAAATGTATGGATTGTTCTCTTTAATTATTCACGCACCAGGAAATGTGATTACAGGGCACAGAATAGAACAATAAAATCAATGTCTAAGACCACATTTTCTCTAGTTAAAGCAAATTAACAGAGAGCATAGATGATCATTCACGAAATGCTTTTAAAATACTTGGTACGAGGGTTCCTGTGTGGCTCAGCCGATTAAGTGTCCAATTCTTGATTTTGGCTCAGGTCATAATCTCAGGGTTTTAAGATCCAGCCCTTCATCGGGCTCTACGCTCAGCATGGAGTCGTCTTGTCCCTCTCCCTCTGCTCCTGTGCTCGTGTGCAAACACTCTCACTCTCAAGGAAATAAAATCTTAAAAAAAAAGTTGATACTTCTAAGATATTTGAATTAAGAGTACCACAGTGCATATTTAAGAGCTGCTGCTAAGAGAGCTGATCTTAAAAGTCCTCTTAAGAAAATTTCTTTAATTCTGTAACTGCGCATGGTGAGAGACTTTCTCTCGACTTACTGTGATCATTTTGTAATGTATACAAATAGCAAATTATTGTGTTGTAAACCTGAAGCTAATATAACACTAGAGATGTATCATACCTTAATTAAAAAAAAACAAACCAGAATATATAGTAGGAAGGTGCCTGGACTGGGGCCTCACTTGACGGATGTAAAAGGAGTGAAATAAACTGATTGTTTTATCTTTCACCCAGACTGGTCTCTTAACCTGCAGACCCACGCAGCGGGTCATCACATAGTGGTCATCGCTGATAGTGGTCAGCGCATGGGCCATCTCCCCTCTTGATGTCCCACAGGCACCTCCAAGTCTTCACAGCCAAAAGTGGTCTTTCCCCCTGTGTTTCTTTTATTCCAGGTCAATATATGGTACCACTATCCACTCAGATGCTTAAGTCAGAAATTGGGAGTCATCCTTTCTAGATTCCTTATTCTCCCTCTTTCCCCACATTCAATTTATAACAGTCAAACCAATTCTATCTTCCCAATACCTCTCAACTACACCGGCTTCATTTCATTCTTATTATCACCATTCTGTCCCACATGGGTTACTGCCATAATTTGTTTCTCTACCTCAAGTCTTCCCTCTCTCATCCACAATCTGGCCAGTAGCCAGCGTCATCTAAAATACAAACACAACCAGTGGTATGGCTCCTTTAAAAACCCTCAGTGGTTTCCAGCGTTCTTCCGTTAAGTCAAAGATACAAACTTGTGGGGCCCTGAGTGTTATCAACAGAAGGCTTGCCCTCAGTTCTTACTTCAAATCCTTGGGAGGATCTGTGTTTTGGGAAACAAGGTAGCCTTATCCCCCCCACCATCCAACACCCATAGCCTCTTACCCTTCTGCAGAGGGAGATGGTTAAGTCTTTGGTTTTCTGCACTGGAGCTCAAATCTCATCTTACTCTAGGGTTATGGTCCTGTACAAGAGTCAGATTACCCAAATTCTTGTGATACGCGTACATCATCAGTTCAAAAGAGAAACGTCATGAAAAACATTCTGTCCACAGAAAAATGTGTTCCAAACTCCCCAAATACACTTTACCAATGGGGTTTTGGGACATAATTTGGCATCTGCTATCTAGTGAATTAATTAAACCTCCCACAGTAAGGAAATTGCCAGGGGTTTATGAGTGCTGACCTCATAAACCAAAAGATAATGCATCCACCCCAGTATACTATTACCCAATCCAAATTGATCATTGTCATCTACAACACCCCGAGAGACTCTAACAGAGGCCTGTGGAAAACCAGAGTCTATAGGATCTCATGATCTGCTCCTCTCTGAAGCCTATCAGAAGAGGGAGTCACAACAGTGCGCATGATTTGTCCTTCGTGAACACTGGCTGATTTTTTTTTTTTTAAGATTTTATTTCTTTATTTACTTAAGAGAGACAGAGAGGGAGAAAGCATGAGTGGGGGAGGGGCAGGCAGAGGAGACGCAGACCCCCTGCTGAGCAGCCCAACAGTGGGTTTCAATCCCAGGACCCTGGGATCATGACCTGAGTCAAAGGCAGACACTTAACAAACTGAGCCACCCAGTCACCCAACCCTGGCTGATTCTTATGATCATCTTTTTCTTTTAAAATGTTTCACCCTGGGGCACCTGGGTGGCACAGTTGGTTAAGTGCCCGACTCTTGGTTTCAGCTCAGGTCCTAATCTCAATGTCATGAGATCGAGCCCTGTGTCAGGCTCCATGTTCAGCATGGAATGTGCTTAAGACTCCCTCTCCTACTCCCTCTGGCTCTCGCTTTCTTTCTCAAATAAATAAATAAATTCTTAAAAAAAAAAAAAAAACAAAAAACGGTTTCACCTCATCATTTGAATCCTGCAGCCTACAGTTCTTTGTCAAGATTAATATGAAGCTCACTGGTCATTAGTTCCTGAACTCCAGCTTCTTTTTTCTCTGGGGGGAAATGAGGACATTAATCTCCTTCCAGCTCTCTGGAAACTTTCCATTCTCCACAATTTTTACAAAGATGACTTTCAGCTGGCCAGCAAATCCACCTGCAAATTCTCTCATTGCCTTGGGATGTATTTTCTCTGGGTCAGGAACTCTTTTGAAATTTCTCTTCCTACTGTCCTGGGAAAACACGAGATAGCCTGAAGGTCCTCTCTGAGGGTCCAGACGGTAGTTAGTGGCTGACCTCACACAAGTCAGTCTAAGCCTGTGCTGCCCCCTTCCACTTCACCTATCAGCTCCTTGAGGTTGGTCAGAGTTGGTTCCAGAACAACAGTTTACCTGCATTACTTCCTGTGCTTTCAAGGAAATGAATCTCAATATTGCACCAGTCATTTTTCAGAGGCCATCAAGTCTCATTTAATTCCTTAGTGATCACCACAGACTTCAATGAGTGAGCTCCATTTGATATGCAAAGTAGACACCTTATATTGTCACAATGACTGAATGAAAATATAAGATCACTCTCCACTCCCAGCATGACATTACTTCAGTGATCCCTCAACTATTCTATATACATAGTCTTTTATAGTAAAGATGATGGCAGAACATTTTTGACAGAAAAGCAAGCATGGTGAAGTCAGACACTGACAATGGTTAGGCCTGTGGGATGGAACAACCCGCTCTCCCGGTACAGGAAATCCTTAGGCTCTCAGGCGTCCTCTGTCAAGTCTGACCAAGTTAAGATATGCAGTAGCAGTGCAGCCTACAAAAATATGTTATGCATCCCTCAAAGACTCATCACTGTTCTTCAAAACTGGAGAAGAGCCAGTGCTATGTACGTCCCAGATAAAGAGCCAAAGATGACCTCAGAAAATCAATCCACTAATCCTACCACATCACTGGCTTCCTACCTCCCCTTTCCGAAAGAGTATATTTTGTCTGTCAGCAAAACTCAACTGGGTCTATCTATGGTGGAGACTGCCATCTTAGAGTCAAGAATCCCTCAGCCATTTATACTGCTGCTTGCAAGGGATAGATTCCCATCCACGTGGATCATCTCTCTTTCTATGAATTTTTCTTTCCTTATTAACTTCATCATATTGCTTTGTTCTCTTATTTTCTTGGGTGTACAGGAAGAGGTAGTATATAGAACAGAACACTAGTTTTGGAGATAAAAGACCTGAGATCATGTCCTAGCTCTGCCATTTATTATCTATGACCATAAGTAAGCCATTAACTTATCTGGGAATCAAGTGCTGTATCCTGTACTATAGGGATGATTGCCCTGATATCAAATAAAATAATGAAGTCAAAGCCCTCTGTAGCAACATAAGAGAAGTTTTTTGTTATTGTGGTAATCAGTCTTTTCTCACACAAGTATGTTTCCTGCTTTTAAAAGTAGTTTTTTGTTTGTTTTTCTTGAGATATAACTCACATACAACATAGGGTAAGTTTAAGTGATAATTTGGTATGCTTTTATATTGCAAAGTGATTAACAAAGTTAGCTAATGCCTCTCTTATGTCACATAGTTATCTCCATTTTTGTGAACACAGTCATCATCTAGCCTCCTAGCAGCTTTGACGTTTATAATACAGCACTTTGGCTATAATCACTATAATATAGCACTGCTGACTATAATCAATAATCTGTGTAATAGATCTCCAGGGTTTATCTACCTGCCAGTTCCAGGTTCAGACCCTTAAACAACATTCCCCCAAATCTCCTAGCTCCCAGCCCCTGATAACCACCATTCTATCCTGTTTTGCTTTGCTTATTTACAACTTCAAGTCTTCTCTGGAATTAGGTACATAACTAGGTATTTGATGATAACATAATGACCAATTAGAAGACTTGTTTAGCTAGAGCGATTAGGGATTAGGCTGGTGTTTGCACATTTAATAATGTCTGCAAAAGGTAGATGTTCAGTTCTGTTGCCACCTTACACCACGTAAATAAATGTACAATGAAAGCCTGCAATTTCAGCTAAGTCTATGAATATTTACCTCTTCCATAAAGGTTAACAATGATTCTTAAAATTTGAAAATAAATCCTAGTGTGCAAAGAACTCCTAGAACAAGGAGCTTTCCATGTTTACCGTGCACGTTCTGTGCACCTGGTTTTGGTTAAGACCATGGCTAACCTGCTATCAAGTGGATCGAATGACACCAAGTTCTTCAAATGCCTAAGACCCGTTACATTTAGAAAACGTCAATCGGAGTCACCAAGTCACTATTAACTTAATTATCATCTAACAGAGAAGGACTAGTATGATAAAAATCTCAGAAATTTGTCTTCCCAGGTCACCTGGTCTTTTGCAGACTCAATTATAAAGCAAGATAAAGTAAACTCAACAAGGGACAGCTGCCTACCCTGACCAGGTGAGAGATACTGCGTCTTATGAAGGTGAACCAAGAAAATGAAGTAAGAGGAGGGAGATGGCAGCAGCGCAGAAGGTAAAACATCTGTCAGGGATGATCGGTGAGCCTACAGAAGAGCACTGTGATTCTCGAGAAATAGATCCCAGCTAAACAAAAATGCTGAGAAGTTGAAAGGTAACTATACGATTAAGATTACTTAGATTCATAAAAGAAAGCTCTTCTCAGATAGGGAGACTTAAGAACTACAGGAAATGAACGTATTAAAGAAAGTCAAAGACAGTTATACATAGAAACTCGACATAAAATTTACTTAAACAAGTACCAGTTATTACTGCACTTCTTACATTTCAGGATTAGGGCGGTAAAAGGGAAGACAAGAGAGCTGGGGGAAGAAGGGTCATAACATTTATTGGGTTCTACCTTGTGTCACGTGCTTCACGAGGTGCTTTATGTCGCTTACTTAATTCTGACGGTAAATCCCATGAAGAAGCAGTTTAAAGATATTGAAACCAAGCTTCACAGAGGTCATATATAACCCCAAATCTATCTAAATTCAGGGAAAATATGATCTTTATATTAGAGTTACTGAAGGTACCTTTAAACAATTAAATGTTAGAGAATCTCCTTTGGAGGATGGCTCCAGTAGGGTTTGAATCAGGCCTGTTCAGGGTGAAGAGAAACCTGCTATCTGAGTACCTGACAGCCTGGCTTCCCTCAAGAAAGGTCCTGGTTGAAGCAGCCAGTTGGAACTGGCCAGAAGCCCGGGTGATAAAATAGTCATTAGAGGCGGGGATCAAGTGGCGGGCAGCAACTCCAGGCTGAATGTGAGGTCCAAGGAATACAATGTTGAAAGATGAAAACAGCTTCAAGAGAGGACTGAAACCCACAACTTGAAAGAAGCAGCTATGTTAACAGAGGAGCCAACAAGATTTGCCAGAAAGCATCAAGGGAAAGATACTTTGAAAGTGGACGATCAACTATTGAGAATAAAGGATCAGCTGCCCTGAACCCAATGCTAGGACACAGCACGGTCTCTCAGAACACACCTGCTATCATCTGACCTGTTTCTGCCCCAAACAATTTCTGTTCTAATTCATAAATCAAGGAGAAGCATCAATCAGTGAGGTCCAGCTCACAAGGCATGACTATAAGCAGGCCATTAACGGTTTCACCAAGTTCACCTCTGAGTCAGTGATAGAAGCACAACATGTAATTGGCATCAAACCCCTGCAGAACATACGGGTCCAAATAGCAGTTCTCAATTCCTAATGAATCCATTTAATAGGGAAAAAAAACCATTCACATCAATAAATGGATTGATGGACTTTAGAAAAAACCATAAGCATTATGCCACACAAAAGTAGAATTATATATGGCACCATAAGCTTTAATTTTATTTATTTTATTTTATTTTAAAAGATTTTATTTATTTATTTGACAGAGAGAGAGAGATCACAAGTAGGCAGAGAGAGAGAGGAGGAAGCAGGCTCCCTGCTGAGCAGAGAGCCCGACTCGGGCTTCGATCCCAGGACCCTGAGATCATGATCTGAGTGGAAGGCAGAGGCTTAACCCATTGAGCCACCTAGGTGCCCCAGCTTTAATTTTAATAACTTAAAAATATTTAGTCAGTGAGAGCAGAGTGGTAGAAAAAGGAGAACACTAAGACTCATAGAACAGAATCCCCTGTGAGGTAGGGATTATCTTCTCTACAGATGACTAACAAATACCAGGTGTAAGATTTTTCTTCAAACGGTGAGATTTGGGAAAATTCCAAGTCTTTAATGTTCTCATATATTTAAAATGGGGGGGGTTTTATCAATGTACCCGAAATTATCTGGACCACAAGGATATTACAAAGCCACAAACTAGTCCCAAATAACCGTTAAAGACAAAAACAAATAGAAAGGGTCACTGTATAAATAACTTATCATTTGATGCCTTCTCTGATCCCCATAGAGTCTCTGATTTTATCTCCCTTATGCTGCTTTTTTTTTCCTTTGTGGCACTCAACACGCATCTGACATACCATATGCTTTGCTTGCCGATTCGTTTATTTGCAAACACAATGTGAGCTCTAGAGTACAAGTGCAACAAAGGGAGGGCATTTATTTTCTTTGCTCTCAATCCCTCAGGTCTTGAAAAATGCCTGGTTCTCGGTAGGCACTCAACTGTTAAACTGAACGAATAAATATATAACTAAGTAGCTGTCAATGAGTTCAACTCAGTGATAAGCTTAAGTAATGACTACACCTTCTGAAAGGTATTTTAGAGGACCAGGAGGATAAGGGTGAGAACTGAAATATATGCGATATGGCTGGGTAGTCACTAGCATGGTCAGAGTTGAGCAGAAAAATCTAATTCATTCACTGGTTCAACAAGAACAGAAAAGCATGTTGCAATATCTACTTTTTGCCACATTCCATTTTTAACATGTGAGAGCTCTACTACCACAGAAAATGAAGACGGATCCATCTTGGTATAATCTGCAAAAGTCCTCCTGAGAATTTTAGAGGAGCTGCAAGTGCAGGATGAACAGTAAGTGGAACTCAAATTATATCGCAAAAGAGAAGCTTCATCTGGAGATGACAGAGCCTAAAATTTTACTAATGGCAGAAGGAAAAAGTTCACAGTGTATTTTTCACAGGAAACGTGTGACCGTAGCGATGCAAAAATGAAAACTGGTGCTTGGAACAAGTGGCTAACTGTGTGACTTTGGTTGACGACACAGTGACCTAATATTTCTGCTTAAGATCCTACTCATCTGGTTGGCAAAGGGAAGTTACTTTGAACGGAGGTACTGTATTTCTGTCACTAAACCAGAGCAAAGTGCTCAGGCTTAGACTGATTGCATACATCTAGGTATAATAACTCATTTATTTTTATTGCCCAGTCCAGATAAATGCATTTATACTGAAGAGTAATCACTTGCCAATTTGGCCAGTCATACTGCATTAGTAAATTCATGAATCAGCGCTGTGTTTATATACCACTATTATGGATTTTAGTTATTTAAGGTAAAATTCAGGCTCTACTCTTGGATTATAATATGCAGCAGTATGTGAAAATGAGAACACGAGTGGAATCTTGATAGGCAACTATGAAATTTATGCCAAGCAGGAATATTAAAACCAAATGTACGTTCTGACCAGCACTGATCACGTAAACAAATGCATATCAGATAAGCAATTAATGAACAAAACTCTCTTCTCGCCAAGATCAACATCTCACAAGTCCAATGACAGGCACTCTCGGAGATGGGCACGAGCGTCAGGGCGGAGGGCCACCTGAACCACATACAGAGGCTTGGCGTGTGCAACCTGGTGATGAGTCCAAAGCTCTGAAACTGGGACTGTTTCTGCCGAGCCCTACTCAGCCCGCCTGCCCTGCAACATCGAAACATCCTTCCCGAGATAGATGAGTAAAGATGAACATTTTATTATTTTTTATTATGTTTAGTTAGCCAGCATAGAGTGCAGTACATCATTAGTTTTTGACGTACTATTCAAGATGAACATTTTAAACAGGACTGAGAGGGTCTGGCATGGCCTGCCCCTCATCCTGCAGCACATCTTCTCTTGTTCTCTGTCCTGCTGCTGCACTAGCCTTCCAGCTCCTGGAACAGGACTGCCTCCTCCTTCCACAAGCCTCCTGAATATGCTCTTTCCTCACCTAAAACTATCTCCCTCCCATCCCCTTTCCCAGTGAAACCTCAATCAGGAATTTTCCCGGAGGCAACTTGTTCTGTGACACATTCTTACAGCATCACAGAACTCTCCTTCCCAGCACTGTCTCATTTGTGTTTGTGCATTTATTTATGAGATGACTCGGTATCAGTCTTCCTCACCAGATAGCGCCATGAAGAAGGCACTTTCTTTGTTCTTCAGTGTATCCCAGCACTCAGCACAACTCTGGGTATATTATAGTAAGTTCTTCAGCATTTGTGGGTGAAAAGAAAGTAGGTTTGAATAAATGAGAAGCTGAACTCACGCTGTCTGAGTCTGGCATTGAGTGTAAAAGAGCTCAGCTTCTAAGGAAAAGATCACACAGAGCTAGAAACAGAGAGGAAAATCATCAAGGGGAAAAAGCTAACTACAGCACAGTTACTTAGAACCAAAGCAAAGTTGTCGCTTATCTTCCTTAGTGCCCGATATCAGTATGAAGTATTTATTCAACACTTAAGTGAATAAATTTAAGAGGCATGGCAATCCATCAAGATTTCTCTTTCTACTTCTGCTGCACATTTGTGTTTGTATGTTCCTAATTCTACTAGTCTCTAGTAGCTTGCTTCTTCTTACGCCTTTTCTGTCTTTTTTTTGGCCTTTTGTTCTCCACCACTCTCCACCCCGTGGTGATCATTATTTTACTTGGTCTTGGTTATTCCTCACATCAAGGACAATTTGCCTCCATCAGAATCATTTCTTCCAGATAAAAATCTCACATTCTTTGTGCCAACTTACTTTCTTATATTTTTCCCCTGGTTAAAAGTTACTTAGAACTCTTCTTAGAAATTTTTTCAGAACGACACAAGTTTGTTATATTCCATGTTTTTGTTTTTTTTAATTTTGAAAGTGGACTCACTTGACATTATACCACTCTGTCAGAAAACGGACTGGACAGAAGAAACGAGACTATGATTAGAGCACTCTAGTACCTACCAAGACACTGCCCATTCCAACCTCGGAACCCTTCTGTGCAGGGAACACACTGGTAAGACCCAGGAGAGTTCACACACTGCTCGTCTGGGCAAGTACTTGCAGTCAAGCATTCGTCAATATCTGGAAAAAGCAAAAAACCAGGTCACAAACATTTTATCAGAATACTGGAGCAAAAACATACTTTGCTGATGAAGTGGGGTGGGGGAGGGAATGTGTTCTATCTACATTTTGATGGAGAAAATGTTAAGTAGGTAAGTCCAACACTGCCTACACTTAAACACCCCAGTGATAAAGCACGGCTAGGTATACCTCGATTGAAATATTTACACACATTCAAAAGAACTTGGCCCCAAATGCCCGACTCTCACCCTGGGAGCTGGGAGCTCCTTGCGGGCCACTTCCTGAACATCAGACCTTTGAGGTAAGAGTGCAGCTTGCCAGACATAAATATGACAAACAGGTATGAGAATGACAAGGCCACAAATCCACCTGGCCAGAGGTTCTCTCTGTAGACAATGGATGCTCTAGGGAAATCCTTGCTTTGGCTTCATGGGCCCAAGAATATCCAGGGTTTGAATAATTTAAAACCTTTCATAGGATTGGAATTCCTTGGAGGTGGAAAAAACACATTAGGAGAGAATGAACTCATCAAGTATTTCCAAGAGTTTCCAGAAAACATGGTGATACGATCATAGGGTAATATTTCCTCACCAAAATACACCTTATTTTTCACATTCACAGCTAACTGAAGTTATTCATCATTGTTCTTTTCAATGTGCATTGGCAAAAACACCTTCAATATGGCTGGAGCTGTGGCAGAGGAAACTACTACAATGGCTTTAGGCATTTTGAAGAACTGTAGGACAACAGGATGGGGGAAAGGAGGATACAGGAAAGGGTTCAAGAGTTGAACATGAGTGGTGAGACCATGGGTACCAGCCCCCACTCGAAATGATCATTTTTCAGGAGTTAGATTCTGAATTCATGTGAGTGGATTTAATGTCCAAGTGTTCTCATTTAGAATGCATATAGGACCCCGGACCACACTTAAAACAGAAACAGAATTTTCAGGACAGAAGCTGAAAAGTGAAAGAAATATATAATGGATACAGCCATTCATTCTGGTAAATTCTCAAAAATTATCTCTAGATGAAAAATTATCACTAGACCAGCGTGAAAAGATACTTAAAGTAAAAAAGAGGCTCAAAGTAAAAAAAGCTGATGATGATATTAATAGAATAGCACCAGGTCAGTGTGGTAATTTTTTTTCCTATCAGCGAAAAATCCTTGCCAATAGACAATGACACACAGTGTTTTTTGTGTGTGTGTGTGTGTTTTTTTTTTTTTAGGTCAGATGTTCTGGGACTTCTTGTTCTACAAAAAGATGATGCTTGCCAGTTTCATTTTCCAAACAGCATTACATTCTTCTCTGGAAGGAATTTTTTTTTTTAAGATTTTATTTATTTATTTGACATAGAGACACAGTGAGAGAAGGAATACAAGCAGGGGAGTGGGTGAGGGAGAAGCAGGCTTCCCGCTGAGCAGGGAGCCTTGATCCCAGGACCCTGGGACCATGACCCGAACCGAAGGCAGTCACTTAACCAACTGAGTCACTCAGGCACCCAGGATTTTTTTTTTTTTAAATAGAACTACAACTGCTAAGTCAGAGAAGGTCATTGAGAAAGGATGGCCCAATAAATAAGGTGCAATGCTAAGCAATATGAGCCAATATCCCTGAATTTCCCACTACCCGCACCTCTGCTTGCTTGTACTCTCATCTGTAGATTAGGGACTACCTGCCCAGGAATACCTTCACCAAGCAAAGTTAAGGATGCATGAGATAATGTCTGTGGACTACAATAGACTCCTTGGAGACTGGCGCTGTTTAAAAGCAGCTTTGTTAGTGGCAGCTGAGAAAATCTTTGGTGAGCCAGAAACCTGGGGACCTTTGGTTCTGGTCCATGACGAAACTAGAAAACAGTCATGTTATTTGGCTCCTTCTTTTCAAGCCATTTCATGGGGATAGAATTATAATATTATTTACTCGGGGAACCCTGGTAGTATTTATGTTAATTTCCACACGTTGAATAGTCCCCAATAGTGCTTCCTAACTGCTTCCCATTTGCTTACAGAGCTTTCACATTTCTTTCCTACTCCTTCCCACTTTCCATCCCTACGCCACAGTTACTAGTTAAACATCTCCTCCCATCCTGACACTGTATGCAGAACTTAAGAATCAGCATTTGACCTCTCTGGGGAGTGTTGCTTTGCACATAGATGTTTGTCAGGTAAACCCACCTGATTTAAAAACAAACAAAAACACTCCCACAAATACAGATGTACTGAGAAGGTCTCTGCAAAAACACAGAGTCAGGAAAAGGGGGAGGTTTCTAGAGACTAAGAGTTCTTGGGAACCAGCGAGGCGAGAGGCACCACGCACCACGCGTTTACTCTCACGACAACCCTGAAAGTTAACTTTGCGGCTCCCATTTCACAGGTTTCAAAGGGGCTGAGTCACTGGCTCCAAGCCAAACAGTTCCTAAGCGTGGGAGTCAGGAGCCAAGGCCACAGTCTCGCCCTCTCCTGGGCCACGCTGCCTCTCCGGGACACTGGGAGGGTCCCCTGTAAGAGAACAGTGGGGACGCTTCACCCCTTGCTGTCCCATGGCCCTTGGCTGCCAGGGGAGACCTTACAGCTCCATTCTGATCTGAGCTGGTCAAAGATTCAGGAATGTAAAATGCTCCCGTTTCTCTCCAGATCAGAATACAAAAAGGCCGGGGAGAGAGGCAGGTGCAGGCTGCCAAGAAACATCGAGTTAGCTTCCCCTCCAAGCACGGGTCATTAGATCCATGAAGGAAACCAACACGGGGGAGCCAGGGACAGCTGAGAGCAGCTTGCCCCAGCATGGCCATCTCTGCCCTGGCCTGGAAGCCCAGCCACTTAGAAAAGAGGCTGCTCCTCAGGCAGGCAAAGAGCCCCACGGAACCAGCACCATCTACACAGCCTGGCCCCTCAGACCCGTGCTCAGGGACCCCCTGCTCTTCTGTGAGCAGGCACCCACGGCAGCATTGCAGGTGCAGTGCAATATATTTCTTCACGAAAATAATTCTTGCAAAAAGAACCTGTGCAACTGGGACACAAACAGGAGCAGAAAAATGAAGTGATTAATCATTCTGGCCATGCTCTAAAAGCTTTCCAGAACTTTTTTTTTTTACACAACACTAGCAACCTCATTGCTGTGGTCACTAATAAAGAAATTTTATCTAACATGGCTGGAATGTGACCTGTGGTTCGTCAGACGGTGCTTCTGTGGAGGGTTGGTGAGCTAGTCCCAGAACCCACGAAAGGAATGTAACGAGGCGAAAAGGTTGGAAACTAACAATCAACAGTGGGTAAACCTGCCCCACGCTCCCAGAGGAAAGATCCAGATACTGGCATTAAGTCTGGGTTTATGCTAAGATACTCTGCAATTAATGGTTCTAAAGCGATTCACTCCAAATGCCAGGGAGAGCAGATGCTGAAGGGGACAACCAGGACAACGTGAAGATGGACAGTAACCCAGACCGAGCCACTGAGGGGAGGCAAAGAGGCTGTGAGTCCAGGAGGCAGGAGGAGTGTGGATGGGCTGGTGTCGTGCACACATCGGCAGAGGAAGGTATGTACCGGGCTGGGAGCCTGGCAGCGCTGGTGGTGGACCCAGTCCTGCATTTCAAGCTCATGTGCACCCTTCCCTCGGACGTGGCACAAACTCACCCTCACAACGGCCTCCCCGGGTCATGCGGTACCCGCTGTCACAGTATTCGCACCGGAAGGCCCCCGCGGTATTGACACAGTGCCCTTCCCCGCACACATCTGGCCTCAGGCACTCGTCAACATCTACACGAAGCAGAAAATATTGTCGAGTTTTCTTTCTCACAATAGAATTTCAAACCTCTCCCATCTCCCAGGTCAGTTTGAAGTCAAGAATAAAATAACCTATTCCTACCATCATCTCTTCGATTGGTTTGACATGTTTCAAAAATTGAGTGGTTCTGATTTATGGGGGGCCCAAAACTTTTACTGCCCCGGGCTCCACACACATTGGACACTCTTCATTCAAAAGTGATGGAGAAAAGATGCCATTTTTATATTCTCCAGTACCTAGCAGATGACTATGTCATAAAAGGTGTTCAGTAATAAATCCTGGGTTGCCTGAATAAGCAATAAGATTGATGGGATCTTAAGGGAGCTAACAACCCAGATCTGGGAATTTATGCATCAGGAAGAACACTGCCATTACCTATGCAGTTAGTACCCTCCTCACTGGCCATAAATCCTGCTGGGCAAATACACAAGAAACTTCCCTCGGTGTTTTCACAGCGTCCCTGGGAGCAGAGCTGTTGGACCTGAGTGCATTCATCAATATCTGTTAACAGAAATACAGATAAAAGGATTAGTGCAGTGTAGCATGAAATTCCGTCTCCCTGTCCATAAAATACCAGCATACTATTCCCTGTGCGCCAAATCTTCCTAACAATGAAAGGAAACATGATCCTAGTCTTCAGATCCTTGAAGGATGGCTCCTGGGAACAGGGAATATGCTCAGGGTGTATTGTTTCAAATGCGGAAACTACAACCACGACACCGGTGTTTCTGAGAAACAGATTTGGGTCAACACAGAAGGGCCTGCCGGACACACAAAGTCATCTAAGCACTGAAATTCACTGTGTGGCTCCCCGGCCAGCTCAGCAGAGGCAGCCAGAAATATGGTGAAAGGGACACTTCCGCTGCGCATGTGGGTGAAGCTAGACCAGATCATCTCAACCGCCCCTTTCGACTTCATATTCTAGGGTTCCAAACAGGATACATATGATGTATGCAAACTCAAGAGAAACACCCATGGGAGAGAGCAGGTGGATTCTCCCCTTGACCTACCCCATGTGTATATGTAAAACCAAATAGCACAAGTCACCCAGCCAGCATAATGACAGTTAGCACACTAAAGCCCCATGAATTTGGTCTACACCTTTGTTGCTTTATAACTCATAGGGCTGAATTTCCTTTGTCTAAAAAAGAGAAATTAAATTTAGTGCTAACGTGATGCACTCAAATGATTTCCACAACGCTATTACACCTCGGAGATACATTTTTTCCAAAGAACGATGTATGAGATCCTGTGTTTTCAGATTCATTAACGGCTTTGTGTCAGTTTGTTTTCAGTTTAGAAATTGCTTTTGGAAATCAGATTTTCTGCACGTACATGAGTGTAAGTCTTTATTGCAGTATATATTAATTTTATTTTGGTTTTGCTAAATACATGTTTGTAGGTAGCTATTTCTATCATTTTATTATTCTACATTTTATTGTTTTACTATACCTAGAAATCTTTGGAAATTTTTTCACCTTTATCTCTTTTTTTCCCCCTCACCTTTATCTAATTGTATTACATTTGGCCAGGTAGGTA
Organism: Nasua narica; assembly: GCA_028533885.1. NCBI lineage: Eukaryota > Metazoa > Chordata > Mammalia > Carnivora > Procyonidae > Nasua > Nasua narica. The sequence goes on along the minus strand of CM052811.1, from coordinate 23,255,448 downwards.
GGTACATTGAACCAGGAGATAAGAGCATCCCAGGAGATTTTTGGGCTCCCTTAGTTCAGGAATAAAAAATTTAAAAAAATTAAACACAATAACATTTCCCATGATAATTACATAAAGCATGTTCTTAATGTGTAAATACTTGACATTTAACGATTTCATCTCTCAAAAGCATCTCTTACCAACACATTTCCTCTGCTGCTCACTGAACTTGTAGCCCTCATAGCATATACACGTATACCTCACGGGGAGGTTAATGCAGTGTCCTGCTCCACAGATATCGGGGTTCACAGTACATTCATTGATTTCTTAAAAATAAATAATAGAGGAAAAAACAGACATCAACAAAGATTTCATTGCTTTCGAATTCCTGTGTATTTCCCGCTTAGCTTAGTGTCAGGTATGCAATTAGAAGACAAAGGTCACCTCTAATTTATCCAGAGAAAATAAAAACATTCCTTCAAAAAGACGCATGCACCCTTATGTTTATTGCAGCACTGCTTACAATAGCCAAGATATGGAAGCAACCCACTTGTCTACCAAAAGAGGAATGTGTAAAGACAATGTGGTATATACACAGTGTACTGCAGCTCAGCCATAAAGAAGAATGAGGCCTTGCCATGTGTGACCTAGAGAGCGTGATGCTAAGAGAAGTCAGTCAGAGAAAGACAAACACCACATGACTTCACTTATATATGGAATCTAAAAAACAAAACAAACGAGCAAACAAACAAAAAAAGCAGGAATAGACCTACAAATACAGAGAACAAACGATAGTTGCCAAAGGAGAGGAGGGTGAGAGGTTGGGCAAGGTGGGTGAAGGGGACTGGGAGGTACAGGCTTCCAGTTACGGAAAGATGAAGTCACCGGGATGAAAGGCACAGCACAGGGACTCTGGTCGATGGGACTGTAATAGCATCGTGTGGTGATAGTCGGTGGCTGCGCATGAGCACGGCACAGCAAACAGACTTGTCCAACAACTCAGTTATACACCTGAATCTAATGCAACACTGGGTCCGCTTTATGTCAATTAAAAAAAAAAAAGATGATGACCTCTAAAATCAAGCATAAATTCATTTGATTACTTCGTAATTGCTCAGTTAGTCACACCCCAAATCATCAATAACTCCTAATGAAACAACTTCTAAGATGAACTGGAGTGGGGAGTAACTCAGACAAAGGGCACTTTGAAAGTTGCAAGATATCAATTCTTTCTAACTTCTAAGACGGCCCACAGTGAGTTTCTATCCACTCCAGTTCATCTGACATGATGGACTCGGAACCATCAGGCGAGTTCTCCTGAAATACGTGATAATTTTTTATTCATTAGAAGGTCAAATTCAATTTCCAACAACTATGTCCAACCTCCAAAATGTCTCATTAATTCTCAAGAAGGATTTATCATTTCTAATCAAAGCCAAACTTCTGGGTATAACTCACTCTTAATTTGCTAATTTCATCATGAGCATATTTATATTGATTAAAGTAGAATCTTCTTCGATAACTCCTCCCTTGTGCTCCTAATGATTCCTGCCGGAAACTCGCTTCTTCTGTAAGGCCTGAGCAGAATGGCCCTGGGTCCATTCCGGGGACACACCATGGCAGAAGCAGGGTCATAGGAATCCACGCTCAGTGAAGGCCATCAAAATGAGCTTCATCACCGAAAGAATGTAAGATGGCCTTAAATTACCTGAGGAATTACTCTCCTTAGTCTGTTTTCAATGACCTTTGTAAGGAGTTATAATGGCATTGTGGTGGTGGGGACAGGCCAGCTGGTAGAAGCCCAGGTTTACAGACAGTACAAACACAAATCCTGCTGTCCTTTCTTAGCTCTATAATGGAGGGGCAAGTTACTCAAACACTTTAGGTCTCACTTTTCTGCATGTAAAATAAATGGGAATAATCAGAGCACCAACTTGTGCATCAGGTTCAAAAATAACTAATGCACATAGCCCAATGTCTGGCACACTATACATGCTCAATGCAAGTTAGCCATTAAAGACTACATGTGAGACCTGAAACCATGAAAACCCTAGAAGGGAGTACAAGCAGTAATTTCTTTGACATTGGACATAGCAACACTTTTCTAGATATGTCCCCTGAGGCAAGGAAAACAAAAGCAAAAATAAACTACTGGGACTTTATCAAAACAAAAGGCTTCTACACAGCAAAGGAAACAATCAACAAAACTAAAAGACAACCTACTTAATGGGAGAAAATATCTGCAAATGATATACCTCGATAAGGGGTTAGTATCCAAAAATATATAAAGTGCTTGAAGTGCTCGTATACCTCAATACCAAAAAAAAAATCCACTTAAAAAATGGGCAGAAGACATAGAAAGACATTGCTCCAAAGACCTACCGATGGCCAAAAGACACATGAAAAGATGTTCAACATCACTTATCTTCAAGGAAAATGCAAATCAAAACCACAATGAGATATCACCTCACACCTGTCAGAGTGACTAAAATCAACAACACAAGAAACAAATGTTGGTGAGGATGTGGAGAAAAAGGAACCCTCATGTACTGTTGGTAGGAATGCAAACTGGTGCAGCCACTGGGGAAAACAGTATGGAGGTTACTCAAAAAATGAAAAAAAGAACTACCATATGATCTAGTTATTCCACTACTGGGTATTTACCAAAAGAAAATGAAAACACTAATTCAAAGGGATACATACACTGGGATGTTTACTGCAGCATTGTTTACCATAGCCAAACCATAGAAGCAGCCCAGTGGCCATTGACAGATGAATGGACAAAGAAGATGTGGTACATATATACAATGGAATATTATTCAGCCATAAAAGGAATGAAATCTTGCCATTTGCAACAGCATGGATGGATTCTAGAGAGCAGAATACTAAGTGAAATAAATCAATCAGAAAAAGACAAATACCATGCGATTTCACTCATAGGCAGAAGTAAGGAAACAAAACAAACGAACAAATGGAGAAAAAGAGACAAACCAAGAAACAGACTCCTAACTATAGAAAACAACCTGATGATTACCAGAGGGCAGTTGGGTAGGGGGCTGGGTGAAATAGGTGAAGAGGATTAAAAATACACTTATGATGAGCACTGAGTAATATACAGAATTGCTGAATCACTATTTTGTACACCTGGAACTAATAATACTGTGTTAATTATACTGGAATTTAAAAATTAAGAAATTAAAAAAATAAAAATTTAAAAAAGGAAATAAGGGAGGAAAGTTCCTTTAAGTAACCCATACACTTTAATTTTTTTTTTACTTTACTGATGTAATAGTGAATTATAAATAAATGACTTTTTATGTGTCAGAAAACTCAGCTAGCCATTATCATCATTGTAAATGATGTTCCTTTTGAAGTCATCTAAGAATAAATACCAACGAAACTGCACATTTATAACAGTGTTACCCTGGACTATTATCCCATTGCCATGACCAAGTAAACAATGCCTAAAAGGCATGCTGCCATGGGTGAGTCTGAGTGCCCAGTACAAGAAGACTGGGGCCTTGAACAGGACAAGCTACAGCAACAACTTTGCTTGCTCTAGGGGGGTCTGTGGTTTGAGTGTGAAGAAAAACAGGTGGGTTACCATCACCAATAACTACCATGCATTCTGCAGGAGGATGTGAAAAAGCAGTGCTTTAACAAAGACTCACTCTGGAAATGACCTGAATTAGGGCTGAGGCTGCTTTCCAAAAACCCAAACCACATTATTCATTTCTCATCAAGTGTTATTCACCGTGCTGCGACTTTAAGACAATTGGTGCAAATCACTTTGCAAAGTCACTTCCTTTAAAAGGAAGCATATGAACACAGATCTGCAGTATCTACTTGGATGTCCTGCATTTACAAACTACTTAGAGCTTCACTGAGTCTATTTATGCTAATCCACTACCAGAAAAATAGACTGGCTTAGTCTGTTTAATGTAAAGTCACAGAAAACATACGGTAACTTGAAAGGCTAAAAACACAGGTACCTAGCATGACTGCTTAAACTTAAGTGACTGGCAGTAATGCAAAAAATGAATTATGAAACATATACAGCATAAAAAATCATTGACAGGATAGGAAAATGCTTATTTGTTAAAAAAAATATAGTTGGTTACAAATACAGAATATAATCTAAATTCTTATATACACAGAAAAGATACGAAAAAAAGAAATCTCAGTGTTATGATTATGGGGATTAGTATTTTCTGCTCTATATTTTTCTTCATTTTTCAAAATTTCCACAATGAGTATGTATAATTACTTTTATAATGAGAAGTCTTACTTTAAAAAAATGGTCATTTCTATGCTACAAAAATCAGAACATAAAAGGTCATCTTCTCCAGGTTAAAATCCTAGACACTCAGGTAAGAGTTCTCGTCTCTGTTTACAGGAATTCTCTACAAGAATAGTGTGAAAATCACATCTCTAACCATCTATCTCATATTGTAGGTAGACCCCTTCTCTGAAAATTATTGGTATTCACTTTTCTCGATTTTCTCTGTAAATACTGATCTTCCTTTACAGTTTTCTCTGACGTTTTCTTAAAAGAGAAAAGATATATCGGTCCGATATTAAAAAAAAAAAGATCAAAAGATGAATTAATATAGTCAGGACAAGGATTCAGAACAAGTTCAAAGGCTATAAATCTGGGGTTTTCATGCAATGCTTGAGTTAAGACTCACTGCCCCAACGCCCACACATACCAATTCGTGGATTACCAGGTATCTGTAACTTCTCAAGCGTAGCTTTAGAAGGGAAGTTTTACATGTGTGAACAAAAATCTTCAAAACTATGTGATGTTTAAATCTAATATAATACATCCTTACACCATAGTCAGCCAATCTATTTAAACTGTTTCTTTTTACATGAGCTCTAAAATAGGAGAAATACTTGAGAAATGTACTGCTTAGTCTTCGGAAATAAAGTGAATATAATGGCCTTTTCTTCCATTCTAATATCTTCAATAGACACTATGAGGATAAGTATTTATGAGGCATGTTTGAGGATCTTTAGCTGATTATCTCACAGATAAAGTTTGTGGAGATACAGCTTAAAAAGGTTGGTCCTAGTTGGCAGGGCACTAACATATGGAAGAAAATGTTACTCTGATACCACTAGAGGGTACTAAGATACATCAAAGGAGTGGAGGGACATTTACTAAAATATACTTGATTTCTAGCCTGTTTGTCCCATTTTTTATATAAGCAATTAATTAATGTAACTTTCATCAGCATGGCCTCAAAGGTCCCTTCCATCAGTCTGTGTGGCAGGACTCCATCCTCATAAGTAGAAAAAAGAGTTGTAACACCCTCAAAACACCTCAGAACTTTTAAAACAAGTCTCCTAACCACCTCTTCCTGTGCTTTCCCCTCCTTTTCTATTAGATTTTCATTCTCCAGGATGTGTTATTACACAGAAAGGCAAGTCCCGAAGGTGCTGTCCTGAGGAAAATTTGGAAAAATTCATTCATTTTTCCATGGTTTTTTTTTTAGGAAAAAGACATTGTTTTTTATTTTTTTAAGAGGTCACTCATACACAGGCATGTGAACCTGTTCTCACATAATGAATCAGCTTATGTTGAAATATACAACTCTCTGAGCAGACTGTATGGACATAAGCACAAGAATAATGGCAAAACCTCACACGGGAAGCACTAATTATTGGTCTCCAGGGTACTCTAGTTAATGAAAAGGTCTAGTCTTCTTCACCATGTTTGGTTTCTCAAAGAGACCATCAGGAGGCTCTTCCCACTGAATTCATCCCTAACACCCATCACATGTCCCCTGGTCCTTCGGACCACCTGACCCTTTCCTACGCTCCGCGCCCCTGAGACAAATTACCTTCACCTAGTCTAGGACCATATTCTGTTTCTTTCACTTAGAGTTCCATCTAGAACCTGGAAAAAGAGCCCTGACCAAAAGCCAGTGGAAAACCAAATACTCTATTCATCCCAGCAACAAGGCCAACAGTGGATTTAAGAGTTTGGTATCTTCAAATGTAGAGATCCAAAGGGGTACGTGCACCCGAATGTTTATAGCAGCAATGTCTGCAATAGCCAAACCATGGAAAGAGCCTAGATGTCCATCGACAGATGAATGGATAAAGAAGATGTGGTATAGATATATACCACATGATGAACGGAATACTATGCAGCCATCAAAAAATTGAAATCTTACCATTTGCAATGACATGGATGGAACTAGAGGGTATTATGCTAAGTGAAATAAGTCACTCAGAGAAAGACAGTTATCATATGATCTCTCTGATATGAGGAATTTGAGAGGCACAGCAGCGAGTTGTAGGGGGGAGGGAGGGAAAAATGAGACAAGATGGGACCAGGGAGGGAGACAAACCATAAGAGACTCTTAATCTCAGGCAACAAATTGAGGGTTGCTGGAGGGAAGGGGGTGGGGAGGTTGGGGTGGCTGGGTTATAGACATTGGGGAGGGTATGTGCAATGGTGAGTGTTGTGAATTGTGTTAAGACTGATAAATCACAGACCTGTACCCATGAAACAAATAATACATTGTATGTTAATAAAAAAAAGTTTGGTATCTTTATTATATTTTTTCAAAAATGAAAAAAAGCTTTTTGGCAAAATATGAGAATGAGTATGCTGACTTTTCACTCTTTTCCTCATCAGATGATCACTCAAAGTAAGTAAGTAAGTAAAAAAATAAACAAATAAATAAAGCCTGGAAATATTAAAGCGCAGTGATTTTACATGAAAAAAAAGTAGTTCTTTTTCCATCAGCATACATAGTTTACTGAAGTCGTAATGATGACAATACACTTTAGGGACAAACATTTTTTAAAGGGATCAATTCTGAGCTCTGGAAAAGCTCTGATGAGCAAATAGTTTTTATAATGTCTGGGCCATGATAATTACAGAGGTTTCTACAAGGTAGTCATGGAAGTCAAAGAATAATTTCTGGCTGTTATGCGAAGCCAGAAACTTCCATGGAGGAAGTTTGGGAAGAGGAGGAGGAAGGCAGCAAATGTTAACTCATGGAAAGGTTTACAAAAATGCTCTGGCTTCTTAGCTGCCCCACAATAAGCATAAATTGTCCCACAACAATTGAAACAGATGTTTCCACTTTGCAAATATTTGCCAGAGGTTTGATATTCCAACCTATCCTGAGCTATTAAGACACTATGCTAAATCAAGAATTTATATGCTGAAATGTATAATTTGGAAACAGTATGCCAATAATGTCACAAGCCACCAAATCAGCTGTTAAGAGTGGAAAATATCACACTTACATCCTGCAAATATGTGGCTCACTTTATAATTACTGCATGTCAATGTGCGTCTGAAGAATTCTGAAAAGGCTCCTTCCAATCTCACCACCATAAAGATATCATCACTAAGCAATGTGGAGCTGACTTTGTTTATTTTAGATTCCTATGTATTATTCTATTCTTTTCTTCAACTTGCGAGACAAACTAAGAGTGACAAGTAAGATTTACCTCCTCTGTGTTTTAGGGGAAAAAAACTATTGTATAATATTCTGGACAGAACTGATCAGATTGCCCCCTCAATCTATAAGTTTGGCTCTCATATCAAGCCAACGGGAACATCTATAGTTTGATTTAAATTAAATTTGATACAAAACAATCTTCTTGTTCCAGTGTAGATTACTGATTATCGCGTAGCTCTAAAGTTGCAGACCATTTCAATTCAAAGACTAACATTCTCCCCATGGACTGTTTCAGAAAGATTCTTCTACTATAGGAGTAGAAGTAGAAGTAGGAACACCTACAAATGTTGCATAAAATTTCAATGTCACTTTTTTCCTGGAAGGAAACAGTCGTGCTTCAAACATGTGATAGCAGATGTTGGCCCTGTATCTCTGCCAACCTCGAATTAAGCTGTCTTCTAACAACTTCATAGAGCACAGCCACTTTTTTTTTTTTAAATCAGCTCTGTAGTTCAGTTGAAGCTAAGTAAGTTCAATTTGTTATTCCTCACACAGCTGCATTTAAATGGCAAAAATGCATTTATCTAGTCAACCTTCATCAACCTTTATGAAGCTTGCTTTCCAGAAGTTCACCCATTGAAGTCTGCCATTAAAAAGGCACAAAACTATACTTACAAGCTAGAAAACAGGAACATAGAAATACAGTATGCAGACCTAGTACACTGCATTGTCACACTGTAAGTTTTCTTTCTAAAATGAGGTCAACAGTGCGAAGATCCTTGCTGTCCAAGATGGTGTATTATATCTTTGTGTATGTTTCAGGGCCTAGCAGGGTCTCTTACAGATGTGCTTATTAATAAAATGGGCAGACACATAAATACTTCAGAATAGAGAAGAACTGTTTTAGCCATGGCCATTCAACAACAACACTATCACTCTAGAAGTACTGAGAATACATTTCTCATCACTTAACTCAGTATTAAGAGGAAAATCAAAGCGCGGTTGCCATGTAGTAACTGAGGAAGGCTATGGTTCTGGCTATGTGCCCTGAACCCGCACTGTGGTCCATGATGTGACTACATGCTCCTTTGTCAAGTGTATTTCATCTTGGAAGACACAGGTGCTTTTTAAAAACACTTTCCAGGCACCCGGTGCCTGGGTAGCTCAGTTGGTTGAGCATCCAACTCTTGATTTCGGCTCAGGGCCAACATCAAGGGTCCTGAGAACAAGCCCAGCAATGGGCTCTGTGCTGGGTTTGGAGACAGCTTGGGATTCTCTCTCTCCCTCTCCCTCCCCCCACCCATCCGCTATGCCAGCTTGCACATGCACTCTCTTTCTCTCTCAAAAAAAACAAAACACTTTCCAGTCTGACCTCTCAATTCAAATATCTAAGAGAACTTATAACCACATTTTTGAGAAAACAGCCAAAAGTTTTTTTTAACATACAAAAATGGCATATTTTTATATAATTTATTTTACATATTTATGTCATTTATGTAATAGTACTTTTTTTTAACATAAAACATATACGTATTTAAGGTACACAACTTGATGTTTTGATATACACATGCCTGTGAAATGATCTCTGTAATTCATCTAAGTAACGCACCGAGCACATTTTTATTTGAAAACTTAGGCATATCATGTTCCTGAGGAAGGAATATTTTAAGAAATGCTGCAAACTCTACGAACTTCTCTTGTTATACATGGCCAACCTCATCCTGACTGTAAGTTGGCATGATACATCTTGGTGATCTTTTTCTGACTATAAAATATTTGCCCACTGTACAGTATGTGGAAAATAGAAAATATTCTACAACACCCCCAAATCCCTTGGATCCTACTATAAAAAACCATCACTGCTGGGCGCCTGGGTGGCTCTGTTGGTTGAGCGACTGACTGCCTTCAGCTCAGGTCATGATCCTGTAGTTCCGGGATCGAGTCCCACATCAGGCTCCCAGGTCCATGGGGAGTCTGCTTCTTCCTCTGACCTTTTCTCCTCTCATGCTCTCTCTCACTGTCTCTGTCTCTCCAATAAATAAATAAATAAATAAAATCTTTTAAAAAAAAACATCGCTGCTAATATCTGGCATATTTTCTTCCAGGATTTTCTCAACGTATAATTTTTTTTTAATATATCTGGTAGAGTGTTCCTTGTTCCTTCATCTTCATATACTTCATCTTGTATTTAACAGAATTTTGTGACCATTTTCTGATAGATTTTAATAAAAGTTTTTCAAAAATAGTGTATTTGGTGGCAGCACCATGTTGCAATGTCCAGGTTATAGTCTTCAGATTATTTCCAAAGATTTGCTATTATGACTAACCCTGCCCTGAGCAATCTCATACCTTTGATACAGTTTTAATACTCCATTTAACAGGAGGCTCACCCCCACGTCTCCCGCACAAGCTGTGGAACAGAACACCACACCCACCTGTTACTTGGGTAGGTGCAATCACTTGGCTGGCACTTGATGTAGAAGCTTCAGGAGCTACTTCCACAGGCACAGGAGGTGATGTTTTTTCAATCACTACTATATGAGGAAGGAGGGGATGAAAAAAAAAATGAAAGCCTGTTGGGTGCTTTGAGATCCCATTCCAAAATGCAAGCATAATTTAAGTCTACTAACATACCACAGTTGTCCTTGGATAAGTAAGGACTCTTAGAGATCCCGAAAGCCCCTAGTATTAACCTATAGCCTCAGTTTCAACATTTAGCAAGAAAATATGAGAATAATTTGGAGGCCAAGAAAAATGACCCTTTATCAAATGATGACCCTCAAAAGTGTTCTAATAATATACACCTGCTCCTGGCCACAGAAAACCATGAGAAACTTACCTTCCTTTTACCGTTCTAAAACCTACAAGACTGTCCCTACGCTAACATTACAAGTACATTAATATATTAAGTACATGTTTCACATGGCACTTCGCTTATGAATTCTAATGATTTATCACACTTTAAAATCAAAGACAAAAGAATCCTTATCTCCCTCTTTTATTCATTAATACTCTTACAAATAGCACAGATCAGCAGAGGTTACCTGGAAACTGTGGGTGCAGGTGAATAGTTGAGATGCCTGGAGAGAGCTGGGGTTGACCAGGCTCAAGTTTGGTTTTCTCTTGATCCAATGAAGGTATTTCCTGGGCAGTTGTATTAAAAAGAAAAAAAAGAGAGAGAGAGAGAACTGAAAGTAGCAATTATCTTTAGTTTTCACATATTACTATCCTATCTTTCTTAGGAAGGCAAGAAATATCACAAGACACTGGACAATGACCTGCGTAATTTTGTGGGGGGAAAATGCATATAGGAAGCATTGCTGAGCCATGACTAGAACAAGCCTTTGATTCCCCCAGCAGTGCTGACCCAAGTACACACCCCACCCATGTCCTGGGGGTCCAAAGCAAAAGGCCCCTTTAGACACTGTAAACAAATGCATTGGCTCAGGGGCCCACATCTGGTCTCAAACAAGGCAAAACGAACCCCAGTGGAGAACTAAGCTGTCCTCTCATGGACATGGTGCCCTTCCCTAGCAAGGTGACCAGCCACACCTTGCAGAGTAAATAATGGGTACAGCACATGTGTCAACCAAGAACACACAATACATTAAAATAGTTTAAGCCAGGCAGTCATTAGGGCCTTTCTGAACCTCCCATCTAGTAACTGTGCACCTCCAGCTCTCAGCATGGTGGTAGTCAAGAAAAGCAACACAAACACAGGGACCTAGAGAAGCACCTGGGGCCCGTCCCGCACCCGGTAGCCCCCTCCTGTCCCCCGGACCAGAGGTGAAGACACAGACTGGCAGCACCCGTGGCTCAGCTTCCAGTTAGAGCTGCTCAGGGCTCCTGCAGAACGAACCAGCAGGCCAGCAGGGACAGCCGCCCGGGGCCAGAGTGCCCGTGCCACCGTGTCCTTAGAAGCATTCATCAGGTTACTTGGTCAGGGCTGCCCTGCACACCGCTGCCATCTCCCCCAAAGCTCACTCCCTAGGTCTGTTTCCCTTTTCATCGCTGTCCTAACTTCAATTATCTCCTTTTCCACTTTTTATAAAATAGATATCCTGCCAGGATATCAATTTTATAAGACCCAGTTTCATAGGCATGAGTATTTACAGTGACTCCATTTAGCTCCCCCACGAGTACCTCCAATCCATCCCTGCCAAAGCCCTGCAGGCCCTCATTCCAAGGTCTGCATTTCTGTCGATGCCACAGGCATTAGGTTTCAAGTCACATTGTGGTCCCCGCTCTTTCATTCTTCCTTTCAAGCCCCGCCTAGCTGCATTGCTCTTTATGTTTGTTGACCTTTCCATACCCATAGCCCCCACTGCCCTAGTTGGAACTCTCTGTCTCATCCTATTTATTGTAATCATCTAATTGGTCTCTTAAGCTCCCTTGTCTCCCTATCTCAGTTAATCCCGCTGTGATTCATCTTCTATAAAGACTGAGCACTAATTACTTTTCCCCACATTTTCCCATCTTAAGAATACAGACTCATCTTCCATTACCTATTAAAGGTGACCTCAATCAGTCTCAATTGTAGCCCATTCCCTGCAGCCCATGGTCAATGCCAGCAAGAAGCAGACCATCACCAGGTGTTTATGCACTCCTGAAACTTACAGACAGAATTTCCCCCATCAGCATGGGGCAGCAGACTTCCTAATCAATGCTATTTCTCCACTGGACAAGTAGAGTCGAGAGAGAGGAGCATGGTATCCCACCACAGATTACAACTGCAGTTTGGATTTCAAGCCTTCCAAAGCAGCCCCAAGTTCTCCTTCTAACCAAGCCTCTCCTGCTCCCTTAAATGACCTCTTGCTACCTCCTCCATCACACCTATGCACATATGATTTCCTACCTACGGGCCACCCTGCTTTCTCTTCATCCATCCTTAATATCATGACACCTCTGTAAGGAGTCAAGACTGCAAAGACTATGATAGCACTTTTCCCGATGCCTCATCTCCCCCAAATTTGCAATATAAGTATACAAGGAGAAGTTCCGGCCCTCTTTCAGATCCTTAACGAGAGTTACCATGAACTCCATCCTCAACAGCGAAGAAAAGAGAGATTATTAAATAAGATGAGGTGATCAGGGAGCTGGTTGGTCTGCTCATACCCTGAATGACTCCTTCCACATATCAATCAACACTGAATTCAAAATCAACAAAATTGCAAACCACTGACCTTCAGAAACACAATCCAGGAGCTGTAAATGTGCATATAATATATGTATATGCATTGTACTTCTTTTGGGGTCAATATAACAATGTTCTTTGTTGGGTGCTGTCACTCTAAAATCCTATTTCCTTGATGTCTGGATTCTTTCAGCACTGACGTTAGAATCCTGAAGTTATTCTATCCCATATGCATAAGCTAAAAATTTTTAAAACTATTTATAATAATTTATATGTGTTCATGCCATCTAAATTCTAACACTTGTATATGAAGATTTAATAATGATCTAATTTTCATGTTATTAAAGAAAGCAAGACTCAGACAGGGAACAATATTACATAAATAGGACTTAGATCCAGCAAATTTCCATATTCCCTATGAATAAATCTCACAATTCATGGTTCCATTTTTAAGCCAAAAAACCCAAGAGGCTGACTTAATATTTCTCTAAAACTTCTAAGAACCAATATTCTGGTATTGGATTGTAACTTCCAAGGGTAAGCCCTGTTCTTCTTTTAATGTAACTAAACACACATGTTAAATTTTAGTTGACTTAAGAAGTACTTCACTCAGTATGTGAGAATATACTGAATATATACGTGTGTGTGTGTGTGTGTGTGTGTGTAAAAGAATTCACAATTACATACCCACACCAAAACCTTTCCTTTTATCCACAGTCCAGGCCATGAACTGACCTAAATTCTGTTTAAGCCTCGGATTCCATCGGTCCCACCTTTTTCTCTCTCTAGAATTTAAGTTCCGTGAGAACAAGGAGTTTTGTCTGATTGTTCTTAATTGTTTTCCTAATACTCAGGATAGTGCCAGTTATGTAATAGGTGTTCAATAAATATTTCTCAAATGAACGCTGTATTTCCTCAAACCAAATAATGAACACTAAGCCTGTTACTGTATTTAAGTCTAAAAACAATTCATAGGTATTCTAAAAGAAAATCATTTGGACAGTAAAAAAAAAACAACAACAAACAAAGACTTGCAAATAATGAATGAATTACCTTCTCAGGGGGTACAGTTGCCACTAAAACCAGAAAAGAAAGAAGGCCATTAGTACAATCTAAGTCAACACACCACATAATAAATTTTCAAAAAGCAGTAAAAGTCAATTGTCACTCCAGAAGGATTAAGAATCAAACAAAATAAAATGCAGAATTATGGTCATTTACCAATTTGGAGAATTTTACACATGACCAACAGACAACTCTCCAGGCTCTATCATTCCTTAACTGCCAAAGTTCAGGCAGATGTGATGAAATTCTTTCCAACTCTGTCACTGACTGAAAAGGTTAAAGGTAACAATACTTTCTGGTTCATTATTTTAGGTCTGATCTCTATTTTATGGAACTTCCCACATCAAAAAACATTTTCATTAATTGGCCACATCCTTATCCTTAACATAATATATAACACTGGATGTTAACATTAAAAAAGAAAGCCACTTATTTCAATAAGAGATCTAAGACTGGGTACTATACTCCTAATCTTTGTTGAAGCCCTGTGAGCATTGTCAGTAAGATAAGCTAACTAAATTAGAGGGAAAGAAGTCACAAGTCAATAAAATCTAATTAGAGATTAGCATCAATATGTTGGACAGATTACATATTATGCAATCATAACATTATTGTGAAGCAGTGGGAGTGGTTATGGCTTTGGATTTAGAAAGACTTGCTTCTCATTAATCAGACTTTAGTATTAGTCCTCAGGCTTATGATTAACAACTATTGGGGTTTTTCTTATTAGTCATTGTCTCCATGAACATTAACGTATGGTGTTGGTAGATGCCTAATTTTCAAAAGCAATCAGGGGACCACATAGCTTATCACTGCTGCTATATTCTTGTGGTTAGAAAAAATCAACTAATGGTCTGTCTGTCCTACTTAACCCACCAAGGAAGTCTTGTGGCAAAAGCTGGACCAGAGCCCATTTCCTCCTGCCTGTGCAGAGTATGAGCAGTTGCCAACGTCTGCAAACATACCCCAAGTGTAAAGGAGCAAACTGTCAATTCTAGGTGAGGTCCTCCCTGCTCTGCCTGACAAGAAGGGCCACAAGTGGGAGAGTTAAATAAAACAGGCCAGAACACAGATTCAGAGCCCTGAAAAAAGACCTCTCTCAAAGGCAACTTGGCTAACCTCCTGATTCTCTACTAACCTAGATACCTTCTCTCCTCACAAAATCCATAAATGGGCACCCTACATTCTGACCCAATAAACTGTGAGAAGCCAACAGGAGCTTCATTAAAGAAAATATATATTCTGTACAAATCTAAAATGTTTATTCCTTCTATCTGGGATAAACATTTTTATGATAATAAAGATATTCAAGGAATTGAATATGCTGATTTATATGAAGAGACACAGTCAAGGTCAATTGTCTCCAGACTCCTAGAATATAAAGCCATATACTTTTTCTTGGAAAAATGTGCTCCTTGGCCCCATCATATACTCTACATATGACACTTGGCAAACCATGTCCCCTCTCTCGGTCTCAGGCCTTTCAGAAAGTCAATGAAAAGACTGCACGAGTTGATTTCCAAGATTCCTTTGACAGACTGTTTTGTCTTGCTTCATTGGCCTCCCATTATCCCTGTCTGTTGACCTCTATTTCACAGAAGCTCAGCCAATACTTTAACTTCTTTAAGTCTGTGGGTTCTGCTTTGTAAAGTACATAACTCTTTATTAAACGGCCCTCTAGACAAAGAAATGAACTGGGGCTATTCCCTAAAGGTTCCAACTTATCCTTCAGGAATAAACACCAAGACAAAGTAGCCCCAGCATGTCCTGAGATCACTGCAGAATATTGTTACCTGCTCCGAACATATTACTCTACCGAGGTGGTTCTCAGTCAGAGGTCATTTTACCCCACGAGGACATCTGGCAGGGCTGGACACCCTTCTAGTTATAACAGCTGGAGGGGGGAGAGTGCTACTGGCATCTAAAAGTTCGAGGCCCAGGAGGTTGCTGAACATCCTACCACGTACAAAGAAGACCCTCTCTAAGAACTACCCTGAAGGATCAATAGTGCTGAGGTTAAAAACCCTGTCCTAGAAGGGTATGAACAGGGAAACCAAAGACACACAAGACGGAGGGCTGGGTCCTTGATCTATTTCCACTCTCACCTTCTGGCTCCGCCACTCCTGGCCCGTGTTCCCGGGAGAAGGTCAGGGCCTCCACTGGCTCTTCCTTGGCTGGGAGAGGTGGAGGATGAGTACTTTTAGCAACAGGTTGAGTGTTCTTTGGCTTGACAAATACAGGTCCTTTACCTATATGGTGATGGATTGGCCTGCGTCTATGAACGCCAGAAACCGTATAACCCATTCCACCAGGACAGATTTCCTTAAAAGCAGCTAGATTTGGGATGGGAAAATATTCCTTTTAAAAATCTAAAAGTGCAAACTTATACAGAGGAAAATATCATGATGAGTATTTCTCAATAAATCATCATTAATATAGTTACATTTAAAAACTTCAAAAACAGATGCATAATGCTTGAATTTCTGTTAAACTCGCATATTCACAGAAAAAAACCGAACCCTTTCTTTTACTGAACACTTCTCCACCTGCTAATTCCTTATCTATACTATATATATAGCATATAAAGAACATATATTTATATATATTACATATATCAGCAACCAATTAGGAGATACCATATATACATTTTCTATATTTATTTTTCTCTATCATATTATATATCACATATATGAAATATATGTAATATATTAGAAGCTTTTTATGTACAGAAGATACTATATATATCATATATATTTGATAGGGTACGTGTGTAAGATCAACAAAAACCAGACTTTCTTCTTTTCCTCCTGGTTTGGTATAATTGCATTAGTTATTAACAAGGAACTCAGTAACATGTCTCTATGCTAGATGACTAAAAGAAGGTTAAAAAAGAAAAATCAATCACTAGTCAAGGAAATGAGATGCTGAAATTCTCGTAATTTGTTTCCAGTTTTAGAGTCCAAAGGACTCAGCCAGAAAGGAGCGTATCAGCTAATATGGTGAGGTTGGTGAAGAAGGACTGAAAAGGGGAGTGTTTTTGAAGAGAGTCTCAGGATGGTGAGAAGGAATCCAGCAAAGTAAGACATCCTAAAGGCATGATGGATAAAAGTCAAGAATAACAGGACATGCCAAGTCAAAATGGAGTTATTTAAAAATAAAACAAAAAAAGGGACGCGGAGGCAATAGACTGATCTTGACCAGCTGGCTTAATTATCCAGAGGACAAGGAGACGCTCTGTGCCTTGGGACTGCTAGCCTTGCCGGGAAAGTGGTCTTGCCTGTTTAAAAAAAAAAAAAAAGGTAGACTGACTGGGCACATAGGATTTGCTAACCTCCACTGTATCATCTCCAGGAATAAGTAAAGGAGAAAGACAGGGGTGGCAAGGCAGTGTGTGGCCTGAGAAGGAAAATCCACCTAATCCCTTTGGTGTTGGTATTGGAGGCGAGTTACCAAATGCAGACACTAAGGAGCTTATGGTCAACTTTTTTATTTCTACTTTTCAAATTGAAAGTAAAATAAGTCACTTCTCCCTTCTACTCAACAAGAGATCTCCTATTGAATGTTCTGGGCCTAAAATTAGCTCTCAATAAAAAGGAAACTCTAAAATACTCCTTGAAGCACGCTAAAACAGTGTTTTTCTAAGGATCACACACTAAATGGTGGAACCTCATTCTTAAATTTAACTATGAAATACAATTCTTATTTGAAAGACCAGATGTTTCCAGAAGACAAACATGTTTTCCTATCAAATATTTGCAGTATTAATGAATTAAATGTTGGAAAATCACTTGTAACCAAAAAATGGGTAAGTACAAAAAGTTTGTCTTTAATGTTATTTTCAAATTTACTTACTGGAGGTTACGGAGGTGTTGTCCTGTGATACTTATTTATTTATTTTTTAAAATTTTTATTGTGTTATGTTAGTCACCATAAATACATCATTAGTTGCCTTGTGTTATATTCACCATCTTGATTCATTCATCATGTAAGAGTCACAAAGCTATTAAAATTGAACTTGAAGAGACATGGGTCTATAAATTGTGAAGGTCATTTATTTCATGGATGATTACTTTTTAATAACTAGTAGTTCAGATACCACAGGGGGATACTAGGCCCTTTTGAAGGTGTCTAAAATTATACAGTCTACCAAAATACCATCAACATTATGCTACCCTCTGCATTACCAATTCTTTCTGATCCTAACCACCAACAAAGGTGGATCATGAGATTTACATTGATATTTAAGCCTTGTCGGCTGCTGTGTAAGCGACAGCTTTGAGACATTCAACAGTCCTGTGAGAGTTGATGCCCATCCCTAGGTGGGAAACATCTTATCAAACAAGCACCTGATGAGACTTTTTTATGGCCACCACATGCTGTGAAATAGGGACCACTCCTCCCTTGATAATATCATGCCCAATATTCACAGGGCGTGTTTCTTTCTCTTCCACTTAATTCTGTTTGATCCTGCTTGAGAAGCTGAGGACTCCACAGTAGGAGTAAAGCACTGAGAGAAATATATTTACCCTTTCAGGGCATTAGGCAAATATGTTTCAAACTAAAGTATAAAGTTTAATCAACTTCCATTAATATTTTCACTTGGAAGTTCCTCGGTGCACTGGCAGGATCCGCCCGAGTTATTAATCTTCACAGCACGAATTCAATCACGAAGATAAATCCCTCCATTTCCAAGTGGAGAAAGTGACGAGCACACGTTCAACCAGTGAGCGAGTGAGTGAGTCAACCCCCCAAAGGGCCTCGTGGCCGTGCATGTGACACATGGCCAGTTGTTGGGACAGCACACGGCCCAGCAAGGTCTCTGGTCCCTTCACACTTCTAAACACCAGACTTAGGGTCCTACCAAGTAATGGCTTTTCTTAACATTCAAGAGGAAGTCTCATGTTACAAAGAAAGAGGAAAATCTCTTTTCCATTGATTCAACAACCTTCTCTGGTCATGGTTTGTACAAAACTGATAAAAATATATTGTATTATTAACATGTCAATTAAAAGATGGAAACCAAAAAGAACTCAAGCTGCCAACGTCTTCCTGGGTCCGTGGGTGGCTGGGAAGGAATATGAGTGTACAGCTGGTCATGTCTTACCTGTGCCTGGAAGGGGACATTTCTCACAGTGTGGGCCCCAGGCCTTGCCCACACTACAACAGCAGAGCTGCTTGGTGAGGTGAACAGACAGAGGGTGCATACACTGCCTTCCGGAACTGACCAGACGGTAACAGGGCCCCTTCTCTTCAGAGATCACAGGGGTATCCGCTGAAGCAGAGAGATAAGGCCTGATGTCACCCAAGAAACAACCAAAGGCTACATCGACTTTTCCTGTCATAGTAAAATGAACCTGAAAGTCTGGATTAGACACCACACTTCAGAATAAATTTGTGTAGATTTAGGGCACCGCCTGTCCTGATTTGGAGTCCGTTTACCAAATACGTTTTAGAATCAGGGCCCCAAATGTCCCTGTCCCTATCTGGTCCCTTCTTCCATTCTAGCAAGCATTAGATAAGGTATGTGGGCATGAAGTAAAAAAAAACCATTTCAACGAAAATCAACTAAACCTAGGTTGAGTTACCAAAATCATGATGCCATTTATTTTCTTGTATTTAGCCGTAATAGAGATGGTTCTAGAGCAGAGTTTGGTGAACAAGCAGGCATTGTGAACATCAGGAACACAGCTGATGCTGAAGCCAGCTGTTGCCCGTCCTAAGGACAGAGAGAGCTTGCAGGGCCTCGCTGAAGGCCAGTCAACAGCGGATGGGAGGCGGGGAGCAGCTTCTGACCTGCCAGGCTACACACGACTGCGCACCAGGGAAGGCAATAAATGTGTTCAGTCCCTTAGGAAACATGCAAAAGCACACCAGCCCATATCATCCAAGACCTAAGTCCTATTCCTGATGCTTCTAAGTTTAGTAGATAAGACTTCACTAATCCTACAGCTAGACACTCTACTAAGCACATGAAGCAGATACGAAGATAAGATACAGTCCTGCCTTTGAGAAGTTCATTTTCTAATGTAAAGACGAACCAACTCTGGGCCAAGTCAAAGTGCTGAACAGACCAAGCTTGATGGCCCCTTCTTTGTCCCTTCTCCCATCCCAACCAAAGTTCTTCTCTACGGTATCACTGGTCAGGTGAGGTTTTTCCCATTCACCTTTCCTTTAACCAATGCCTCTAGTCGCTTCCAAAATCACCTTCCCTTCCCACCCAGATCTCAATTTCCAATCATGCTAAGAGGACTGACCTCTTAGTTAGATTCTCTAAGAAACAATCTGATCAAATTAAGGTACTACAACACAGTGAAAAGAGCAAAGGTTCGTAGAGCCAGGCAGATCTGGATCCTTGATGGATCCTTGATGGATCTGGATCCATCAAGGGCATCTACCACTTGCCAGCAAGACAACCTACAGAAGTCACTGGGACTGTGATGGTTATCTGGAACTTTCCACCGGGCTAGGCCACAGCAAGTAGGTATTTGGTCAAACACAGGTCTGAAAGTTGCTCGGGAGGGTTTGTTTTACATGAGATTAACATTTATATTGGTAGACTGTGAGTAAAACAGATAATCTCCAGGATGTGGGTGGGCCTCATCCTAATAGTGGAAAGGACTTAAGAGGAAAAAAACTGAACTCTCCAGAAAAAGAGGGAATTCTGCCAGCAGACTGCCTTTAGACAAAGAGTTAGCTGTTAACACAAACTCTTCCCTTGGTCTCCAGTCTACCAGCCTACCATGTAGATTCTGGACCTGCCGGCCTCTACAATCACGTGAGTCAATTCCTCTAAAACTTCTCTCTCTACACACACGTGCATCCACACATACAGTCCTATTGGTTCTGTTTCTCTGGAAAGAACCCTAACACACTGGGTGAGCTTCAGTAACACTCGCCTATAGATAATAGGCTTAATGTGATTAGAAATACATAACCTTTGGTTCATAAACCTTTGGTTCCGAGTAGACACAAAATACATGTCAGCCACTCTTTTTAAAAAAAGTATGTATCACCATCCTCTCAATGGGCATTTGTACACAACTTGATCTCTGCTTAGCACCAGAATTTGAACAAAGTGAAGTTATTCAAAAACAGTTATTATTGGTGAATATAGGGGCATGGAAACAGGGGATTAAGGGGAGCAGAAGAGACCTTCCTGAAGCTTCAGAACTTATGCAATAAGTATGTCTAATAAGGCCAGTTTTGTCCAGGGCTACTAAAAAAAGGTGCTCAGAGGGAGAAGTTTGAGAGTGTTTTCCTCTCCCTTCTCCGACTTATTTTCTGGAATCTGTGTAAGACTGATGAAAGATCAGAGGTCACAGAGCAAAAATATAAGAAAATTTAAGCATGGTTATCATCCTCAAAAGGATAATGAGTCCCTGGAATGACTGAACATTACTCACATAGCATGTGTGTGTTTGTATGTTTGTGTGTGCGTGTGTACCTATAGGTCGTACAATCTCAGGAAAATATACATAGTTCTAGTATATTCAGCTTATAAGGGATTCTACCAAAAAGAATTCCTCTCCAAATTATTTGGAACTGGGGCGCCTGCGTGGCTCAGTGGGTTAAAGCCTCTGCCTTCAGCCCAGGTCATGATCTCAGGGTCCTGGGATCGAGCCCCACATGGGGCTTTCTGCTCAGCAGGGAGCCTGCTTCCCCCTCTCTCTCTGCTTGCCTCTCTGCTTACTTGTGATCTCTCTCCTCTCTGTCCAATAAATATTTTTTCCCAAATACTTTTATTTTTTCGGTGTTCTAAGATTCACTGTTCATGTACCATACCCAGTGCTCCATGCAATATATGCCCTCCTCAATAGCCACCACAATAAAATCTTCAAAAAAAAATTATTTGGAACTTATAATATATTTCCATAGAAATAATGTCAGGCCATCTCACAGGAGTTCATCTACACATGGCAGGGCTTAATTACAACACTAACTACATTAATGGTAGTTCTAGATCCCAGGAACAAGGGCCATTCAGAGCACACCAGAGTGTTTCCTCGAATCCATGACACTGGCTAATGGTGACACTGACTCCCTTCCACTTGGTTCTCCACTTGGTTCCACTTCTTTGTATCCACCTCATCCTCACACCCAGGCAAGCGGTACTGTATCAGGCGCCATCTTTGTTACATTCAAAGTGCACCCCCATCCAAGGGCTCTAAGGAAACCTCCTACCGTGCCTGTCCTCCAAACTAAACCAAAACTCCACATCAGCACTTAAGTGTTTTAAGGGATTACTATGTGAACATGTGTGAATTTTAAGAAATTGCTTGTTAATTAAAGTGAGTTGATGGTTGTTGAGATCTTGTGCACTACACACACACACACACACACAAATTTGGGTATTTTGTCATCTGGAGAATAAAGATAGAAGCCTAGAGAACTAATTCTTTCTAAACAAACTATCTATAGACTTTTGTCTTCCCATCAGACAGCTTCCAAAGCATTTCAAATGGGGGTTTTTAGAGAAGTTAAGAGAATCATTGGCTTATAGTCATCGAGCCAATTGTTGGTGAGTATGGGTGTGTCAGACCATGTTCTAACCAGAGATGCCTCACCTCAACTACATATAGGAACAAGAAACTAATAAAAATATATATACTCCTTCAAAGATGGAAGACAACAAAGAAGGAGGCCATTGAAAGGTCTAGCCTACATAGCTCAGTTTTAGTGGTGCTCCCATGATTCAAATTTCCTTTGATCTACAACTGTGTGGAGGAAAAAGTGTTCATTTATGCCTCAGATTTCTAACAGGGTGTGCCTTCTTATGCCACTATTTTAACCCCTACATTACCTGTCATTCTTTTATCATTTCCAATCTCTCACAGGGCAATTCTACTTATCTCTAGTATTTCCACATTCTAGTCAACATGACATGTAAATCCAGAAACGATATTGTTTCTGAATTATGAAGTTGAGTATTTTTAGCCACAGACTGGAAGGCTAGTCATAACGGGTAATTGATTATACACTACATTTATTATTTTAAAATATGGCACACGTGATCATATGTTCTCTTGAGTCATAAGGTTTTGGTTTTTTTTTTTTTTAAGATTTTATTTATTTATTTAACAGAGAGAGAACACAAGCAGGCGGAGAGGCAGGCAGAGAGGCAAGCAGAGGCAGAGAGAGGAGCAAGCTCCCCGCCGAGCAAGGAGCCCAATGCGGGACTCGATCCCAGGACGCTGGGATCATGACCTGAGCCGAAGGCAGCTGCTCAACCAACTGAGCCACCCAGGCGTCCCAAGTCATAAGGTTTTATGCTACACTAAAAGAAATCAGTATTGCCAAAAGATTTCTAAAGAGTAAGTGGAAATGGATATGGGATGGAGTACTGAGGTTCCTAAATGTAGACACAGTAAAACAGTGGTTTTTGTAGATTATATTTTCGTAAGATGCATTGCTAAGATTAAGATGGAAAGAGTCAGGTACTCTCTATAGATGGATACGAAATATTTCAAGAGTGTAAAACCTACTGGAAATACCACATCAGTCAGTCAGGAGCATAAATCTTTTCTTTCTTAGCTAGAGATATAGAAATCCCCAAAAGTAATAAACATATAGCTCTATACCCTCGTCTTGAATCATCAGCATACAGGCAATGCTGATGGTGCCCCACTTACAAAGCACAGCATGAAGGAAAGATGCTATGGTTCTCTTATTTGGGTTCCCCTATTCCAAATGCTAACTACACTAACCAATTATCAAACAACTTAATTACAGGGCTAGACAGTAAATTCTGATCATCGTTAAGCAGATATAAATTAATCTGGCACTTAGAGGAACCTAAAAAACATAAAAGACTAGAGAAGATGGCATATAGCTAGCCTGTTCTCAATCCCCCTTACCCCAAGACCCCCAATATCTTCATTATCTCTTGGTTGAATTCCACACCAGTCTCATCCCTTTACGCTTAAAACTCCTGTGGGAGGAGTGTTGGGAGGGAGGGAAAATGCTGATGACTAGTCTGAGAAAAGAATTTGCCAAAGGAAGAGCCACCAGGCACCCTTTTTGGGAAATGGGCTACTCAATTCTGGGAGAACTAAAATAAAAGAAACTGTAATCCAAGAACCAGCAGAGAGTCACACTGTCTATTCTATCGTACGGCAAGGAAGACTAAATAACAGCTCTCCTTATTAAACGAAGGACTTGCTCCCATCAATTCAGGCTCGTTTCTTCTTCCTGATTCAAGGCTCAGCTTGTGGAGTAAGAGCCAGCTTCAAACATGGGCTTTACCACTTAAAGGCTGTGTGGCTTTCCGCAAGATCCTTATTAACCCCATCCAAGCCTCCATTTCTTTACTTCTAAAACAGAAAGAACAGCAACATAAACCTCATGGATGTCTCGGAAATATTTTAGCTGGTAATGCATACCGAGGGCTTAGTGCCCGGCACTTATTAAAGGCACAATGAAGATGCTGACGTCACTGCCCTGGTTTCTGCGAAGGCAAACACTTTGCAGAGACATGGCTGTCTAGCCCCCAGGTCACGATGCTGCAAGACCGCTAAGTGAGGGAAGTGAGAGACCTCTGCGGGGATGGCTGCAGAGGAGGTAAAAGGACAAGAGAAGGTGTGAGACAGACTACAAAGACGAAAAACTTTCTTGGGAGACCAAGGGAGAGGACAGAGTCAAAAGTGGCTGAGGAGCTCCCAGCCTGACTGCCTGGAAAATAGTGTCGTAGGCATAGAACCACTAAGGAAGGAAGGAAAGGAGGAAAGGGGAAAGGAGGAGGTCTGGCAGTCATTTCCCCACCAGCTGTGTCAAACCATGATCTAGAACTGTGCGGTCCGATACACTAACGCCTAGCTACATGTTACTACTTTGATAAAATTTCAATGAAACACAACTTAAAATTCAATTCCTCGGTTGCACTGCCCACAGGGGACTAGCGTCTGTTACATCAGATAGCACAGAGCCAGACCACTCCCATCATCACAGAAAGTCCTACTGAACAGTGTTGATACAGCTCAAGAATAAGCAAACTCCTTCTGTAAAAGGCAAAATAACAGAAAGATATTTTAGACCTTGTGAGCCCTCCAGTCTCTGCGGCAACTTCCCAACTCTGCCGTCGTGGCATTAAAGCCACATGAGACAACACGTGAATGACACAGCATGGCTGTGTTCCAATAAAACTTGATAAAAACAGTCAGTGGAACAGCTCTGGCCCATGAGCTATATCTTGCCAACTCCTGATCTGGGAGCCTAAACTTAGAGATGCAAAACCCAGTTTTAAATCTCAAGAGTCCCTGGGGGGCCCGGGCGGTGCAGTCAGTTAAGCTTCTGACTCTTGGATTGGGCTCAGGTCCTGATCCCGGGGTTGTTGAGACTGAGCCCTGCATCCTGCCCTGCTCTACCCTCGGTCCAGAGTCTGCCCGAGATTCTCTCTCTCTCTCCCTCTGTCCCCTTCTGCTCGTGCTCTCGCTCTTTCTCACTCTCTCTCTCTCAAAAACAAACAAACAAACAAATAAATAAATAAATCTTTAGACCTCAAGAGTCCCTTTACTAGCTGTATGATCTTAAGAAGCTGTGTAAAGCTCTCCAGGCTTCAGTTACCCAATGTGTAAAATGAGAATCATACATATCTCATTAAGATGTCAGGGAAATAAAAAGATGACGAGCATACACATGACTAACTTTCAGAAGGAATGTGTTCTTCATCTCATGATTTCCAGGTTGCTGAGCACATCTCTCCAACCCTCTAGTTCTAAATTAGCATCAAGGCCACGGGGCAAAAATGTAATCAAACAGCAAAAAAGTGGCTCAAGATACCAAACCTATGGACACATCCACTGCACCTCTCATCCTGGAGCTCTTGAGTTCCCAAGAAAATTGCAGCTCAGAAAGTCAGAAAGTTTCCTTATTCCAACTGCAAAGGTTATTATCCTTTTCTTGGATTTGCTCTGACCAATCTTACAAATTCTCCTTTACCACGGCAGAGGGAGGAGAAGGTCTGAAGCTGCTGCAGCAGTATCTGAAGGCACAGACCCAGAGGTCTAGGCAGCAGAGGCCCGAGCCCTGACTTTCCTTTTTTCAGCTTTGCTAAGTCAAGGACAGAGAACGGGCAAGGAGAGAAAGAGAAATGGTTGCAACCTTTGGCCAGAGTCAAGGAATTCGGAGGGTGTTCACTTCAGTGCATTTGAGAACAGCGAGAGCTTCCCGTTGCTCCTTGGCCATTGCCAAATGCCTTTCTTTGCGTTCAGAGTCAGCCACACCTTTTATGGCCTGGCTATGCCCTAAATTCATGCTGCCTGAGCAAATGTGGTCAATCTCTTCCATTTGCTTACATGCTCTATCCATGGCTGTTTTTATACCTCTCAAAAACAGATATTCCAAATGCTAAGTAACAACTCCTCTCGGTACCTTTGTGCGTCTGGGCGCATGTGTCTGTGTGTGTACATGTGTGTGCATGAGTATTCGTGACCCCCCCGGTCTCCTTCTGCTATTTTCCCATGACTATTAAGGATTCCACCAACTGGCCAACATTTTTTCCCTGTACTCTGTAAACATCACCTACTTTCCTGATTCTTCTCGACTGTTTTTAGACTTCTGCCTTCCCCCACCCCCTGCACCCCACGGTGATTTCTTCAACCTTTAGTTCACAAACAAATTAGGCTGGACTGAACCAAGTCACACATCCTGACGGAACTTCGCAGATCTGTGATGTTATGTGTGGTAAATTCAGAGGAAAGGGAAATAAATCTGCCACTCAACGCTGGTAAAGATCCCAGGTTTTAACTCAAACTCTAAACTGGAACATTTAACTAGCAACAAACCTCTCTTAATACTTATCATTTCAGCTGTTGCAGCTGAACCATAAAATTGAATTATTTATTTTTCAAATGAGAATGAATGGTTGTTTAATAAGTTCAGTATTATTTGGGCAAGACAGGGAAAATAAATGCTAAGGAAATGTGTAAGTGTTTCAAAAATCTCATTGGCAGATTTCTACAATCTTGTTAAAACCTGGACGTCTGCCCTTAACTCTAGACATCAGATCTAGTCAAAGTTCAATAAAACACTTCACGACCAGCTCTCCAACTTTACCTAATCTGCAATCTTCGATGTGGTAATTTTAACCAGACTACAAGTCAAATGAAGAGGAAAAAAACCCTAAACATTCAAAGTATATTCTATATCCAAACTCTGTAAAATCTTCTACGCTTAAAATTATGAAACTATTTAAAATATTTACTCATGTAATTCTAATCAGCCAGAAACAATCCCTAAATTATCTGGGTATTACCAACAATGTGATTTTCGACCTGAAATTTCCAATTCCTTGCATGAGTTTTCAAACATACCTTGTATGCAAACATCATTTCATAGTCTAATTTTACCCCCCACCAAAAAAGCCCTATAATTAGGTGTCTGCTTCATGATCAGAACTGTCTGTGAAAGAACACGGAAAAAAAGAACTTACGTGCAAAATTTCCTAATCTGCATTTGATAGTTTTTAAAAGAAAACAGTAGTAATTAGTAACGATTTTCCAGAAGACTCTGTGAACTCAGATTTTTAAAAGTTATGAACGAGACTGTCATTTTTATTTTACTACACTTGCCCATACTTCATCATGCCTATGTATCTCAGGGAGAGTTGCACAATTAAAACAATAGCTAATGTCCAGCAGGAACATGTCTTGACCAAAGACCAAGTTTAAAAATGGAGGCCAGAAGGATAGAGCTTAACATATACTAAAGCCACACTAAAAAGTAGGCAATGAAAACAAAAACGTATCAGGACAGAAATACAGAATTGTATTTTCTGCCATACATTAATTTAAATGTTTAAACTTTAATTGTATAGAACTTTTAAAAAAACTTCAGTGGTTACTTGCTTTGCCATAATGAACACAGTTCTTTAAAAAGTAAGGTAATTTTTAAAAAATCTGCATGTGAGAACTTTCTATATAAATCCATCCATCTCTGGTTGTCAAAGCGATCTGTAGGGATTACAGTGGATTAGGTTTTGTGGCAAGAGAGTTCCGTTGGAGAAACTATGTATTTTCTGTATTAATATTAGGACATACGGTATAATGAAGGATTTTTACCCTTACTGAATACCAGAGAAAAACTTAAGGAGACAACATTTGTATGACAACATTTGTACTGCAAAACAGTCTTAACTCTGGAGACACATTTTTGGTGGTTTTTGAGGACAACAGAGAAGAATCTTAGAAATTAGAATTGAATAGAAAATCTGAAATGCGGGGTCTTTATAACTATTTCCCAGACTCTACCAACTGAGCAAGTACAGTGAAACCTCATTAAATCAGATACTGGTGACTTAGAATTTGGACTAATTAAAGACAGAAGCTGGGACAAACTTTAACTCAGCCTAAATAATGCTTAATATGCTCATGAAGGAAAACCTGTTGTCATCTTTCAGGTACGAAAATTTTAAATAACTCTTCATGAGAGTTTATTTTCTCAGCGTGCTTCTTCCCTACCTTGGGTTACAGCTATTACATGGTTGCAATAAAATTTTAATTTGGAGAAAGATCCAAAACAGAGATGTTAGAAGGTCTGCCTCCTTCCAGCTGTCCTTTTAATGAGAATTTCCCACATATTTACAATATTCAGTTGACTGTTGAGTATTTATCTTCTTTTGGAGATCCCCTCCTCAAATAAAAACACAAAATAAAACGATCCAACATAGGAATAAAAAGGGATCATTACTTACGAACACAACTTGAAAAGGTGGGATCCGGCCCAAATCCCATTTTGCAGGTACATCTGTAGCTGCCCATGGTATTCAAACACTCACCATTAGGGCATACGCCCTGGAGCTGGCATTCATTAATATCTGCAAGAAAACACAATCCTTTTAGAAGGGGTGGTCCAGCCCAGTTGAACAGATTTTGGCTGTAAACAGCATTCACTTTCTTTTTCACTACAATAATCTCTTAGTGACAGTAAGTGAGAGATGTTAGCTTTTAATGCACCAGGTATGTGTGACCCAAAATCAAATCAAGCATTCAATGAACGTCTACAATTTATATAACAACTATGTATTACACACTTACGGTGTGCCAGGTTCTGTTCTAGATCCTAGAAATTTACTAGTGTATCAAACTGACAAGATTCCAGCTCTCACAGTGCTTACGTTAATAGGTTTAGGTTTTAGAGATCATACAGGTAAGGCAAAGACTCTCGTCCGGAAGACACTGGCACTCTAGCTGGACATACAGCTACCTACAAATTAAAGACGCGAAAAGCAGCTGAAATTACCACAATAAGAAAGGTCATCAACTTGAAGAAGTCAAATTATGAAACTGCCCGTGTAGACAGTAAGAGCTGGTGGACTTAGCTGAAGGTAGGGGAGACTAGAGCCTCGAGGAGGGGTTAAGACTTCATCAGGTGTCAAGGTCGGGGAGAAGGTGGGTGGATGGATGGATGGATGGATGGATGGGGAGAAAGGGGTGGGTGACCTACAAGAGTGACCCCAGAGCATAGGCGCAGAGACTGCACAAGGGAAGGGGGATCAAGAAACGCTGATTCAAATGTGGCTGGAAAAGTAGCTTCAGGAAGATAAACAGTTGGAAAAAGAGCCAGTTAAAGCCAGGCTAGGTTTGAATTCACTTTTACTGAGACAAGGAGCCATCCTAAAGGTTTCTGAGCACAAAGAAGACAGTACCAAAGGCAGGATCCAAGGAAATTCATCTGGCCAACACATGGCTTGGTGAGAAGAGACCAGAAGTTGATGACTAAAGGAGTAATGCAAGCATGAGACAGGACAAGCCAGGTTGGGACGGTGAGAATAATCAGGAAGGAATTTTTCTTCTGAAAAGAACAATGGACCACATGCATAGAGTTTGACTGGCCAGCAGAACACTGGAAAGAACAAAAGACATTGTTGCTTTTGTGGAAAGTTCTGAGGAAAAAAGAGGTAAATGAAGAGACTAGTTTTACACTTGAAGGTCACATAAGGATACTCAAGTATAAAATTCAGCAGCAGTGGCAGATTCAGGAATAAACTAAAGAGACAAAATGGCTAGAAACAGAGACTTGAGGTGACCCACGTAGGATGATTGCTATGGTCTGAATGTTTGTCTCCCCAAAATTCAGGCATTGAAATCATAACCCCCGAAGGTAATGGTATTAGTAGGGGGGCCTTTGGGAGTTGCTTAAGGTATGAGGAAGGTCCCTAGTCCCTTCCATCATTTGAGGACACAATAGAGACCTCTGCAACCAGAAGAGGGCTCTCACTGGAAGGGACAATGCCAGCATCTTGATCTTGGACTTCCTAGCCTTCAGAACTGTAAGCAGTAAGTACCTGTGGTTTATGAGCTACACAGTTGGTGGTATTCTATCATGGCAGCCTGAATGGGCTATGGCAGTGATCCAAAGGAAAAGCAAAATGATTTGGAAGAGAAGAGATAAAAACATGTGCTTTAAAAAAAAAAAAAAAGATTTTAAGTCTTTTGTAAAGGTAATTAATTAAAAATGAAAAACAAAATAAGGACAAGTTAAAAAAGCGAAAAATTAATAGTCATTTCTATTTTTATTCAGGGTGGCTTATGAAGTTTAACAGTTAACAGACATTGTTATTAGCATTTCTGTTTCTAATAGTGTTTACTTCAATCAATTCCAATAAAACTTTTATTAATGATTTCAAAATTAATTTTCTAAATTAAAATTCGACACAATTGGCAACAATATATTACCATCCAAACTGTCACATAATAAGGCAAATATAGCCGTCAATAAATCCTTATTTGCTTATATTTCATATTCTAAGTAGCCGCTGATTTCTATAATGGACCTATTTTATCAAACACATGCAGTCTGTAATTTCAGTGATAAAACACTTTTTCAGTGATATCCAACTAACAAACGAACACACATATTTGTTGTATAAATCCTGCAGCTTTCTAACCTGGATCCTGCTGAAAGCTGGCACCGCTAGACCACACCTGGCATGGCATATGGTCCCATCCCTGATCATCTCACTCTATCAGAGCGTGCACTGTGCTATAATACACACTCATGCACAGCATGCAACTGAAAATATTCCCCTATCACTCACTGTCCTTAAGAAAACCACTATGGAGTGCCAGGAAGAACGCCAAGTCCAGTTGGGGCTACATGGTACAAGAAAAGCCCCTATCGTACATCCCAGCTTAAACCTCGAATTTGGGTAACCAGCCAGTTGTGGGCAAAAAGGGAGGACAAAATCTGCACTCTTGTTCTCCCTCATGTATTCAACTGCCTGCGATTTATGAGCCTTGCTTTTTCTCTGAGAGGCCCCTACTCCTGCTCATTGGTTGCACCCTGACATATCCACGTTCACCTCTTGGGATGAAAAATTGTCCCTTGACTGGAGTTTTCTATGAAGTGGTGTACCAGCCTCGCTGCTGGCTGCCAGGTTAAAATGGAGGTTTTCTCCTCCAATGCATAAATATCTGATGTACAACCACTTGCCTGTGCCCTCTTCCAATGTCCCCTCTTTGACTCTCCTCAACATTGCCCACTGTTTCAACCATAATGCCATGGGAACGGAGGACAGGAATTAAGACTAAAAAAAAAAAAACAACAAAAACAAAATAAACCCCACTATAGCTATAGACAGGAAGAGAAAAATTCAAGATGAGGAAATCCTGCATTTCCAACTACCTCCACCTTTGTCAGCTGTTGCCCTAGCACTAACTAGCCACACCCCCCCGCCCCTAATTTTGGCCTTAGAAGCATGCAACTTTCTACATCACACTTTCTTGGTTTCCAGAAAAACTCCTATTTCCCTTAACTGCCTCAGTTTTACTTTTTAACCTATTCTCCAAAGTACCATAAATGAGAGATTAAATTTACAAGTTCCTTCCTAATCTATATACAACAAAGTATATAGATCTTAAATATACAGCTACATGAACTTTCACACATACATACGTATATCTATGTGTGCACCCGTACATAACTGCATAACCACCATCCGGACTGTGATCTAGAACATCTCCATTGCCTCCGAAGGCTCCTTTACTGCCCATTCCCATCAACATCTCTGCCCCCGCAGGTAACTACTCTCATCCATTAATCTGCCCTGTTCTTCTACTTCATAGAAAGGGAATCCTACTGCATATGTTCTCTTGTCTGACTTTTACTCATTATTATGCCTGTGAGACTCATCATTATTGCATGCAGCAATTCACTCTTTTACTGCTGTTATATTTTATTGTGTGAGCATATAAAAATTAATTTATCCATTCAACTGTTGGTTGACATTTGGGTTAGTTCCAATTTTTGGCTATCAGTAACAATGCTTCTGCGAACACTCTGATATAGACGCCTTTTGGTAGGCCAAGGTACTTATTACTCCCCTGTATGTATCTAGGAGTAGAATTTCTGACTCATTGGAGTAGATTCCTGATTTAATAAATAATCACATAGTTGTCCAAAGTGGTTAGGCCAATTTCCATCCCCAGCACCATGTGCTCCACATCCTCACCAGATTGTTGTCAGTCTTTTTCACGGTAGCCATTTTGGTGGGAGTGTAGTGTTGTTTCACTGTGGTTTTAATTTGCCCTTGCTTTTCATATATTTATTGGTCATCGGAATACGAAAACATTCTCTTCTAAAATGCAAATATCTAGAATGTTGTAGCTCAGTAAGACCGTTTCCCTCTCGGTAGTCAGGGAGATCAGTCAGTGATTCTCAAAGAGGGAAGGTTGTGTTCTGGCCTACGGGACATTCTGGGTTGTCACAAGGACTGGAGAATACAGAGAGTAGATGCTAGGGAGCTTAGCATTCGAGAATTGTGGGTAGTCCCCTTTGACAAAGGGGGGCCAAAAATGTCCTCAATGAGGAGTTCACCCAGAGATGATGAAACTCTTGAGTTTGTAAGAACAGAAGGGACCATTTTGAAGCGAGGCTGTCAAAGGAATGCTGGAGTGGAAGTGGGTGCTCTCTACACGACAGGACTTGATGGGCTTCATTCACTCGACTCCGCATCACTATCTTGTTCATCCGACAATCTTCTGTTGTCGCAGAGACTGTGCTGTGGTCTTAGCTAAAAGCACAAGAGACTGGGTCCCCCACATCCCTAAGTCTAGGCCTGTGCGGTTTGTGACCTACAGGGTACAGTCTTCACTACCAAGTCTGACCAGGTCTCTGACATGATTCATCAGATTTAATTGTCACTTGCTGAGCTGTCTGCAGGGCCCTGGGGACATGGTACAGCTGTTTGGTCTTTGTTGTTGTTGTTTTTTTTAAGATTTTATTTATTTATTTGACAGAGAGGAGAGAGATCACAAGTAGGCAGAGAGGCAGGCAGGGTGGGGGGCGGGGAAGCAGGCTCTCCGCTCAGCAGAGAGCAGAGAGCCCGATCTGGGGCTCGATCCCAGGACCCTGAGATCAGGACCTGAGCCAGAGGCAGAGGCTTTAACCCACTGAGTCACCCAGGAGCCCCTGGTACAGCTGTTTTAAGCAAGGCGGTTCTTTTGCATTTGCTTCAAATATTGAACTTCTATAATAAGATGGTGCTTGTCAAAATTTGTAAAAGTTTTAAATCCCGGCTTTTTATTTCTGTGACAAATCATATCGCAGGTTTCAACAACTTACTCACGAAACCTTCAAAAGCATTCCAAGCATAAATTGTTAATTCCTAATACACAAAATTTTACACCTAAAAGGTAGGTAGAAATCTTCTTCTTCTTTTTTTTTTTTGTGGGGTGGGGGGTCACTTCCTTCTTCCATTCCCCCTGCTTCCTGAGAAGACTGTAGGTGGTTAGTTTATATGCTTTGTGTTTAAAAAAACAAAAACAAGGCGGGGCCTGGGTGGCTCAGTCAGTTAAGGCCTACCTTTGGCTGCAGGGGAGGGGGTGTGTCCCTGCTACACAGGGAGTCAGCCTCTCCCTCTACTCCCCCACTCATGTTCTCTCTTGCACTCTCAAATAAATAAAATCTTTGAAAACAAAACAAAAGCAAAAGCAAAAAGATAAAAAACAGATCTCCCAGGGTTTTTAATTTAGAACCTTAGAAAGTAATATGAAACATGAATAGTTCTCCAAATGACTTTCTCAGGTAGCCAAGCTCCTTAAGATCTTTCTAAATAATCTGAAGGAAAAGAGAGGTTCAAAATGCTTTAAGAAATTACATGTATGAGATAAACATGTTATATCTAGACACGAGAGGCCTAAGGAGTACACTAAGAGATGTTATCAGGCAAAAGTTTAACAATTATATGGAACATGATGGGTAAATTATGAATTATAATTCTACTTAGATTCCCATTCCTACAGCTATTTTTTAAATCAAATAAAAGCTTCTAACTTTATCATTTTTATAAATAACATATTTGACAAACATACCTGTGTCTCAGAAGTCTCATATTTTAGAGGGTCAGCCAATCTCCCTTAATGTATTCTGATTAAATTGAAAACAGTTTGGTGTTTAAGCAAACAGATAAACAAATGAACTTGTCCATTGTTCTCCCTCTGTAGAGCTCGGCATTCTTCTAGCCAACTGTGGAAATCTATCCTTCCAAAGAATGGTATAACCTCACAGTTCATGGAGTTAACGGATCAAGATCCAAATGAACGGCTGGTGGAGTGGGCCCTGTTGATTAGCCAGGCCCTCCACCTCCCCAGCTGAGCTGCTTTGTTAAATCCAGAAGTTGACAGAAGCAGAAAGAAGAAAAGAAACTCATACAGCCCTATGTGCTCCCTTCTCGTAGGCGAAAATCTATAGGGCTACAGGGAACATGAAGGAGACTTACCTACTTCCCAACTCACTTAAAACAGTTACAGGGTTTCTCAGCCCACTATAGCCTGCCATGTGCTTCTGGCCATAACAAGTTCAATAATACAAAACCGCTCTTCTTGTAAGTCTAAAATGGTTGAGTATTAGCAATGTCACATGGTTCAACCTGATACAACCAAAATTGAAGGCTGGGCATCTATTACCAGATACCAGAAAAACACAGAGGAGTTGGAAAATATGCTTAACAAGAGACTCTTTTTTTTTTTTTTTAAGATTTTATTTATTTATTTGACAGAGAGAGATCACAAGCAGGCAGAGAGGCAGGCAGAGAGAGAGGGGGGAAGCAGGCTCACCACCGAGCAGAGAGCCCAATGCGGGGCTCGATCCCAGGACCCTGAGATCATGACCTGGGCCGAAGGCAGAGGCTTCAACCCACTGAGCCACCCAGGTGCCCCTTAACAAGAAACTCTTTCAACAACTTAATGTAACACAGCTTTAGTATTTCAATAGTAGGGAATGGCACAATAATCTAGTAAAATGAGATAAGGATCCTCTTTCTCCTCCTTTATGTTTGTATAGCACATCTCCTCTTACTGGAACTTCATAATAATTCTGGATGGTGAGCAACACAATATTCTCATTCTATAAGCAAAATCTGCCCAAGATTTTTTAAAAGATTTTATTTATTTATCTGAGAGATGAGAAAGAGAATCTGCGCGTGCGTGCGCACAACAGAGAGATGTCCGTGCACATGTGAGCTGAGGGGAGGGGCAGAGAGAGAGGGAGACAAAGAAGGAAAGAATCTTAGGCAGACTTCATGCTAAGCACGGAGCCCTCTACAGGGCTTGATCTCAGAACCCTGAAATCATGACCTGAAGCAGACACTTAACAGACTGAGCCACCCAGGTGCCCCAAGATCTTATTTTTTAAAAGGATTAATGGGGGGGCATATGTGAAAATCTAATGAGAAGCATATCCCTTTAAGACCTACATTTGGTATAACTGGGATGCAAACTTCTGTTACCTACTAGACCAAGTCACTTTGTTTCTCTTGATCTCCTGTTCCTTTCCTGTAACACAAAGGGGCTGAGCCGTATAATTCCCAAGGTCACTTCCAGCTTAAATATTCAGACTTCAAAACAACCAGGTTGAAAATGCCAAGGAATAAATAAAGTATGACAGTTAATCCATAATACATTATGAATAGCATTAAGTGTCCTTATGGGAAATAAACACACTTTGATGTATCCATTCTCCTAAAGGAAAGTATGTGTGTTTAACAGAGTCATAATTTACTGCCTTTTTAGTGACGCAAGTTTATACAGGAAATGAGGCATGTCCAGTAACTGAAAGGAATTAAGTACAAGGTGAGAAGAGCAAATGAAGTTCTTTATACTCTGTGAAAATATGAAGGTTTCTACAGATTCTGCTATGGATATTCGGTTTTCGCTGATGGGACAGAAATTCCAGCATACAATCTAGCAATAAGACTTCCACTTGAAAGCAGAGAAAACACCTCTCGAGGTAAATAACTTTCCTAGCCAGACAGACCATTTGGCTATTTAGTAGGGACCACTCACTTGCAGTAGACAGTGAATGCATTCTCCCAGAGGACCCACGGAGCTCTTTAGCTCCTGTGGAAGCAGATTCCCAGCGGGTACATCTCACCCGAAAGGCAGATGACAGTGTGTCATAAGGTACACACAGGCGTGGATACTATTACTTAAGGGATCCAATTTCACATGTTTCTTTCTCTAAAAGTAATTTGCCCAAGAACACACATGCCAATCTTCCTTTCCTATCCCTCCTTCCCAGAGAGCTTTCGTCCTCTTTACAAAGTCAAGGTACGCCTCTGCGCTCATCTGAAATCTTTCCTACGCGAAGCACAAAGATTCTCAAAGGCACCAAACATACAAACATTTCACATATACATCCCTCCTGAGGACGAGTCACAGGAAAAGTGTTAAGTCTGGTTTGTTCAAGAAGGCCCAGCTTTTGCCAATTAGGTTAGGTGGTGACATTACTCATAAACTGCCTGAGCTATCTCCGAAGCTCCAAGGTTTTGATGAAAATATGTTTAAAACACATATCTAACATAATGCTCTAGAAATGACTCTACTGTATCTACTTAATTTTAATGGGAAAAATGTAGCCATCAGCTTAAAAATGGGTGGACACTAAGTTTTTCCAAATTATTTTAGGAGATAAGTGAACCTGAATAAAGAAATGTTTGAAGACCAATGTTCTCGAGCAACTTTACCCAAGTATGTGGTGTCCAACAAGCTTTGTGAGCTTATAAAAGGGTCCTGTGGCCAAATATGTTTGAGAAACACTGTACATTCTACATACGTGAGCACATTACAGACCCCAAGAAGTTGTTTGGTAAGGACTCTTGGTTTTCTTTCTTTAATTTGGTGTTTTTCACACCTTCAGCCAGAGAGCCCGCTTCCACACACTGACTACAACATCCCCCTGAACTGGTGGTCTATGGAGCACATTTTATGAAATGTTCTCTGGGGATGGCCCCCAAAAATATCGCAGCGTAGGTCTCTGTGCAATCATATCTGTGTCAAGCTCAGCCTTGCCACTGCCACAGCCTCCCCTCCAGACCTGTAACTGTCCCACCTTCGCAAACGATAACCTAGCACAAGATAGATTTGCTCGCTAGACTCACCGAGAGGAGGCAAACCACCATGCGAACGACTCCCTTCCTTCCAATTCTTCTGTCTTCAGGGTAACATGATAAAAGGATTATCAGAGCCCAGAGAACAGCTTGTATCTATTTCTTGCTACATGTGTGCTACACATGGAAGATGCTAATAACATACACATCTCTGTCGGTCTTGGATTTCTGACTCGAGTCTACAGACACGACATTAATTTCTCCTTGAAACATTCACAGTAACATGAATCCATCATGGGCTTTCTTCATCACTCGTGATACAACAGGCATCTTCAGATTGATTTTATAGCTCCAGAGATAAGGTCAAAGTGCTATTGGAAAATACAATGTGCTAATGACTCACTTCACCACTGTCTTTCCTGAAGGAAAGTGAATAAAATAAACAGACATTTCCTTTTTGAATTCTATCCCAGTGATATAAGCACAGTAAGAAGACACACTAGAAAAAGACTCTCAAATGGATCAGAATGGGTCCCAAATTGGTTCTTAAATGCTGAAATATGATGCTTAGGTCCAGACCAAAAACTGTTTAAGTTCTTACCGAAAATTTTGTGCCTATTTAAACTAGAAACTGCAGCAGGAGTTCCAGAGAAATACCTAGGATGGTAAAAGAATCCCTTCAAATCACTAACACGTCAATTCCCTCTTAGTTGTTGACTTTTGCAAAATTTGATCCAGAATCACATTAAGTACCACAACCCTGGGATTAAATCACTGAATATAGCAGAGCACTGTGATGAATTTCTGGCAGCTAAATAAAAAGAATTTTAAACATTTTTAAGTGTTTTGAAGAACTGATTTATCAAGTCTGGCGGGCTCCAGCCTTAAGTTCTACCTACTGATTTTCTACTGTAACTTTCCGAACATATAGCAAGAACAACGGATTCTAAATTTCACATTTATACCCACACTGCTGTGATATACACATTCCCTATTTCTTCCTAGAAAAAAATAAACATCACAATAATCAATGCCCTTAGGTAGTGGAACTGAAAGCAACTTCAGAGACAATGCTAACTGTAGAGAATACCGTATAGACAGAGAATTCAGAGAACATGTTGAAGAAAGGGAAAAAAGTATTGAAAAGATTTTAAATGAAGACATCAATGGATATTATCACTTCACTGGCCAGAACTGTGAATATTAGGAAATGGTACTAGCCACATGCTGCTGAGTGAAAGGAGTAGACACGAATGAACTGAAACTAGATAATCTGGAGTTCATAAAAAAACCCAGATATCTATTTTTGTAAGAGTCAGGCTAGTTATTATTTCTGGAAAAGAGAGTGAATTGTTCTACACATAGGTTACACATAGATACAAAGTTTATTTAAAAATATAAGGAACCACACAGTTTCTAATATAATCACCAGAACAGTGTTTTTTTCACCAATACTTTGTCAATATGGCTCCATACACAGATGCGAAGTGACCTCACTTTAATGTAAGTAAATATCTTCACTACCTTTTGTCCCAGGCAAAGGCACCTGTACTTCCTGAGTCAGGATAAACCATCAGGGTACTGCAGACTGATTTTCAAAATGACCCCAATTCTCCACCTCTCCCTGCCTTTTGCTATGTGACTCCTCCCATGAAGAGGTGGAGTCCAGTTCAGTCCCTGCCCCCTGAATGTGAGCTGGTCTTGTGACTTCTGACTTTCAGCTACTAGAATATGGCTGGAGAGACAGTATGTCAATTCCAAGCCTAGGCCTAAAAAGCTCTGTGTGCTTTTATTCTCTCTTGGAGCCCTGCCACCACCACGAGAGCAGCGCATGTTAGCTGCCCAGAAGATGAGAGATTGTGGAAGGTGCTGGAGTCATCCGAGCCGAGAGACTATCCTAGACCCTCCAGCCCTAGCCACCCAGCGGCAGATTACAGAGGCGTGACTGAGCCCGGCTGAGCTCATCCACACCTGGTGTGAGGAGAGAGGACACCGGGAAAGGAGTGCCTCAGAATCCAAAGGAACTGGAGCTTCAACAAAAGCATGGAAGCATCAACACAAAACAAAATCATACACATTAACACAAACGCATTTAGTAGCATAAACATCCTGCTTATTAAAGACTTCTGGATAAAACAGAGGAGGTACAATGACTTACTAATAATATGATAAAAAAAATGTTTTGTAACTACACAGCAGACATATTCACAAGACAACTTGCTCTAAAAATGAATGATGAAGTTTGGAGAACTTTATGATTTCTAAACCAAACCAGTAAAGGAGCCTAAGAGCTAAATACAGATCATGAAAGTATTGGTGAGCACCTAATATCACTCTCAGTGCTTCCAGTTTTCTCACCTGTAACAAGTAGGTGTGGTCACTATCAAGAATTAAAGAAATGACAAAATGTGTTAAAGTACTTTTGGTGGGGTGCGCCTGGGTGGCTCAGTTAGTTAAGCGTTTGCCTTCAGCTCAAGTCATGATCCCAGGGTCCTGGGATCTAGCCCCACATCGGGCTCCCTGCTCCGCAGGGAGTCTGCTTCTCCCTCTGCCTGCTGTTCCCCCTGCTTGTGCTCACACTACACTCTCTCTCAAATAAATAAATAAAATATTAAAAAAAAAAGTACTTTCCATGAGCCTAGGTGGCTCAGTCAGTTCAGTGAGCATCTGACTCTTGATTTCAAAGGTCACTATTTCACTGCCCTCTGTGTGTTTTCAAATTTGTAAAGAAAGATAGTAGAAGAGGAGTGGCAGGACATGTGAGTGAACTCTCTATTGCTGGTGAGAAGGGAAATAGACATCCTGTAACATACACAGGATGAATCACAGCTTGGAACCAGTAATTTCTCTTGTAAATATAACCACAGATTCATTGAAGTTTCGTGTTCAAATATGCCAGTGACAGTATATATACTAAGAAAAAATAGAAACTAATCTGAAAATAGCACTTTAGAGGGACAGTTAAATGAATTATCCTATATCCATTAAATGGGGTATTAGGTCAGCATTAAAGTAATTTTTATAAGATTTAATAATATCAGAATGTATTATCAATTAAGTAAAAGTTTTACTTCGCACTTATTCATGAATTATAATCTCAAAAATATATAATACATCTAATTGACAGGAACTATAGTAAAATGCATCTGTTTTTGAGGGAGGTTAGGGCAATTTATATTTTTATACATTTCTTTAGTTTCTAAATCTCAAACAATAGGTATGGTTTATTTTACAAACAGCAGAAACAATGTGTTTGTTTTAAAGAAGAGGTTTTTAACCTGGAAATTTCTCTCTTCTCACTCATTTCTTAAGCATTTACTATATGCTGCTTTGATATTTTAATTATACATGAGAACAGTGATCTTCATAAGGGCAGGAATTGAGTCTTATTATATTCTAATATTTCTCAGAGTACTTTCACTTAAATCATCATTAAATAACTGTAAAATGAATGAGATAATGACTGGCAGATGGTTAATACATTGATGTTGTGGCTGCTTAATTACAACAGGAAAAAAGACAACCTTTGAACAACATTTACGTAATTTGAAGCTTTCTTGGTGCTTTTTAGCATCCGCAAAGAAAGTCTGTAATATATACATACACATTAAATATCACATTCCAATATTGATATCTTCAATTTTAAAAAACTCAATCCTGATACGGATAAATGCCAAAGAAATGTAACATAGAAACTTCATGCTCTGGCATTCTCTCCTGTTCTGAACACACAGGAACTGCAGACTAATTATAAAAGAAGATTAAAAAAAAAACAAGACAAATATCCCAGTAAACCTGCAATGTCCTAGAAATATATGGCAGTGGACGGAGTCACTGAATTTCTGGGGGCTATTGTCTAGGAAGAAAAATGGGCAGCCAAGAATTTAGCAACAAGAACCTGCAGGCACCTGTGCAGAAATGTTCTTCCTCAGCAACTGAAATCTCGCTAAACTTTCCAACCTGCTTAAAAAGTTAAGTGAATGAACACCTTTAAAAGAAACAAGAACAGGTAGCTATGAAAAATTATCAGAAACCTCAGAAGTGGAAAACAGTCTTAAAATGAAAAGTCTAACAGATGAGCTACAGTACAGATGGGCAGAATAAAGCAAGAATTAGCAAACTGTAAGATGGAACTGAGGTATTCATTCAAAATGCAGCCAAAAAAAAAAGACAAAAAGGATACAAGCACAAAAATCTTATTCAGAGGCATGAAATTTAGAGAGGTTCCCCACAGTAGTCGACAGGAGTTTAGCTGAGAAGCATGGTGGAAAAAAATAGCTGGTCATTTTTCAAATTTGAGGAGATACATGACTGTTTGGATGGACGATACACTCTGTCTACCGAGAAAAGTCAAAATAAATGCAAATATTGACACAGCATGATAAAATGACAGAAAATAAAGGATTCAAAGAGGTTTCAAAAGAGAAAAAGAGAAATTATTTCCAAAAGAGGAAAAGTACGAAAAAGAAGTCAGAAGACATCAGTATAAGGTGGCCAAATATATTGCTGGAAAAACACCTAGAGCTGTACCCCTGACCAGTCTCCTCACAGAAAGAGCTCAAAAGAAAAATATTTTCAGACCTCTAAAGTATGTACTTCTCAGGGGCCCTCATTTAAAGAACTGTGAAAGAACATCATCCTGAAATTCAGATGGGCAAATACAGGACACCCAATTAAATTGAGTTTCAGATAAACAAGTATTTTTTAGTATCTATGACCCAACCTAATTATTTGCTAGTTATCTGAGATTCAAATTTAACTGGATGTCCTATGTTTTATCTGGCAAACCTACCTTACAAAAGAAAAGAAAAGAAAAGAATCCAGAAAGTAAGCACAGGATACAAGAAATGATGCTGAATGCAAAACCTGATAGAATAGGTTAAATTCATTTAATTACTAACTATATGGGAAAAAACCTTCTCAATTTCCATTAACCGTACCTTTGAAAGTAACTATAAAATGATGACTTTAAGTGAACCCAGCACTATGCCACAGCCATATTCTTTTCTCCAGTCACGTAGGTTTTTTACTTAAAATCTGTACTTTCTAGTTTTCTTAAAGCACTTGAAGACCAGTCTTCTACTAAATGCTTACCATACTGCAGTCACAATTTTTTATAATGGTTCAGAGGTCTGAAATAGAAGCTATAGTCCAGACAACCTCTTCAGAACCCAAAAATCCCATGTATGGCTTACTGATGTGGAGTGAGTTGTGAGTTTCATTTAATAACCGAGATATGCCCCTGAAAAAAAATGTCCATTATCCTTTCTATGTTCCAAACAAAATCCGATTTCAAATGCAATTTGGGGCACCATCTGAAAAGAGTTCCACAATGAAAGTTTTCTTCTGGGTATGATGATGCCCCCATGTATCTGTTTTGTAAATTTATTTTATTAAAGCAGAAAAACTGGTGTAATAAAATGACACTAAGAGAAAGTTATATGGGCAGCTCTTTCATATTTGCTTTAACAGGCTCATCTGGAGTCAACTAAAATTTAGCTAGTTGGGAGAGTGAACAAAGCAAATTGTGTCCTGCTGATTCCAACTGATTTAATTACACTAAGTTCAAGGTCAGGAAGGATGTCTTATTCATTACTTATCCTTAGTCTGTAGCTCAGGAGAGGCCTACCAATTAATGGTTGTGGATCACTGAATATTTCCAAGATTATCAATGAAAAAGGAATATACATAATACATACACTGGATCATGAAAGTGTAGCTGTCCCTCACTTACATATTTTGGCATTGCCCACAGCACCTCAACAGATGCTAAAAAATGTACAAAATAATACTAGGTGGATTTTATCTCTATAGGTCATGAAATGGGTGATTTCAATGGATCAAAAGAGGTACTTGCTTTTAATAAAAGACTTCACTAAACAGATTGGTCCCCAAGTAATTTCAGAACCAAATGTATTCTTAAAACTTGGATTTACAACTAATTTTTTAAGAGCTCATGCATCTCATGACAAAGTAATGGGCAAGTGAGAGTACTCAAAATGCAGGGAAGAACTGAGCTCTAGAGTCAGGGCATATGAAAGCAGGCATTCCTATTATCCTATTCATGAGGCATTAATCCATTTAATTCTAGCTCTACATCAATAATCAAACGACAAACGTTACTCTAGATCCACCATGGAATACGCTTGTATTGTTTGTTATGATAAATGAAGGAAATTACAACAATTCCATAATGTTAAGGGTAGTGAGGGCAGGTTTTAGAGCTCCATGTGTGTATATGTAATAAATCATTCCTTTGAAAAGATAATTGCAGCACCGCTAGAGAGGAGAAAAAAACCAACTTTGAGGGCAATTATTTCAAAGCTCCTCAAATTAACTTGTGCACAGTTGGTTCTTTGTTACTGAGCCCACATTACTAAACGTTGTTTCAGGACATTAGTTCGCTTAGGTGAAGGAAATAATGTAATTCTAGTTATTAATCACTTTAATGTTAAATGTGCTTTGTAAACTGAGAAGACATTAAACTCTAAGAACAATGTGGAACACACAAGTAATTAGTGGTTAATGGTCTCCTTTTGAAAAACTCTAGGATAACAAAATCAAAAGCTTCAACGTTCTCGGAAAAAGGAGTGTACATATGTAATGTGAGAAAGTTCTATTTAATTTTGCTGACCAATAGTGTCACAAAGGGAGTGAAATTAAGCCCTTCTCTCAAAAGTAATTTTAATAGATTATTATGAATGAAATCATATTATTTTATGAGTCAATCTCCTCTGTAGTGTAATTTAGCAGTGCCTTTTGGAGGCACCATGAAATAGAGTTTTCTGTGATACTTCACTCCAAAATCCATGCCAAAAAGTATAACGCTATTCTGCAAATATCCTCCTGAGACAAACGTAAGCCAGGATTTGGTGTTACTGACCATCAGTGCAAAGAACGATATGGAACCATTAAGATATGCTCAGTATGAACAAAACTTGCAAAAGGCCACCCCACACCAGCCACACCAGAGGAGGAAAATATAAAATTAACAACAACAACAATCAAGCAATTATTTAAAGGATGCTTCATTCTATTTTGCTAAATGAGACAGCCAGGGCAATAGGTGCAAATTTTCACTTCCACTTCCACCATGGTATTTTTTAAATACTGGTAGAACCTTGAACCAGCTAGAAGGAGGAATATATTTGATAACCATCCTTTCTTATTACACAAAACCAAATTATTATTAATTACTTTAACTCCTATCACTCCTCACGACAGATGGCATGTTTTCTGTTCTACTGAGCTAGTATCTACTTTAGTTATACTTCCTAGATACATACAAAGTCAGTAAAGGAGGCCATGCGGTACCCAGAAAAGAATGTGGTTTAGGAGTTCAAGCCTGGCTGGGCCTCTTATGATCTTTGTGATCTTGGTAAAGTTGCTTACTGTCTCTGGGTCTCAGCTTTAATTGGGATTGATAATGTCCATATCCCACC
This sequence comes from Nasua narica, assembly GCA_028533885.1. Lineage (NCBI taxonomy): Eukaryota > Metazoa > Chordata > Mammalia > Carnivora > Procyonidae > Nasua > Nasua narica. The sequence continues at coordinate 23,211,081 of CM052811.1, read as the reverse complement.
CCACCCCCACCCCATCCGAACCACAAAAACATGTACATTCTTCATCACTTGCAGTTGGGAAAAGATGACATTCTGGAGAATGTCTAACATTTCAGCACACAGGTTTACAATGCGGAAGGATAAATAGGGAGTCTAAGGAGCAGACAGGTACACCTCATAACTGGGCACACTTCGGGAAACTTCCTATCCAGGGGTTAAAATCTGGGGGACAGACCGAGATATCATTTCTTTCTTCTCATCCACAGCCTCTAGCCCAGGCCGCGGAATAACGAGAGCATCAGACACCCGGAATGTACCTACAAAGTCACACAACCTCGTGTTCTGCACAGGGCAGACACACCCTTGGCGAGCTGTTAGTCAGGGTCTATTGGATCACCTCCACGTGCAGGAAGCTCAGTACTTCCAAAGGCATTTGAGAACAGTGTTGGCCAATGCTATTCCACCCAAAAAGTTTGTCTGCGGTTATAAGGATGCTTCCTTTTCACTCCATCCTGTGAACTGGTTTTTGAAGCCACTCATAAAAGACTTGTTTTGTGCGACATTTAATCAAACATGTAAAGGCAGGTTTGTAGGGCAGCCGTTCCATTTCTCTTCAGTCTGCACTTTCCCCAGGGCTACACACCCTCAGGTTTCCAGGCCCTTTGCAAGCTGGGTTGATCTTATCAGCCAAGAGACACTGAGCCTCAAACACCCAAACCTCAAATTCAGTCTGAATGGCAGAGGACAAGATTGTTACTTCCAACACCCTGCTCATTCTGCTTCTGCTAACACATTCGAGAAATGGGCTAGGGCTTGCCTTACAAAATTTTATCCAAATCTGTGAAGCAGTCACTTCATTTACACTGCAGAATATATATTCATTCATTTGACGTATTCCTTCTTCCATCCATTTAATTCAATCTTCCCCCCCATTTCATAGCATCTTTTAAGGATGTATTAAATTCTACCAATGCCTAGGTAATATTGATTAACCCGTTATTCCCATGTTATCAAGGTTTACAGAGGTTTTTTAACAAGTGTCTTGGGTGCCCTCTCCTTGAGCAGTTAAATCCAACTTTCCTAATAGTCTTTCATCACATGTGGGCTTATCATATTTTAAGGCAAAACTTTTTTAAACACATGGTACACCCCTGTGCATTTCAAAAGAAAATTGTTTGCTCAAAACCTCTACAAATAATAAAAGTTAGATAGATGCAATATTGAACAACTTGAGAAAAATTCTCAGGTAATTGAGATAGTCCATTGAAATAAGCCCTTTAATAGGAATTAATCCACGTTTTGTAACACTACCATGATTTTCTCTGTCCTATAAACACATACTGGTCAAGGATACAGAGCCCCAGACAAGTCAGAAAACATGTGCTGTGTTCTTGACGTGGGTTTTGGTTCACTGAGATTCTTGAAGGCTCTTTCTTTATTTCAATGTAGACATATTTCCAAGTAACTAATAACACCTTTAACCCAGACATGTAAGGGGAAATTAGGAGCATAATTGAACATTCCACAAAGTAAGTGACACAAAATTCGCTATCATGGATTGGTACTAAACCAGGCATTAGTTAAACCTGAGTTCTAACCTCTCCAGTCTCAGGAAAGTCTCTTAGCCAGTCTGGGCTTGAACATCCCCATCTATAAGGTACAGACACTGGGCTGGGCTAAATGATCTCTGAGGATCCCTCTGCTTGCTTGACTCTGCTACACCATTCAGAATAAACTGAGCAAAAGTACTCAGGACATTTCACATTTAGCTACACAGCTTTGACTCCTGCGTAGGAAATGTATATTCACCCTGATATTTAAGACCTCAATACTTCAAGGTGGCTAGCAATATTCTGATGAGAGGGGAAAAAAGGAACTCTCCTACCCAATCACGTGTCAGCAAGGAAGTAGTACTGCTAGGTACATGTGTGTACTCATCAGCACACACGCGTCTGCCCACACATGGACAAGCAGTGACTGACCTGGAGACCATAGGGGGCTCCATAATGGAATCTAATCTCCTGTGGATTTCATCGCAAATTAATATAAGGGGAAAAAAGTTCCATGAAGTTTAAATACTAATTCTAGTAAACCATACACTAAAACTCTTTATTTCCTTGGAGCTAAAGTGAGTGAGCAGAAGGTAGTCACGGCTATGACCTTTGCGCACTGAGCTAATGAGCAAAAACATGATCAAACAACTTTTTTTTCCCTAAAAAGCCAAAACAATGAAGTCCACGCCAATGAGTTCCATTAAGCTTACCTTGACAAAAGGTGTTGTTAACTCGCTTATAACCTTGTAGACATTCCATCATTTGGTTATATCCGTGATAAGCTGTAAGAAGAAATAATTCTTCGTTACATGCTTAAATTCTTACAGTCCTAAACTACCAACGTGATAACCCAAGCCACCGAAGTCATCAGTGTTCTGTCTTATTCATTTCTAAGACACCCAACTCAATAGATAGCAGTTCTTTTCACGTTATCCGTTTTTCAGTATACTTCCTAGTCTGCAAGAGATACAATCCCATGTAGTTGCCGGCCAATCTTGATTATGTTAACCCAAAGAATCATAAGACTATTTTATATTTTCTTCCAACCAGTGATTATTTTTTTATTAACATATAATGTATTATTTTCCCCAGGGTACATGCTTATGAATCATCAGGCTTACACATTTCACAGCACTTACCATAGACAACTAGTGATTATTTATATTACAAAGGATCTATTCCTCCTCAGTGATTTGCTACAGGCATTTGAATTTTCTTATAAGTTGGGGTGAACATACATCCTGGCCTGCCTGGGACAGGCTTGGGTTAAGTCAGTTGTTCTAGAGAAGTTCATTAATAACAGTACTCCATTTCACTCTTAGAAGTGTCCCGGTTTAGGCAATAACCTATATGCTCACCTACATACTGGCTCATGTATGCTGGTAATGAGGTATTCTTACTACTATGAACCTGAGAAGAATAGGAGATGAAGACAGGAAGCCAGGAGCTGAGAAGGGCTGCTCTGATCATAGGTATGGTTCATCACCCAGACTTTTCACCAAAAATACAATGCTGCCATTACCACATTACCAACAAAACCCTATTCACTGATTCTGACACTCTTAAATGAGACCGAAGAGACTTCGTGGCATAATGGATACAGGATAATTTCAGGGACCAAGCAGACCTAAGTTCAAAACCTAGCTCTGTGACCTTGGGAGACAAGCTTCCCGGGTTTCAAATGGTGATTCTATACAATGGGAGTATTCACATCTACTGAGCGGGTCAGGGCTGTTGTGGATTTTAGATGTAATTTACACAAAATGCCTCCACCTGTGCCTGACAAAATCACTCATAAGATGACAAATGTCATTATTTTCTGCCATACGATATTCTTTCATTAGAAGATCATGAGCAATAGAAAATGGGCAATAATCAAAATAGGATGGATGGTGAGACCACTAAAAAGACCTGAACAAGGAGTAACTGAGGGAAAATTCAACATAAAAAGGAAATTTTCTTTTGGAAAATAAAATTATTTTGCCCCCAACACTTGCTCTTTATTCTCACCACCTCTGTCCTCCTTCACTTCCTTTCTTTGCTAGATGTCCTGTCTCTTCAGATCCTTCTGAATTCTGGGAAAGGGTTTTAGTGAAGAGTCTTGGAATAGTGAATTACAAGGAGGGAGAAACTGACATATGGGGAGTCACCCCATTCAAGCTCCTTGGACACGTAACTCGTCTTCCACAGAACGGAGACCCTCTGGAGCAGGGTGCCTACAGAAATTTTCGGATCTCTGTCTGTGAACTGTTCAAAAGCAAGAGACAGGATATCTTTTTTAAAAAGTTTCAAGAGGCATCTACTGCCAGACCGGCTAATCTCTTCAGGTTCTCCTCAGCTTAGGACTTGATGCTAATTTTCTTCTAAAAACTTTTAAAGGACCTGTGACTTGTTCATGTTAAGTACGTTTTTAATAGATTACAGAGTATTTAATGAAATCATCTGCAGATTTAAAATTAAGTTTTCACAGTAAAAAGTGATCAACAGTGAAAGGTCTTTCTGTATGTGGCTAAACAAAAACTTCAAACATTAAGTAAAAGCCACTTGAAAACTGAAGTTTGAACTACTTTAAGTGAAAATTTTTTAAAAAGGGCATGGAACACAAAACCATAGCATATAAAGCCAAGGAAAGTCTGCTCTCTTCCAAAATGAATATGATTTAGAGAGTAGTACGAACCAAGGAAGGGGAAAGTTTCTAAATGACACAGGAAGAATGTGACCCTGAGTGTGTTTTTTGGGAGTGAGTCACTTAGGACAGCACAAACAAAGTAAATGTCAAGATGTTAATAGTTTACTTCAGTCATAATCCACATTGCCCTTCCTGAAATGAAATCAATTGCTTCAATTTTATACATCACATGAGCCAACATGAATTTGTTTTCATCAGCAATTAGTCAGAAGTAATAGCAACTTTGTACTTTCACATTCTTCTTAAATTATTACTAGCACTAAAATACAGAATTAACAGAACCATTTATAGCAATTTATTTATGCTCAGAAAACACAATTCTAAATAAAAACAACAGCAGGTCAAGAATAGAGGTTAGGGACTAAAAAACAACAAGAATCTAGGATTCTCTTTACACCTAACTTCTGTCCCTCTCTTGCAACTTTGGGATTCAGAAAACGGAGGAAAGGGAAGCAGTTAAGCAAAAAACACAGAGAGAAGGAGGGATAAGAGAAAGACCTAAGATAAGGGAAAGATGGAACAAGTATTAGAGAACATGAACTTGGCCCCAGAATAAAGTTGGAAGAACTGGACTTCTCCTTCTGCAGTCCTTAGTCCTAGAGGCAAGAAACATACTGCCCCCTCCACAATATTCCTACAGACAAACTTACAAAGTCTATGACGGATAGGCTGTTAAAGAAAAAAAAAAAAAAGCAAAGCTTTTACAATATTTTAAGTATAGACTCTTGTTTCATGATCCATAAGACTTAACAGCAAATGACCAAGTTGGGAGTCAAACTCAGGTCTACTGAGCTCTAAACTCCATGCTCTTTAAATCAGATCAAATCTCTCCTGGGTATCCCTTTGGTCGGGTTGCCAGAATAATTTTAGGCACATGGATCTTTCAGTGAGGAGCAACTAGCACACTTAATGCACTTCCTGGAAATCCACATTACCAATCATTGTTAAATCAGCATAAAAAGTCCACGGGGGACATTCTCAGTAATGAAGGTCTTCATTTATGTGACTCCCTAAATGAAGAATTCACTAGTTACGGGAAACGTTAGTGGGTGTTTTCACAAATTAGGCCTCTAAAAAAAAAAAAAATAGAAGCAGTATCAATAAAATAAATGAAATTTTAGGCATTACGTGTTTTAATAAGTAGTTCTCAATTGCCTTCTTAGTAATCTTAGGATTCCCCTTTAGAAAACATGTAAGGTTGAAAGACAAGGAGGTCCAAATGAGAGGCAATGAGAGACAATTATTGACAACAAATTACTATGATGGCAGAAAAATAGGACATAAAATAAAGCTATGGAGCAGTAATTCCAAGATGGCAGATTCTAGATTGAACAGAGGTATGAAAGGCAACCAAGAATATCAAATCAACAGGTGCTTAAGAAGAATAAGTTAAAATTATCCAATTGAAGAAAATGAGAAATTCCTTGCAACACGAAGTATAAGAACCTACTACAAAAATCTTCAGTTATATAAGGCAAAGGAAGATGACTGAGAAAAATATCACTTGCTTTCTTGGGAAAAATGTGATAAATATCAAAAAAAAAAAAATCAAGTTGCCTCTGTTCTTCTAAAAAGTCTCTAATAGGAATCAGCCAGAGTTAATGCCACATTCAAAAACTAAAAATACTAACTATGACTGGGAAAAAAGTAACAGAGAGTCACAAATCTGGATTTACTCAAATCAATAGGTTCTAAAAGCCAGAATTTATAGACTCACCAAAAGATGTGAGTATCAATATAGATTCAAGTCACTGAGAACAGTGATGGTATCAAAAAAAACAGTGACTGGGGTGCCTGGATGCTCACTCAATTGAGAGTCTGAATCTCGGTTTCAGCACAGGTCATGACATCAGGGTCCTAGGATCTAGCCCCATGCTCAGTGGGGATCCGCTTCTCTCTCCCCCCATCTCCCTCTGCCTGTGTCCCTCCCTCATGTGTGTGTGTAAGCGCATATGCGCTTGCTCTCTCTCCCCCTCAAATAATTTTTTTTTTTTAAAAAAAAGTGGCGACTATGAAGAGAAGGGGAAAAGTACTGTGTCCTAGTGACTTTAGATTTATCTTTTACAGATCAGCAACCATTTCCCCATTTTAACTTTTTTTTTTTTTTTTTTTTTTAGTGAAATCTGAAAACATACAGTATAACAAACTTCTATTGTGGCTATTAATAAAAATTCCATTTAAGGAATTTAACCTAAGAAATAACAGCTTCACTAACTTTTTATCAGTTTTTGAAACATACACATTTTTAAAGAAATCTTATTTTCTCTTTACCTAAAGGAAAAAGAGACTAGTTTAGCGTACTGCCCTTCTCAAACACTTTAAAAATAAGTAATCCGACTGGAGAAGGCGAATGAGAACTGCTTATTAAACCACGGAATCGGAATCGACAGGAAATCTTTCTTAGGCTTGCAGGGAGGTTTCTGGAAATGTAAATTAGAGCACTAGGCTCCAGAATTCAGTAAGAGTTCTTTGAAAGTCTAACACAATCTCATCATAAGGCAACCGATCAGCTACATTAACATTCAAAGGAATGATGAAATGTCACTTACTCGGCTTCTTGGGGCATTTCTGGCATTTGTTAAAGCCCCAGGAGGTACCCACAGTTCCACAGCAGTCCTCCTGCTTTGAAAGGCCAGGGAGCGCCTTGCCACACTGCAGTGATGAGATGTGAAATATGAAGGTTAATTGGGGGCGGCGGGGAATAAAAAACCTCCAACTTTGAAACAAAATACCAGAACAGAATCAATACGACACTCATGAACAAGCATATTTTTAAGAGCTTCTTGGCATTTGGAGAGTCTTAGGAAAATTTGTCACTACTCAGAGCAATTCGTAAAACCTACGTTTCCAACGCAACCCGCCCCCCCCCCCCAGCTTTTTTTTTCCTTAAGAAGAGTCTCAACTCAAAAGTACAATATAAACTTTTACAATTTGGTCTGTCTGCCAGAATCTCTGCTGAAGGAACAGAACTCTAAGGAGGTGGGGCAGGTGTGTCAACCTTGAGAATGTGGCCCAGGTCCCATCTACGAAAGGCTTTTGGTCTTCCCATAACCACAAAGGCCTTGGCAGGCACAGGACGGGAGAGGACTGTACGAGAAATGATCCCCGGCCAGATGGGCTCTGGCAGATGAAAGCTCCAGATAGCCAAGTGGTCTGACCCAGAGAGGTCAGCCAAGTTAGGAAGGTGCTGGCAGGTTTAAGCAAAGGCTAGCAGGCAGAAGAACGGGGCTTAGAGTCATCAAATATAAAGGCTCACTTCCTCTCCTGGTAAATCACAGGAGGCCTGATAGAGCAGGGGCCTAAAATCAGACCAACCCAATGAGTTCAGGAAGGGCCTAGCCGAAAAGATCCAACTCTGTGTACCCATCCTGAGACCACCTGCACAAGAAAGGCCACACGGCTCTCCATCAGTACTTTGTAGGCTAAACCCAGACCCCACATCTGAGGGACAACTCTGCCTTCCTGTGCCTCAACCTCTAAAAAAGTCCTCCAGTTTCCAGCGTCATCTTTCCAAAGACGAATCTGACGACATCCCTCTGCTGATTAAAGACCTTCTGTGACTCCCATAGTCTGAGGACTGCAAATTCCCTGGGATGATACACAAGATCCCCCCGACCCTGCCTCAGAGCAGGCGACTTTCCTTCTGCCCTCCTCCAACTCTACACCAAGCTTTCCGGCACGCTAAGAGACTGTTTATTTCCTGAACAAATGTCTTTTCCAAGAGCTGTCTCCGTCCTCTGGTATACCCCATACCCTTCTTTTCCCTTTGCCTGGAGAAACTTTACCCCGTGAACTCCAGCTCTGAAGAGCTGTCCCAACGACGCCTCCTGCCTCCTCCTTTCCCTTCACCCCCCAGCACACCACACAGCTCCACCGCCTCTGCTACGCTTTCTAATTAAATGCAGATGTACCTTACGTATATCCCAATACACAGTGCACATGCTCAATAAATTCTGAAGGAGGGAAGGAGCAAACAATCCAAGGAACTAAGAAATCACCCAGCTGCGGTCCATCCGGACAAGGAGTGGCTCTGTGAAACCAGGAAAAGGGCACCCAGGCTAGTGAGCGCGACATGGTGACAGAGAGTCTGGGCAGGGGACACCAGGCATCTGGCAGGCCTCAGGGCCCAGGCAGACAGCATTCTGACGGAGGCTCTAAGTGACTGCAGGTTCGAAATTGTAAAACAAAGTCAAGGATGGCCCGGCACAGTTAATGAAGGTTTAGTTCCATCCTAGGTCTACAGTCCTTAGGTTTTTGTGGTTTTTTAAATGATTTCGACAGGATGCTGTGTGTTCTCCAAGACAGTAAGGGATGGGGGTCTGTGGGGGGAAGGGGAGGGACATGGGGAGGAAAGTGAACACACCAACAAATGAGAACCTGACAGAGGAAAAGCACACGGTGACTGGATTCAGGTCGTACCCAGACTCCTTCAGCTCAGTCGCAGAAGGCTTATATCTGAAATAGGAAGCTCTTATCAAGACAGCAGTGTACCTCAGATGTAGATCATTCCTGTACCAGACTCCTCAGGTTCTTCTCTTCATCAAGCAAAACTTTCAACACTTGCTGATTTTATACGCACAAAATTTTAGTAGCAGTTAAAATCCAATTTTCACCTCGGATTCCTAGAATGTTTTATTTGGTAGAGTAAAAATAAATCCTCTCTTTCTACCAGGCCTCAGAAAAGGTACAAGGTTTTCATTACAGGATTCGGGCTGCTTTATCCCATGGCTTTGTTTTTGCAGGTCCAAGGCCAAGAGCAGCACAACCCATCCAAATCGATTAAATAAATGATGGTGTAGGTGGTACCACGAAACTGTGTGTTCTTCTCAAAATTGGGCCTGCACAAGATAATAATAGGCTGCAAGAGATGAAGCCAGGCTTCTGACAAGGCACAAAGTCTCACACATGCCCTCTGAGGTAGTTAATTATGAAGAAGTTTCCATGTGAGCCAGAAAAGGCCTGAGAGAACTTTCTGGCCATAGGCAGGGCTCTCACACAGGAGACTACACCTACCACCAGGAGGTCTTACTTGGATGTTAGAAGTGGCCAGAGGAAAAAGAAGGTGGAAGAGGATCTTTTGTCCTCCACACTAAAGGGTACACTGGAGAGAATCACAAAGACTAGGAGGAGTTTGCATTCAGAACACCCTTCTCTCTGAGTAGTGGATTCTGCTTCTTCATGAGACACCATCACAAGGACCCAAGACTGGCTCTGCCTAAGTGCATTTTTATGCCCACACTGAGGTGTTTTTTGACAAGTGAAAAACACAAATGGAATTTCTCCTAAGTGACTCATTCACCACATCATCAGAGAAAGCCTATCTCTCATTTCGAGACATATCTTACATATAAGTAACCCAGAAGAAATGTGCTAAAATATTTACAACCAATATTTACCTATCTCAAGCCAGAAAGAAAAATCTATCCCGTCCAAAGAGCATTGTGCAGGAGCTCCTCAAAAACTCACCCACCCTTGGGCCGCATACCAGGGACACTGTCACTCCACATGTCCCTGCTAGCGTTTGGCAAATGCGTGACCCACCTACAGCAGCAAGCAGAACACTGCTGGTTCTGATAACCAGGTCCCAGGAGCGTTAAGTGAAGAGAGAGGCAAGAGACTGGGTGTGGCCATGATGGCAGAGTTCAGAAACGCTCAACAAGCTTGTTACCCGAAGCCAGGCGCAGGCTGAAGAATGAGCAAGGCTAAAGGCCACAGATCATAAGAAGAGAGGATTTTTGTCATCCAGCAGGAAACCTTTTCCACAGCGAATGCTCCTCAGCGATGGAAGATGCTGACATCTTCACTGGGAGCGGAAGCTGGAGGACCACCTGACAGAAATGTCCAGGACACGACGTGGGTGACTTCTTTGGTTTCTGCCAGGCCAAGGGTTCTGGGTTCAAGACCTACTGATAGGTCACATTACGTGATTTAGAGAAGGCAAATTACTAGACACTGGAGCCAACCTGAAGAACTTCTGTTGCTCTCACATCTGCATTCAGGACTGTGTCTGGGTAGATGCACTCCCCACCATCTTTTTTAAAGTCTTACTTCCTTCCTCACATCAGTCTCTCCAGAAACGCACACCCCAGGCTGAACTTCCTCCTACAGGACTTATGTAAACCAGACAGAAAAGAGGAAAACAAATAGAGCTACTCCCAGCCCCAATTCACCAGAGCACTGGCCATGATTCTTAGAAGACTGAGTGCAAGAAAATAATTCAGCGACCTTTCCTCCTTTCCTGTGTCAGCACTACGCCTCAGAAGGTAAAGCTGTTCAAGAATTGTTACAATTGCTCCATGAATAGCCATGTTTTACCTTTTCCAATGCAAAATTATCACACACGATGGTGCAAAAACCTTTCATTTTTAAAGCAGTTGTTAAGAATAAACAGATTGTGGAACAATGTTCTTTTCTAAATCTTGGCCTGGTTGAGAAAACTTCAGACTTCAACCTCGGCTTTGAGGTACTACCATGGATGGCGCTTTCTTGATACTCAAAGTTAAGCTGTGATTGCAGGTGTTTTTAGATCTCCCTATAAATACATGAGCAGGCATGATAGTTCAAAACTTACCATTTGGCAACGAAGGCCCGTCATTTTTGGCAATTAAAAACTCACCACTGGAGATGCTTCAGAGATGAACGGTAATTTGAGGAGGTTGTGATAAATATTGGAGCATGGCTTCGTAAGATTTAATTTTCATGCCTTAAAATTACTAGCACCTACAGTATCCTCATCCTACAAGTGTTTGCTGTGTTGTGCCAGGTTCTGGGGAAGGAGGATCCAGTAGTGGGTAAAAGAAGAGGGTGCTGGATTATAATTAGTAAACCTGGATCTAAATCCCCCCTCTCTCTCATAAGCAGTAAGATGTTCACCAGACCGTTCAGCCTCTCTGGGCTAATAATGGGACAATGGGACAATAATCCCAACAGCCAAGGATTGTGATGAGAGCAAATGATGTGTGTCTGAGAAGCGATGCCCTATCCCTTCAGCCCCTGTGCAGGGACTGGAAGAAAGTAACCCTTAAGGTGTGTTCTGCATCACGACACAGCATTCAGTAAACAGAGCCTGGGCTGGATCCTCATCTGCCCTCTCAGCTGGTGTCCCATGTGGAGTACAACCTACAAAACGTTCAAGAGCTGACCATCTGTTAGCTTCCTCATGTACATTTATTAAAATAGTTCAGATGGAGTGCCTGGGTGGTTCAATTGTTAGGCGAGTGCCTTTGGCTTGGGTTATGATCCTGTGGGTCCTGGGATTGAGCCCTGCATCGGGCTCCCTGCTCGGTGCAGGGCCTATTTCTCCTTCTTCCACTCCCCCTGCTTGAGTTCCCTCTCTCGCTGTGTCTTTCTCTGTCAAATAAATAAATAAAATCTTTTAAAAAATAAAATAAAAGAGTTCAGATATTTCACTAGTAAAAGGGCGACTCGATGGAGATGGCCACCATGTCAAGGACCTACTATTTAGCTTTCCTATTCAAGACACTTAACGACCATCTCAAAATACTCTTGGGAATCATCCTTTATCACACGTACAGAACTCATTTTACTTTGTGATCAGGAACCGTTCTACAATGAAGCATAAATTAATGAGTTTAAATAAAGAATGTTTTCCCAAAGAGAATAAGGCACTGGAGACAAAAAAACAAATACAACTTAAAATGTTAAAGTGATACAGATTTTTTTAAATGCACTAAAGCAAAACATGAAAGAACAGAGAAGGCTGACTCACTGCAACTCTTGCAAGAGTATGCAAGACTGTGTTTAGGCAAGAGCTGAAACAAGGCAGTGACTCAACCGCTGGACGGGAGAGACAGATTCCAAAGAGATGGAGCAGCTCCGGCTGAGCCCAAGACTGACCACCAACTGGGAGAGGACCCAGGGGCAGGTGGGTGGGAGGGGAAGGGTGGAGGAAGGAGGCCAAAGACGGAGGAACGGAGAGAGTGGGTGGGGAAAGTCAGAGAATGAGATAGAGCTGAACAGTGGAGAATTTTCCAAATTTGGGATTCAGTTTGTGGTTAGGTACCAAAATTAATCAGGAGATGATAGTTCCTTTCCCCAAAGTAAGAAGTTGTGGATTGCTTCCCGTAAAATATATGGCACCTTTGAAGTGACGGCAAACACAGAAATACTGATAAAGAGGAAGAGGAAGAGGAGGAAAAAACTGCTTTAAGTATAGTTTTCTACATCTCAAACTTCCCCTCAAGAGTAAAAAAGAATTATCAATATAGAGGATATTGTTCATGGAGGGGGTGAGGAGAGGAAGAAATTATATTTAAAGTCAACATGAACAGTTATCAGAGGACCAAAAAAATCAAAACTGGATAATTATTAGAGGCCTATTCACAATACTTCTCCTCAAGGAAAGAGCACAAGGAAGGGTTTATTTTTTTTTTAAGATTTTATTTATTCATTTGAGAAAGAGAGAGACAGCATAAATGGGGTGAGGGGCAGAGAGAGAGGCTGACTTCCAGCTGAGCAGGGAGCCCGAAGTTGGGCTCGATCCTAGGATTCCAGGATCACGACTTGAGCTGAACGCAGACGCTTAACCAACCTACTGAACCACCCAGGTGTCCCACGAGGGAGTCTTTAAGTTCAGCACAAAACAAGCTATTTTCCCAACAAATGCTATCCCCCACAAAGCACACACGCAGGCATCTCTATTCCATTAGAACTGGTGCTCTCTGAAGGTGAAATTGACCTTTCCACACAATCACAGTCCCTGTGGGCCAAGTGAGAAGTAGGATAAAGATGACCGTAACAGAGTAAGTGGTAAGAGCCCAGCTTTTAAGGTTGGACCAACACGGGTTGTCATTGGTTGACCTGACCAGTTACCACATATATTACTACCATGGGCAAAACTCGACCTCTCACTGCCTATGTCCTCGTCTATAAAACATAACTAAAAACGTGGCCATTTCACAGAGCTCTCAAGGGGACTGAGCCAATACCTATGAGACAGTTAGATGGCCAGCATGCACTAGGCTCACAATGTTAGATCTCTTTCTCCAGGCCCCTCACCTAGAAACCAGGGCTGATTCAACAAAGGACTAAGTAACTTAACAATTATTCAGTATGTGATGTCCCCGATTCAATTTATCAAGAAAAGAGATATCAAAATAATTTAGATAGAAATATGAAAAGAAAAAGAAGATACTACAATTTTGCTAAAAATGTTTGGTTTTCACAAAAGTGCTCTGGCTAGTGAAAAAAATAAATGCTCAGAGAATGAATGCTCTGGAAGATTTCTAATTGTATGGATTTCATTTTAATTCTCCTCAAAAAACACAACGTGACATCACTGAATTATCCTAATTCAACCAGTTAATATCAATGTTCAGGCAGCAAATGTCATTTTGGGACATCGAGTTCCTTTTGGTCACCCATCAGGTCTTGGTACCAAAACATTAAGACCATGAAGCCAAAATAATAGAGCCCACTCTGCACCTCTTGTCCACAAGCACCCGTGGTTAAGTCATAAAACACTGCAGAACATGGGACTCACTAAAATAGGTTCCAGAAAAATCGATCTGTCCTTCTAGGTTCAGCTAGTGTTATAGACTGAATATGTGCCTCATCCTCTAAATCCCTATGTTGAAGCGCTGAGCTCTAATGTGATGATATAGGGAGGTGGGGTCTTTGGGAAGTAGATCTATTTTTTTTTCCATACTCACATAACTTTTATTATAGTATATTGTTATAATTGCTCTACTTTATTATTGTTGTTGTTAATCTCTCACTATGCCTAATTCATTTATTTATTTATTTAATATTTTATTTATTTATTTGAAAGAGAGAGAGAGAGAGAGAACATGAGATGGGAGAGGTCAGAGGGAGAAGCAGGCTCCCCACTCAGCAGGGGGAGATGTGGGACTCGATCCCGGGACTCCAGGATTATGACCTGAGCCAAAGGCAGTTGCCTAACCAACTGAGCCACCCAGGCACCCCATTTATTTATTTTTAATTAAGTTTTTTTTCAAATTTTTATTTAAATTCTAGTTAGTTAACATACAGTGGAATATTGGTTTCAGGAGCAGAATTCAGTGAGTCATCACTGACATATAACACCCAGTGCTCATCACAAGTGGCATTTAGTGCCCTCCTTAATATCCATCACCCACTGAGACCATCCCCTGCCCAGCTCTCCTCTATCAACCCCTAGTTGGTTCTCTGTAGGGGAAGCAATTAGGTTTAGATGAAGTCATGAGAGTGGAGCCATGATAGGATTAGTGTCCTTATTAGGAGGGGAATAAAGACCAGAGCACAGAATCCCTCTCTATCACGTGAGCACATCAAGAAGGTGGGAGTCTGGACGCCAGGAAAAGAGCCCCAGCAGGAGCTGGATCTGTGGGCATCTCGCTCTCAGACTTCTAATCTCCCCAACTGTAAGAGAGTTAAGTTTTGGTCGTGTAGGCTACCCAGACGATGGTATTTTGTTACAGCAGCCTGGGCCGATTTATACAGATAGCAATGGTTTCCTGGGAATTTGGACACCATGTCCAAAAGAAATGGCCCCAGAGCCAGGAGGGACTAGTACAAAGAACACCGGAGTAGGAACCACAAAGCCTCAGTTCCAGTCCTCACCAACCGCAAAGTCAATACCAGATGTGAAGCAAACTAATTCACTTCTCTGGACTTCAACTTCCTCATCAATAAAGTTTTAAGTAGGGACTAACTGCTAATATGCAACGATGTGCCTACACTCTAAGACTTTATAAAGGCTCCAGTGCAGAGGTAGAGAATAACCAGGGAGCTCTGAGTGGCATGGTGTGTGGTATGAGGGAAGTCCTATGAAGGTCAGTGTTCCTTAAATGTCCCCTGCCTGCCAACTTATGCAGGACATTTCATGATGTCGCGTGTTCGCCAGTCCTAACGTCATGCCCTGACCTCGATCAGTGTGATCAGTGATGATCAGGATGCGTCTCCTCTTCTTGACCCTAATTCCTGCTCACCCCTTTCCTGCTAGCCAGTAATCACAAAAAAAGGCAGCTCTGACTTCCCGGAAATAGTCTCGGCTCTTAAACAACTATTTTTTAGATGACGGTAATTATAGTGAATTGCATTATGATTATCAAGAAGCACAGTTTCAGAAATCATTCAAGATAGTCACGGAGATGTGGATTTTGCATACCTTGAGCTGTGACCCATAAAAAAACAGACTGTGATTGATCAACCCACACTGCACAGATGTCCCATAAATTATTCCACCTGTGCAGCTGAGAAGTTCATCTCTACCCAGAGCTAGAAAATCTTATTCCAACGTTCTGGCACAAAATTGAGCTTTTCTGGCAAACAGAAGCTATACCCTCTGTACTCTAAATTTGGTTGAGGAATGTGAATCCCTTTTTTGGAAATCCTGGACTTCTTTTCGTAAGAACCAGAATGAGATCCCTTATGGGGAAAGTTTTAACTGTATATAATGGGGTAGATTCATCCAGACTTCTGTCACAGCTCTTCTTTATGCCTATCATCAATCTTTTCCACTATGATATAAACACATCTCTACTCCGGCAAAGTGACTTCCACCCATCTTCCCAGAAAAACGGTGTTTCTGCAGCCTCCGGACCAACCGTGGCCCCAAACTAAACTGGAAAACCTCAGGAGAGCTCTTCAAGTGTCCATGCACTACAACATTAAATTTGTTTATTTCTGTGTGCCATTAAGAAAGAGGGTCCAAATATCGAAGCCTATCATTAATGCAACGAGAGTGACATATCTAATCAACTTGTCCTAAAGGCGTGTTGTCATAAAGGAGAATACTGGACCATGGAGCACTGGCGGGATAACAGGCATTGTCTCCTAAGAAGAGGAAAATGCTTAAATACTTCCAGATTTTCTAAAAGAACTTGTAAAAAATTTGCTTTGGCCTGAGTAGAACATTCTTTATAGGCAAGGTTTTTTTTTTTTTTTTCTAAATCCACCCAGCTTTCTTTTATTAGAGTAATTAAAACAATGTTAGGCATTTGGGGTATCTGATACAACCATAATCCTCTGATATTTCAGGCTATTGATTTTACAAAATATCTACTGTGACTAGGGCATTAACTGCTGGAAATGTATCCACATTGATTTCTGACAGTGTATTTGTTTAAAGCCTGCTGAAGCCAAACCATGGGCTTCAAGGAATTCCAGACAACTACTTTAGTTTATGAAACGGTATTTTAAAAGTTACACGAAGGCAAAAACGGTTTTAAAAGTAACATGTGAAGGGGAAGAAAAATCCTTAAGCTTGAAACTTCTGATGCTGCTTGACATCTTTTCTAAAGAAACAATGAAATTTGGGTTATTTTCTCCATCTCTACAACAATTTAAGCATTTTAACAGTTGCGATATATACCTATCTTGCTATTCGTACATTGTGAAAAGAATAAGTATTGTCATGATTATATTCTGACATCATAATTCCCGTTAGCCTGTCCTTGCGGCAAAACAACACAAATCACATCATAAATCCTAGCACCCAATGGTGAGAACATGAAATATATTCAAAGTTCCATTACCAAGGATGTGACTAAAAAGACAGACTCGTGTTGAGGGGGAAATAAAGATGGGCTTACAGGCATGGTTGTTGTTACCATGACAACCTGGATCTCTCCCAAAATGATGAACAGAAAGCCCTCTCTTCCCCAAAGCTTCTTTCTACAACCGGATTGAGGGAAATTTTCTCCATGAAGCTTCAGTGCGT
The DNA here is from genome assembly GCA_028533885.1 of Nasua narica. Taxonomy (NCBI): domain Eukaryota; kingdom Metazoa; phylum Chordata; class Mammalia; order Carnivora; family Procyonidae; genus Nasua; species Nasua narica. The sequence goes on along the minus strand of CM052811.1, from coordinate 23,194,178 downwards.
CTCAGGTCCTTTTTTGTTTATGTAGAAATACTGCAAGGAACAAAACACATTTGGGGCCTCATACCACTGTGCAAATTCTAACACGTGCCTCATCTGGTTATGCTCCCAGGTTTTCTGTGCCTTATCCAAGTACACAGAACTCAAAACTAAGAATTACCTGTGGTTTGGTTGCAAACAGTGTAGAAAAACTGAATGCCACAAATCATATTAATAGGTTGCTTTCGTTCCCTGGGAGCAGGAAACCAGGTCTGTCTTGACCACACTCCACCGCTTGTGGCAGGAACATTCACTGCTCACCAAAGAACCACTTGTCCCAGCTTTCCCACATATGCCAGCTTCCTAACTACCATCGGTCAGCTCAGACTGATGTTAACAAAAGAGCAGAGACCGGGGGGCTTAAATAACAGACGTCCATTGCTCAAAGATCTGCAGGCTTAAAGTAAGAGAATGGTCAGCTCTAGTGAGGTCTTCCTTCCTGGCTCGTAGGAGGCTGCCATCTTGCTGTGCCCACATACGGCAGAGAGCGGGAGTTCTCAGGGATCACTTCTTGAAAGGACACTAATTCTGTCTTCGCAAGGTTCCACCCTTACAATCTCACTGAATCTTAATTACCTCCTTATTGACTCTATCTCCAAATAAAGTCATGTTGGAGGTTGTGACTTCCACATACGTTTTGGGAGGGCCACAAATGAGTCCATAGCCCTGACAGGCAGGAGCAAGTGACTCATTCTAAACAAGGGTTGTGGGAAAAGGAGGGTCCCCTGCAGCACCTCTTTCTCCCCATTGTAGGAATGAAGGAGGCCACATAATCCCGCTAGCACAGCATTAAGCTGGTGGAAGCCCATCAGCCTGACACTCCAGAGAGATCTAGCAGAGCTCCGTGCAAAATGCAAGCTTTTGTCCTGTTAATTTATGACGACAGCGCAACCTAGCTGAACCTAATAATGTATTTACTATTTCCTCTGCGACCTGCACTGAGCTCGATTCCTAAATGGCCCTGCCTCACGAGAAGCATAGCCCTGTGGGGGAAAGAGGATCAAAAACAACCATTTTAGGATAATTACATTCAAAATGGTCTGACTGGATTCCAAATGCAGTAAGAGTTCAGGGAGAAGAGAGTGAATGCGGGCTGGAGGACTGGAAGGCTTTCGGGAGGAGCCAACACTGGGGAGGAGGGTCTCGGTCAGGCTGGATTTGGGAGATCATCGTAGGTTTTGATGTATTTAAGGTTGGCGCAGTTTGCCGTCCAAAGATCCTGTGCATATGTAACTATCAGTGGCACGTAAGACCCGAAAAGAAGAAAGATGTCAAAATCACCACAATCAGAGGACTGCAGGGCCAGAGGAGGCCCTGGTAGTCTTCTCAGCCAAAGTTATTTGAAAAATGAAAAAAATGAGGGCCAGAGGTAGGGCCAGTTTGCAAAAAACGGAGAAAGATGTATGGACGTGGAAATGTCAACAGAGCTAGTCCCCACTCCTGAGCCTCGGGTCTCACATAAGTAAATGGGAGACAAAAATGCCACCTTTTCCTTGTATTTTAAAGGTCAGCTAAGGTCCTAAATGGCAACATTCTCTATCGGCTAACAATTTTATACAAACGCACCATCTTCCTAGGACGTCTGCCCCTAAGCCACAGAATGTCCATACCGTTTTCTGAACAACTCCGTTAAAGCCTGCACTTTCTCTAAACCGACCTCTTCAATGTGTCATCTTGAAAGCCCTGCTGGTTTTGTTCAAAATAGTTAGAGTTCCTCTGTCTGGATTTCGGAATTGTCCTCAGGGCTGAAGACACACTATTTTAAATATCCTCAATGGTGCACGTCCTTGCTTGCTGGAGGCTGAGGTCACCATCGGAAGGTTTCGATCCACTAACACCATAGCAACTCAGTGAGTTACAGAAGATCCAAGACAGACTAATTTTCTTATGCAGCTCATAAACCAATTCTTAAACAATGGCTTCAAAAGAGAAATGGCAAGTCTGTTTGTACAATAGCATCACTAGAATAAAGATACAGTCTTGTGAACCTCAAGGAGACAGAATATTCTATCTCATACATACATTTTCTGATATATAAAAGGAGACAAGAGGGGGCGGAAAATGGAAGGATGAGAAAGAAAAGGAAACCTGGACTATCATCACTGCGGGAGTGGGGAGGGGGCAGGGCAGCCCAGGGGAGACATTCTGTCATCCCTCAACATTGGGCAATGTTGCTTTCTTCTCCACAGATTTATGGGTCAGATTCCAGAGGACTGGGATTTATTTATTTATTTATTTTTAAGTAAACCAGAGGATTCCACTCTGTTTTAGCAAATCTCAATTCTAAGGGCTCACGTAAATGAAGCCAAGAAACAACAGACCCTAGAATACCAACAGTGACTCTATAAACATTCTTGTAGCGTACAGAGCTCAAATCAACCAGCAGCTCAAGCCTTGGTCCCTTCCAACTACTTCCGGCGCACTCAGACTTGTCACCATCAAATGTCAGAACCACAAGTCGTGCCATGTTGCCAACATCCGAAGCGACCTAACACACTGCCACTCTCTCGACTGCCCCCAGATTCCTCTCATCGCCGGTTGCTCAGCAAATGTGGGAGTCTAATTATTAATAGGTGTCATATTTTAGTGAGCCCGAGAGGTATGAACCACGGAAATCTGATATTGCATGTCCCGATAAAGGCATTTTCATTGCCCATAAAATGAGAACCATCTGAGAGCAGGGGCTTGAGGAGGACCCAGGGAGTGTAAAATTGTCTATGAGACAGGCCAGGGAGGGTGAACACTCCCAGCGGACATTCGGAGGCTCCCCGAAGGCACGGGCCCGGGGGAAGACTGGTATCAGGCCGTGCGAAGGGGGATGTCTGGGTCATCGTCCATTCTCTGAAGGACTCTACTTGAGGTCTACGAGTCTCTATTTTGATTACCCTAATGTCTCCGTCCCACGTTCGATCCAAGTCAAACGAGCAGTCCTCCCGGCTGCTGGCAGAAGCCCAGGGACATGCAGACACGCTCCCTTCGGATTTTATCCCTGTCTTTACTGATCTTTTCAACTTGGAGGAGGAGGGGCCCTGCATGAAGGAGGTCTGGCAGAGGCCGCTGGAATGAGACCAGCCCCCCCGGAGAGCCCCAGGCTCCCGTCACGGATGTGTGGGACGCGTTCAGCGAGAGCTCCGCTGCCAACACAGGTAAACTTTGGCAAGGGTGGCCACTGGAGACACTGGAGACAACCAGACTCCCTAACACTCAATTAAATATTTCTTCGATTAAGTCAAAGGAGTGTCTGAGTGGGTCACTGCAGAACAACCCAGATGTCATAGGAAGTGCCTGGTGTTAATGACATTCCACCTGAAGGAGGCCAAACGGCAGCAAAGGCAATCAGCACGGCCCAGTGGGGCTCCGCTCGCAGAGAAGGCCGATGTCTGGTACCCCCAGCCCAGCCTTCCCAGTCACCGCCCGGCAATGCGTCTGCAAGAAGATGAAGGCCAAGTTCCCCGGGGATGGCGGTGCCCCTCCTAGTATGTGCCCGGGGAAATGGGGAAGGGGTGAGGGCCACGTGCACACCTGGATCCACTGCTGACCCAGCCTGGCAGACTCTGTTCCCCTTCCCACAGAAGGGGTACCGAGCGTCTTTGGTAAAATGTCTTACAGTGATTCCTTCTTTAGAAGTCTCAGCTGCTCACGTCATTTGTGGACTCAGTTGAGGGAAATAACCAATATGAAAAGTGTTACAATGATTCTGGCTTCATCCCCATCAGAATATGCTCGACTAGCTATTTCATCTCAGCTTTATGCCTCGTTCCAACAGTGCACTTGCGGTCACGGCCGAGGGGACTCTGTGGAAACTAAAGAACAGACTTCTAAGCAGAACATAATGTCCCAGCCCCTTTAATTGAGCACGAAATTCATTGTCCATCACTGAGAAGAGATTTTCAAAGTCTGCAGTCTGTCTCCATATGTCCATCAGTAACAAGCCACGCGGGTATCTATCCATCCACCTGTGATTTTTTCTGCTGTGTGGAACCGACAGACCTGGCGTCTGTTTCCCTACTTTCTCACTGGCTTCTGTGTGGTAGAAACCAGGAAATATTTTTCTTCAAAGTCCTGTCACAGAAGAATTGAGACTTTTTTAAAAAGTACTTGCAGCCATGATTAGGATAGTTTCCACTTTGATGAGCTCACACTTTCCTGTTAATTTCTCCATGATGTTTACTTAAAAAAAAATTTTTTTTTAAACAAAAGTGCATCTGTTTGACCCTTCAAAAATTGTGCGTGTGTGCATGTGTGTGTGCACGTGTGTGTGTGTGTGTGTGTCTTAGTACTAAGGTTTAGAGACTGGGGATGTTATTGAATTTATCTGCCAAAAAAGACCTATCGCCAATTATATCCAATTATTTCTCCAAAGGACCATTCGGTTTCCATTTTTCTTGTCTAAAGAGAACTGATAGAACAACGGTCTGGAACCTCTAAGAGGATCCTCCAAATAATTCTTGGGTTGCTTTAACTCAGTTTTGCCCCTGCTCTTACTATTTGTATGAGCAGGATTAAAGGAAAGAAAGACTTTCCCAATAATTTCAGGATTTCACAGCAAGTACTGCTTCGTTTTTCTTCTTCATAATCCACATATGGATTATTTTTTCTACTGAACGCATATTAGAGAATTTAGTCTTAGAGTTGGTTTCTTAATGGGGTTTTTTTTAAACGTATGGACATTTTATAGTTGCAAACTACAAAAGAGGGTTTGCATGTTGTTTGATCATCTTTATCTGTGCTAAAGCGCTGTACTAAAAATATCTTTTCTGTTTATACCTACTTTAGGTTTTCCAGTATTTCTGTTCTTAGTTAACTCAGGTGTTTATATATGGAATTTTCTGCTCCTTTTGGCATTTGCAATAAGAAGGTCTTGAAGCACTGGAATTTTTTTGTCTCATTTTGTAATGTCTGTGTCTAATTAAGGGGCATGTTCCCGTGTTTAACAAAGAGCACACAATTGCACAACTGGGCAATGGCAGACCCAAGCATGGACGCTGGACCTGAAGCTCTACATCATGATTCTAAACACTTCTAAGACTAGGTCTTTTCATACCATCTGGCATCATTAGGTCACTCCAAATGTTTGTTTCCAGCAACTGGGTAACAAATAAAACATGCTTAAAACAATCAAAAACTCAAATGCCAAGTACATTTCAAATTTAGGTCACTGTTAATAGAACCAATTTAAAACAAAGGAAACCCTTGTATAATGGGAAAGGTATACATATTCGATGTCCCTGTGATGTAAAAAAGAAATTGGAGGGGTATTTTCTGAAATTCAGCCTCTCCTTAGAGATGAAAACTAGCACGGAAATATTCAAGTTTTAAGCACTTGAAATACCAGATTTTCCTAAAAGTAGTTAGTAATGGTAACCACTAGAGATGTAATTCTAACTTGATCTATACAGTAAGCCAACCTTCCAAAATGTTTTCAAACATATACCACGATTTACTTCAGGTAGCAGATACCTAACTGCCAAAATTATGACTTGTGAACCACTTCAGATTTGATTTACATTCAAGAAACCCATTCCTCTGAGCCACACCATACGTTCTATTAATTTCTATCCTTTTAGTACTTTAACATGAATTTAATGATGCCTGTACCCAACCAATTCACACAGAAATCAATACTTTGTATGACCCAAAGAACAAGAAATTATTTTTAGGACTCAAAAGATGGGACATCACTTTCTAGAACAGTAAAACAATAGGACTGATTCCTCCTCCCCACTCCACCCCCTACCCTCATATCTTGACACACTCTGTCAAGATGAACAACATTACAAATCTCCAAACCCATTATTCCTGCTCTTTTCTCGTCAAAATACAAGCCGAAGAGATGTTCTCATCAATTTATCACCACTAGATCTATTTCCTTCCCATTAAATCTTCTCCATTCCTTCACTCTCATTCCATCTCTGAAATAGCACTGGGTCTCCCAATTGATGCTCAAGAATACACCATTCCTTTTTTTTTAGATTTTATTTATTTATTTCACAGACAAAGAGAGATCACAAATAGGCAGAGAGGCAGGCAGAGAGAAAGGGGGAAGCAGGCTCCCCATTGAGCAGAGAGCTTGATGTGGGGCTTGATCCCAGGACCCCAAGATCATGATCTGAGCCAAAGGCAGAGGCTTTAACCCACTGAGCCACCCAGGCACCCCAAGAAGACACCATTCTTGATGTCAGTCAGAGATGGGGCTGCTTAAAACAAAGATGTACCTACTCATCTTCACCTTACAATCCTTCCCCAGGGTCAGTTAATCAATGAGAGTGAGGATTTATCTGATTTCTGAAGCAAGGAAGTTCAGAATGGTCCAACTCATCACCAGCTTTTCCTTTGCAACAGCCCGTAATCTAATCCTGATGCCTGATTCTTCATAAAAGCTCAGACATTCATCTTTATTTTCAACTTCAGTTCTTAGACTGGACCCCGGTCAATTCATAAATGGACCATGGCCAACTTCTCTTCCATGGCCTCCACATGTCTACCATTCCCACATCCACCCACCCCATTCTTTCCTAAGTTGAAACTTTTAAAATTACTTTCTTAAAATTCATAAAATGTATCAAAGTTACGGCTTTTAAGTTCAGCTTAAAGTTCAATTATTCTAAGTCAAGAAAATGATCATTTTCCTGTTTCTCTTCCTCAAGAAATTTTCAAATACTCTGACATATTCAAAGAATAATACAATGATCACTTGAATGCCCACCTCTCAGGGTCAACAACGGTTAAAATTTTGACATGTTTCCATGTAAAATGCATCTGAAAATGAATTATAGACATCATCGCATTTTACCCCTAAAACTTTCAACATGCATCTCTCAAGAATAAGGACACGGTCGTACATAACCCCAACATCATTATCATACCTAAGTAACAGTAATTCCAAAATATCATCTAATATCCAGTCCTATTTAGATTTCCCCAATTGTTCCCCAAATGTCCTTTAGAGCTGGGTGTTGCGCATGCATGTTTTTCTAACCAGGATTTGAAGAAGGTTCATATGTTACATTTGTTATTGTGTCCCTTTGTCTCTTTCTAGAAAAGTCACTCTGCCCTTTCTTTCCCATAAGAAGGTTTTTTGAAGAAACCAGTCAGTAATATCCTACATTATGAATCTGTCTGAGGAGGAGGTATGTGTGTGATACTTTTAGTTGGCTTCCTCATTTCTTATGAGCTGGAGAGGGTTAAGATGTAAGGGCTTGAGTAGATTCAGGTTAAACATTTTGGGCAAGTGTACCTCAAGGACGATGTGTAAACTCTGTACTGTATCACACCAGGAGGCACATCATGTCAGCTGTCGCACTTCTAATGATTCTGACTTTGACTGCCTGGTCAAGGGCGTTTCATGAATATTGCTACCTTGACACCAAGTGTTATATTGCACATGCCTCATGTGGAAGAGGCTTCACTCATCTGTGCCAACGTATGCCAGGAATCCCAAGCTATTTCACTTCTCTGGTCTTTCCTGATGCTCCCTTCTCCATTTCTTGCATTATTCTCTTCCCTTTGTTTAATTATTCTCCCCCTCGTTTGTGGGAGCTTGCTCAGCACCTAAGCAGTTCCTGAAATTCTACTGTACAAAGATTCCCTGGATTTAAGTACACAATCACAGCTCACGTTGGGGTTTCAACCCCAAGTTTCCCGTCTAATTATTAGAAAGTGCCACAGAAACAAGGGCAATTAATGCCAAATTCGTTCTGTGTATGACCTCTTACGGCAACACGAAAACACAGCTTACTGATGACTCTAAGGAATTCAAAGCCTCAATAGCCAAAATCTGCAGCTAGTAAGAGTCTTTCAACTGACCAAAGCAATGGACCCTGAGTGAGCATCCAGGAAGTTGTTTCAGCAATTCATTCGAAATCTACCTACACCTCCTCCTGGAGTTTTGTTTGCAAACTAACCAGAGCAAGAGAGCACACATTTTCCAACACCATTCTGGATAGATCTTGTATATTATTGACTATTTACCAGCAGTGTATATTTTTATTTTTTTAAGATCTTATTTATTTGAGAGAGAGAGAGCGCAAGTCGGGGTAGGGGCAAAGGAAGAAGGAGAAGCAGGCTCCCCACTGAGCAAGGAGCCCGACATTGGACTCCATCCCAGGACACTGGGATCATGACCCAAGTCGAAGGCAGACACTTAGCCAACTGAGCCATCCCCATGCCCCAGTATTGTATATTTTTAAAGATCATCCTAATTACACAAATTAATCGGGCAATCACAGGCACCCGGCAACACTTCTCAGTAACAAGAAGACAAATATACACTGAGAATGTTTTCTGAAAACGGGTCTTATTTTGAAGCTGTGTATTAGTGACTACACATGCAAAATAAATTAAGAACTGAGATCACTGTCTGGATCATTCAGACCAAAAGTCAGAAAAGTATCCAGATAAGGCAAAAGTATTCCACAGAGTTTGAATTATTTGAGCAACTCCACCAATTATCCAATTCACTTTGACTATACTGTCCAGCTTAGGCTCAAAAGTAAATAGTTTGTTTTTACCCTTTCTAGTTAGCAATCCTCTCCCTACTGTTATACAAAAATTTTAAGTTTGTTAATGCCTCCTTTTGTTGCTTTTTAGGCTCTGTGTTCCAACTTGGAAATTAGGCAGAAAGATACTGGGCACGTAGTTTTAGAAGGACCTGCTTTTTCCTTTCTTATGACCAACCTAAGCTGGAATGACTAAACAATGCAAATGGCACCAAAATCACCCTCTCTCCAAGGCTAACCCAGAGCAAGATTGTGAAGTATGAAGTTTATCTTCAGTCCGCTGTTCCTATCAAAACCTGCCTTTAGCACAAGAATCCAGTCTTCACTTCTAAGCCAAATTTAAATTGATGATGCTCCTTCTCCAAAAAGCATCTGTGTAAACCTGATCTTCAACTGAGGAATGAAAAGGTGCCCTTCGGGGAGCATATTTCAGGTATCTGCAGGCAGGTGACAAAGGTTATGTTTGGGGAAATCGAGCCTTCCTTGCTTTACTGAAATTACAGGACATCAGCAATCACCTATTCTATTTTTAAGTTTAACTCTATCTGGATAGATAAGTATCTTCTAAGTTAATTTTGCAGAGTTCTCTAATGTTTACAAAGCGGGGCTGACACTACATTGTCTCATCTTGACACACCTCCATATTCTTATCTCTACCTTACAGATAAGGAAGCAAGTTTCCCAGTACAGTGCTGGGCCCATGACTCTAGACAAGACCCTTAACTCTATCCACATGGGTGCTCTTTTCTATTTGGGTCTATAAACCAATTTTGTCTTTTTGCCCTGGAAGAAAGATTATAACCCTACCATGGACTTGTCCAGAACCTAAAAAGTATTTTCTAGGTTTCTTTTTAAAAAAAAAAAAAAAGATTCTATTTATTTATTCAACAGAGAGACAGAGATCACAAGTAGGCAGAGAGGCAGGCAGAGAGAGAGGGGGAAGCAGGCTCCTTGCTGAGCAGAGAGCCCGATGTGGGGCTTGATCCCAGGCCCTTGAGATCATGACCTGTGCCGAAGGCAGAGGCTTTAACCTACTGAGCCATCCAGGTGCCCCTATTTTCTAGGTTTCTAAAGCAGTAACAGCTGATTCTACAAATACTTCCCACACATAGTATTTTTTTTTTTAATATTCAGGTAACAACAGTTAAAGAATAATACAGTTATCTCATCTACTCTTCTCATGGGGGATCCAAACCATATCAAATGACAAGGAGAACCGTAAGACCAATCAACATCATTATCATGTGATCCCCAAGCAAGTAGCACAAAGTAGTTGGGGTAGAGGAACCAATGTTTTTCCATTGCCTTTGCTATGTACATTCAACGATGAGTTTTTAAGAAAGTTCAGCCTTTCTCCCACTTTATGATATAGGCCTGAAGTCACATGTAAATTCAATATTAAAATGCATTTCAAACGATTCCTGCATCGCCATTCTAGTTATGAATTTTTATTAGAAGAGAAAAGATGTGAAGCTATTACTACACAAAGGGGTCAAATCTCCTCTGCACCTACAACCGGCAAGCTACTGCAAAAAGGCATAAAGGTTCTCAAACATCTTTGCAGATTCCATCTCACTACCATTTCTCATGCCAGACACATGTTTTATACACAGATCACCTTAAATGAAAAAAATATATAAGCAGTCAATCATGGACTTCCAGTAGCAATCATGAAAGATGACTACTTAATATTAGAGACTGAAGTCAGCAAACGGTTTCTGTAAAGGGCTTTGCAGACCAGATTTTAGGACGTGGCTCTCGCATGACCTCACCGACACTACATAATTTTATCATAAAGCATGAGTGCAAGGATGGACATACATAAATGAACGGGTGTGTCTGTGTTCCTGTGAAACTTAAAAACAGCCCCGTGGGTCAGTTTGCCGACCCCTCCTGTGGAAGATGATCTTACCAACTCTGGCTTTCCTACTAATACGAGACCATATCTAGAAGGTGTTCCTAACACGGGCTAGACACCACTAAGTGCTGCTTACCTGTGACCCGATGGTTTCCTGGAAGCACCGGCCAAGCTGCGTCTTCGCAGCCACAGGATAGACGTGGGGGATGACTTGCTGGTGAGAGTAAGTGGAATGTACGGTCTGGGTCTTCTGGACGGGAAGCCCTTGGTAAGAGATTTGGGATTGGCCCGGTTGTGCTTCTTTTGCCTTCTGGCCTGTTGGGCCATCTATTCTTGAAACCTGATGTATCTGGACTGAAGCCTCAGGAGGGTGTTTCACGTGGATATTGACTATGTTAGGAGGAAATTTCACTAAAAGAGATCAGGAAGAAAACCTCAGTCATGAATAATTAACACGCAAGTCGGCATGAGAGCAGATATTACATATACAAGGATGTAGCTATATGTATGTCCCCACCTCGGGCGTAAAATATACAGAGTGTATGCATTTTTGCTGCATAGCCATCAACAATGGAGACTAAAAGGGTACATCTAAAATACAAACTAGACCCAAATTTATGTATTTTTAAGGGATAAAACTGGAAGTATAAAGAGAAATTAGAGCCTCTCCCGGCTTGTCTCACCCATTCCTGAGACAAAAATATGTTTTTCAGAGTCAGGAAACTATGAAATCCATGCTGCCTGTGGTCACTGGGTACATTTTATCAAAGGATAGTAGTAAAGAATCAAGAGTTTGATGACTTTTGCATCTCTCAGAGTTTCCACAGCCAAACTTGGAAGATTTACCTTTCTACATCAACAGAGGAAATAACAATTTCACGAAGCGTCATTCTCTTGGCCTGAAGAGCGGACTGTGGACGTAGCCGTGTGCACCTTGCATCCCACCAAAGACTCATGTGTAATATTTTATATCTGTGTTTCCTTTCTGCCACTTTCAAATACAATTTCATCTTGTGATTCTAACGTTGAAGTTTTATAGAGCAAAGGCCAGTCACACTTCTCTGACCCCTTTCCAAAAAGTGGGCATGGAGGAGACGCCAGGTTTAAAAGAATGAGTTAGTCATGGAATTCCTGAGCTCCAACTGACCTAGTTTACCTTCCTCTACAGAGGAATTGACTGAAGCCCAGTAAGGTTAACTGACTGTTTATAACTAAAACCAAGCACTCTTCAACTACAAAATAGACCGGGTATTCACCAGCAGGTAGTATGCAATCCACAAACGTACGTCCTTGCTTGTCTTTCTGCTTCCCGGGCCCTCCCAGAAATGTGCGTGTAACAGCCCTTGGTGCTCAGAGCCAGCAGAGAAGGATGGGCTCCTTTCTGGTTTATTTCCTAGATACCACGTCTCTATGGTCTAGAAAGTACTGCAGCCACATAGCTGGGCCCATATTCTGTCCCTGCTGCCATTTCTTGGGCCACAGATCACATACTTGTTTCTGTTTCAATGGCAGCTCTGCCGGGTGCAGATTCTCGCGTCCGGGTGGGTTTGACAGGTTACCAGAAGTCTGATGAATGGGCAAAAAGAAAACAAATAAACTTACCTTTGACTCCTTGTTGGCTGGTCATGGTCAGAGGCAAGGTATGTGTGGAGTGGACTACATGCGTTCCCAGTGCCTTGCCTGGCTGCTGGGAATGCTGATACAGTTTCGGCACGCCGCCGCCATGGACCGGGATCTGACAGAGTTTCCCTGTGAAATTTGGAGGGCATTGGCACTTGTCCCTTGAGCTGCACTGGCCGCCATTCATACACGGAAGGTGGCAAATGACTAAAAGGGAAAAGAGAAAATGTGGAGAGTTGGTTAGTTTCTCAAATGCTAACAACCAACCAACAAAATTTCCAAAACACACAGCTCCTTATAACCATCATATTCCTGCTGACTTTAGAGATTTTTTTTTTTTTTAATTTTATTAGAGAGCGAGAGACTGAGAATGAGAGGGGAGAAGGTCAGAGGAAGAAGCAGACTTCCCGCAGAGCTGGGAGTCCGATATGGGACTCGATCCCGGGACTCTGGGATCACGACCCGAGCCGAAGGCAGTCGCTCAACCAACTGAGCTACCCAGGCGCCCTTCCTGCTGACTTTAGAAATAGTCAACAATGCAGTCACTACATGAAGAAAACAACAGTCTCTATTACTCACTATCTTTGTCTTCCCCTCGTATATCATTTAACTCTCCACTTGCTTATGGCTGTTCTCCCCAACAATGGAAAGAATTCAGGGAGAAGAATATATATGTGTGTGTGTGTATATACATAAACATATATATATATGTGTGTGTGTGTGTGTGTGTGTGTGTACAGTCACTCAGGATTATTATCTATCTCTTGTTTTCTATAATTACTTTGCTTTTGTATTTTATTACTTGTTTATTAACTGCCTCCCAAGATTATGAAGTCCTTGGGAAAAAGAGATCTGTCTGGCTTAGTGAATTTTATATCCTCAGCATCTAGAATAATTTCTGGCACAGAGGAGACATTAGTTATCTCCTCAAAAAAACAAACAAAGAAACACAAGAAAGTGCTCAAAGTATCTGTTGAGGGTTTTCTCTACGACAGGGAACTAAGTGCTAACCAGAATCAGGGAGAACAGTGTGGATCCTGCTGTATAGGAATTTGCAGTCTCATGGGGATAACAAGACCTCAGTGAAACCTGGAAGTAGCAGAGTGATTAGTAGTATGGACTTTAACAGATTTAGAATAAAGAAAGATAGAAGGACACATGGGGTAAAGAACTGTAAGGGGAGTTTAAATTCTGTCTAAATTCAGCTTATAGCCAACTTCTTTATCACTAAAAATTCTTCCCATCAGCCTTTTAACATGTTCAGATTCCTACCAGCTTTAACAGTAAAAGCGCCTCAACTCCATTTCCTTCCAGCTTCTACCCTCTTTACATTTTCTCTTCCATGACCAACCTTTCAAACAACTGTCTGTTCACTTCTCCACACACTACCATCTCGCTTGGACCCTGCCTCTCTTCTACAGGACGCTACTCTTACCAAGGTGACTCAAAGGCTCCATGCTGCTAAACCCAATGGACGCATTTCATTCTTCCCTTGATTTCCATCACATCTCACTCACCCATTGTGCTCCTTCCTCTCTGCCCATTTCGACATAATATTCTGCACAGACGCGACTTCCTATGCCTTTGAAGAATTGGTATGCTTTAAGGTTCGGTGTTAACCTCCTCAACTTTACTAACTCTATATACTCTTCCTCTATGATTTACCATGCCAGGTGCTGATGTCACCCAAATTTATATTTCCTAACCAAAGCTTTCTACTGAGCTCCAAACTATCTGCTACAATAGGTCTTTACGTAGAAATTCCACAAGCAACTCAAACTGTGAATATCCAAAATCAAATTCATCACCTCCCCCCAATACCTCCATTCACCAAGTGATCCTTAACAGAAACCTCAATGTTGCTCCCCTCATTTCACCCATCCAAACATCCAGTCCTGGAGGTCCTCCCTTGTAAACATTCATCAGATATGTCCAGTTCCTTCCCATCGCAGGACCCCTGTTCCTTCTAGGGCTTATCATTTATGAGTCTCACCTCATTTTCTACAACCCGGCTACACTAAATTCCATTCCTCCTGTGCTTTATCCATCCCGTGTCCATGACCTGAACACTCTTTCCACTCTGGCCCCCTCACCTGCCTGACTCCCCCTTATCTTTTAGACTCTGCTTAATTGTCCCCTCTTTTAAACGCATTCCCAATTGCCCTTCATCGGGGCGTGGTACCCCTCCTCCAAGCCTCCATGGTTCTCACTCACTACTCGTCCTGGCACCGAGCTTAGAGTTGTGTGGTGTCCCTGACAGAGGGACCTCATCTTGCTATGTTTACTCCTAGCATGCAGTTCAGCTTCTAGAGGAAGGCTGAAGGTGGATAAAACACTGAATGAAGCAACAAAACAATTTACGCCTACCCCTCTGTCTAATACCATTCCAGGTGCTACCAAAGATCCAGTCCTTGCCCTTTGAGAATATAAAAGCTAACTGAGCAGCTAATACAGGGTAACTATCAACACAGATCATCACAGAAGTGACAACTGGAAAATATAAAATGCAAATCCTGTGGGATATCAGAGAAGAGAAACACCTTTCTGGGAAATCAAAATAGACGGTATGGGAAAGATCATTTGGCGTAAGTCTTTGAAAATGGGCAGGAGTCTGAAAAACAAAGAGTGCTTTCTAGAAAAATGAAAGAAGGAAGCAGGCATATTTGGGAGATAATGAATACAGCTATCTTGTTAAAATCCTGGGTTCCTGAAGCAAGGGGCCAAATGATAAAATGGGAGATGCAGGCTTAAGTCAGCCAATGCAAGTCCTTAAAGGCCTGCCTGGTAAGAAGTGTGAGTTTTACTCTGCACTCGGTGTGGGAGCTGGGAGGCTCCAAGGAGAGAATTCAGGAAGACTGATTATTCCAGGAAGATTTCCTCTTCTTGTGACGGCATGGGAGGTTAGCTGGAAGTGTGAGCGAGGAACGTGGGGAATTCAGTTAAGGGGTGACTGAAGTCACTGAAACACAAGCTGAGAAACACCCAGATGAAGATCGCAGCAGCGGGAACTGAGACATACACAAATATAATGACAGAGGGAGAATCAGTACAACAAGGTGACAGGACACAGGAAGTAAAGAACAGGCTGAGGAAGAGAGGATACAGCGGAGGACAAAGGCGAGAGCCAGAAAAAATGACCAAGGGGGCCACCCAGAAACTGTGTCCAGGGCCTGCCCCTGCTGGATGGAAGCCAAAATACACTTTCTCCAGTGCCCACTCCACTCTGAGATATTAGGTACAAGGAGAGGAGTCAAAGGAGACTCCACTGTTTTGTGTTTTTTTTTTAAGATTTTATTTATTTATTTGACAGAGAGAGAGATCGCAAGTAGGCAGAGAGGCAGGCGGGGGGGGGGGGGCGGGGGGAAGCAGGCTCCCTGCTGAGCAGAGAGTCCAATGCGGGGCTCAATCCCAGGGCCCTGAGACCATGACCCAAGCTGAAGGCAGAGACTTAACCCACTGAGCCACCCAGGCGCCCCAAGACTCCATGGTTGAGTCCAACGCTTCATAACTCCCAGCTCACTTCTCAGTTCAATTTCTAAGTCACTTGGCTACAGTGGATACGCTCAATGTGCAATGGGTGAGGGGAGTCAGGCCAGGATTTAAATGTACTACAAACAATTTACCACCGGAATGAGGCACTCTTCACTTTGCCTGGTTCCAAAGTGCTTGAATTTCAGTGACCGCCGTTTGGTCACATGACACCAGTAGCCCCAAACAGCACGGTTCCAACTTCAGTTGTCACAGTATATTACTGCTGAATTACATAATGCACAAACTTCACCACTAGCTTTTTGGTCCAGAAATCCCTGCATGAATAACAGATGCGTATCGTCATCGCTCATCCATCGCGTCACTTCCACGACTGTCGGCAACCGGTCCCTCCCCATCCATCATTCAGTTCACGCACAGACAGGTGGCCGAAAGGCAGCCGTGCTGCCCCTTGTCTCATGGGAATAAGTGCACAGGACATTTTACAGAAGTGCATGATCAAAACAGGGTGTGGGGTCAGCACAAAACAAAAGTGTAACAAATAAAAAGCGGTAACGGTGGAAGGGAAATCGGAAAGTCACTGTAAGGAAGAAGACGAAGATGTCCCAGAGGAAGTGACAGGGAAGGAACACCGAGTCCACAGCTGTGAAAGCACTGAGGATAACACATCGGAAGCGGACACAGACTCAGGAAGGAACAGGACGATCCACTGCTGCAGAGAAAAGACAGACACGTCGTACATGACACAACCAGAAAGCAAATGTGTTCAAACTACTCTTGATAAGTTCTCTGCAAAAACATAAAACAGATTGATTCTCAATGTTCCTAACATTTTAAATTGTAGGGCATTAAATTAATACTAGCTTCATTTTTGTTTGCATTGCCCTATACATTTATAACCTACAGTAAGAAAGCTTCAATATTTTGACAAAAGATTGTAAAGGTCATAGAATTGGTCATTTCCTCATCAATTATTAAAGTCATTTTGCACAGTTCCGGTCAGCAGATCATTTGCTCGGTCCTGTGGTGCCACAGAGACTGCCTACAAGCAATGCTAAGATAACTTCATATATGTAACCATCTTTTCCCTTCACAGAAAAGTTAACCAATTCACTTTCGTGAGATGTTTCTAACATCGACTCATTTTGAATCTAACAGGAATTTAATCAGTTTTATTTAAATCTACCTTTAAGCCCCTGAGGCAGCTTTTATACAAGTGTCAAGGATGCACTAGGCTATGCAGATACAGCAATATCCCGCCACACAGCTGTGGTAACCTTGTGTCTCTCTCTGTTCATAAAGGAAACGGTTTCTGTTTGATTTATTCTAACACATAAGTGGCACTCTTTAGAACTATTTATGATTGAGAAGTAAAATATCTCTTCCCCCGTTCCAGCATTTTCTAAAATCTAAATTACAATATCAAGTTCTTTGCTTCAACTCAATAACTACAGGCTGAGTCCTTTGTGGCAAGCTCTCTTTTTATAGCTCAATAATCTTTTATATCAAAGAAAACAAATTTAAAAATCAACCTACAAACTTCAGTATTTAACCATGAATGGCTTCTTTCTGTTTCCCAAGTTCACGCCGCTCTCAAAACAATCATCTAGTGATACATGGTCTGTGCCGCCAGCATTCTATAAAACTTTGTCGACATGTGAAGAGGAAAAAGGATAAGTTATCTTTAAGGCTGACTTGAGAAGCCTGCGGTATGCTGGTTGTAGGTCTCGCTATGGCACATATATTTTGTAACTAGGGGCTGTAATGTAGAATGCTGGCTGAGAAATTCCATCGCCCTGGCAGCCTGACATTTTGCCCGCCACCACCATAATTCACTAATTCACCCTAGGGCATCACATGATCACCTGGGACCTACAGCAAATAATAAGAGGTCGAGAGATCTGCATCCTGTTATTCCAGAAAGTGTAACTTCATGACAATCACTCAGTAGATCTCACGGTACGACTCTGCGAGGTCAGAAGGATCCAAGTTCGAGCTTTTATGTACATTAAGTGTCTCAGTGGGTTCCACCGTTCGCTCTGGTCTAGAAAACAACTTGCCATACTCGAGAAATCGAGCTGATGCAACAGCCACATTTTACGTCACAAGCTGGAACTTAAACGAGGAGGTACCAATTATTTGTAGGCAAATACGAGTGGACTGAATTTTCTCAAGAGTTGGACTAGAAAAAGTCATATTCTTTCTTTCCTGTTATCTCAGTTGACTATAAAAATGCTTCAGCTGCTTGTCCCCAAAAGGCGCCCTCGGAATGTACTCGACTTTCCTGCAGCAACATCCTGGCCCCTCCACCCACCTCCTCGATTTTCGTGCCAGCAGACAGACCGTTTCAAGTTATTGTGGCTAAGGCAGAACAGGGAAAACAAACCTCCATCTGAAGAAAAACCTACATCTGTCATTTCACCGAACAGACACACATGATTTTGATTTGAAGAGCTACTTAAATTTTCCCACTTGTCTCTGATTAGAAGAATAATGTTCCCTCAAAGGGCTGCAGCATTTTTGTTGATAACCCTAGGAGTATGGGGGGGAAAAACCCCACAAAACACCAATAATATTTTTAGAAAGTCAATGTTATCACTTTATTTCTTCCCCTAAACATCCCTACACCGCGCCCTCTTTTCAAGGGTATCCGTAAAGTCTCTATTCAGCCAGAAAGTGGGTTCATACTGTAGTTGTTTAAAGCTTTTGGGTAATAAACGTTAGCTAATAATTAGATGCTATAAACCACTGCTCCCTTTAAGGACCTATCCCAGTGTTCTAAAAACAAAAACAAAAACAAACCTTGACTGCTGGTCTTTTAATTTAGTAGGCATCCCTAGAAAACAAAAAACAAACAAAACAAAACCCACGAGCTGAAAGCAAAGGCAGAGGTCACATTCTTCTGAAGCCCGGACAGGAGAGCAGAGGGGGCCCAGCCCTACACGGGAGCCAAGGTAGAGAGCATGGAGATTATCAGGCATTTACTATAATCTAGGTTCGGGGTTTATTTCTGGAACGTAGAGATTTACAATTGCTCTGCTCTAAAATTGTCAGTAGCCAATTCTTGGTTATCTGTCTGCTAACGTACAAGGACTCACAGGCTCCTCCAAGAAAACACCTGAGATACAGGGCTCCAAAACAACCTGTCCGAGGCGGCGGCATTTAAACAAAACCTAAAAGGAGAAGAATCCAGTGATGTCACGAGTTGGCAGAAGAGCATCTGCAAAAGAAGAGCCACGATCCTGAGGGGAGACAGGGCTTAGAAAGTGGCAGGAGCACGGGAGACAGGACAAAGTGAGAGCATCTGGGCTGGAGAGACAGTGACAGGGGCCAGATTTCCGTTTCTTCCGCAAGGATATGGGGCAACCAGTAAAGGTAGATACAGAGCAATAGAATAAGTAGAAATAAAAACTTAAAACTCAGGACCAGGATGGACAGCCATCACAGGAGTCAGAACCGGGAAAAAAGAAAGAGGACAGAGAAGTAAGGATAAATAGGCTCCTCTATCATGAACACACGAAATGTGCACTCTGAATCTGCTTTGAATGCCTGGACCTCGTTTTTACATTTTTGAGGAACTATTTAGCCAGATACAAGTTAAAGTCCAGGAGGTTTAATTTAAACTCATTAAATATAGAATCATTCCATTGGGAAGAGGATTTTTTATTTTTTTTTTTATGTGTGAGAGGAGAGATTAATGTTCTTTTTTTTTTTTTTTTTTTTTTTGAAGGTCAAGCAGAGCTTTATTTCACACCAAGCATCGAGAATCAAACTGGCCGATCAGGGTCGTCTCTATGCAGAGAGCGACCCCGCCTAGTTTTACAGGCTATCTTTTATAGGGCTCATGTTCTTGATAATAAATGCAAAAGGAAAAAAAAAAAGTCCAAAGAAATCTTGGGGCAAAGGGAAAAAAGCTTTCACGGGAGTTAAAAATGGACCCACCACTCTCTGCGCCAGAGGGAATCTCTTTATTTTACCTGCTCTGGTAATTAGGAAGACCATGTTCATCCCATCCCCACTTTCCAAATCCTGAGGTTTATTACTGGGCTCGAGTTAAAGGGATTGCAGATTTCAACAAATGCAAAATATCAACCTTAATACAAACAAGAATTCCAAGAATGTCACTGGTTTTTAATGCTGTGTGCATTAGCGAATGCTTCAATACCATGTTCTGTTTACAATCCCGGAGATATGGACCCAGATCTGCCACACACATGCACACTAGAGCTTCCAACTTGGGATGAGGCCATTCATCATCTCAGCTTTGTTTATGGCCTTCTGTTCCTTTAGCCTCAACCTCACCAGAGCACTGAGCTATCTAGTTTGATCTAGTTGAATCCTTTGCATGACCTAAGGAGCTCCATTCATTGACGCTATCACGAAATTCTACTTCCTACCCTTCAGCCACAGAAGCGGTTAGTGCAGCTATGTCTTCAAAATTCCTGAATACCAGGGCTCTTTCTCCCTTAGGGAAAAAACACAGCAGCCTTTGGAGGCTTCAGAGTCAACACAAGAATCCCAGACACCTTGGGATGGGGGTATCCTCCAGAAACAATCTCTGAAAACTGAAGCAGATGTTTTCACTTTGTGGGTGACGGTGTCCCCATCTGTTAAAAGGGGTGACTCCATACTACAACCTATAGGTTCTTTTCCCTGAGACTCTGGTTCTCAAAAGTTTAACCAAGTTAGTCATCCAGGTGGCCCCATCTCATCTAATGGGGATGGCAGGATTTAAATATTAAAATGGGGAAGAATGAATATCCAGACCCTTGCAATTTGTGTAGAAGTGACTGGGGTTACTCTCTTAACTGGTATGCTGTATTGAATTATATAATGTATAATCAGACACTGATCCAAACTTAAGTTTCATTCTTACTGACAATGCAGTTAATAAAATGCTCGTGGGGTTAGGAAAGGTGGACTTCATTTGGGGGAATCATACAAGCATATCACACGAGGGAGGTGGCAATGCTGCCCCTGATGGGCAGGGAAACAGGTTTCATCAAATGGTGGCAGGTGTCACCCTCAGAGACCCCACCTTCTACAAAGCTGTCACTGCAAAACTCTGTACAGACACAATGCCGTTTTAGTCACCGCAGCCTGGCACTTTCTTTGATATCACTGCAAAATGCTTTCCTAAGGGACGCCTGGGTGGCTCAGTGAGTTAAGCCTCTACCTTCAGCTCAGGTCATGATCTCAGGGTCCTGGGATCGAGCCCCGCATCGGGCTCTCTGCTCAGCAGGGAGCCTGCTTCCCCCTCGGCCTGCCTCTCTGCCTACTTGTGATCTCTCTCTGTCAAATAAATAAATAAAATCTTAAAAAAAAAAAAGGTTTCTCAAAAACCAAGTAATACCACTTAAGCTACATACAATAGTATTACAAATAAAGGTTAAAAACCTCTTGGTATTTATTGCAATTGCCAAGCTCTGTGGTGTCTACAGAGACCAAGTTCAGACTCGCACTAAGCTCAGTAATACCTGCTTGTTATTTGTTTATTCCTGAGCCTCAAGAAAGGACTTAAATGTGAATTTAGAATTTTAAAATATCTGCAAAGTCAAAATCTCGACAACACGTATCTGACTTAAGAATACAAAATTGCACTCCAGCCTTCTGACAGACATCACAGCCAGTCCAAATTCTGGCAGCCCTTTAACGTCTGGTCCAAATATGGCCTCCAAAAAAGGAATGTTCCTCCAAAGAAAGGGGCATGCTGCATAAGAAAGAGTCCTAGAGCCATTTGCAAATTTGGGGCCGGCATCTAACAACTTGTGTCATTTGTCAGTTTGAGTTGTGTTATAATTATTTTTTGTTTTACTTCTACTTTATTTTGAATATGGTAGGAAAGAGGCCATGGTGTTCTCACCTTTGTACCTCCTGTATTTCAGAGCACAGTATTTCACAGATAAGAACTCAACAAAAAATTCACATCAATCTCCCAGAAATTCCAAATGGGAAAGAACCAAGCCAGTATCTGCATATCTTTTAACACTCCTCATTGTTGTTGGTGGTGGTGTTTTCCTGACACATGATAATGTTAGCATATACTGGAGTAATTTTCTAACTACTAATTTTCTAACTTATGTTCCAGAAAATGTTGAGGTTCCACAGAAGCGCCAGAAAGTATCTACCAAATAACCCAATTCGACCACCTTATTCTACAGATAGTGAGCTACAGACATTGTGTGTGCTTAGGACATCATGGCCATGTGTCACAGAAATGGGACCAGAACACAGTTGTCCCAAACTCTGGTCCGATGCTCTTGCCCGCACGGCCCTTAGGATGGAAGGACCAAGAGCTGACCCTCAAATCTCACCAGTCTTGTCTCAAGCTCTTTTAAATTCTTTTTCCAGAAGCATGGTTTTCATAACTGGTCATGATAGAGTTTGTTAACAGAGCCCTAATTCAGATGGGAGGGTTTAGCTCACTGCAGATCAGGCAGACTCATGAACTCAGCAAGGAATCTAAATACGTAAGTTGAGGGGGGTGCCTGGGTGGCTTGATGGGTTAAATACGTAAGTTGAATCACGCCAGGGCTTCTTGTTCTTCTAAAAGAGAGACACATGGGTTTTCTGGGCTACAGACATCAGAGGAAGAGTAGGGGTATAGGTTCAAGAACAACAAAATGAAAAAGGAAATGAATAACATTTGTTGGATAGCATAGATTGGACCATTTCCATCACCAAGAAAGCTCTAGGACACACTGCTGGTCTATCACTTGGCCCCTTGACTTCCAGTGAGGACGGAAGTAAAGGCTAGAAGCTCAAAAAGTGTTGTTTACTCATTCAGTGAAGATTTATTGTAGATCTACCTCAGGCATGTCCTACTCCAAGCACCTGGCACATATCAGTCAACAAAACAGACAAAATTCTCTGCCCTCCTGGCACTTTGCTTCTGTCCTCTACAGTCCCTGTGAGAATCTGGGCAGAAGGAAAATTGCTTTAGGGCCCAGGAGTCAATCATCAGGACACGGTCGGAGAAAGAGCTTTTCTCCCAGTTCTGCAGGCTACTACCGCCAATCTGGCCCTTTCCAGGAGTGGGAAGAGGCAGCAGGCAGGACAGAGAGCTGGAGTTCTGGAGAAGGGCCTTCCACGGGGCAGGGGAAAGGTTCTCTCCTGGGGCTCCATCTGCAGTGGCCCTGGAAGGATCTAGGCAGGAGGACCTTGGCAGATGCCATGTGGTGACTACAGGTCACCAGCGCTAGGTGAGGAACAGCATCTTGGGGATCCTTAGATACACTCGCAGGGAGGGTAGAGGCAGAAGGGATAAAGGTTCTGTGTAAGAAGTAACGGTTTGGGGCTAGCATACGCTGGGTTTTTCATTATTACTCTGTTATCTATACCCAGGAGCTGGTGAAGCCTACAGGGACATACAGATCTGCATTCTTCTGTCACCACACAGCCACACTGTTGCACGTTAGATACTGCTACGGAGCCTTAACATTTGTAGGAGTTACATGACATTCCTCTGACCTGGCAGAGGATAAACTACATAGCCACTCCTCTGTTTGTTTAGATTGCATTTCTTTTTAACGATCACAGACGAAGCTGCAAAGAATGTTGTCCAGTATATAGTTTTATCCTTCTTAGTAATTATTTCACCTCATGCATTAAACTAGTATTTATTGACTGTTTAGTATGCACCAGGCAATGTGCTAGGTGATAACAGTGAACAAGTGAGACACTGATGAGTCTGCCTCATCATGAGGAGGACAGATGAGCACCGGCACTAAAACCAAAGGCCTGGAAGGAGACCTCCAGAGGGTGTGAATCCCAGTTTCATCCTCATTAGTGTTAGGACCTTGGGCAATTTATTGGACGCTTCTCTGTCCCCCAGTCCTTCACCGATGAAATGGCAATAAAACCATACGCAGCTTGGCTGGGTTGTTGACTTCAATGAGGTCACATATTCAAAGCACTGAGAACTCAGCACAGAGTAAGTACTCGGGGAATGTGAGCCTCAGCAAATCAGCATCAACTTCGTGAACAGGGTACAATGGAATCATACAAAAGGGGAAAACAAACTACTGCTGTGACAAGGTGGGGACGTGCATATCCTTATCACTAGTGCACTAAACTGTGCAGTACTTCACTCGATGCTCTGTAGACTCTGAGGAGCTGAATTGCTAAGGAGGTCAAGAGAGGATTCGCACAAGAAGAGCACATGATTCACATCAACAGAATCTATCATTAACTTATCAATTTCAGGGACGCCGAGTGGCTCAGTGGGTTAAGCCTCTGCCTTCGGCTCAGGTCATGATCTCAGGGTCCTGGGATCGAGCCCTGCATCAGGCTCTCTGCTTAGCGGGGAGCCTGCTTCCCCCTCTCTCTCTGCCTACTTGTGATCTCTCTCTCTCTGTCAAAAAAATAAATAAAATATTAAAAAAATAAAATAAAAAACATATCAATTTCATATCTACCTTGTCAAAATTGGATCTTACTTTCAAATATTTCTACTAGTTTAATAGTTACAAAATGTTAACTTCAGAACCTTAATATTTCACCTGTGATCAGATTATACTATTATGCTAATTTTGCATTTCTTTACTTAGTAAGGATTTTTGACATTTCTCCTACCTATTTGTTCACTGCTTTTATTTCCTCTTGTTTGATCTACTTATGTTTATATATTTTCCGTATCCCTTAGAGTCTTGATGATTTTAATTACCTTCACAATGTTTTACGGACAAGAGATTTCAAGATCTTATTTGTCCTTTGACGAAATAATCATTGTAAATATATCTCCTGCTCCTTTTCATTTAGTTTGTTTTGGAGACACACAACGTCTTGTTTTCATATAATTAACTTTATATGCTCTTTTCTCGATAATATATTTCCTGGTTTCATTCTTTTAAAACCTACTATACCTTCAAGTATCTGATAAATAACCTATGCCATGCTAGCTTTCTAGATTAGTTTCATCTCTCTTTTGCTAAATTATGTAACTCAACCCATCTGGAGTTTCTACCCAGGGGATAAATATGGGTTCTAACTAATTTGGCTTCTAACTGCAATCTAAATATCTTAATATTTGTTATTACAGAAAATTTGCTTTCCTACTTTTTAAAGATAAGCAGTTATTTTGAATAGAAGGTTTCAAAATCAGGAAAACACAATGTGGTGGGGGAGAGAAAAGAAAAGCAATGCAGCAGTTCCGGGTGGGGCTGGGGCTGGGAACGCGAGGAAGAATGCAGGGTAAACAGGAGTCGAGGCGTAGGACTAACATAAGAGCAGAGAAACATTCCCTGTGAGACATGAAAGAAGAAACATACTGGGTAATAAAATGAAATGGGGTCTGTAAAATCCAGGCAGTTGCCAAAAGGGATAAATTCTGGGTAGACAACGTTTGGGAACCACTATTATAAACACCGGCCAGCACGGGCCCTCGACAGCTTCCTTTTATCCCCACCCTCCATGGATCATTACTTTCCCATGGCTCCCACCTAACTGCGCAGCCGTGGCAAGGATAACCACGGCAAGGCCCATTTCTCTATCCTCGCCTTGTTCCTTGTAAAGGCCATGGAACCCTTTCAGCCTCCTCTTCCTGAGTGGTAAGCAGTCCCACCCCCCCCCAACCCCCTGACAAGCAGCAAAGTGGAGAACGTGGAGCGGCAGCACCAAGAGTCAAAACCACCATGATGAAGGAATTATCCATTCGGGAAAGAGTAGGGTATCCTGCGCAGCTACTGAAGGGACAGACATTGGAGAAGCTCAGTCTTGGATCTTTCTAGATACCTAAATGGGAAACCCTCAGGTGGGACAGCAGGCTCCCAAGGCCTTCTTTACATACGAAAGAGCCCAGACAAGAGTGTGGCCTGCAAGCCTCCAGGTGACACAAAAATGCCCAAGGAAAACCAGTTACAGGCCTCTCTAGACTGGTGGGTAAGCTCTCCCCTGAACACTGGGGGTTTCAATGTCTTACACACAGGTCGCAGGGTATACACACAGGTGTAGACAGAGATTGCCTACACTCATGGTCAAAATGGGCTGAATAACCCACGGTCCATCGCGGCTGTGATTGCATAGCAGTTGCTGCTTCAGTTAGTAAAAAAACAACCGCTTTTTTACTCCTTGCCTATTAGACTTACAGGCCTAACTTTATGGTACTAAAGCCAGAGACAGAAGAATGGGTTTTTACAAATACGAAATACTAAAAATTTCTTTTAAAAAAATTATTTATTTATTTATTAGAAGGGGGGGGGCGGTTGGGGGAGAGTCTGCAAGTGCAAGGAGGAGCAGAGGGAGAGAATCTTCAAGCAGACACCCCGCCAAAAGCGCAAAGCCGGACGCGGGGCTCAATCTTACGACCTGTGAGATCCTGACCTGAGCCGAAACCAACAGTCAGACGCTTAACTGACGGCGTCACCCAGGAGCCCCCGTACTAAGAATTTCTAAGACCACAACCCGAGTTTCAATTTTACAACCTATTAGATTAAAAGCAAATTTAACCCAGATTTCTTGTCTTACACAGCATCCCGTTTTTCATTTTGTATCTGTGTACAGAGAAGGATGAGAATGTTTAGTGGGAACTAGAGGGTGACCTACGGACATTACCATTTATGTGGATGGTGGAAAAAAGTTCTTGAGTTGCTTCTCCTGGTTCATTCCTTCTGGGATACAGACTCCTCTGAGCTAAAAGCTGAACACATCAATATCCTGCCTCTTTCCTTCAGAGATGCTGGGTATCCCCTGCAGAAGACATCAAAACCCAATCACGGCAGAAGGGCTCTCCTTGATCTAGCCCTTGCTACCCATCTAGCCTGTGTTCCCACTGTTGCTGTCATGTCCTCTTCAGATCCATGTATACCCAACCCTTGGCCAGTTCTAAATGTGCCAAGCTCTGTCTCACATGAGTGGTTCCATACAGTCTCTTTCTTCTCTCTTTTCCAACTTACCACCCCAACCCTACTACCTCAACCCAAGCCTTTGACTCATCACTAGGCCTCCCCCGATGTGAAGGAAGAGCTGGTAGATCCCACTCCCAGTCACGTAAGAGCAATGCACCTATGTACAGGAGAGCTTGGCACAGGCAGCAATGAACTGGGACCTTCTGGGTGCATGTCTGACTCCTTCAAAAGGCCATAAGCTCCTGAAGGGAAGAAATCTTGTTCAGGACCTTGCTTCTTTCAGCGGCCTATCATTAGAGTTTAGCAAAATGCTGGTCAGCCGATCTGTACCTGTTATTTTTTGAATGAATAAATGAGCCAATGGAACTTTTTACAGAACATTTTTTGATCGTGAAGCCAACCGAAAGCCAAATTCTAAATTTTTTGTATAGTGTGCTTTCCAATTTTTTAACTTTGTCTTACCTGACCCTAAAGTGACCATGAATATCATATTAGTCATTTGCTTTTGTTGTCTTTCCAAAGCATTCGACTTAATTTTTATGGAAAAAACTCTGTATTTGTACTCATTTTTTTGACTGGTTTACATAATATTTCATTCAATGATGTAATTTCTAGTCAGAAACAAAAGAATTGACCCTTTGAGCCACTGAGTTCAGACCTGGGGGGTATATAGTGTATATGGGGTAAACTATCAGGGAGGAAGATTCGGTATGTCAGTATATTTTAAAAAAGGAGTGGAGGGATTTGGTTAATTTGAAGAGTTAGTTAGACAGAGGTAGTTTTAGAGTTTCCACCACAGACTGCTTAAAATCACAACAGCAGAACTTTCCAGAGTCAAATGCTAAAGCTATTCAAAGCCACGTGATTCCTTACTGACTGATGAGATGAGCCAAGATGTCTCCTTCTATTTAACTTAAATAACTTGATATGTCAAATTCAGGTTATTAAAATATGCCTATTCATTCCTCAGGGCTCCATATATACTTCCTGGATCTGGAACATTCCATTAAATCAAGACAATATGTATCAAAACTGACTTCCTGAAGATAATTCTTTCTAATCCCCAGTATTGGCCCATGGGTATGTTTCTAATTAATTCTCTTGAGATGTAGCTCAGCCTCAGACTAAGTTAACTTTTGAAACATCTTAGTGTACACACTAATACTCAGTTACCACAATAAAACAATTGGAGGTCTAGATTTTGTACAGGATAAGATTCAGAGACATGGAAGAAAAGTAAATTAAAACTACCATCATTAATCAGGCCTAGAAAAATTTCCAAATCCTTCTGGCAACTTTCCTAAATAAACCAAGTATCATCAGGGAAACTACTTGGGTATACGAAGAAGAATTTCAGAAACTTTTCCCTAATATTCCTCCTCTTTCTCCTCTCCTTTTATGGCCTGTCAGACACTGAACTTAAGGCAACTATATAAGGACGTTTTAATTCAGAAACAAAGTGCACCATGCAATGATTTTTACTGATATAAAATGAAATACTATAATTCTTACAAACTAAAAAATTTACCAAAGTGATTTCAACATTAAGTTGTATAGTATCCAAGTATACTTATAGTAAGTATAGTATATTAACAATCTGATTTAAACAATAAGAAAAAGTCCACATTATTCGTAGATGTGTATCTATTTTTAGAGTTATTCTGTTCTGGTAGAGATAATTTCCACAACTGACCTGGTAACTTGAAAGAACTAATGGGGAAAGAGGAAAATATTTCACACCTTTTATACCTATTAATAGGTTCCACACCATTGGAGTCTGAAACCTATCAAATGCCAAAGATGTATTTTCACAAACAAGCTATTTGGAGCAAAACGTTTTCACCCTTAACGTTCTGCTAAACCTGGAGCTGATGTATTTAAGCAACCTCACCACGACTTAAGCACTTTCCAAGGGATTCACTTTTTCTGGTCCGTAACTTTTATCAGGAAATAAATCCAGATAATAGTAACAATAATAACAACCATAATAATAGCAATAATGCTTCCTGGAGGTCATAAAATCACCTTGACTACAGAGATTTTTTTTCAGTACAAGCTGAAAGTCTAGTGTATCAGAAGCTCTCTCTTCTGGGAGCCAAGGGGCCCAAGTCCCAGGCCCCGCTCAGCATCACAGCTCCATGACCTTCGGCGATTCAATCTGGCTCCCCGGAACCTGGTTCTCTAGTTAGCAAAACAACAGATCTAACTGAAATATACATTTCCTTGTTGGTGCTGAACTTGTAGGAATCCTATAATGTGCAAAATGTTAGAGACAACTGCTTCTGAGCCACAAACACTGGAGCCACTTTCTTCTTCGTCCCATAACCTGTGCATTGTGACCAAGTCCTTCCGTTCCTCCCTCTTCACTTTCAGTAACTCTTCTGTTTAAATTTTTTTCCTCCACATTCGCTGATGCTTTTGTCCAAGTTCAGGCTACTGGATCTTGCATGGACTATGGCAAAGCCTTCTTGATTTTTCTTACCTCACTCCATTCGGTGTCCAAAATGTACTTCCTGACATATATACTCAGCTCATTACCCTACATGGTTTTTCTGTGGCTCTCTATTGCTGAAAGGAAAAGAAAAAGGTGTTTTCTCAATGAAATTGAGGTAAAAGTCCCAGGAGGGTAAGTGCCTCATGGGGTTTGTGGTAAGAATTAGCAGCTCTACTCATGGTGATAGGGCATTAAACACCAAGCCCTGCGGTCTTATCTCCACCGGGTCCTGCTTTGTGTATTTTTGACCACAAAATACATCTATGTGTGATTTCCTGGAACATAAGACTCTCTCTTTTTCATTCATGCCAATGCACCTGGCTAGATTCTGGAGGAATTCACACCTTTCCTTCTTCTTTAGTTCTTGGGCCCACCATCATTCCATGTCCTCTCCTTCCGTGAAGGCTCCCTTGATCTCCCCCTGCAGACCTAGGAGTTCTGCCTGTGCACCTAGGATGCCTAAGGAGGTGCCAGATAAATGCCAGTCGTTTCAATGAAGCTCAGTGGAGCCCGCTTGCCAGCCCTCCGATGGGAGGCCCGAAAACCCAAAGTCAAACTCTGTCTGGGTTTACGCATGGACCAATTAAGAATTTTTCCTAGTACAACCTTTTCTGTTTCTTTTTATTCCAAATGACACCAAAATAAGTAATGATGCTTGAAGTGAAGGGATACTTTCCGCCAGCCTCCCTCCAACGCTTTTTCCACGACTTAGATCGCAGCAATCCTGGAAAGATTGACCACTTCTGCTATCTTGGTCGTAAGCCTCCGATTGTCTTAGAACTTTTAATACTATATCCAGAATATTTTTAAAACATATTTTGTATTCTTTCCATAATTTTTAACATACCGGAATATTTCCAAAGTTAAGCGATGATTCTAAGTCTCTTAAAGCTTCCTATTTCCCAGGTCTAAAATGAACACTCCCTCCCTCTTTTTACTAGAGCCCTTTGCCTTTGCTTCTCAGACACATCTGCGCCACGTCTGTGAATCACGGGTCTGAAGACAAGAGTCCTTGTCTATATCTGGCAGGTCTCCTCTGAATGCCTCCCACAAAATCCGAGTAATTGCTCACTTACACCGTTGTCCCTATAGAAAGCTTCTACTACCACTGGAAGGGAAAAGCTATACATATGGATAAACTTACAGCTTGTTCCTAATCTTCATGAGTGATTTATGATGAGATATCTTCCAGCTTCTAACAAGCTGGTCCACAGCCATGCAGAGGAAAGAGAGTGAATCTTATCTGTCAACTACACTTATAACCAATATGGTCTGGATTAGGAAAGCTTACACTCTGACTTGAGGACAAGAACAAAATTTCTGCTTTTACCATTTGCATAAAAATGCAGACTTCTTACCATTAAAATGGCAAATTCTAGTTTCCATGAACCAACACCCCATAGAAAACACACAAAAAAACAGAGATCGATGGAATTTTCCAATTATTAGGTATATGATCATGACATCCAGTCAGAATTCCTAAAACCAATGAGAAAAATAATGTTTAAGGACTCATTTTGATTTTAAGATGTTGTGTGTGACCACTATCTTTCTATGCTCTTGTGTATCAATCTATTGACACATATGAACGAATACCAATCTACTGAACACCATTCAGGTCTGATAAACCTCACCCTCTATTCCGGCACCTTAAATTCATCCCGCCACAAAGTGTATAGAGGAACAACATCACTGCCTCCTTTCAAATTTGCTCTTCTGAGCCTCACAAAACAAATTATCTGTGCCTGTCACTCTATTCTTAAAGTGATGAGTATTAATAAGTTCTTCCACATGTGTTCCTCAGATGCCTATGGAACTATCAAGGACTGCTAGCAAACAGGCTCACTGTTACTAAGTCACTTCATTTCCATTTGAAAGGAGCCATTAAAAAGCTAAAGGAAATACAGAACAAAGAGTTGGGGGAGAGTGGTCTAGAAGTACAGAAGAGATTATTTAGTAAGGAACCAAGTGACCTGACATTTCTAAGACTTCTCAGTAAAAGTTATCATACAAAAGTTTAGTCTAAGACTCAAGTTCTTCAATATGCCCAACATAAACCTGTTGAAAAGTCTCTACTTCATTAATAAGTTAAAATATATTTACCCTTTTCAGGTAATACATCTAGTCTTAAGTGATGGAAATAGCCTATCTTAAAATGTTTTTGTGCCAATATTGACACTAATTATCCACATGAAAATGTTTGCAGAAGGCAAGGGCAATGAAGTTTCAATAAGGAAATGGCTATCACTCTGTCCCCTATGTAAGGAAAAGGTGCTAATAATTGTCGGACTTCTACTCTTTTTAAGGTACTATACGCATTGTCTCATTTACTCCTTATAGCAACCCCGTGAATGACAGTTTCATGTCAAACCACAGAAAAGATAACTGAGATTTTAAGGCCATTAATAAATATTCTTCTCAAGGCACACCATTAATAAATGGCCATCAATATCTACAGTCTACCATACTATCTCCAAAGAATGCACATTGTCCTAAAAGATTCTGGAGAGGTCAGGTGATGGAAAGGCCCAGTCATGGTTGTTATGACCAGTGGCTTCTGTGAACACCCATGGAAGCAGCAGCAGCCAGAGGGCAGGCACTATAGTCTCTCCTCCTAATGAAGAGTACTAACCTCTCATGGCTCCTACTGGGTCTAGATGTAGACTCTGAATCCTTCTCAACACACTGCAGAGGTCAGCCACAGGTACAGTCATTAGATAAACTCCACTTTCCATCCCTAAGTACTGTAATGCTCAATAATAATGAGGCAGAGGGGCACCTGGGTGGCTTAGTTGGGTTAAGGGTCTGCCTTCGGCTCAGGTCATGATCTCAGGGTCTTGGGGTCGAGCCCCACATCAGCCTACCAGCTCAGCGGGGAGTCTCCTTCTCCCTCTGACCCTCCCCTCCTCTTTTGCTCTGTCTCTCACTCCCTCTCAAATAAATAAAGTCTTAAAAAAATAATAATAATGAGGCAGAAATAAACGGTAGTCTCTACTAACCACAAAGACCCAACATCTAGTTACCAGTGTCCTTGTCTCTACTAATGCAGTTAATCCCAACAGAGCTGAAAAAGCCTATTTCTACTGGAGGTCAAACTACATTGTCACTACACTGAATTTCCATACTTTCCAATTTCTTAAACGAACCATTATTAAAAGAACAAATGAAGATGTGGAGCCTCATCTGTTAGAGCTTAGAAGCTAGCTGGAGGAAACCAAACTTACACAGGCATCAAAGCTCTTGGGAGGGCCACCCAAGGACGCTGACACAATCACTCAAAATATCCCCTTGGAAGCAGCACTGCCCTAACCACATGAATGACCCATTCCAAGGAATTCCGAGGCACTTGGATCCCATTAAGTTCAAGTTTTGCTATTCATCTACCAACAATTAAAAGGGGCAGGTCTCTTCAAGACCCTAATAAATTTTCTCCATGTGGCTATAGAAATGGAAATTGTCCACAACAGTTATTTTTACAGTTGGATTGAATCTTGTAATTCTCTGGGTTGAGTACTTGGACTTGCCAGGCCTCACTTTTCTCATCGGTGAATGGGAATAATGCACCTATTGTTCTCAAGAAGAAAAGAAAGAGTGTGTGAACCATGGCTACTACTGCGCTGAGGGCACAGAGGGTGCTCAATAAACATTAGTTTTCCCTTCCCTGCCCCTCCAGACCCGCTCTTTCCCCAGAGGTCTAACTCTAGGAATTTTCCTTCTCTAGAAAGCCAATGAATTATCATGCAGGAAGCTAAAGCAGCCCAAATTGGACCTACCCATAGGTCCCAGGGGCAGAGTCTGCATGTGGCTTCAGCAGGGACCCTCCGCACAGAAGCACAAACACTGGAGTTTCTGTCTTTCTCTTACTGAAACACTAGTCAAATCATCAGACAGAAAGATGAACAAATAGAAGAGAGGAAGAGCAGAATTCTTTCTCTGGCAATGGAAACAGCGACCATGTCTTTAAAAGGTAGATGGGCTGAGGTGGGGGGTGACGGCCATGGTGGCTTTTGGGTGACTCAGACTCCACAGCTTGGTTAAGTGGCTGTTGAATGGGTTGAGCCCTGACTTGACAGCAAGCACGAGGCTCAGAGGGACTACTACCATTCCTCTCACTGCGACTCAGAAGGACCCATATCTTTTCACCATTCGTGATAAGAAGCCCTTCGGTGGCAGGGTGCACAGTGGCAGCAGGCTGCTCCTCTCTGTGAAGACCAGTGGGGCTCAGTCAAGACCAAGGGGAGGGAGCCAAGCTAAGGGAAGTTGTTGCTGGATGGCCACAGCTGTGTTCCCTCGCTCAGAGAGGCATACTCAGGGCTGGGATTCGGCAGACCCGAGCCTCTCATGTTCCCATCTCATTGCATTCTGTCTGGTCACGAGACAAAGAAGCACAGGGGACATTTCATCTTACCTTAACTGAGCTCTCCAAAGAAATGTGTTTCCTGCTTCATTATAGGATGTGCTAGACAAAGCCTGTGTCATCAGTTTCATAGAAAAAATATGAACTCTATAATTTCTACCATTTTGAAGACAGGTAAGACTTTTGTCTTTTTTTTTTTAAGATATTATTTATTTGACAGAGAGAGAGAGAGAGAGACCACAAGTAGGCAGAGAGGGAAGCAGAGAGAGAGGGGGAAGCAGGCTCCCCGCTGAGCAGAGAGCCCGATGGGGGGCTCGATCCCAGGACCCTGAGATCATGACCCGAGCTGAAGGCAGAGGCTTAACCCACTGAGCCACCCAGGCGCCCCAAGACTTTTGTCTTCACAGCTATTCTGCATTTAGGTACAGTACGGTCGAGATGAAGGATCAGGGTCCCAGGGGAAGGGGGAAAGGGGTAGGGGAAGGAAGGGTAGAGAAGGGAGAGGAGGAGACAGAAGGGGAAGACGCATTGATTTTTATCATTTAAAAATTATTACACTAAGGGATTTTCCTTTATATTTTAAGTTCCAGGAAGCCAACATGTTCTGGGTAATACATGTGAATCACTGGAAAGAAATCTTCCATTTTCTGGCTAAAAGGTGACTCCTGTGATAACCACAAAGTCAATGAATCACAGGTCCTTTATTACTTGACTTCCTTTCAATGAGCTAAGAAAAAGTTACTCAGGACCCTCTTTAGGAATCAGCCAAGGAAAAGTGAGTCTCCCAGACTTGCGTTCCTACGGGACATCCTCTCTCAATTTCTCCTTTGGGCTCATTTCAGAAAATGGCATATAACTGTGGTGTCCAGGCTACCATGCCCTACACAAGGTGCTGTGGGCAGCAAGTTGCTTTCAGGGGCGGGGACGGGGGAGCCTGTCTGCCAAAGTCCTGGGCTATTCCTTCAGCGTGACTGCTTGCATTTTTAATTCTAAATCCCTGGATATCTGGGTTTGGTATTCCCCACATCAATCTCTAGCTGAAGTTTTCAGAGCGTTATCTACTCACTGTTTGGTTGAGCAAAATTTACATAATGACTGGGGAATATTTTGTTTTGCATATATATTCTTTTTTGAGTATCGACATCCTGGTTTCCCCCAGTGACTCTCCTCTTTTCTGGGTGGGAACGGGGTCGGCAGGAAAGGCTAGAGCAGAATCCGGCTCTAATACTCCCCCTTAAATCACCACACAGTGGCACCCTCCGATAGCAGGCCACTTCAAGAGATCTCCAGATGCAGAACCTTAAACCTCAAAGTCCCGTGTGGCAATGCAAATAGAGTCCTAAGTCTGAGTCTGAACCAGAGCTCTGCCATTAGCTGTGACCGTGAGGTAGTCCCCTCTGTCTCTGGGTCTCAGTGTTCTGATTCATAAAATGAAAAAGGTGAACTAGATGCTCTCAGCAATAAGGATATCCCACACATGGGACTATTGGGTACAACTGTACGATCACTTACGACTTTTCAGGAACACCAATGACTGTAGAGAAGCCATTTCTGGAATGCCATTTTCCTTCCTTTATTGCTTACTGTCCTCATAGCAATTCATTCCCATACATGTATTAACCACATTTTAATGCTTCCTGTCATAACAACTTCTTAAAAACCGAGACAATAACAAGTCTTTGGGATCTAAATACCTTTGATGTGTGACTTATAAATTTTTCAGCATCTGTAATTTTAAGGTTAAATTATATATTAAATTTCAAAGGCCAAGCGCTTCAGAAGAGGTAGGGGGGGAAGAGATTCCATGTCCTTTCCATGCACGCCTTGAGTCCAAATAAAAAATCACTCTTTAGTCACCAATGGAGTGATTACCAACCGTAAAATCTCTCATTTGTGGAACTGTGAAATGTTTAAATTCTTTATGAAAACCCCATATAGCAAGTTAAACTGAATAAAAGTTCTTTGGATGCTCCTAATATTTATTAAAGCTACGTAGAGAAGACAATTTGTGTCAGACCGAAAACTGCAACTAAATGACATAAAAACATGGACATACTAGGCAACACGATCAATTTATGTTTCGTAAGTTTAATGTACACAAGAAATGAAACATAAACTGGTTACATTTGTTAATGCCAATCTCCTATCTTACAGTATGTCAAAATATGCTCGGCATTACAGTTAATGAACTGCATTCTGATGTAATCAAATATATGCTGCACAGTCATCAAGCAATTAATAACAGCAGTGAACATATGGACGCTGCTTGATCAGAAAGCAGCGCTGAATCCTCCGAACAACTTTCTGAGGTGGGTATCAACTTTCCCATTCTACCAATGGGGAAGGAGGCTCACACACACACGGGACAGAGCTTCTCCCAAGACCCAAGAGTCTGTGAACAACTTGAGTCAGATGCGACGGATGAAAGTAGGATGTGGGTCTGTCCACGCCCGGCAGAAAGAAGATGGCTCGGACACATCGAATGCACTCCTGGTTCTGAGGCTTCACGCCAACGCTGGCACAGAGGGAACTAGGAGACACCAGCACGCACAGGGCAGGGCATGGCTTCTGAGGAAAGCCTCGCTGTGTTTACTCACTTGCCCTGCAGCCTTGGGCAAGCTATTTACCTTCTCTGTACCTCATTCTCCTCATCCATAAAGAATAGTGACCTGAGCCTTCAGGGCTGTTGTAAGATGAAGACAGAATGCATATAAAATGTCTAACGCCACGCTCTACATACAGAAGGCACTCCCTAAGTGGTTATCTAAAATTTCAGATCCACTCCAATATATTTACATGCCCTTCATCAACAAAATTCAGGCTTTACCCTGGGATATCCCTCAGAGTTTGTTGCATAGTATTGAAGGGGGCAGGTTTCACTGCTGATCAAAGGAAGAAGAATCCGGTACCTTGATTTGACTAAAAAAATTTTTACTAAAAACGAATATCTCTATCAATTGTATGTAAGGAAGAAGAAACACACTGGTAACCTTGACTACATAAAAAAAAAAAATCACAAGTTTCTTCATGGCCTATAAAGAAAACCACACTACCATAAGTAAAGTTAAAACGCCAACAATCCAATAGAAAAGAAAAACAGCAAAGGAGAAAAATGTTTGGACAACTGGGTTCTCGACCAGGAGTGATTTTTGCCCGCAGGGACACTTGGTAAGGACTAGAGACATTTTTAGTTGCCACGTTTGTGGGGAAGGGGGAGAAGGACGACTGCCACGTGAATCTATTAAATATCCTACAATGCACAAAACAGCCCCTTAGAACAAAGAACTGTCCAGCCCAAATGGAAATAATGCTAAAGTCGAGAAGCCCTACTGCAGACACATGAGAAGACTCCGAGTTCAAAATACTTAATAATCTATAATGGAAAGGGTACGGTTAAACCGACAATCTCTGCACTGGGAAATGCAAATCAGGGTTCTAATCCGAGTGTAAATTCTCTGGACTGAGAACGTAAGAGAGTTCAACTACATTAAAGGTAATTTGGTAATTATCCATTAAAATTAAGCCAGAACTTCCCCTCCGATGCAGCCATTTCATTTCTAAGGTTTGATGAATTCTTAGGACAGTCACATATGTGTATTAAGAATTCATTATTCACTACAGCTCAGATGACAATGGCAAAGATTGGAAAGGCAAATCCTGAACACCACAGTCAAGTTCACTATGTTACAGTATATGTCAGGATAAAATAGTATGCAGCCTTTCAAAAAAAACAAGGCAGATTTGTTTGTGCTGATATGAACTGTTAAGCAAACAAACTAGGCTGACTTTCACTCCAGAGTAGGTCCTGCTGTGTTTTTTAAATCTTGTGCCATATGTCACATAATCCAAAAAGTGCATTACATTTTTTTTTAAAGAAATACCATGCAAATCAACTGTTTCAAAAATCTGCATTCGAGTCCTTAACGGCAATTTCAGTGTCAGTCAAAACACAGTCAGGACAAAGAGGCACATTAAAATGTGCTAAAACTGAAGAGAGTCTAACAGAGTCTATTTTTTTAAAGATTTTATTTATTTATTCGAGAGAGAGAGAGAGAAGGGAGAGAGAAAGAGAAGGAAAGCACAGACGGAGAGTGAGAGGGGGAAGCAGACTCCCAGTTGAGCAGAGAGCCTGATGTAGGGCTCACTCCCAGGACTCTGAGATCATAATCTGAGCCGAAGGCAGATGCTTAACTGACTGAGCCACCCAGGCGCCTCTAATAAACAGACTCTTGACGTAGTTATGTAGGAAGTTGACTGAGTTTTGGGAAAACCACAGTAAGAACAGGACCCTGGAACTGCAGAAGAAAGAAACTGGCAAAGAGGGCTCCTCCTGACAGAGGCTGTCACCTCAGGTGGAAAAACACCAAGACCCCAGGGAGACTGCAGGCAGTAGCTGGGAAAAAATACCCTAACCTCTCTCCCCTTCCACCCTCCAGTCTCCTAGGGAAGGGAGTCCACTGATGCCTCCAGGGACACAGAGCTGGGGAGGAACTCAGGCAGAAGCATTATTAAACTCTGTCCTTTGGCTGCTGGAGAATGCTCACTCATCTGGCCTTTTCTTTAGGTCCACACAAAGAAAAAATACAAGGAACTGCTAATCTAAGTAAATTAAGATAACCAGAAGAATTGGCAAGAGATAAATGAAGCCAAACGTGCATCAGATGGAAAAAACTACCTCTTCAATTACTATAAAAGTTTAAAATGAGTTTTTGACTTTATTTCCCTCGGTATGGTGATTTAAATCCTTGTGGCTCAGATTTTTAATCCTAAACCATACATCTGTTATAGTTTGTAGAAGGGTCCCAGCATACTCTAAGGCATGG
Organism: Nasua narica; assembly: GCA_028533885.1. Taxonomy (NCBI): domain Eukaryota; kingdom Metazoa; phylum Chordata; class Mammalia; order Carnivora; family Procyonidae; genus Nasua; species Nasua narica. The sequence continues at coordinate 23,156,159 of CM052811.1, read as the reverse complement.
AGGCCTTCATCGCAGTTTTCTGAAAAAATTTTTTAAAAAGAAAAGAAAGAAAAAAGAAAAAGAAAAAAAAAAAAAAAAGAACCCTCTACAACTTGACCGATCTAACCCAAATCCACATCCTCTCATAATACCCTACGAGAGCTGTGTGACCTTCAGGCCACCGTGGAGTCATTCTGTTTCTGGCCAAACACTTCTGAGCATTTTGATCTAAATAACTAAGAGAAAAAAAAAAAAAAACAACCCCAGTCATTTGTAAGCTTGTCAAATGTCTCAGGCCTCCCATTTTCTGTTTAAACCTGTCAAGGGCAATGACATATCATCACACAATAGATCACTTGACTTCTATAAAATCATGCTTTGATTTAAAGTGGAAAACAGAGCCAGGCAACTAAAAAGGGAACACACTGCATAGACTAGGAAATAACAGTAAATATTTTCAGAATAAAACATACTAAAGAAAGCCCAATCTTATTTCTATTATATCATTTTTTTTTCATAAAAATGGGCTTTATATTAGATCGGATAGTATCATTTTAGGGCTACAAGAGATCGTGAACATCTACTGCCTAAAACTCATCCTTTTGCAGATGAAAAAATTAAAACTTCAAAATGGGTCTTGTTCAAGGGGCAGGACCAGGACTAGAACTCGGGTCTCCCAAAACACTCGCAATCAGTATTGGCTATTGATTGCATTATAATTAAGTACTTAGCCTAACGGAAATCTCAGTTTTTAAAAAATCATCTACAACAAGCCAATTCAAAATTGGGCAAAGGACTTGAATAGATATTTCTCCAAAGACATATACAAATGGGTGATAAGTGCATGAAAAGAGACTCAACCTCCTTAGTAATTAGGAAAATGCAAATCAAAGTCACAATGAGATACCACTTCACATCTATTAGGGTGGTTATCACCAACAAAAAAGGCGATGCGGGAGAGTGAAATATTGGCGAGGATATTATAAAATTAGAACCTAGCACGCCACTGGTGGGAATGGAAAATGGTGCAGCCACAGTGGACAACGGTTTGACGATTTCTCCTAAGTTAAACGGAATTACCATATGGTCCAGTAGTTCTACCTCTATGTATATTCCCTAAAGAAGTCAAAGCAGGGTCCCCAACAACTCCGTGAGCACCAATATTCATGGCGGCATTATTCACTGCAGATGGAAACCTGAATGTCCACCAATAGATGAATGAGTCAACGAAAGGCAATCTCTATACATACAAGGGAATATTACTCAGTCTTCAAAAGGAAGGAGATTCTGGGACACGCTACAGCAGGGATCAACCTTGAAAACAGCAGGCTAAGTGAAATAAGCCAGAAACAAAAGGACAAATACTATATATTCCACTTACAGGAAGTACCACAAACAGGCAAATCCATAGAGACAGAAAGTAGAACGAAGGTTGCCAAGGGCTGGGTTGAGGGGAGAGAGGAATGGGAAGTTATCATTTAATGGTGATGGAGTATGTTTGAAATGATGACAAGTTCTGGAAATGGTTAGTGGTCAGGGCTTCACATCACTGTGAATATACTCAATGCCACTAAAGTATATACTTAAAGATGGTTAAAACGGTAAATCTTGTGTTATGTATATTTTACCACAACTAAAAAAAAAAAAAAGAAAGAAAAGATACGATTGAAAAAAAAAATCAGTCATGTGAATTATGGGCTGAGGGTCTCATGAAAAGCAGCAATAAAATATTGCTGTACTGATGGAATTAAGAACAGGCATTTCATTCAAGTAAAAAAAGAACCAAACAACTGAAAATTCCAAGTTTCCTGGGCAAGATGACCAAAACCTAAGGGGAAACCGTGAAAGAGGTTCCACGCAGGTGAGGGCGAGGTCTTACTTGCTCTCTGGGGCTGTTTCTCAGGCCAGCAGTGAATGCTTTAAAACACGATCTACCTCGTTGTCCAGCGAACCTGGAGTGTTTTGGCCACAGAGAGGCTTTTCTTTTTTTTCAGCAAGTTAAATAATATGTCAGACTCTCAATGCTTGGAGAGTTTCTTCTTTTAAACTTGGCAAAAACGACCCTTCAAAAGGCATGTGGAAAGACATTTGGGTTAGAAATAATAAACCTGCAACCCTCCCAAGGTGCTGTGTTTATTTGAACGTGTGATGATGCTATTGTTCAAATAAACACACTCAGCTCTCTCTCCCTTTCCAACACAGACACTCTGCAAATGAATGTGCACGGTAGCAACGCTTAGTGTTGAAAAGTGGTTTCTATTATATGATCACTTCTGAGATGTGCAAAAAATGCCTCCCATGCTAAGCATTTTCCCATTTGTTATTTCTTCAGTTTCCAGAGAATCCCCATAAAAGCCAATCAAGCCCACGGGAGTCACCCAGAGACACCACAAATCATCTCAATCCTTGCACCCTCGGAAATCCAACATGACCATCAGGTATAAATTATCAAATGCAAATCTGGCCTCGGGGAGCCTGGGTCCCGTTTCTAGCTCATACACATACAAGAGGTCTGAACGAACTAGCCGTCAGTTTGAGCCCCCCACACCATCACCAGAAAAGTGCACTGTGACAAAACACTGACGGTTTTAGCTGGAGAACAATCTGGAGATTTAAGAGGGTGGGTTCTCCAGGGTCCTGGACAAAACATCCAAGAAGGTCTGAGATACTGTCCAATAGGGAAAAGCAGCAATGCCTAGAGTGCACTTCTGAGCTTAGCACTGTTAACACTGGGGACCAAATCATGCTTTGTTGTAGGGACAGTCCTGTACCGGAGGATGTTCAGGGGCACCCCTGGCGTCTGCCGACCAGAGGCCAGGAGTAAACTCATCCCCCACTCCCAGTATGGACAACTACTAACGTCTCACTCTGCCAGATGTCTCCTGGCAGAACAAAACTTCCCCATGTTGAGAACCATTACCAAGCTCGGCTCTCCCCTTTCCTTCCGCATGACGGGTGTGAACCAGAGAGAAGGTGACAAGGGACCAGAGGCAAGGTGACCGAGGGAACTAGCATGCATCACTGGGGAAATGCGTGCTAGAGGCATATGAAGAAAAAGGAAGAGGCCAGAGTGAGGGGAAAGATGTACAATGGGATCGTGGGGGCAAAAGGAAGAGAGAGTTTTAGCTCTGCCATCCCAGCTAATGAATTCATTTTATTTTATTTCTAGTTTTTTCCCATTAAGTCAATTCTCTAGTATGCTGTAGGTGCTCCCTAATATCATATTCATGAGTCAAAATCTGGGCACCACAGGTGTCTCGGTGTCATGTGAGTATACCTTATCTTGAAGACCATGTTCTCAAGTCCTTTCAAAAGGCTTTCTATTAATCCCAAGTAGAACTTAACTGGAATAAGCATGGATCTGTGCAAATATATCTCCCATTTCACTTCATCCAGAAAAACAACTCAAATGTAAGTCCTATTACTAATAGGCAAAGAGTATCGCCCTTGCTTACAGCTGTGCAGACTATGAAATGGAACGTTTCTAAGATTTTTATTTTCATTTATTTTAGAGAGAGAGAGAGCACAGCAGGGAGGGGCAGAGCAAGAGACAGAGAAAGCCTCAAGAAGACTCCACACAGTGCAGAGCCCGATACAGGGCTCGATCTCACAACCCTGAAATCAGGACTTGAGCCAAAACCAAGAGTTGGATGTTTCACTTCTGTTAGGGGATTCACACTGCATTCCAAAGCTGACAAAAGTCAGTAACTGTCATCTCACTGCGTGGGGTGCTGACTGCACTAAAGAAACCAGCTTGCTGCCCCAGGGAGGGAAGGGGACAATCATCTGGAGAGCCTGACACCTATCCCTTGAAATTCAGTGGACACAACGAACAGAGAGACTTTCTGACTGTCCCCCGGAAAATTCTGAAGACAGGAGGCCAGCCAGAACAGGCTGAACCGGGAGGGTAAAGAGAAAAGGCAGCCCTGCACGCAGGCATTCGACGCTATCCTTGTGACCCTGGCCAGGAGGCTGTCTGGCAGGTGAGGAAATGCCAGCTTTAAGGGAGAAAAGAAAGGAGGTAGGAAAGTTGCAAAGGGTTCACATATTTTGGTTATATAGCATTTATAAATCATTTCCTACTACAGTGTCAGACTCGATAAGTCTCAATAAGTATCATTAAGTAACGGTAATGTATCTTTTTGAAACCACTGTTGTTATGAATTAAAAACACCTTAGATCTTTGCTACTCTGTGGGTGATTAGGAATGCAGAATCTCCAGCCCCATCCTAGAACTCCTGAAATAGAACCTGCATTTTGTCAAGATTGGCGGTGATTCCTGAGCATGGAAGGGTGACGGCACTGGCTTAGACTACAGGTTCCCTCTCAGAGCTGAATCTAACAATCGCGAACATCGGTGGTTTTCACAACATACACACCCCAAACACACCCAGGTGTTATGACCCAGGAGAGCAGCTGGGTGGGCTGGGCATCTGTACCTTTCAGTAATCCCTAGGACCTTCTCCTGTAGAACCAGGACTGAGAAGCACCGATTTAGAGGTGAGACAAGGCAGACATTTGAAGTCAGGTTTCAGCCAGAGCTCCTAACTACTCTCCTACTTCCCTCACCCCCATAAACATTGTTATACAGGTGAATCCACTTCTTCCAGAGGCTTCGTTAAGTCACCCCCAACTTCTGACAGAACGTACAATTAGCTCCACTTTTATCTCGGGACTGATGAAGAACCCCATTCAAAATGATCAAACGGGACCAAAATGGCACACCCAATGGAGATGAGCAAAGCAAGACAGGTTGACATCATACTGGACGCCTCCAACTTGAACCCTATCCATGGCTGCCTGGGATGTGTCAGTTGGACTCAGCGCTGACTTGTCAGGAGGGCTTGTTATTTGTGAATGAAGATGAAAGGAACCATTCACCAGCCACCAGCAGATTGTTAGGGTTTCTTGTCTAGATTTTGTCTTGAGGGAAGAGAGAACAGGACCTGATTTAGATCAGACCCTGACTGAGCTGCTGTTATTGCCGCACACCCAAATATTCAAACACAGTCACCACTGGAGCAGATCAAATTTCAAATAACCAGCTAAAATAGAGCCCATGCTCTTGAATCCCACCCTGATTTCTAGGACAGACTATTAGGCAAATTGGACACTATTTGTCCCTCGTGCAGTATGTTTCTAAGAGTTAATTTCCTTAAACGAGATCCTTCAGAATTCTGAAGTTTTCAAGCGATGCCAGGTAAAAAGAAGAAATACTTCTGGCGGAAAGCGGTCTATAATATGATGAAGTTTGACAGAAGGGAAATGATAATTACTGTATGAACAGCACACTCAGAAGGTCTTTTACCAAATAAGGTTATGATTTCTGCAGTGAATGTGTTTCAATACGAGAATATTTTCAGCCTGAAGAGTTAGCTTCTTTTTCAAAATGTATATAATACAGAGTAAATTCTGTTTAATGCTAATTCATCTATTTACCAAGTACACAACTTTGGCGTGAATGTTATTTTTTTTTTTCTTTTCCATACAACGTCATGGTTTTCTGGGCACATTACGGGACTCTCAGATGTTTCTAATTACCCTCTGTGTACACCCAATAAAACAGCTGGCTCAAAATGTTATTAATACCACAAGAAGATCCAGAGGGCTCATAAATCACCCTTTCTTTAGAAAGGGACAATGCAGTGGCAAGAAGTGACATATTCTAATCTTGCTAAATAAGGCTGGTTAAGAATGTTCCAGTGCACTTCCTAATTAGCCAGTAAGAAGGGCAGTGGTCTGCCTTCCTTACTTTAAAAAATCTTTATGTCAAGTTTCCCTTTTACTTCGTCTAAGGAAAATTTGATGAAAATCAGGTTGAGTTTTTGCACTAGGAAAGCTTAGAAACTCTTCATAATCCAGAACAAATTTTTATTGAATCTGATGGGCATCTGAAGTTTGGTCTCAGAGTGAAGAAATTTCTCATTACTGCCCAAAGTTTTCATTTTTCCCACCAAATTTACAAAAGCCAACACTGCAGTCATGCCAGGTTTTTTGGTAATTATTGTGTGAGTCTAAATTCAAGATAATGGTGTTGAGCAGGAATCTATTCCCTTAAACCCTTACTCTTCCACTAAAGAGAAAATCAAGTTCCCCCCCTTTTTTAAATCAAGTTTCAATAAGTGTATCAATGACAATATTACATTAAATTGGCAAAGGAAGGGCATCTGGCTCTTCTCATTTTATTTGTGATATAACTCTGGAGAATAAATCTCAAACTTCCTAACTAGCTTTATCCTTCCCCCATTTGGTAGTTATTTTATTTTCCTGGACTGCATAACACGAAGACGACCGTGTGGCTGCCCTCAAAAACATTTTCATATCATCTGTGATGTTAGTTCCAGAAAGTTTTTCCAACAATACACAAATGCATTATTCCTCCACCACTTGGAAAAAAAAAAAAAAAATATATATATATATATATATATATATATACCTTGATACTAAAAGCTGATCTAAACGTTTGACTCTTACACAACAGATGCAAAATTGAGCCTAACGTGTATGCCAATAGGTGCTGCAGATATATACCGTATCTCATAAATGTGAGTTCAGTATTTCTGTTAAGTCCAACTTCCTTAAATTTACTATAACCAGGGAGCCCAGAGGTAAATTATGCAATGACAGCAAAGTGAGTAGCACAAAACAGGATCGAATGTTATAATCGTACATCACTGGAGATGCCCCCATCTATGCACGATGATTGCTTTTCCTCCTGATCGCAGCTTTCAGTTCCAAAATGTGCTACACTATTTAAATGCTTTCACTCTTGCCAGCAGGCTTGGCAACAGGCAAGAGTGTCCTGGGCAAGCCAGTGAACCCCTCAAGGAGGAGTGGATCCAAGGCAGAGGGAACACGGTGCTACTACATTGCCTCCACCCTATGATGACAATACCCAACGTTACTTTGTATGCAGCCTAACCTGCCCAGAGCTAGCCTCAATGTGAGCAAGTGCGGAGCCTTCTGTGCACTAGGAGCAGAGGACCAAAGTGGAGGAGGAACAGAAACATCCTTCTATGTGGGTTTTTGTTTTTTTTTTTAAGAAGGAGGGGCGGAGAGGGAAGGGGAGGGGCAGAAGGAGAGAAAGAATCATCAGCAGGCTCCACACCCAGTGCAGAGCCCGATGCTGGGCTCAATCTCACACCCTGAGATCATGACCCGAGCTGAAATCAAGAGCTGGATGCTCCACGGACGGAGCCAAGCAGGTGCCGCCGTGTCTTTTTCGAAGATAGCGTGTCATCAGGATCCGTGAAGGACTCTTCACTTCTCGTCTCTGTGGGATGAACAGAACACACCCTATCCAAACTCCAGGAGATGTAAGCACACTGACCTTTTTCACAGGACATAGAGGCTGTGAATTAAGGGAAGGACTGCTTATGTTTGGGAAAGACAAAGTTCTTCTTGAACTCAATCCAAGGAATTCATACACGCTGTCAGTCTGCGCCTTCTCATGAGCCTCAGAAAAGCGCTGCACGAAGGTCAGGTCATTATTGGATTTATTTTACTAGTTTGGAATCAGGTGAAACGACCAGCCCAGGGTTCCAGGGCCGTCAACAGCAGAGCTGAGCTGGAGCACCACTGCCAACTGACAAGGTGATCGCTCGAAGGAGAGAAGGACACACAGAAGCATTTGAGATAGGGCGTGAAGATGTTCCTTAAGAGATTACGGGTATTTAGATGGATGAATGTGGAGCAGGAGCAGCTGAAAGTATAGGAAGCTAGCCGCCCTTGGCCATGAACAGAAAGGAGCCTACAGTCCGTGTTCAACACATAAACTCCAAACTCCACACAGAGTGCTACAAAGGCGTCCTTTCTCATCCATCTTGTAGTCACTGGAATGTGTTCTCCTCTTCTGCGTCCCCAAGCTCTATAAAGACTGCTCAGAGGGTCATTGCACCAGGGTGATTTCAGCTGCCGGAGGATTCATGATGAAGCTGCATCGGGTAAAATCTCTGCGTCCTCATGACAGGTCCCCGCAGAGACAATCTGCTCTGTCGACCCAGATGCCATACGCATTTCTCAAGTAACGCAGCGTGCTGGCCCCAGGGAGACCAACAAAAAAGCAGACAGGTCCATGTCCCCAGGCAGGTGAGAATTTAGAAGAATACACAGGTATGACGACAAATCAGGGACATGAGGCTTCATGGCCCAAGCGGCGCGGGCCTGCCCAGGCACGCTGGCTGGGGACGTGCACCTGGCGGGCAGAGCCCACGGTGTGAACGGAGGCACCGCAGCACAGAAGGCCGGGCGCACCTGCAGGCCATTGGTAACCCAGAGCCTCCCTGGGGCAGAAGCAGAGATTAAGGCCACATGAAGGCCAGGGAGCCAGGCGGCAGCTTCTCCTGGAAAACCCAGCACGCTAAGCTAAGTAGTCTGGTTTTCCAAAGATCAAGCCATATGCTCAGGCTGAGTGACTAGGAAAGAATACACACTTTCAGACACTGCGTTACAGACTCTGAAGAATTCTGAAAGGTCATTTATTCCAGGCTAGCCAGCAGAACCCCATTAAGGAGTCCCAGGCACCCCCATGATATAGGCCAGGCATGGCTTACAAGGAACGATGGATCACACATGCCTTTCTCACAGAGCTAGCGAACTGCTGAACCCTTTTACCTACGGTTGTTTCTTTTCTTTCTTTTTTTCACTGCCCTGACTACAGACATACTTTCATGTACAACCACTCTGATGCCCCTCACCTTCTCAGCTTCAAAGATCTTCCTCCTCAACCAAAAGGACCTCATTCTCTCCTGATTTTGGCTCTTCGCATCAACTTATTGCCTCTCCTTGGTCCAACGAACCCCTAAAATCACCCTTTCATAGCCTTCCTCCACACTGGACCCTTCCTCTAAACACAAACACATACATATGTATGCACACACACACATACATACACACACCTGCCCTCACGACCAGTTTTATTTCCATTAAAAGCAAGCGCCATAGCAAAATCACGTCATTTTTTTTTTTTTTTGAGAGAAAGAGAATGAGAGAGAGCATGAGAAGGAGGAGGGTCAGAGGGAGAAGCAGACTTCCCCCTGAGTAGGGAGCCAGATGCAGGACTCGATCCTGGGACTCAAGATCATGATCTGAGCCAAAGGTAGTCACTTAAGCAACTGAGCCACCCAGGCACCCCACATGATTTATCTTCTATAAAATATTGGAGAAAGAGGCAACACAGCTTCTTTGGTAATTCTTTCCTATATCAAAGACCCCATACTTTTTATTATAAATAACCAAGATTCCTTCTGCAATAATTCCAGGATCATTTTTATACCAAGAGACATGCTTGCCTCCATCCTCTGTGTATGAGGCTCTTTATCTACAGATGTCACTAACAGGATTCCCTGATACAGTGTGTGTGCGTGTGTGTGTGTGTGTGTGTGTGTGTGTATACCTACATACCGATCTATAAAACCTAATCCAAGAAGATGTATAGGACAAATTTGCCTGCAAACTCCAAACATCAGCCCTCGAGAGATGAACCACAATTTCAGTAAAACAAATACAGTGACAGAGTTAGATTACAGAGTTTGTGATGGTTCCCCCACAGCTCACTACTCACTCCGTTCAGGTCTCTGCTCAAACGTCCTCTCACCAGAGAGCCCTTCGGGATGGGTCTCAAATAGCAATTGGTACCTTCCACCACCACTCCCATCTCCGCCCCCTCTCTCAAGTTTCTATTTCTTCATAGCAGTTATCACTACTTGGCATATGTCCAATTTTCCTTACATGTAGTGTATTGCAGTAGTATACATTTGGCAGTAGTGTATACTCACACTATAGCTTAGGTTTTTTATTTTTTAATTTTTTTTAGATTTTATTTATTTATTTGACAGAGAGAGACACAGCGAGAGAGGGAACACAAGCAGTGGGAGCAGGAGAGGGAGAGGCAGGCTTCCCGCCGAGCAGGGAGCCTGATACAGGACTCGATCCCAGGACCCTGGGACCATGACCTGAGCCCAAGGCAGATGCTTAACAACTGAGCCACCCAGGCCCCCCTATAAGTTTTTAAATTTTTAACTGTGGTAAAATATATGTAACCTAAAATGTACTCTCTTAGCCATTTCTAACTGTACAGGTCTGTAGTGTTAGGTCCATTCATACTGTCGAGTATTCAAGCTCCAGAACTTTTTCATTGTGCAAAACTGAAGCTCTCTACCCATTAAACAGCACTTCTCTATTTCCTCCCTTCCACCCGCCCCTGGTAACCACCATCCTCTCTCCCTCTATGAATCCACCTATCTAAGTAACTCATACATGTGGAATCCTATACCATTCGTTACTTTGTAACCGGCCCATTTCACTTAGCTTAATACCATGAAGGTTCACTCACACTATTCAGCCACACTGTATTTTTCCAATGTTGCAGGGGCAGGGATCTGCTGGCCACGGCTGTATTCCTAATGCCCACACCAATCCTCCGCACAGGACAGGTGCTCGATAAATACATTAAATAAATTAGTGTTCCTAATACCACCTCCACAGCTCAAAGAGAATAAACAAGAAAATGCTTTACATTATGGCATTTATTCGGTATCAGAAAATATTTTGAGAAGATTAAATATATTTGGTAATAATTTCTTTGATAAGTTCTTAAGCATTCCAAATTGCCCAAATGAAAAGCAGCCACTTTCTTTTAGTTTTGTATCAGATCACATGTTTAAAAACATACACTCTATACAATGCATCAGGGGGGAAATATATGCACCAGTTAATCAAAGAGTGATATGCTGGCATTTCACCGGTTTTTATGCTGGATAAACATCAAGGGATGCAAACGAAGACAACTGGCAGAGGACAAAAGACTCACCGTCTAAACTAAGTTGCCAGAAAAAAAAAATCTGAATGCTTCCCCTTCCCTGAGCAGTTACTGGTTTATGGATTGCCTCGTGAGAGGGAATTGGTCATCCCTCCTCACAAAGAGATCCTAAGTAATGAGTGTAACAAAATGAACTGCTTCCATGCTTCAAAAACACTTCAGGACGAAGCTGGTTTTGTGAGACATATGGAGAAAATTCCCAATGCAGAGCAGCAAGCCAACGTCAAAACTGTTAAAAGCGGCTAGAGGTTGTCAGCTATTATGAGTTGTTCAAAAGCTTATTTGTGCTATTAAAACCCTAGTTTCCTGCCTTAAAAAAAAAAAAAAAAAAACCAGACAACTTCCCTTTTTTAAAAAAACGATAAATATCTCTGACTCCTTTCAGAGAACTTTAGTAAGTTCTGAAGAAGTCCAAATTCCTAAGCTTGGAATTCAAGGTGCTCTCCAGCCTTGCCTCAACCTACCTTCCCAGACTTGTCATGTATCATATCATTACCTTTGGAACTTTCTATGTTTAAGTGAAACTACTCCCACTTCTCAGAAACTACCTGTGCCTTCTTGTCTCCATGCCTAATTCTAACAGGTAAATTCTTCCCTCCCACATCAGCTTTACCTCCCTTCTCTCTATTTCCCATCCATCTACATTTTGGAACTTAACCAATGTTTCAGGAACCACTGCCCCCAAGAGTCTACAATCAGGCAACATGCGTTTATTCAGCTCCCACTACAAGGCAACATGGGTAGCAGCTGGGACAGCACGCTGAACTAAACAGGAAAGTCACACGCCATTCCTTTTCTCTCAAAGTATCCCTCCCTCAGCTGGATGTCGTATCTCCTTCTCCGAGCTCCTGCGAAACATCTTCTATCTTGATTTAGATTTATTTACACATACTCCTCATCCCTGCAAAGCAAAAGCTCTCAGGGGACAGCCTTATGATTTGTCTTGGAAGATCTAGTACAGTATTTTATACATACTCACTTGGCAACATGGAGAGCAGGAGGTATGTGGACTCTGGAACAGAAAACCTAAGTGAGAATCACCTTTAATCAAACCACCCGGGCCTCGATACTCACATCCACAGAATATGGATACTACAATTTACCTCTCTCGGAGGAAGTATTCATCAAATGAAGTAACATATGGGAACATACTTTTTAAAATATCAAATAATTTTTATAATTATTCACTTGATGCTGATAGAAACTAAGGCCCCTGTAAGTCCTCAGAGAAAGCAGCATCATATAAACCAAATGTGTTATTTTAGCCATCATGATTGCTTTTCACTGGTTCTACAAATAAGCTATGCCACGGAGAGTATTATTTTATTTCAAATATTCTAGTTGTGACAACATGAATTCCTGTGTTCTTATTAGGGGAACTTACGACTCTATAAACAACTTTAAAAATACCAGAAGGTCATCTTCATTATATCCTTATGAGTGGAAGGAATCCATTACAACAACAATGGTTAACCTGCTGGCCCACCCAACTGGGAATATGTTCCCATTTTTAAAAAGGCAAAGCTGGGGAGAGCAAAGAGGCAAAGCTCAGAATGTCACAAAAAAAGTTATTATCATTAGAAATCTGCTTGAAAGGAAGTGCCACTAAATGTAAATATTCTGTTATATCATACCAATATCATGTTCATAAAAATGAATTGATTCTAGAATCTCAGAGTACTTCCCTTGGATGTCATCCTCACTCAGGCCTCATAGTCAGTGCAAGTCATACTTTAGATTTTTCCAACTGGGGGTGCGTGCCTGGCTCAGTCAAAGGATTGATCTTAGGGCTGTGAGTTCAAGCCCCATGTTAAGTGTGGAGATTACTTAAAATAAGATCTTAAATATATATATGCATAATATATATCATGTGTATATATATATGCATAATATATGTCGTGTGTGTGTGTGTGTATATATATATATATATGTTTTTCCCCAAATGAATACTCAAGAACAGAGACTATGTGCTTAATAGTCAATGAAAAATGCACCTGCCTCTCACATCTAAATAGCCCGGACTCCCCATCACCACAGACCAGAAAGATTACCACAGAAGAAGCACAAAAAAGGGAAGAAATGAATATCGCCCCTGTGCCTGCTATAGAACCACCCTCTGTATACCCACTATTACCTATTTGTGTGGTCAGTGACCTGAGCCCAAGAGCATCCAAAGCCAGAAGATGCCCAGTGGCCATGATGAAGCCACGATGGTAACCCAGGGCTTCTGGTCTCTCGGTTGCCTGCTCTCTATCAGACCACCTGTCCTTCCCACAAAACCCAACCCCACGAGGTCCTTCATCTGTGTCCCTCCCACATGTTGCGGTCTAACCCCAGGAAATTAAGTAAACAGATGACCTAAGGAGATCTAAATTCTAGTGCTAGCTAACAGACTTGCTGTGTAACTAAGTCAAGCTCACTTATACCACCACCTAAGTTTCCTTATCAAAAAATGTTAATATGGGGGCGCCTGGGTGGCTCAGTCATTAAGTGTCTGCCCTCAGCTCAGGTCATGATCCCAGGGTCCTGGGATTGAGTCCCATGTTGGGCTCCCTGCTCAGCAGGGAATCTGCTTCTCCATTTGTCCTTCCCTGTACTTGTGTGCTCATGCGCTCTCTCTCTCTCTCTCTCTCTCTCTCTCACTTGTGCTGTCTCTCAAATAAATAAATAAAATCTTAAAAAAAATTTACAAAAAATGTTAATATGATGTGTCCCCACTTCTTTCAAAAAACCAACCAACCAACCACCCAACCTATAAATCACCATGGGAATGTTCAAAATTATTTCTGTGTTCTGATTATCAAAATAGATTATTTAGTTAACCTGCCCCGCCTCTGAAGTCTACATGGTTTTCCCAATATTATTTTGACTCCTTGGAGCAGGGGTCGGCAAACTGTGCCACTCAGGTCAAACCCGGCCCACCGAAGGTTTTGTACAGGGCCACGCCCAGGCTCGTCCCAATCGTCTATGGCTGCCCGCAAGGCAACACAGAGCTGAGGAGTTGCATGCTGTACAGTCTGTGTTGCAAAGTCTCAAGTATTTACCATCTGGCCCTTTACAGGAGAAGTTTGCTGGCCCCCCACATCTTACATACCAAAGGCCAAAGAGAGTAGCTAGCAAGTTACGATGAATTTTTAATTTGTCACCAAGCTGTTCTATTTTCCATATACATATCTTATTTGTCAAAAGATGTATCATAGGCAAATATAAATAGAGAGAAAAACCAAGAAGTTAGGAAGCCACTTTTTCTGTAAGTAATGCAGCTATAGTAAACCAGCTAAATCCACAAAGATACAGGTCTCAAAAATGAATTTCTAAAATTTTCTGTATCTCTGAAGAATCATAATCTGGGAGTGCTACGAACTACCCTTCAATTAAAAAAATATATGTAACTTCTCCCTCAAATTATCTAATATCTGAATTTAAATAAAGAGACGAGGAAAATCGCTGAGGATATACGTGAAGTATTTCCCAGGATTACCACCGTGAAACTTTATGACTGAGCCCTCTCTGTCTCTCTCTTTTAAACTACTCTGCCAATCCTTTTGTGGCAGAGTTGAGTTCCGGTTTTGAAATTTTTTGTGTGTCAGTAAGTTTGCTCCATTTCATACTGTGACCAGGCTATGTGTATCCTATTCTCCTGTTCTTAAACATCTACTTAAATGCCAGACAGGAAAGTGCACGGCATGTTTTAACAAGTAGACTTCCTCTGTTTCTCACAGCCTGCAAATATTTAGTTTCAGAATGAATACACTGTAAGCCAAAAAATTACCACCCATCTGATTACTTTGTCATTCCTACTGTAAAGATTTATGGAAAATGCGATGAGGAGGGGGAGGAGGGGGAGCGGACACTGTTGAAGGAGCTGGGAAACCCATGAGAGCAAGAAAGGCAATGGAGAAAAGTAAAAGTGGGAAAAAGCCATTAAGCCTGTAACAACCTCCTGGGAACTGCCTTTTCTCTTCCCCTCATTGTCTACAGTCCTCCAGAAAATAATATTGCTTGTTACTCATGAAAAGTCCCAAGATTTTAAAGACAGACTGAATTTCAGAGGTCACCAAATGTAAGCCATTTGTTTTATGGATGAGACGAAACCGAGGTCCAGACGCAGTAAGTGTCACACCCTGCGGATTAGGTAGTTCGTGGCAGGACCAGGACCAGAATCTAGATTCCCGATCCGCGGTTCAACACACTTCCCATGAGACTCGGCTCTCTGCCCTGTGAAGTGTAATGTGCCACTTGGCACCTACCAGCTAAATTCTTTTTAAAATATGCCCAAACACCCCTATCGTAGCCAGGAAATTCACAATACCCTTTTAAACAGTATCTATGGGCACATGTTTTTTCCAAGTACAGACTATCTAGAATACTGCTTTGACCTCCGAAGGAGCAGGAGTCACAATAAAGCAGGAGAATAAAATCAAAGGGCTAATAAGGACGTCAGGCTGTCCCCTTGTATTTTGTCTTGATGATCATCACTTTGAAAAAGACATCCTCTCTCCTACCCACCCACCCCCAGACACACACACACTCAAGACTAAACAGCAATATTCCATAAAAAGACCAGATCTAGCCAGTGTTATTATCTGTCTGACATTTGGGTTATTCTTGTGAGTAACTCATAAAGTAATGTGGGTGTCTGTGATTATTTGAGTACACATGGCAAACCATAATCGGTCAAAAAATAAGAAAAGACATTTTTCCGTGACAAAAATACTGCATTGCAAGACAACACGGCAGTGTGACAGCACTCAGTGGACCGCAATACTCTCTCCCTTTACGGAAAAGTAGAAACAACACAAAAATTCCTAACGTAAAAAGTGTTCTCTTCAGTGACCCCCATAGCTCATATTTAAATTAGTTAGGAAAGATTAAAAGGTTTTGAGTGCTGACAGTAAGCCACTCACATTTTCTCCCCCTGAATCCCTGTCACATAACAACGTACAATTCAGCCTCTTGACACAGAGCCGAAATGCAGCGAAAGGCGCAAGGTCCGTATTCCTTTCTACAACTGAAATACAGTTTTTGACGATTTTGAGAATTTTTTTTTTTGGACCCCAGTATGCATGAAGTAAAAACTTCACCTTCATCACCACTATCCACGTTTCGTAACATGAGTCAGACCTAAGGCAAACTCTCCTTATGACCAAGCAGATAAAAATCTGAAGCCGATCGGGGCAAGTCGTGCGCTTCAACCGATTCCCCTCTGTTGGATGGATACCTCCCATCACCACCGGCTACGTGAACGATAAGCAACGAGGGGCAATGTGCTAGCTGCCACTGCTCTCAGAGGCCAGAGAGCAGGTTAAAAACTATTCTGAAAGTCATTTACAAGAGCTCACGAAAGCAGCACATTCAGACTCACAGACAGAAACCCATTCAAGCAGAGAGCCGTGTGAGTGGAGGGGGGTGTCTAAATGCTTCAATCTCATAAAACTCTCCTGAGTAAGGACGGTCAGGGACCGTGGAGGAACTCACCCACTCGGAAGTTCGTGGCCGTCAGGGTGTCGGCGGCGTGACCATTCTCACTAATGAGCGTGGTGGTGTTCCCCTTCTCACAGCTGTTCTGACAGCTGCCCTTGGTGCAGGTCACTTTACAGATGCTCGGAGTAAAGACCACCTTGATGCGGCCAGTGTGGTTACTCACTAGGAGTGGAGGCAGGGAGAAAAAGAACAACAAACACATCAGCTTAGTATCCATGAACGTGCCTTGGAAGGTTTAAAAAAAAAAAGGGGAAAAAAAGAAAGGAAAGGAGAGGGGGAATGAGAGAGCTCACAACCCGACAGGTTTAAGGAAAGAGGGAAGCCTTTAGTGCTCGCTGCTCTGTATCCAGTGGTGTCTCTGAAACAGGAGTAGGAAGCTTAGCAAACAGAACTCTGGGATGCGCTCCAAAACCACATTTGAAGTCGAGTCACTGGAGTGGGATTACTAACCACAATGCTGCACTTTATTCACGGGCAGACAAAGAGCAACACGGAGGGCACGACATGAAAGAGCCAACCCTGACAGGCAGATGTAATGCAAAGAGGTTGGCCATGCACCTCACGGTGAATAAACTCTTGTGTCCTCAACTTGCATACTTTCCCTGTTTCTCCACTTATTAAGTCACTATTTGCAGTCCGACCCCTGGAAATGTTTTAGGCATGCGGCATGTCTGAAAACATCTGTCTCAAATCTCCTGGCACTCTCAGCTGAAGTGATCAAATCCTGTGAGGCAGCTGTGGGAGCCCATTTCTTTTTCACAACTCTGGGGCATTATTTCTCCATCTTAATTTATGCAACCTGTATTTTGTTTTACTGTAAACAAACAGGGTCCGTCTAAGAGAAAGGGGGGGCCAGGTCACGGGGCCCAAGGGCAGCCTCTGTTCAAGGACCATCCTGGAGAAAGGCCACCTCAGGCAGGTATTTCCTACATTCACATGGCCCTCTCCTCAAAACCGAATGCTGTAACCTGACTGCACGGCAGAGGCAGCAAAGCATCACAAAATGGCACTGATCTCAAAGTCAGATGCTGTCTGGCTCATCATCCTGGCACAGCCATGGTGTGACTTTGGACATGTCATTTCACCTCTTCTACAAAACATGAGAGAATCACAGCTGATGTTTTCTACCTACTTCTAACCTTCAACATCTCTATCAGGTCTCAGCCACTGGGGCCCAGGGATCTAATCTGGCCCACTGCCTGCGTTTATAAATAAAGTTTTATTGGAACACAGCCACACTTCCTCCTTTACATATTCTCTCTGACTGCTTTCGTGCTGTTCATAGCAGAGTCGCACAGAGAATGTATTACACTGAGCTCACCCAGGACTGCCATTCACAGCCAAGTTCCAATCTAGACTCCATGGCAAAGTGCAATAAGAAACTCTAGTCTGACTTCTATGTCTGTGATGTGCCCCCACCCGGGTCCTTCCTCTTTCCGGAAGCCTAGGCAGAAAGCAAAGACGGTAGCAGCAGCTGGAGACAGATGGTTCATCTGTGAGACTAAGGCTGGTCCTGTTGTCACCGTGTTACTTTAGTGGCCAAAGGAGAAACTAGCTCTGAGCCAGTCTTTTTGCCCCTATCTGCCCCTCTGCCTACCAGAAGCAATTCTGCCTCTTTATATTGCTCTGGTCTGAGCCAGGTTATATTTTTAGGAAATCATCCAAGAGGTTTCTATAGGCCCTCGACAAAATAAACTATGGTCAGATCTGAGCTTGGAAACCAAAAACCTTAACAACAAAAATAACAACAACAATAATTAGAATTTCAAACCTGGAATTGGGGCTCAAAGGTCCTCTGACACAACCTTTATTTGAACATCTCTAGTGACAGGGAGCTCATTATCCACTAAGATAGCACATTCTAGTTATAAGCTGTTCCTACCGAGCTCTCTTGCTTCTGGAGCTCAAGCGTGGCTGCGTCCATTCATCCTGAACCCGCTCCCCACGGTTTCACAATCTACCAATGCCTCTTCCACATGAGAGCCCTTCAACTACTCATAGAGAACGATCAAGCAGAACGATCTTAAGCAAAGAAAGTTAGCAGGAACTTGAAGAGATCAGCTTGGGATGCCTCTCTCATGTAACACAAGAAAACGATTCTTCCAGAAGAGAAAGAGCCTCAGTTCTTTTCAAATGTCTTTCCAAGATGATTTCCCATTCTCATTCAGTGGTTCTAACACAAGAGATCAGGGCACGTGGTGTGAAGTGGGGAGATATCCTAGGGGCCCGACCAGATCTTCCAGCACCTTGCAAAATGGCATCCAGAAACCTTTTTTTCTATAATGAGCCAAATAATAAATATTTTAAGGTTATAGGCTGGATGGACTCTGTTGGCAAATACTTAACTCTGTTGTGGCAGTGGGAAAGCAGACTGTCGAAAACATTACGTAAATAATGGTTGTGGCTGTGTTCCAATAAAACTATTTATTTTTTTTTTTATTTTTTTTTTTTAAAGATTTTATTTATTTATTTATTACGAAAGAGAGAGAGTGAGAGAGAGCATGAGAAGGGAGAAGGTCAGAGTGAGAAGCGGACTCCCCATGGAGCTGGGAGCCCGATGTGGGACTCGATCCCGGGACTCCGGGATCATGACCTGAGCTGAAGGCAGTCGCTCAACCAACTGCGCCACCCAGGGGCCCACCAATAAAACTATTTAAAGAAACAGTTTACAAACCGCTGTTTTGGATGCTTATACAGCATTTAAAATTTTTGAATGTATTTTAAATTTTAAATTTAAATTTTATTTTAAAAATTACAATAGAATGTTAATTCCACAATCAGGCAAAATTCATATAGCTCGACTTAATATTTTTTTTACAGTAGCACACGGACACACACACACAAAGCAGCTCACGCTCAAAATTGTCAGATCATGCTTACAAATATCTTGAGAATACTTTGCGCATCTAAGGGTGTGGAGTCCATTTAAAAAAGAGAGAGAGACAACAACGTACCACTTCAAAAGAATATAAATTTCTATTTTTTCTGGCTCGTGGTACAATAATGAAATTAGAAATGGTGCGCCAACTATTTTGTCTTCTCTGGCATTAAGTCGTGGCACCAGCAGCTGCCATGCAGATGCTCAGACCGTCACCTAAATTATGCTCACTTAGGCGAAGAGACATCCAAAGAAAGCAAGCACTTAATCATTATTCCCATCTCACCTCTCAGCTACAGTAGTCACTTTATAGGCCTACACTTGAGATTCTCCGGGCCTATTGTTTTTAAAAACGTATTCTATTTCTTTGCCAAAAAAATTTTTTCTGGCCTAGAATCATTTGGATTTTCAAAAGGCGGAGACAGTTTCATATGACTTAATTCTGATTTTTACAATGTTCACGCCGCCTTGGAAGAAGACACGTTTTATTTCATATTTCCCTTTGTGTTTTACTAACTTTCTGCTGTCAAGTAGTCTAATTCTAAAGCAGACGCATACGTAATCTCAGCGGATCCTCTGGTCTTCACAAAGCACTGATTTCTTCGTTATAATTAGCTTTTGCTTTCCCCATCAATCTCAAAATCGGTACTGAAAAACTCAAAACTTCTTTTGACATTAGATGGTCATTTGTAGTTCTCATAGGATCTCCGTAAATATTAAATGGGTTAGAAAATACACTCTCCCATCCCCTAGTAAAATCATTTCTGTGTTTCTATGAGGGTATCAAGCAGAGTTTAACTTTCAAAGTACCCAAGAGTAGCGTAAACTGCTCTGAGTTTCAAATTCCTCGCATATGACAAGCTCAAGACAAGCTTGTCTGTTAAGAGTCTACGGGGAAGTCACCAACACTGGCAGTGAACGTTCCTCGAGAGACCCCTTGGTCTGTAAGAGGCATCTTCCTAAAATGCTTGGAGTAAACTAAACTCAAGAACCCCACATGGCTGCACACATACCTAACAAACGTAGACTACATGAAGTGATCCCAAGGAAGACTGTCGAACCCCAAGGAGATCATGGATTTGCAGGATGCTGGAGGCCATTTTGATCTAAGGCCTTGTTTCACCAGAGAGGAGACTGAAGCCCATGGCGAAATCAGTGGTCAAAGACTGTCCCTGGAGAGCTAATAGTTGATAAAGAATTACAAAGCTGGGGGGTGCCTGGGTGGCTCAGTCGTTAATTGTCTGCCTTCAGCTCAGGTCATGATCTCAGGGTCCTGGGATCAAACCCCACGTCGGGCTTCCTGTTCAGCAAGGGGCCTGCTTCTCCCTCTGTCTCAATCCCCCTCCCTGTCCCAGCTTGTGCTCTCTCTCTCTCTCTCTCACTCACTCTCCTTCTCGCTCAAATAAATAAATAAAATCTTTAAAAAAAGAGAGAGAGAGAGAGAATACAAATCTGGAGAATTACAAATCTGGAAAGCAAAAGTCAGGCCAGTCAGGACTTCACAGGGAAGACTGCTGGCAGAGCCTTCATGCGTGGTCCCTCTGATGAAAAAAATGTCATTTTTACCTCCCCGCAGGTAAATCAGCCCCAGAAACCTTAGGCAAGTGCTCTCAAACCTGGCATTTTAGAGGTCTTGGCTAGAAACACAGATTGCCCGGAGCCATGGAGCCCCTCCATCGGGCCTCCGTCACTCAGTCAAGACACTCGAGAGTCAACATCCTGTCTGCAGGTCCTGCCAGACCCTGAGCAACGTCAAACCTCCAAGAAGAGGCACTGGCACATGGTTTTAAGCAAACCACAGACATTCAGAGCATATGGTGAATGGGATGGAAGTGAAGCCGATATCCTCCCAACAGGAAAAGCTTTCACTTCTGCTTCCTGATCACTAATGATGGAGAAAAACTCAAAAATGTGAAAATTGTTCTTGACAAACAGACTTCAGTCTAGAGAAGTGCCCAGCTGCCATCTTTCCGTCATTGGCCTAAGATGGGACCCAAAGCGAAGGCAGCCAAAGAAATAAACAGAACAAGTTCAAGACTCGCGTCAGACGTCATGCACAACTACAGTCTCCTCCACATTCACCCAGAAGGCTCACATGTATATACAACAAGATTTCCTTTCCTTTTTAGACTTTTAAGGAGATGAACTCTTCGTCTTCACCTTTCTATGGGTCCATTAAATCATTTAATGTAAGAATAAGTTTCTGGATATATTCTGAGTTCCTTACAGAATTGGCTACTGCACATCAAAAAACAGGCATCAACAGTACACTGTGTTTGAAAATGTAAATACAGTCCCCAAAATATCCACTTGGGCAGAAACACGAGTTTCTGCAGCAACCGAGTCACGCGCGCCCTAGTATGACCTCACTCCCTGATTCACTAAGAAAATAAAAGCTCTAATGACCCAGGCCCACCAACTCACCTGGATCTGTAGCTGTCCTGCCTTCCCCAATGAAGGATGGGGTTCTAGCCAAAGCCAACTGCACCTCCCCACTTCCCCCTCCTGGCTAAAGTAATGGATCCCTTCCTCTCTTACAGACTCAAAGATCTGCTCTCTTCTCATCCGTGTT
Organism: Nasua narica; assembly: GCA_028533885.1. Classification (NCBI taxonomy): domain Eukaryota; kingdom Metazoa; phylum Chordata; class Mammalia; order Carnivora; family Procyonidae; genus Nasua; species Nasua narica. The sequence goes on along the minus strand of CM052811.1, from coordinate 23,134,427 downwards.
CGCATGCAAACACATTGCACTCTTGTCCAAATGTCGAGAATACCACTTCCTATTGTCTCCACTCCTCTCTACTGCAAGTAATGCTCTATTTCTCTGCTTTCCTTATAGCAAAACTCCTCAAAAGAGCTGCTCTACTGGCTGTCTTCACTGCCTCCCCAACCATTCTCTCTCGAACCTGCTGCAGTTAACCTGTTGCTGTTCATACTTAATCAGAACTGCCCTTAGGAAGGTCACCAGGGTCCCCACATTGCCAAATTCAACGGGAAATTCTCTGGGTCTTTCTTCTTCGAAATTCAGCCTCTCTGACATACAAGGACACGGCTTCACGATACACTTTCTCCCCCAGGATTCTAGGTCAGTCTACTTTTTCATGGTTCTCTCCTACCTTGCTGGCCAGTGTTCCTCATGACCCTATCCGGGGGAGAGACCCAGAGCTCAGTCTCTGTGGCCTTCTCTTTTCTATACAGACTACCTACATACTACCTATGTTCAGAATTAAGCTTTGATTCCTTCCCGTACCCACGTACAAATTTGCTCCTCTTAAAGTCTTCCCCCATCTCAGAAAATGGTAAGCCTATTCTTGATTGGGGCAGGGGTGGTGTCCATCAGAGACTCAATACAACAGCGAATCCTGTTAGCTATCTTTCCAGAAGATAACAATTTCTTACTACTTCCATGACGAACACTCTGGTACAATCCATCATCATCTTCGGTCTGGATTATTTCAACCATCTCCTAAACCGGACTCCCCACTTTTACTTTTGCCCTCCTGCAATTTATTCTCCCCACAGCACTCAGGGTATCTTTTCTAATTTATGTCTGTGAGATCATAGCACTCCTCCTTTCAGTGACTTCCATCCCTTTCAGAACACAAGACAAAGGTCTCACAATGGCCAACAGGGCTGTCCACAGCTGCAACACCTAACCCCCACCTCCCACAGCCTTCCTCAACCCATTGATTCTGGCTTCCTTGTTATACTGGGCATGCTTCTGTCCCAGGCCCTTGCACCTGCTGCTCCCTCCGCCTAGAATTTTCTTCCTCTGCCATACGCAGTTTCCTCCCTCACCTCCTTCGAGACTTCTCCAGAATGTCAAATCATCAGGAGGCCTTTCCTAACGACCTTCATAAAACTGCAACAGGCCCACACATTACCTATCCACCATACCTGGCCCTACATTTCCTATTTACTATAAACATACTTTATATATTTGTCTTTGATTATCATCCTGAGAACACAAACTCCATGGTAGCGGGAATATTATCTGGTCACTATTATATGCCCAACATGTTTCTCATATAGGAAGTGCTCAAGAACGATAACTGAATGAACAAACTTCACTGAAAGAAATTAAATAAATAATATTTATCTAGGGGTTAATTGCCAGTAGTATTAAAATACTAAAGAATAGTCCTATTAAACCTTTAGCCCTAAACATACTTGCTGTATGCTGTATTTGTCAGAGAGAAATAGTTTAGCCATAAAAATTTCAAATTGAGCGAAAACACAGTTGTTATTCAGGAAACCTTGCAGTCATTACAAAACACAGTTTTCCCAAAAATCATTAAAACATTACCCAAAAATGGCCAATGACATAAAAAAAATTGAAAATGTTCATTTACACACGCCAATGAGAGAATAACTGAATAAACAGGAAACAGAAATGTCTCAAACGCCTTTTTCAAAAGAAAAACAATCATTTGCTCTCAAAGTTTCACAACATATTATGCAGAAATCAAACTGACACACGATAGAAACCTCCTTTAATTTTGTAAATAAGAGTTACGATGATGTTCAAGGAGTTTTTAAACCCATTCTTTATTTACTAAGTATCCATCCTCTTTGTCAGGCAAAGAACTAAGAAATTGAAAACACCCCTACGGAGATTCCGTGAGCCTATTATGAATTGCCACCGGGCCATATAAACCCACCCATAACCCACCCATGTTGGGGGGCACCTGGGTGCTCAGTCAGTTAAGCGTCGGACTCTTGGTTTCACCGAAGGTCATGATCTCAGGGTCAGGAGATCAAGCCACATGTCAGGGTTCAGCGCCAAGTCTGATTGAGGTGCTTTTCCTCTCCCTTCCCGTCTGTCCCTCCTCCTGCTCACACACCTGTGCACACACTCTCTCACAAACAAATAAAATCTTGGGAAATGCACGTTGGTTCCCAGCTCAGGGAGACTGGCCAAGAGACTAGCCGAAGATTCACCAACAAAGGTGATAGATTTCGTCCCAAATTTGCCCGTATTTTTGCAGTCAAGTGTAATTTCCTATTTTATTCAGTCTTTGTTTCACCTTGACTCAAGACATAAAATCTCAGATTGTCACCTATCACCTGTCACGTTTTCTCAGCCTTCAGTCCCGCCTGCCAACGGGACTCCACCGCCCCAGGAGGACTGTAAGCCACACACCTTGACACCATGGGATCTGTTTACACCGTTCCTTCCCCTCCTTGGGGTTACGACTCTTTAAACACCAACCGCAAGTTCTCTCCTCTAAAACTATTTGTTAAAAGATCCTATTTTTATCTGTGGAACAAAATCAAGTATGTTTGAAGGTGTAATAGATTCTACAGCCAGAAAACTAACTTTTCGCCAACAAACTGCTCACCTAGCAGGATCTGGTCCAGCATTTGGGGAAAGAAAAACAGTCAGTACGAAAAGTGGAAAACTAGCAAAACAAACCGATGGCTTATTGACATTTTCATAGTCTGAGCTTATTTTGTAGAATAATTTCTTTAACATCCCCGGAGGGGATTCGACCATCCAGGCATATCTCAGCTAATGGATAAGGAGCATCCAGGAAAGTTCGGGACAGGCTCTGGACTGCAATTCAGGGAAAGAGAGGACCACACTCGAAGGCACCTCAGCCCCGGCGTCCTGCAACTGCACCAGGCTGTTTCAGAGGGGCTCCTCGGACGTGACTTTAAAAGCTCTCCTGTCTAGAACATACCTGGAAATCTCTGCTCCTAATCTCGAATACCAGAGAACCTACCATTCCCAATCGATCCAGAAAGGGTAGTGCCATTTGAAATGCTGTGACACATCCCCTCAGTCGGTTCAGTGTCCAACTCTTGGTTTCGGCTCAGGTCATGATCTCATGGGTCATGAGATCGAGCCCCACGTCGGGCTCCCCACTCGGCGGGAAGATTGGAGATTCTCTTCCTCTGCCCCTCCCCTCATGCACACTCTTACACTATCTCAAACAAGTAAATCTATAAAAAAAAAAGAGAGAGAGAGAGAGAGAGAAAGAGAGAAACACATCCCCAAGGTGACAGGACTTAACTCAGTACATAACATAAAATGGAGCAAAGAAGAAAGGGGGGCAGGAGGGACTCACTACACCCATATTCTCAATTCTGAATTGAGATTGTAATCCACCACCTGGATCTAGAATCCTGATAATTACAGGAAACATACTTGGGGAGGGTTGAGTTAGTTTGTCCAGGGAGTTGTTTTGGTTTTTTTGTTGGTTTTTTTCTTCTTTTTTGGCATCAACATTCAAGATGCTACTCCCTCTAAGACTTTGTCTCCCAAGGGAGAAATACCATTTGAAAGATGCATTTTTCATGTGAAAATCTCTACCTCCCTTAAAAAGCCCACGCTGGTGTTTGTAGCAGCACAGCTAGAGATCTCACATACAGCCCTGGGAGGACAGGCTTCCGACAACTGGTAAGAGGACTTCACTGCTGTCCCTGAAGCCAGAGAACAAGGTGCAGAGCAGTGAACACTTAGGTGTCTTCTAGCTCTAGTCCTCACACAAGCCAGCTAGTTTGCACACTCTCCTTACAGAAAGCGTGGGTTAGATATGCTTCACATGATTTGAATTTTCTGTGCCTTAATTTTGGAACAGAATTTGGTTTTATTTATCCCCACACATTTGTTGTTTTTCCAAAGAGAAGTAAATGGAGGCATTTGTTATCAGTCTATCACTCATCATTTCCATAAATAACCTCTGTTTGTTTGTATGTGGGGAAGCAAGGCTGACTCAAAAGGCAGATAATTTATTGGGCTATTTGTTTACCAAGGAAAAATTTCATGACTTATCACAGGCTCGATTAAGCAGGGGCCACTTCTCCTGAGGGTCCCAGATTATATCTACCATATGCTTTGAGAATTAGGATTCCATATAATTTACATACTGGTTAGGAGAAATACTTTTGACAAATATTTCTGACAACATCAAACTCCTTAAGAGGAAGTTGAGATACTTTCCCATCTAGACTGAATCTGGCCTCATATCCTGCAGCATTCTGCACAGAGCCTGCACATTGGCTGAACCCAACTGCCCCACGGTCCTCGCTCACAGGCCTACTTCCTTCACGTGCACTTTTCTCCCCCTACGAAACCTTCCCTCCTTGTCCTCCACCTTTCATCCTCTTGAACCAACCCACTTATCCCCTTCCTATATAATTTTCAACCTACACATGCCAGTTTGGACAGTGCATCTCCCCATTTCCCCTTGGCTTTTAGAAGCACATACATCTATTTATGTATATTTTCCTACTTTACCAACCTTCCTTTGGTCTCAGGCAAGCCCAAGAAAACAGTTTGTATCCTTATCCCCCTTCTCTATTTGTAACAAATGTCCCACCTCGTGGTTTTCCTTCTTTGGGAACAACAGAAGATTATGTGGTAGGACGGGAGTGCCATGGGAAAGAATGCAGTGGTAGGAAACGAAGAGAAGTGAATCAAAGGTATTATGAACCCGGGAGAGGAATACATAGGTGTTCCACTGCCTCCTGCAAGGGCAAAGAAGCAACTTTTACCCTAATAACTGGACGTCACAAAACTCGAAAGGAGCTGAAAGTGATCAGGGTTCCATTGCCTTGGTAAGGGGGCATGGAAACTTCCCTCCTACACTACAGGCAGACACGAAAAAGAAAATGATCTATTACACTTTACAAAAAGAAAAAACTCGAAAGATAGGGCAGAGAGTCTGGAGACCAAAACTTCCTGTGTCCTGTGGGGAAGGAGCTGGCCAGAAGCATACACCTTGCTGTGCCTCTCAGGAATTCCAATCCTGTCACAGAGGAAATAAAAATCCAGAGCTGAGAGATACTATAATGTGATTGCATTTTATTTTAAGAAGCCCTAAGGAAGGTGAAGATATGAACATTTTTGTAACCGCCAAAACAACTCTTAAATTTGATAGATTCAGTTGAAAGAAAAAAATCTGTTGAAACAATTGGTTGGTTATATAGAAGAAAAGTAGCATCTTTAAATCTCTGAATTCAGAATTATAACATCAGAGATATCCAAGCTTGCAGAATATGGCTTCTGTCATTCACTTTTTGTTTTCTTCTCCGCAGCACAAACTTCTCTCTGGTTCAGTTTTTAAATGACTCCATCAAATGGCCCAACTACTCTCTCCAAGGGATTACTGCCAAATTCAATAGAACTCATCATTAGAAAAGATTTCAGCCTAAATATCCCTTTTCTTAAAGTCCTATCATATTTAGCTTTTATTTATCATGTGATAAATAAAATTGAAAAATGATTAGTTGCCAATAAAAAATGAATTACTGATGTGTAATCACACACTGTAAATTTTCCAGCTTTTAGTTAATTCTTTTTAGGTTACTCATTCTCAACTTCCTCTCGGATCAAGATAGTGCCTCTCCTGTTGAACACTGTGATGGTTTAAAAATCTCTCCCCAAATTCTTTTGAAATCTAATTCCGCTCCCCTTGAGCATGAGCTGGTCTTAGCAACTCACGTCCAAAGAACAGAATAAAACAGAAGCGATGGTTTCAACTTCAGAGACGCAGATCACAAAAGGCACTGCAGCCTCTGTCTTGGGCTCTCTCTCTCTCCACTCACTCGCTCTGGGGGAAAGCCAGCGCCCACACCATGAGAATATTTAAGGGGCCCAAAGAGAGGTCCACATGGCAGGGAACCAAAGCCTCCTGCCAAATGCCATGAGAGTGAACCCTGAGAGCGAATCTTCCAGCCCCGGGCAAGCCTTCAGATGACTGCAGCCCCTGCTGATACCCATCACAACTTCGAGACAGAATCTGAGCCAAAACCCATCCGCTAAGGTATTTCTGAATTTCTGAGGCACAGAGAGTGTAAGATAATGTTTGTTGCTTGAAACCACTAAGGTTTAGGTTAATTTGTCACACATTAAAAGTATAAACACACACACACACACACACACACACACACACACACACACTTCACTGCTTTTCTTTTTCCCTGGATTCTAAGAACAAAGAAGCTGAATTTATGGACCTTTCTATATGTACAGAGCACTGCCTGCATGACTGATGGACTCATGAAGCATGTACCGAGTCCCTAACTAAACTACGGCGCTCACATGCACACACCGTTCATTTAAATGATACTCATCCCTTCGCAGACTAGGAAACTACAGAGATGTTCATCAGAAACCTGACCACGGTCATTTTGTTAGGCAACGGTAGAGCTGCCATTTCGGCGCGAGGCTTCATTCTCTCCTCACTACCCAATGCCTCTCCTACACTTCCAGTGAACATTAACTATGAAAACTACAGGATACCAAGCACCTGGGAGGGTTGCTGCAAAGGAGGGAAACAGACTGAGCACATACTGTGTGTTTGCCAGTACGCTGGGTTTCGTATCCCTCACCTCATTTCGTTCTCACAACAGACCTATGGAATAAGTGCTAGGATTTTTCTTTGACGGAGGAATGAATATTCAGAGGTCCAATGGAATAGAATACAGTACCATGAGTCACAGGTTCCACCCTCCAGGATCTTGCAAACTAGAGTAGGACAAAAAGATACGCAGAATAATGCTACCTGACCCATCCACCGCACAAGACCACGGCAGGGGCCGTATGAAATCATCTGTATGGGTATAATTCATAAGCTGTGAAACACCAGGCAAACCCAAGAGGCTATTGTTACATGTGGTCAGCTCTTAGTGGAGCAACTGTGAGGGAAAGCTCAACCTAGTGGTGACATTTACCCCATGATATATTATACAGCAAAACCCACAAGCGCTTCTAAATATGGAAAATTTCATCTCAAGATGTTTGTTTTACGATCATAATTATTATTTAAGACTCTAGAATAAAGGAAAGTTCCACTGTGGACCTTGATCCCTACATAACTCCCAGATAAAATTTGATTGCTTGATTTGGTTTGAAAGGTATCAAACTGGATAATAGAAACCCATTGATTAGAAGGGCTAATTTTGCATTTGAACAATTAAGTTCAACAGTTCTTACCAGAAACTCTTACGTTTAGGTCATTCTTAAGTGATACTGTCATTAAATCCCTACATATAATAATAAAGCTGACAGATTTTTTTTTAATGTCAAATTTGGCTTTGCAGTCACTTAAAATATAACACATAAAGAGCTAAAGTAGCACTCCTTTTTCCCACCGTAATTACTGAAGAATTGTTGAAACACAGTGTTATCTTCCCTTCAGGTGTACAACACGGTGATTCCACAACTAGGGACATGGTGCTGTGCTCATCACAAGTGTGGCTACCGTCTGGCCCCGTGTCAGGCAGAGCAGCTCTCTGCTCGAGGAGTAAGACTGATTTGGGCAATTCTTAACTCATTACAGTTTTGGTTCCTAATAAACTTACATGAATACACATGGAGGGTAAATTTTAAATAGTCACTCTACTAGTATTCTGGTGTAACACCCGGACTTAACGCGTATCAGGCTCTCAGTACAGCGGCTGGCACGCATTGAGTACCCAACAGATGAGGAAAAAGAGGAAGACGGAACCTACATGGTGCCAGTGGTGGGAACAAATGAGCTTACGTCCAAATTTCCTCATTACCTGATGTTCAGAGACAAGAATATAATTTCCAATACCTTCGGCAGGTTTTTTAAAAATATATACTATATGTTCTTGAGGTATATTAAGGTGTGGTTTGGAAACTGGGATCTCTGACAAGAAACATTATGAATCACTTTCTCCACCAAGAGTCTTTTTAAAACTTTAAAAAAGAGGCATCTAATTTTGCTCTATTTCCATGTTCAAGACACGGCTGAGCCTGCCTGACAGGCACTTGCACACACAGCGCACTGTGGTTGCCTGAAAATCCATACCAGAAAAGATGAATAGGAGGCACGACGGGATTTCGGGGTCTTACTGTGAAGGTTCCTGTCCATGCTCACTAAGGAACTGAAGCTGGATACTCTCCATTCTATGTGAGCACGAATCCAAGAGCTGAAAACATCTCTATTAACGATCCAAATGGGTACTGAGATATAAATTTGACACCTCACATGAAACCCCGGGCCAGGCAGAAAAATTCTGAGTACTCGGTGGTCTTGGGGAACATATGGAACTGACCCCACTCACTTGTCTGTGCATCTACCAACACCCCCAGCTTTCTCAGGAGTAAGAGGATAAAGACGGAACTAAAGGAAGGAAGAAGAATAAAGGAGCTGGGTTATGCTTCTCTAAAAGACAGTCTTTGGTGCTCTGAGACATGAAGACATGCAGCCGTGAAACAGAAGGGTTCAAACAGAACTTGTGCAAGCTGGGGTCTCTGCCTACAATACAATGGGGGTGCACTGTCCACGCTCTCAAGTGACGGGATTGAAGAGCAAAGCTGCGCGCAGCAATATGGGAGATCCGAGAATCAAGACAGCCCAGGACAGCCTGCCCCACAGGCCAGACCTTCTGGAGACTAGAACATACTTCTGTAACTGGGAAGACATTAAGAATCCATAGTACTTTCAGCAACCCATTATACGTTCCCCTATATCCAGAAAATGCTTTTCGGAAAATACTGTTGGACTTCATCCTTTTTTTTTTTTTTTAATTTTTTATCAACATATAATGTATTATTTGCCCCAGGGTACCTGTCTGTGTGTTGGACTTTATTCTTGGACCCAACATTAACATGATATGAAGCTTCTCCCGGCTGTTTCTGCTTCTACTTGGTATTCTGCTTCTGCTCCAGTTGCTTACGGTTCAACTCTAACTTACAAATTTCTTGAAAAATCACTTACATCCTCAGTATCCTCCCTCTAAGGGAATGCTCTTCTGTCAGGCCACCTTGGAGCAGCTGGCCAACTCAGGTTGGTTTTCTTGGGTCGAGTGCCTACCTATCTGCTGGTCCACTGTGGCGAGAAGGTGAGGTCACCCAGAGTAGCATTTTTACCTATATGTCTCCTAGCTGATTAGAACACTATCATCTGCTCTGAGATTAAAAAACTGCCCAGATTGTCTTAAAAAAATCAATCTTCTGCCCTGCTAAGGTAATCTAAGAAAAGCAGAAGTCAAAGGAACTAGCACATCACAGACCAGATCCGCGGGGTTTTCACGGTACAAGGAAGAGGGGAACCATACAACCTACAGCTCAGAGCTGGCACACTGTTGTTCCACCTGTACCCCATTAGTAAGAGCAAGTCACGCAGCCAAGTTCCAAGTTAATGGGGCGGGAAAGCCCACTATATCTGCAAGGAAGCCATGGCGAGGAGGTGGGAAGAAAGAATTCCATGTAAATAAGATCTACTTTAAAAAAAAAAAATCTTATTTATTTATTTGACAGAGAGAAAGAGATCACAAGTAGGCAGAGAGAGAGGGGAAAGCAGGCTCCCCGCTGAGCAGAGAGCCCCACGAAGGGCTTGATCCCAGGACCCTGAGATCATGACCTGAGCCGAAAGCAGAGGCTTTAACCTACTGAGCCACCCAGGAGCCCCAAGATCTACATTTTTATTATTTATTTTGAACCGAAAAAATGTCATGGAAAAAGGTAAAATAGGTCAGGAAAATATTAACAAAACATATGTGCCTCCCTCTCTCCCTTTTAAAAAAAAAAACTAAAGCACACTTAAATCATGCTTTGTCTTTGTTAAATGTCTAGAGTTACAAAGAAAAAGACCTTTGGACGCCATAGCATCTACCCAACTGTATTACCAAAGGCGGCATAATATTTCTGAATGATGAGTAAAGGGGGAAAAAATATATCAAAAGATTTTGCTTGGGGAGTGTTACTCTGGACCGCTCCAAAGTGAAGCAGAGCTCTGCAAGGCACAGAAACTGAACGCGTGGGAGGAAGAGTTCGGGTTTCTGTGGGATCTGAAGTTGGCAGTGGCCATCACAAGACGCACCTGTAGCCATTAAGTGGCCTTCATTAAAACAAGCAGCACAGCTGCCTGGTGCGTGCGGTTCCAGGGCTCCTTAGCAGCAAGCACTCGATCCCACGCAAGCAGCCCAGGGGCCACCTACCAAAGGGAACCATGGCCACCGCCCTCCAACCTGCTGTCCAGATCCTTCTTCTTCCACAAAGCTTTCTAGGTCTGTTCCTAGGATACAGGGGTTTTGAAATAACTGTGATGTTTTTCACAAGAGCAACCACAGCCAATTTAAAGTTTTCATTTAGTTAAAATGCTGGGACCTTGCTGGGACCTTGGAAGAGCGAATGTGGGAAGCGCCGTTAGGGCTACACAAAATTTCTTTTTTTTTTTTTTAAGATTTTATTTATTTATTTGACAGAGAGAGAGATCACAAATAGGCAGAGAGGCAGGCATAGAGTGAAGGGGAAGCAGGCTCCCCACCAAGCAGAGAGCCCAGTGCAGGGCTCGATCCCAGGACCCTGAGATCATGACCCGAGCCGAAGGCAGAGGCTTTAACCCACTGAGTCACCCAGGCACCCTGCAATTTCTTTTAACAGATACTTGTGAGATGGATAATATAGGCAGCTGCAAAAAAAATAACTCTTTAAATAACAGACATATTTATATATGTGATTGAACATGTATGTGTATATATGCATATACATGCATCAAACATACATATTTTGTGGCTTAATGTCTTCCTGTCAGAAGAAGTACTCAAATATAACCCTACTGCAATTACCTCTTAGGGAAGAAAGGTTCCCCTCCCATTCCAGCCGTGTGTGAATTTGCATTTTCTCTGCACAGGAACACAGAACTTGGGCAATTGGGTTTCAGCAAAGATACATTTCGATTTCACAAGGGGCTAATACTAATATCAAAAAACCATGCAGAACTAAAATTGTAGAAAATTATAACACAAACTCCTTAAGATCATAAAATGTAAAGGAGGTAGGGAAGGCTTTACCTCAAAGTGGGGGAGACAGACTCACCGCAAGGCAGTAATTTTCAATGCTAAGAGGACCCCTCTTTAAGGGGACTAACCTGAGTAAATACAAATTCTATTTCAATTCCCTTTGGAATATCTCCTTAGCAATATTTTTGTATAGTCTCATTTCTGTTGAATCAAAACTATCACTTCAACTTTAACAATGATTATTCCCCAATGAACCATGAAAGACTGTGGACTCAGCAACAAACTGAGGGGTTTGGAGGGGAGGGGGGTTGGGGGGATGGGCGAGCCTGGTGGTGGGTATTGAGGAGGGCACGTACTGCATGGAGCACTGGGTGTGGTACATGAACAGTGAATCTTGTAACACTGAAAAAATAAAATAAACATATTTGGGGAAAAAATGATTATTCCCTGGAAACTATTTTTGTATTCAAAAATAAAATCAAAGTAAAGCCCTCCGTTTCTGGCAGAGAAATCCAAACGCTGAGTAAAGCATCTCTTCTTTTTCAAATACAGATTTCCTCCTCCCAAAATGCTGTTTTGCACTTTCCAGGCAACCTGTAAAGTCATTCGTGGTATCTTCCCCCACCATCATCACAGTTTGATCACAGAATATTCGGGAACCATACAGAATCTATTTCTCAATATCTTGAACTTGGTATCAACACCCAAAAATATCCTTGGATTACATTGTTTATTTATCATGAAATCTTGGACCCTTGGGATTGAAACCTCCTTCTCTGGCATGAAAGGCTGCCCACTGGAGAATTTAGATTACATAACCCTTCACTCTAGGTTTTCCTCCACTGTTGTTTTTTAATATTGCTAGATAAGCTTCCTGGAAGTGTTTCGAATCAGTCTATGTCGACCATTTCCCAGGGATCTTCTACTGTGCGTAAGCAATCAAAGAGAACATTAATGTTCACCTACCTTCATGGACTGGGATATGGCCAGACAACTCCTGGATAAAACATACTGCCTGCCCTCCCCACCCCCAAATGAGGCACAGTGGCCATGGCAAGACGACACATGAATCCTTCCCTACGGCAGACCTTCCCTACTCTTCAGTGGAATACAGATTCTTAAGGACATCGGCTCGGCAAAACCCTGATCCTTCACCCACATTCAGTGGAATGCTTTCTCGACATCAGTTTGTACCAAGGAATGCTGTTGGTTTGCCATCTAGGCATTTAAGCCAACAAGGGGTGATATTCTTCTCTGAGTCATCTAGAGTGCTAACGTCCCCATTGACATACAGCTGGAAACTGGCTCAAGGTGCCTTATTCCCACACAAAGTGCGACGTGGGTGGCCCAACAGACCAATCAGGAACTTGATTTCATCAAGGCAAAAAGCATGGAGCATTACCCTACTTGCTTCTTTAAAGCAGTCTTTTTTCCTACCTAGTATTTTAAATGCTAAGATGTTTATTAGTTTTCATCCGTTTCCTGGGAGATCTAGCTCCAGGCTGGTCCCACTTCCACGGCCACTTTGTACCCACCAGGTTGGTGCAGGGCCGATCCCCCAAGACATTGATTTGCATGTGACCTGGCAGCAGAACGTGTGCCTCCGGAATTCTCCTTCCCCTGAAGCGCACACCCAGTCCAGGGGCAGAGCTTTGCCCCAGTGGGGCTCTCAACGATCAGTAACTGTCAGTGAGGGCATTGCAGACACCTGGAGTTGCCGGCACCGGCAATTTCTCCTTCCGCTCTTTCTTTTCTCTCTTCCCACGCATACCCTCAAGCGAGGCTTGGGTGGTTCTCAGGACCAGACTCTCCTTTACCTGCATTTTCAAACTGCTCTTCCCCTGAAGATCTCCCGATCGCAGTTCATCCCATGTACAACAACCTGGCTCCCATTTCCTCAGCTCTACAGACTGCATCTACCCGTCCAGGGTTTCTTTCTTCTTTTGTGAAGGGCCAGCAGGGGAAGGATGAGAATTTGGTCTTTCTCCTTCATATCGCCTTCTGTCCCATGGGGCTGGTCTGAGCTATACCGCGGACTCTCTCCCTGTGAGGACTGAGACTGGCGCTGGAGCACCACAGCATGTTAGCCCTGTTCTTGTCTACCTCCTGGACGTGGCTGGGATAGGCAGAACCGTGCCGGTCTCGTAACCTTCGGATTTGTTTTGCCGAAGGAAAAAACCTTGTCAGCTCTGAGTCTTTGCAGAAGCATGGCCTTCCCACAGTGAGGACGACCCAAGAAGCGCACGGTTTTACAGGAATCCCTTTGCTCTACAAACACACTCCTCACTCCAGACATAGGAACTTACTGTTTCGAGGGGGAGACCTAACCATCAAACCCTGAGATGCTTCCACGTCTCATTATGCTTCTTGATGTCACCGGGAACAGAGCCTGGGGGCTCGTGCTACCACACTCAACCAGAGTCACTAGAAGTACAAAGTGGAGGGCTCATGCCCATGGGCCCGGGCTCTTCAGGGGCTGGAACTGGGATGCGGGGGCTCAGGCAGCAAGGCCGCCTCTGTGAGAACAATGGCGTCTTTGCCTCCCCGTCTCAGCCCTGAGACGTGGGTGGCTGCTCCACCTTCTCATGGGGGAGGCAGGAATGCCTGCGACCGACCACTGGGTAGTTGCTGAGCTGACTCATCTGTTGCAAGGACCTGATTCATCTGTTGCAAGAAGTCAACAGAGAGCACAGGATCCAGGGCTAAGGTGGTCCCAGTGCAGGCAGGATTATATTTTCTTCCATCAGGAGGGGCCCCGGGGGGCTGCGTACCTGCTTCCTGCACCACGATGGCTGCTTAGTCAAGCAGCAAGGCTACCCTTACCACTGAAAATAGTGCGCTTGTCCGAACTTTTGTAATTTAACGGGACCGTGTGTCTGAAAGGCCAGCGATCCATCTCCCCCATATTTCAGCACATCTGGGGAAAAACTGGCAATTCTTTTAAGAGTCTGACTTGTATCTGCTTTTAAAACTTTAAAAAGAGTAATACGGAAGGGGCCCCTGGGTGGCTCAGTTGGTTGAGCGACTGCCTTCGGCTCAGGTCATGATCCCGGAGTCCCGGGATCGAGTCCCGCATCGGGCTCCCAGCTCCATGGGGAGTCCGCTTCTCACTCTGACCTTCTCCCTTCTCATTCTCTCTCACTCTCTCTCTTTCCTAATAAATAAATAAATAAAATCTTTAAAAAAAAAAAGAGTAATACGGAAAAGAGCGCACGTGTCTTTCCTGAAATTTAAAATTTAAATGAGAAATTGAAGTGAAATTTAGACTTTAAATGACATTAAAGAAAATTTGAATGAAATTAAACTAAAATTTTAGGTGACCTTAAAACATAAATAACCTGTTTAAAAGCTAAGTCCACTTTGATAGGAAAACAACTGGAATTGGCATTGGAAAATCTGATTTAGAGAAGTTTAAATTTCTAAATATTTCCAAATACTAAAATATAGTAGAGAAAAAGAAACTAAGCAGATGTAAACTTAAGTCCGAGTTTACCCAGTCTTTTAGCTCTTAGGACTCTTTGCATAACCTGCAAACCATTTCAGTTACATGAATATTTCTGCTCATCTTAAAGACCTCGTTTTTAAGTAAGTCTACCGCCTTTCTTAGGAAGCTCTCTAGTACTTACAGCCCTGAAGATTAAAATGTCCTTCCCCCACAGATTATAACAGAAACATTCTCTGCTTTTAGCATCATCAAGCATCCCATGGTGTTTTTACTATAACAGCAGAGAGTCTAGTGTGGATACTCATTACCTTCAAGGTCTTCTTCTAGCAAGTTATGACAAACGAATCTCTTTTTTGTGTGAATTATTTGGGTTTGCCCCTGAGCGTACACTATACTAATAATCTCGACTGTCTTTTGTAAGATGATTGTTACCAAGTCACTTTAACTTTTCTTCCTCTGGGTTATAAATACTAAAATAAACACAACAGAATTTGGTCTATATACCCAATTTTTTTCTAGAAGTCACCAAGGAAGAGATTGGATAAAGCAGACCCCTCAGCCCATACCATACTTAGAGAGAGCCCAAGGAACATCATTAGTGGAGTTCATGCTAAGTCTTTTGTAACTACCTATATGGTACAAAAAATATATATACGTATATATAAGTACTTCAATACATTCACAGGTCATACACCAGGATTACCTAATTCCACAATACTTATCAACCCAAAAAGAAATTTCTTATCCATAAATAATCACCCCCCCCTTCTGCAACTTCTAGCAATCACTAATCTACTTTCTGTCTGTATGGATTTGCCTGTTCCTGACATTTCGTATAACAGAATTATATGTGATCCGAATCCTTTCGTGTCTGGATTCCTTCACTCCACATGTTTTCAAGGTTCATTCACGCTGTGGCATGCATCAGTATTCCATTCCTTCTTTATGGCTGAACGACCCCTTGTAAGATACATCACATGTGGTTTATACATTCATCAGATGAGAGACATTTCGGTTGTTCTCACTTTTTGGTTATTATGAATAATGCCGCTATGAACATTTGTATACAAGTTTTTGTGTGAACATGTGTTTTCAATTCTTTTGGATACATACCTAGAAGTGGAAGCGCTGGGTCATGTAGCCACTATGTTTAACTTCTAGAGGACTTCAGGTGATAGCTTAATGTGATTCAGTCTAGCCTGACGGCAGTTACTGGTTCATCCAATAAAAATGTTATTTCTGTCAATATTAAATGGCTTTCCTTAAACAATCAGGAGCAACATCCATTATTTTCCCAATTGGTGTGTGGCCTGCCCTTCCAACAGGAAAGGAAACTGGCCTTATCAGGCAAGAGTGGTCTAGTAGTTCATACTTTTCTGGCTGCCTTCAAGCTAGAGAAGATTTATCTGAGAACATGATGGTGAGGAGGGTGGGTTGCAGCGACAGTGACAATGAAGGACAGCTGGTTACAGACAGAGCCTCTTGGACAGCTTTTAGTTCAACGGCAATGACCTAGGTACCTACAGGCCCAAAGTCTAGGCGTTTTTCGTACACTGAGAGACTAAGTCACTGGATCGGCACCTCGCAAACTTGACCACCCAGGAGACGAATCAAGCCAGTCACTCAATTTTTTTTTTTTTTTTACAACCCGCCAGCTAAGAAGGACTTTCACATTTTTAAATGTCACATTTGTAACAGTTACGTAAGAACCTACCCGTAACATCCTCACAATTACTCACCTTGGCTCGCCACACCGGCAGTATTTACTATCAGATCCTTTAAGAGAAAGTTTACAGACAGAAACTTGTTGATGTCATCAGAGGAGTACAGACCCCTGCTGTAGCTGATACTCATGCAAACTGAATTCTCTGAAGACCGATGGCTAAAGCACCACTATCAATCTGTCACTAGAGATAGCCAGTAAGCAGCGAACACCCAACCCAGGATGTCAAGTGACCTGGGAAGTGACTCAGAAGGATGGTCGAGCACAGCACGAAATTAGGAAAAGCAGAATGTGCACAGTGGTGAGGGATGGCAC
This sequence comes from Nasua narica, assembly GCA_028533885.1. Classification (NCBI taxonomy): domain Eukaryota; kingdom Metazoa; phylum Chordata; class Mammalia; order Carnivora; family Procyonidae; genus Nasua; species Nasua narica. Next base: position 23,117,953 of record CM052811.1, on the reverse strand, counting down.
GTCAGGTCATCAAAACTCTGGGAAATGCTAATAAAATGTTCATTCTTTGCAGCAGAGAACACCTCTCTAGAAATGTGATTTGTTTCTCCCTGTCTACTTTGCTTTACCTAGAGAGTGCTATACATAACATATTAACACATTTTGTTTTACTGGACCCATCACACTCCGCCCCCCACCACTGTCATCCTTTTCCTGCTTCTTCTGACCCTTTGTCTCTTGGCCTCCTGGGCGTCAACAGCAAATCCTTATTCACTCAGGCTTGTAGGGCTATGGCTCCCCCATTACCAGGTTAATTTACACCACGCTTAGAGTCCTAGGTAAGCATCATCAGTGCTGTTTGCATGATACTATTAAACCTATGTTCATTACAGTAGACCATCTTTTCATCCCAATTCAACAGGGAAAACAACACTTGTCTTTTGCCAACCTCAATGTTTTCTTTAGTAGCCAAAGCTTCCCAAAAGTAACACTGGTCGCTAAGTTGCTTTCCAAGACACATTATCCCTACCTGCTGGTAATATCTTCTGTTTTTCTCATGAGTCAGCATGATCTACTCCTAAAATTGGACCTTAACATACTTCAGCAAAATGAGAGGTTCGTCTGTTTACATTTGATCTCTTCTATAAAGATGAAATTAAAAACCTTAAAAGTTCCTGCTTTTCCCCTAGACTTCGCTCACTAACTTTCTCTTCCTTTCTGTTGCATGTAAGGTTTCCTTGGGGGCTCCTTTCACCTAAGGCAAAGACATTACTTTTAGGTTCTTAGTATTACTCATTCCTTCTTTCTAGTTTTAATCTTTCTATTGTTGTTCTCACTCAATTTTGCTATTTCCGTATCCTCAGAGTCTTGCCAAATTACCTCTTTCTAAAACTTTCCCATTAGCCTTCCAGCTCTCAACAGAGTTCTGGGCTCAGCAAAAAATAGCCACATTCTCCTTTCCTGGTCTTTCTATATGCCTATTTCAATTAGTTCCTGGGCCTTTTTTTTCTTTCTTTCTTGAACAGCCACTAAACTTCTGGGGAGTTTAAGCAAAGAACCCCATCACTGTGATTATGTGTTAGTCTGAATTACTTTACTAGCTCCCAGCTATGGAAAAACTACATTTTAAACAGAATGGGTGAGAAATTTACAGACAATACAGATAAACTTCTCTTCCTATTTTTCTAAAATATAATCTTAGAAAATTAAAAAAAACAAACAAAACTCTGAGACTTTAAAATACACACACATCGTGGGACCAGTCGTTCCAATAACAAATCATCGACAAACCAGAATGAGTCTTGTCTCTAGTCTCATACCGGTGATTCTCAGACCACTTTTCCTGATGTTTCCATACAGTTCAAAATTCTCTTCCTTACCAGCACAACTATAAACTTCCAAAACCTCTCCTCCCATCACATTCTAATTCTGGAAAGCTTCTAGGAAATCCCTGATCTATATAAAAATCCAAGGAAATAGTAAGTACCTCTTTGGGGTTATTTTTTAAAATTTTTTTAAAAGATCAGAAACATATTATGTACTCAGGGATATTCACGAAGAACAGGTTTATGAAGCGCTTACACCGAAGGACCTTTAAAAACACGATAGACACTTCTGTTCTACAAATAACTTGGAAGTATCTTGCCTAAATGACACAGAGATCATCTACAGGATTTCTCCATTCTTCCCTCTTGAGAATCCCCAGAGCTTGCTGACCTCACGAGCCCGATCAACCTCATCCAACTATTATTGCTCTGGGGAATCCAGCCTCAGGTCACTGAACAGAATTTTCTCCAAAAAAAATGAAAAATGCAATGTGCAAACCTTACATGAGATATTCTTTTTGCTAAGTCACCCATTCTAAGGGAAGAGTCAATCACTCTAGAATGGTGACCAACTCAGGGAGGTGAGCCTAGGCCCATGGAATCAAACCCTCGCAGACAGAGTTCTGAAGGGCCCAACAGTAGTAAATACTCTCTCTCAGCTATCTGCTCTCTTTTTGGCGGTGAAAGACACTCCTCCCAACCAAACAACTGGCCTTCTCTTTCATTGCTTGTGGCGCAGGCAATCCGTCAACGTGAGACCCATCAGGAAGCTGCTGGAATGAGCGCGTGCGTCTAGCACTCGGCTCGGAATGGTCTGCGCCTCACTCCAGAACGTTTCCTCCAGATGCTGCCAGCAGACACTCTGTAATACCTAAACCACAAATCATCACATTCCCCACCCTTTGAGCCAGGACTGGTCCTTGAGCTTCCCACATAGTGAGATATTAACCAAGCTGGCCACCGATACCATACTCTTTACAAACTCAGACGAAAACCTGCCACGCCATCTACCCCACATACTGAAAGGCGGAACTTCCTGTCATAAAACTATCCACTGGAGGTGAACCTCAGAGAGCAATGCAGGGCATTTCAGACATTTCACAGGGCCTGAGTCCTGGCTATTTTACTAAAGAAAATATTTTATCAATGCAAACCTGTCAGGCATATAACCGTATCTAAAAGGAGACCAAGCACGTCTCAGAAATGGAGCCATCTTGCAGAAATTACAGGCAGGTCCCTGCAGATTCTTTGCCAACATCCAAGGAAACTGCCTTTCCTCAAAATAAAGAAAGTGGGCCGCTGTTTGGTCGTTTTGGGAACCAGGGTGTATTTGTTGTGTTTGGGTTGTTTTTTGGTTTTTTGGTTTCTTTTTTTTTTTTTTTTTTAATGACTCTTAAGTTTTATATACTGTGACACATTAAAGCCATCTAAACCAAACAAAGTATTTCCAAACTATGATACCGTAACTTAGAAAAATCATTGACTGGACTATACTCACACTGAAAAGGTGCCGTGACTTGACCCTGCCCGTATCTCAAAGGGAACGAACCTTCTGTGGACTGTTCTCCCGAAATCACCTTCTGGGCTGCAAAGTACTTGGGCTTGAGCACATATTCCTGGGTCTGGCCATGATGAATCATCACATTCTGTGAGGAGAGGGGTGTCACTCTGGGAAGAAACAAAGCCGGAATAGGGAAATTAATTATGGGTTTTTAAAGCTAAAGTGGGAAAAATAAGAAATTAAACTTAGAAAGGAAATAGACTCCACACAAGGCTCAATTTTTCCTTCAAATACTGTAGTTGACCATTTATAATAAAAGGAACTAACCACTTACACTTAGAAAACTTAACACAGGGCACCTGGGTGGCTCAGTCAGTTAAGCATTCGACTCTCGGTTTGGGCTCAGGTCATCATCTAGGGGTGGTGATACTAAGCCCTGCATTAGGCTCCACACTGTCTCCCTCTTCCCCTCCCCCTGACTCATGCTCTCTCTCTCTAAAAGGAAGGAAGGAAGGAAGGAAGGAAGGAAGGAAGGAAGGAAGGAAGGAAGGAAGGAAGGAAGGAAGGAAGGGAGGGAGGGAGGGAGGGAGGGAGGGAGGGAGGGAGGGAGGGAGGGAGGAAGGAAAGGAAGGAAGGAGGAAAGGAAGGAAGGGGGAAAGAATAGGCTAAATAGACCACCACAGGTGGATTGCATCACAGGATTCCGAGCAAAGTTAGCACAGCCTGTATGCAGAGCACACGACATTTACATGTAAGAAAGACAATGACCTATATACTTGAGCAGGTACACATATTTAAAAAGTGCATTTTATATATACTGATAAGTAGGTAGTATTGGAAATGCAAAGAGAGGAAAGGAAGAAGGAAAAACAGAAAGGGGGCTATGCAAGAAAACCCCAGGTTGACCAGTTATGCAAAAGTAACTGTCAACAATCAGAGCCTGAACAGTAAATGGTGGGACCTTCCTAATGACAGAAGGGAAGATGGGCAAGATCTTTGAGCCTCACATTGCTAACTGGTACCGTAGAACCTCTGTCACACAGGGCAAAGAAAAAAGGCTCATAAAAATTCTGAACACACAAAAACTGGAAAAAAAAAGAATTTTTTAAATTATCTTTTGAAATATAATTACGATAAGGAAGAAACATTCAACTTTTCCTAGTTAACGTTTAAATATTTTATGCTTTATCTCATAATAATTAAAACTCTATTATTCTGGTTAAATTTTTATAATGACTAGTTCCTAAGAATAATAACAATGGTAAGAATAAGCACAATCTCACTTCTTCAATATCACAAGTCAAGAACCCTGGGGACTCCTGAACACAATTATTGTTATTCACCCTCTGGCCCAACCATTTTCTATGACAGTTCTCTTTTGTTCCATGTAATGGAAACCGTTCTTTTTTAAGTAATTTTTAAAAATTTTAATTTCAGGGCGCCTGGGTGGCTCAGTTGGTTGAGCAACTGCCTTCGGCTCAGGTCATGATCCCGGAGTCCCGGAATCGAGTCCCATATCGGACTCCCGGCTCTGCGGGAAGTCTGCTTCTCCCTCTGACCTTCTCCCCTCTCATTCTCAGTCTCTCGCTCTCTAATAAATAAATAAAAAAATCTAAAAAAAAAAATTTAATTTCAGTATAGTTAACATACAGTGTTATATTAGTTCTGGGTATTTTATCCAAACAACAAAACACTAATTCAAAAGGATACATGCACCCCTTTGTTTATAGCAGCATTATCTACATAGCCAAGATATGGAAACAACCCAAGGGTCCATCAATAGATGAATGGATAAAGAAGATGTGATAATATATACACAATGGAATATTATTGAGCATGTAATATTTATTTTTTTTAAAGATTTTATTTATTTATTTGAGATACAGAGAGAGAGAGAGAGTACAAGCTGGAGGAGGAACATAGGGAGAAGGGGAAACAGGCTGCCCACTGAGTAGAGAGCCTGATGTGGGACTTGATCCCAGCATCCTGGGACCATGACCTAAGCCGAAGGCAGACGCTTAACCAACTGAGCCACCCAGGCATCCCAGCATGTAATCTTTAAAATAATAAGCCTTTGCCCAGATTTAATAATTCCCTGGGGGAACAGAACTGAAATCATTAGCTAAGCAAGACTAATAAGTAATCAAACAATATAAAGAAGATACACCACTTCCAGAAAATGCTTAATTGCTACCAAAACTGCTGGGACTGAGCATTTTAACAGCAAACTGAGCCTACGGAAGGAGACCTCTCCAGTGCAACCTCGAATTTTTCGAATGTGGTGCATTAAAGCCACCTAAACCAATCAAAATATTTCCAAACTATGATACTTGAACTTAGGAAATGGTTGACTGGGATATCATCACACTGATAAGGTACCCCAAAGCCCCAAAGAGTGTCCCTAAAGAGGGACTCTATATGAGAGGAAGAAATGACACTGTGACAGGTGAGTATGAAAGGTCAACTGTCAAGCCACCCAAAAGAGCACCACACAGTATCTCATCAAAACCAGGAAGTCCTGAATAAAGTCCGCCTGTTTGACTGACTCCACCTAGAGCTGATGAATGAGTTCTTCTGTGGGACAAGGCATTTATGAGAAATGAAGGAAGAGGCTGGGATGAAGAGTGCTTCCCTCTTAGCCAGTGAGGGACCTCGATCCACCACTCTAAAGTTGAGAGTTGCAGGAAAGCCTAGGAAAATCCACCCTGGGCTTGAGTTTTCCCAGACGCAATTCCATGAAAGGGCACTCCCTCTATCACTGGACTAATGACTTAAATTACTAAAAGCCTAAGTAAGGCTTAATGTTGCGAACACTTTTGTTTTGATGATGTAAGTGTTGGTTTGAACTTTAAGCATGTTTGGTTGGGATCGAGTAGAAAGTGCAACAGCTGGACACATCTGGTGGTGAGTGATAAGAACCACACGTCTACTCCATCAGCCTCGTGAAAACGGGAAGCCCCTCTTCTCATCTCTGGGGCAACGCACTCCCCAGCTATGCTGTCATCCTGTCCTGCCGCTGGGACACCTGTGGGCAGAAGTCCTCCTGTTCCCGAGAGGACAGCATCCCAGCTCTGACCACTGCCAGGCAGGATGGCAGGGGTGGGCGGGGGGTTGGGGGGGTCTGCCTGCTAGTCGAGGTCCTCCCTTCTCTCCCCTCCGAATCGAGGAAGGGAGAGGCACCGAGAAATGAGCCGAAAGCCTATAAATGGGCTTCTTTTCCCTACACCTACCTGGAAAGTAAGGAACAAACAAGGACGAGCTTACGGAGTCTGGAACTTGAGTGATAACCCTCCGTCAGCACAGATGTAGGGCAATGAGCAGTGAATAAATGTCGGCGTAATGGTACTTAAGTCTCAGTACAGTAGAAGCACTGGCCAAGTCGCAGACACAGGGCAATTACGGAGCTACCCCTGAACGGCACTTCCCCTCCTCCTTCACCTTCTCTTTTCCCCAACACAAGCATGCCAACACACAGGAACAAACTAAAGCCGCTCTACGTGACAGCCCCACAGAGAAAGAAGCAAAGCCATGGACGGGGGGGGGGGGGGGGGGGGGGGG